>CM062624.1:46199819-46822510 GCA_025617555.3 Puccinia polysora | reverse complement strand
ACATATCAGAGTGCGTTCTTTTCTTTTCTTTTCTTTTCTTTTCTTTTCTTTTCTTTTCTTTTCTTTTCTTTTCTTTTCTTTTCTTTCTTTTCTTTTCTTTTCTCTTTCTTTACTTTCTTTTTCTTTTCTTTTCTTTTCTTTTCTTTTCTTTTTCTTTTCTTTTTCTTTTCTTTTCTCTTTTTTTCTTTTCTTTCTATTCTTTTCTTTTCTTTTCTTTTTCTTTTCTTTTCTATTCTTTTCTTTTTCTTTTTCTTTTCTTTTCTTTTCTTTTTCCTTCTTTTTCTTTTCTCTTTCTTTTCTTTCTTTTTCTTTTCTTTTCTTTTTCTTTTCTTTGTCTTTTCTTTTCTTTTCTTTTCTTTTCTTTTCTTTTCTTTTCTTTATCTTTTCTTTTTCTTGCTTTTCTTTTCTTTTTCTTTCTTTTCTTTTTCTTTTCTTTTCTTTCTTTCTTTTCTTTTTCTTTTTTCTTTTTCTTTTTCTTTCTTTCTTTTTCTTTCTTTCTTTTCTTTCTTTTTCTTTTTCTTTCTTTCTTTTTCTTTTTCTTTTTCTTTTTCTTTTCTTTTTCTTTTTCTTTTTCTTTTTCTTTTTCTTTTCTTTTTCTTTTTCTTTTCTTTTTCTTTTTCTTTTTCTTTTTCTTTTTCTTTTTCTTTTTCTTTTCTTTTTCTTTTTCTTTTTCTTTTTCTTTTTCTTTTTCTTTTTCTTTTTCTTTTTCTTTTCTTTTCTTTTTCTTTTTCTTTTTCTTTTTCTTTTTCTTTTTCTTTTTCTTTTTCTTTTTCTTTTTCTTTTTCTTTTTCTTTTTCTTTTTCTTTTCTTTTTCTTTTTCTTTTTCTTTTTCTTTCTTTCTTTTTCTTTTTCTTTTTCTTTTTCTTTTTCTTTTTCTTTTTCTTTTTCTTTTTCTTTTTCTTTTTCTTTTTCTTTTTCTTTTTCTTTTTCTTTTTCTTTTTCTTTTTCTTTTTCTTTTTTCTTTTTCTTTTTCTTTTCCTTTTTCTTTTTCTTTTCTTTTTCTTTTTCTTTTTCTTTTTCTTTTTCTTTTCTTTTTCTTTTTCTTTTTCTTTTTCTTTTTCTTTTTCTTTTTCTTTTTCTTTTCTTTTTCTTTTTCTTTTCTTTTTCTTTTTCTTTTTCTTTTTCTTTTTCTTTTTCTTTTTCTTTTCTTTTCTTTTTCTTTTTCTTTTTCTTTTTCTTTTTCTTTTTCTTTTTCTTTTTCTTTTTCTTTTTCTTTTTCTTTTTCTTTTTCTTTTTCTTTTTTCTTTTCTTTTTCTTTTTCTTTTTTCTTTTTCTTTTTCTTTTTCTTTTTCTTTTTCTTTTTCTTTTTCTTTTCTTTTTCTTTTTCTTTTTCTTTTTCTTTTTCTTTTTCTTTTTCTTTTTTCTTTTTCTTTTTTGTTTTTGTTTTTGTTTTTGTTTTTGTTTTTGTTTTTGTTTTTGTTTTTGTTTTTGTTTTTGTTTTTGTTTTTGTTTTTGTTTTTGTTTTTGTTTTGTTTTTGTTTTTGTTTTTGTTTTTGTTTTTGTTTTTGTTTTTGTTTTTGTTTTTGTTTTTGTTTTTGTTTTTGTTTTTGTTTTTGTTTTTGTTTTTCTTTTGTTTTTCTTTTCTTTTTCTTTTTCTTTTTATTTTTCTTTTATTTTCTTTTCTTTTTCTTTTCTTTTTCTTTTCTTTTTCTTTTCTTTTTCTTTATTTTTCTTTTCTTTTTCTTTTCTTTTTCTTTTCTTTTTCTTTTCTTTTTCTTTTCTTTTTCTTTTCTTTTTCTTTTCTTTTTCTTTTCTTTTTCTTTTCTTTTTCTTTTCTTTTTCTTTTCTTCTTTTCTTCTCTTTTTTCTTTTTTGGTTTTTTTTTGGTTTTTTTTTGGTTTTTTGTTTTTTTGTTTTTTTCCTTTTTATTTTTCTTTTTTTCTTTCTTTTTTTTGCTTTTTCTTTCTGGTTTTTTTCTTTTTTTTCTGTTCTTCTTCTTTTCTTCTTCTTCTTCTTTTTTTATTTATTTTTTTATTTTTTTATTTTTTCATTTTTATTTTTTTCATTTTTTTCATTTTCATTTTTTTCTTTTTTTTTCATTTTATTTTTTGTTTCTTTTCTGTTTTCTTTCATTTTTTTCTTTTCTTTTTTTTCTTTTTTTTCTTTTTTTTCTTTTTTCTTTTTCTTTTTTCTTTTTATTTTTATTTGTTTTTTTTATTTTTTTTTCCTTTTTTTATTTTTTTTATTTTTTTTATTTTTTTTTATTTTTTATTTTTTATTTTTTATTTTTTATTTTTCTTTTTTTCTTTCTTTTCTTTCTTTCTTTCTTTCTTTTCTTTTTTTTTCTTTTTTTTTGGGTAAGATAAAAAAATAAGAAAATTTTATTTTTGAATTTTGACCCTTTTCTTGAGGTTGACCATATTGTTCAGCACATCTTTCCCCAAATAACAGACTGTCCTTAGTCTGCATCTTGAGATTTTTAAGATATTGAGAAAAGGAGAAAATAAAAACAAAAAATAGGCCTTTTCTTGATCTTGACAGTGATTGAAGAGTTGAGGAAAAAGAAAATTCTTGATCCATCTGAGAGAGCCCTAGAAGTGGCAGGAGCAAAACAAGTAGGCTGTGGCAGGTACTCACTTTGTGATGTTTCATTTATGAACTTGGATTGGGAACTGCATTGCCAGCTGCATGCTCAGCAGTTGTGTCAGCTTGCTACTATTGCAGAGCAAGCTGCAAAAAGTAACAAAAATAACATAAAAATAAGAATATTAAAATTAACTTAAGAAGGAGTAGGAAATCCATAAATATTATTGCAGAAATGGATTTCCCACTCAAAATTAGGTAGGGTCACTCACTGACCTCACCCTTGAAATCCAACTCCTTATCTTTTTAATAATTAAAGAAAGAAAAGTCCAAAATAACACAGAACCACTATGGGACTTTTTGGCCAATTAAATATTTTACAGGCATTTTCAGGTATTGGTTTCACCCCTAAAATTCATTCAGAATTGAGGTTTTGTGTATATTTTAGGAGTCACACACGGAAATGTGTTCTCTTACAATTCCCGTACACAGCCGTGGCAATCAATACACCCGTGCATTGCTGAGAAGCAGCACTGCCACCCTTTCAGAGTAACCTGAAATGCTGTGTATGCGGCCCTGGGCCTCTGAAAATTATGCAGCTGCAGGACAACGGGCTCACAGAGTGACAGGAGGCCTGAGAAGTTCAGGTACCACATAAATATGCTACAACCTATACAGGGACATTTTAAATATGTAATAAATGTCCATGGTGATAATGTAAGGTAGACCATAGGATTCTTTCAAGACCTCTCTCTTCTTCACAGAAGACAATAGACTTTTCCCTCAGAGATGAGACATTTTTTATCAAATTCAAATCATCAGGAAGGTGTTGAGATCTACCCTCAATTAGCCCTCCTGGCTACCATGTCCTATACTCCAACCCCTTCTGGACTACCCCCAGATGTAGGCTCTCTCACATATGCTGCCCTGAATTCCCGCCTGGGGGTCCAGATACTCTCCCCTGTTCAAGCCCCCCAACTGCCTCCAGGTCTTGGTGACCTCCCAATCACGATTCTTCTTTCCTTGACTTCTTCTATTTTCCTTCTTCTTGATTACTTCTCTACTTGCTCTGTCACCTCTACCTGTTTCCTTTTCTTGACCTTCAATCTTTCCTTTCTTCCATCTTTAATCTTTCCTTTCCTCCATCTCCAATCTTGACCATCTTCTCCGCTCAACTGGCCTTGTCTTCAAAGCTTCTCTGATTATCTCTCCCTGGTAAGATGACTCAACTTTCATCTCAAGACTCAAATTGACCTAAAAATATATGTTCAACCTCCCATTAGCATCTCCAAACAACCTTCTGTCTCTCCTCTATAATCTCTTCTTCTTGTCTCTCTTCCTGTCTATTCTCACATAATCTTGAATCCTTGTCTAAGCTGTTGGTGTTCTGCTTTTCATTTCTTTCCTCCTTCTCTCCTCACTGTTTCCATGTCTGATCCCAAATCTAGCTTTTTGGTTCTAGTTCTCAGTCTCTTCAGCTATTACTACATTTAAAAGCCAAAGGAAGCTAATCGCCGAATCCAAAACAATGAACAAACCAACAAGAGCCGCTGACTATTTTCATCAAGTTGCATTGAAGGCCGCTGTAAGACTCCAAACGGCGCAGGGCTTTGGCAGTTCTGTGGAGGGGATAGGTGCTTTTTTAGGCTGCCCTCCTCAGTGTTACAAAAATATTTAAATTTAACCAAGATCAAAGTCCAGAACCTGGTAAACGGGGAACCAAAGGTAAGAGGATAAAGATTGTAGTGGTTGGTAGCTGGGAGACAAAACTATCTGAGGCAAGATGATGTTGGGGAACACTTGAATAGAAGGAGTCAAGAATTTTTCAGAGTTCAACAAGACAAGGCAATTGTGAAGTGACAACGCCCACAAGCTAATAGCTCTGGTTTTCAGCAGGAGCTTAGGAAAGATCAACTCAATCCCAAACAACCTCCAGGTTCTCAATGAACCTGCCCAACTCTCCGCAATCAAGCGCTTGAAGGGTACCAGATAACTGTGGGTGGCTGCACAGGACAAAGCTAATTGTTTGAAGAATCTCTAGAAGCAAAACAATAACTGATTCAAACAAGAATAACCCAACACTTCTCAAGGGAATCAAGATTAGCGTGGCCGAATTCAACTTCAAAAGAAGGGAAGGGAGGTTTAACACTCCGGGTTTTAAACTTAATAAAAACTCTTCAGTCAAACGTGACTGGTTCCAGAATGATAATCAAAGGGTGATCAGGACCAGTATGGTTGGATAAAGGGATCAGGAGTGGTGTAACACACTCAAGAATTCACTTAGTCAAATTCTTCTTCAACCAGCAAAGCTATTGGTTGGTGATAAGGCTCAAGGATCAAGGGGTTTGAGTATGGAGGCTCAAGGATCAAGGGCCAATCATAGATATCTCATGTGATGATAGGATTATGCTCATTCCATGCCATATGATTCAATGCTGGATGATTCCATGCTGGATGATGTTCCAAAAAGGCAGGGGAGATCCCCTCCTTATATGGGCAGGAGGCCCTGTTAGACTATGTAAAATGGATTCAACAAATAGAGCAGAAAAAGAAAGAAAATCAGGTCAACTCTTGCGTCCGCCCGTGGATGGGCGCACGCAAAAATACCAAAATTGCCCACCCCTTGTCTGAAGGCAGACGGGGTGGGGGAGGAAAATGAACCGGACTGCCGCAGATGTCTGTGGGCGGTAGTGGACACTCTCCACCTCTTGGCCAAAGGCAGAAGAGGGTGGGAGAGTCCAAGGAAAGGTGACGGATGAAGTTTGTGAGAGCGTGGATGGGTGAATAGGAGATTGGCATGAGGCGATTGAGTAAATCCTGATGGGCTTGAGATTGGCGACTGATAGATTGAGTGTGGTGGGAGATTGATGGATCCAAGGATTGGATAAGCGCTTGGAGGTGCGGTCGGGATGGTTTTGGTAAGATATGGATGACCAACGCGCAACAATGACGGATGAGCGTAGCGCAAGAATGTTGATGAGCGACGCGCAACAATGACAATGAGGATGAGCGACGCGCGACGGTCAAGGATAAGGATGAGCGACCCGCAATGGGAAAGGATAAGGATGAGCAACGCGCGACAGGAAAGGATGAGGACGAGAAAAGCGCAACGGGCATGGATAAGGACAAGCAACGCGCAATGGGCAAGGATGAGGATGGGCAACGGGCAAGGCGCAAGGATAAGGATGAGCGACGCGCAACGATAGGAAAATTTTTGAATTATTTTCCAACGGTGTCCCAAAGGATTCACCACATCTCTCCCCAACTTACAGACTTTCCCTAGTCTGCATCATAATTTTGAAAACATTAAAAAGAAAATAATTGGCCGTTTCTTGATCCTCTAAAAAAATGTTGAAACCCATCATTATCCATCCACAAGAGCCTAAATGTGGAGAAGATAAAAGAAAAAGTGTCCCAGGTGCTCAGGTATGTGGCATATAGTAGAGTTTTTAAAACAAAACGCCGCAGGAGTCCCTGGTGGTGCACAATTGGGAGGACTTACTTTGAACCCCAACTGCCCCTGCAACAATAAAATCTCTTAACTTGATCAGCTGAGAACCTACTAGCCAACTGAGTACCATCCAGTTCTTCCAAAACATAAGATCCACCTCTAACTTGACAAACCACTCTATAAGGATCATTCCAAGCATTCAAAAAAAATTTTCCCCACTGAGTCTCAAAAGATTGATTATAAGCCAATACCAGATCTCCAGGTTTGAAAGGATCGCTGATTCTATTTAGATGGTTATCTTCCCAATACTGAACTGATTTTTCTCTTGATTCCATCATCTTCTGATAAGCTTTGTTACAAATATCTTAACTCCGCTCCAGTTGCTTTGATCTGGCAACTAATAGGTCAGTAGTTGAAGAAACTTGTTCCCAAGAGATGCCCAAGAAAGACTCCATTTCAAGATCAAGAGGAAGAACAGCCCTCTGACCAAAGATGATTTCATAAGGAGAGTAGCCATGGGTTTGCTTGGTGGAAATTTGATCAGAGAAGAGGACCAAGGGGAGAAACTTCCAACAATTCTTGCCACTCGCACCAGCCAGTTTAACCAGAGCATCCTTCAAGGGAGCATGGCCTCTTTCCACCATGCCTTGTCCTTCAGGATAATAGGGAGTAGTAAATCTATGTTGCCCAGGGAGCAATCGGATCATTTCTGCCAGTTTTCCACCAAATTCCAAGTCACCATCAGTAGAATAAGATCAAGCCAAACCGTAACGCATCATCCAATTCTCATGAAGGAAAGCTGCCACAGATTCAGAACTAAGGTTCTTAAGGAATTTGGCTTCAACCTATCCAGAAAAATCATCTCTAGCCACAATGAGGTACTTAGCACCACCTGCCTTGATATGAACCACATCCATAGCAACCCTTCCAAAGACAGTGGACTCCCCAGTAGGATAGCAAATTTCAGCTGGACGCCTAAGATCACATTTTTGACAAAATTCACAACTCTTGCACTGTTGAGAGACAGATTTATTCAGAGATGGCCACGAGAATTGTTTGGATATTCTTCAATAAGTTTTGGTTTCCCCACGATGACCAAGGCCTTCATGGAGATTTTTCGGGATTGAATCTTGCTTAGAAGGGATAGTGACCACAACAAGTGGACAAGGAGTTGAAATTTTCATAAGCCTAGAACCTTGGACAAAGAAGTTGGAGGATATCCTTTTAAGGGACCAAAATTCTTGGGCAGAGAGATCAGGGGGTCTTTGGAGAGTTGAAAGTTACTGCTCTAACTTAAGCCAGAAACCTTGTTGGAAACCAGAGTAATCTTGGGAGGAGAAAGCAAAAAAAGGGCGGACCAAAGGTTCTTCCTCATTGAAATCTCTTCCAACATCCAATTCATTGTCTCCAATAGGTCTTCTAGATAATCCATCAAGCATAGTAAAAGATTTCCCAGGCCTATGGACAATATAAAAAGAGAAAAGCAGGATAAAAGCTACCCAGCGAGTCATTGGAGCATTTGGAAGACTGGGAGCATTGATCATTTCCACAATGGATTGAGCGTCAACTTGCAATTCAAAATTTTGTCCCCAGAGTACTGTTTGGAGTTTCTTCAGCATTCTTGCCACACCACAGAGTTCCAGTTTGGGCTGAGAGTATCTGGATTCCACATCCAAAAATAGAAAAGATTCATAAAGAACAGGGAGATCCAAACCATTTTCATCTTCCTGAGTAAGGACAGCCCCGACGGATTGATAACTAGAGTCAACAGCCAATTTTATTTTTCCCACTACAGGCCCATAAGAGATCTTTTTCAAAACTATGTCATTTCCAACAATAGTTTTGAGCATGTGAAATGATTGTTTGCAATCTTGGTTCCAAATAAGTTCAGCTTCCTTTCTGGTTAGACGACGCAAGGGTGCACAGATTTTTGATAGAGAGGGAATGAAGATCCTGACATAAGTTACAACACCTAGGAAACCTCTAACTTCAGTTGGATTTATTGGAGTAGTTAAGGAGATAATTTTTTTGACTTTAGAGGGTGCCATCCTTCTTCCTTCCTTGCAGACTATATGAACAACAATTTCCAAGGCAGGGACACAGGCAGCAAGTTTTGATCCAGAGACAGTAAGGCCAGATTCCTTGATTCAAAACAAAATCCTTTCCCAGATAGTAGCATACTCCCAGATAAATCGTTGAATTCCTGAGTGCAAAGGCAAGAGCTCATTATTGTAGTCAGAAACTGGACCTTTAATTCCACCATTGTCAGTAAATATATCCACATGATCCGGGATTTTGTTGTGGAGGATCCACATCATCTGAGCCTGATAGACTGCAACCAAGTGGGTGGCACCTTGAGTCAATCAAGTCAGTTGAAATTGACCAAGAGGAGTATTCAAAGTAGTGAGCGGCCAAGAAATGGGATGCAAAGATCTTTTGTCATAACCCCCCATGATGTCTCCTAGACCATAACAGGCTCTCCCACAGAAGGATTCAACAAATTCTTCAGTGGCAGGAGGAACACCAGAGTCCTTAATAGTAACTTTATTGAGAGGTTGGAGATCATGAACTACTCTAAGTTTACCATTACTCTTTAGAACACAGAAAACAGGGCTAGAGTAACTGGAGGTTGACTGTTCATATAGACCGGTACGGACTTGTTTGCGGACCAACTTGATGAATTTGTTGACTTTTGCAGCAGGAATAGAGATCTTTTCCTTTTGCCAAGGATCATTTTTAACTACAGGGATGATGTAAGGGAGACAGTAGGTTTTTTTCAAGAGACCTCTTTCTTCTTCACAGAATGCAATAGATTTTTCCCTTAGAGATAAGATATTTTTGATCAAATTTAACTCATCAGGTAAAAGCCATCTATCTGTATCGAAGTTGACCACCTTAAATTGTTATTCAGTGACACAACCACAAGGTACAAAGGGGCCAGTAAGAGAGTGATATAGACCACAATAAGGATAACAAGATAGAGGAGGACACATGAGAGGAGGATTGAGATTGAGAGGCATGGGTTGGTTGACAGGCTGGACATTTTTTGCAACTGGCTTATACTTAGTGGAAAAATAGAGAAGTTCTTGTTTCCTCCAAGCATTCAACAGCGAGACCTGAGTACAACAATTGAGACCAGATTCCTACATTCTCTGAGTTTGATGTTCCATAAAATTTTTGAAAGGTGCCTTTTCCATAAAAGAGGATCCAAAAAATAAAGCTTTGCTCACATGTGTGGCACAAGGTAGAGTTTAAAAAACTATGGTAGAAGAATGCCCTGATGGTTCACAATTGCAAGGACTTCATTTACCCCCAAGTGCCTCCACTGGAGCCCATACTCCTCCATACCAAAACCATTAAGAAAAGAATTGAGATCAGGATCTAGTTTATAATCATTGCGGAGAATCAAACCAGATCTGGAGGAAGATTGATCAGTGATAAGAGTAAAACAAAAAGAAGAAACAACAGAACCAGAGAGAAGAGAAATATTTTTGGAATTTTGTGTTTTAACATGTTTTTGATTTTGGACATCTTTGAGATCAGAAGAAAAAAAAGAAAGAGATGAAAAGGATGAAATATATGCCTCAGAGATAAAAGTTGGCCCTGTAGTTGAAGTCCGAGGCTTAGAAGAACTACAACTATTATTATTACCAAATATTCTGCTAAAAAATGAGAGGAGTTAGAAGAATCCTTCTGCTTCCCCTTCAGAACCAATTTAGGTGAAAAACCAGGGAAATCTCTTTCCCAACAACCAGAATCCACAGAACAAAGCGGAACTTCAATCTTCCTACTATCAGCATCAGGAAGAAGGATTATCTCCCCAACTTGATTGGAAAACATCAGGGTTGCTCCAAAGTCTATTAAGAAAGGACAACCCAAAATCATAGGACCTTCCAAACGAGTGATCCAAAAATGACAGGTTCCAGAAATATTTTGACCAATACAAACTGGCACATCCTGGGCAATACCCACCAACTCACAAGATTGATTCCCAATTCCATAAAATGCAGATTTGAAGCTGACCCTTGGACTGAGATTGAGCTTGCAGGCCATTGCATCCAAAATGAAGTTTAGTTGGGACCCAGAATTGACAAGTAGATAAACTGTTTTGGATGAGTCACCTAGAGAGCATGGTAAAAATCCAAGAGGACAAGAATAAAGATTTGAATCAGAAGGAGGATCTGTTCCACCAGAGTCTTCTATCAAGGTTCCAGCGGAAACTTTCAATTTTTTGCAACCAATCTCCACACGTCTCCAAGAAACTCATTTCTTAATGCCTTCAGCCACAGATGGTGAGATGGAAAGGAGTTCAGCCACGGTTAGGTCAGGGATTTTAAGATCAGATATTTTCTTTAATACCCCCTCCACAGAATTGGGGTGGTCTTTGGAAATTCCCCTTTCAAATTGAACCTTGGGTTGAGTTGGAAGAGGAAGTTCAGGTGAGGGTGGAAATATAACTGGATCAGTTGATGAAGGTGATTTGGATGGTGAAGGATCAGAGTATTTGGGGAACCTATCCATGAGGGGTTCCTTTTCTACTTCCATTTCTTCTACCTTGGAAGAATGAGGCTCCAGTGAAGATCAACGTTTGGCACGGTTTTCAAGAATTGAAGATGAAACAGGAGGAGCTTTATGAGGTCTGGGTTCTTCATGTTCCTTCCTAGCTGGATCAGATTGATAACTTCCAGAAAAGGTGGAAGAAGAGACAGCAGGAGGATACCAAGGTTGAAAGTTTCCACAAGCAGATCAAAAATCAAAATAGGCCAAGGATGCCTTCTAGGGACCTGAAGGCTGGAGAGAGGCCACCACATGACGAATTGGGAAAGATGAATCGAAAGGAAAAAGTGCACCATTAGGAAGAAAGAAGTTACTCCCTTTATTTTCCACCAACATTTCCTCCTTATCCTTCTGGAGTTCAGGACAGCAACCAGTTCCATGACCTTCTCTGTGGCAATAATAGCAAACTATGTTTGCCCTAGGAACAGAGTTGGAGGGTTTAGGGACAGCCAGAGAGGAGAGTTTCTGATTCAATTTTGTCTTGAAAGCTTGCAGGAGTTTGGTGATCTCATTGATTGTAGGTGTTTCTTGGTGGGTCTGAGGATTTGTTTTAGGTCTGTGATTGGCTTCCATCTTATTCATGATTTCATTAGATGCTTGAAAAGAGGGAACAAGGACTGGTTCAGTGATTTTGAGTTTTTCAAAGGTGAGATCTGTTTGACCTTTCATCACTTTATCCACAGTATTCCTGAGAACCATGAAAGCAGGGAGCTTTAACCAATTATCTCTTGTAGTGATAATGGATCCAGATTTCACCAATTCATTCTTAATTCTTTCCTGCACTCCTGGAGAGAAAGACTGAAAAAATTGCACTCAAATTTCATCCAACGTATCAATGTGATTGTTTTGGATAAGACAGGATTGGATAGGGTCCCAAGATTTTCTGAAAGCTTGATAATCAGAGGCTGAGGAGATACCATCATTGGAGGTCCATTGAGAGACTAGGGCATCCAGATCTTGGAGAGTGAACCTAGCTATATCAATTTTTCCCCAATAGGCAATCATTGCCTCCTTAAGAAGTACCCAGTCATGGGATTCAAATCCATCAAATGATTCAATCACATCCATGACTTCATCAGAGGAGATAAAGAATCACAGTTGATAAGCCATGTCATATTTGCTAGCACCGTCCACTTCATCAGCCATCTTGTAGGAATCCAGGAACAGTTTGACATTCCTACCGTTTAAGG
This sequence comes from Puccinia polysora, assembly GCA_025617555.3. NCBI lineage: Eukaryota > Fungi > Basidiomycota > Pucciniomycetes > Pucciniales > Pucciniaceae > Puccinia > Puccinia polysora. The sequence goes on along the minus strand of CM062624.1, from coordinate 46,810,790 downwards.
ATAGGTTCTTGTTCTGAGGTTTGATCTTGATCATCTTGGCCCAAATAGAGGTAGAAGGGGTACCGATAGATTTCATTTTGACAAAAGATTTCCTAAGGGATCCAAAGAACAGATTTCCAAAGTGGCTCACGAGTGTGGCAAGGGTAGGGTTTACAAAAAACAACTAGGATCAAACCCCTTTCTGGTGCACAATTGGGTGGACTTACTTCTGGAACAAGTTTCCTCCACGGATTGCATCTGGATGAGAACAGAAACACAGAAAAAAGAGAAAAACAGAAAAAGAGAAAAAGATTGGATTTCAAAGTTGATTCCACAAAGTTGGGACTGTAAATCCTAAAGTTTCTGGTTTGATCCCAGCCCGGGGGACCAAATGTAAGACTCCAAACGGCGCAGGGCGTTGGCAGTTTGTTATAATTATGGCCAGCAATTAGCTTAGGCAAATGAGCAGTATTTAAAGCAAAAGAAATGCTGGACACTGTGTGTCAATAATGGCTAATGGGGCTCTCACAATGGGGCAATATGTTGGATGAATTCAATTGGATGATGAATGAATGATGGAAAACAGCAGGGAGAAGAGCTCCTTAAGTACAAAAGATTGGCCTCTTGTGAGCCCATGATACAACAAGCCAAAAGGCAAATTTTCCGCCCCAAAAGGGCTCTACAGGCTCTACTGGCCTTGTTACTTGGTTTGGACTAAATCAGCCCACATGGAATCAGTCCCTGTACCCTTACAACCAGCCTATTCTGGTTATTTCTGGTGTTTCCACCTCAATGGGGCTGAACCAGCCCCTTGACTGTTCAATCCCCTTGGCTGGTTGTCCTTTACAACCAGCCATGATGACCTTTATTGCCTTGTTTACGGGCTGGTTGCCTCATGCAGCCAGCCCCTGGCCCCTCAAATGGGCCAGGTGGGACCCAGGGCAAACCTGGGTCCGGTCTCAGACTCACATGGGGGGGGGGGTGACCAGCGGACATGTTGTCCCCCCCCTTTTTCTCTCAAATCCCTGGTGGGGGCGGTCAAATCCCCTCACCAGGGGCCCTGGGGGTCGATACCTCCAGGGCGTCGTCAAGTACGTTGGCCTGGGAGGTGATCAGGTCCCCCCAGGCCCATCGCTCCTCCCCCTCGGTAAAGGGGGGGGGGAGAGTGTCCCTGCCCTGCTCGGTCGCCTCGAACGATCGATGGTGGGGGGGTGATGAATTCCCCCCCACCTGCCGGTCGCTACCCTTGCGGCCGGCGCCGCCACCTCATTGGGCAAGGGGGTGGTCAGGTCCCCCCTGCCCTGGCCAACCGCGCTGTCGCAGTCGGTCGCTGGCTGGTTCAACCCAGCCAGCCTGCCCCCTCCCCCTTGCGACGGCGAGCGAGGGGAGGGGGAGCGAGCCGGGGCCGCGAGCCCCGGCTCCGCAGCGCTGGTTGCCGGTCGCGACCAGCCGGGCCCGCGCGGCATTGCACCGCGCGGGATCCCTCGGCCGCGCAACAGCCCCGCGCGGGCCGTCGGGCCCCGCGTGGGCAGTGCCGAGGAACACAGGCGGCCCCGAACGGGCCCCGACGCGAGCAGCGGCCCCGAGCGGGCCGCGACACGGGCAGCAACCCTAATGGGCCGCCCCAAGCCCAAATTGTGAGAAAAGACTACTTTTGCGGGCCAGCCCGTCTGGCCAAGTATGTCCAAAATAAACCTTGGGCCCAATTATGCCCATACAAGCCCATCTGGCCGTATTTGCCCATATACCCCATCGGGCCCGTTAGGGCCCGTGTACCAATGGGTCTATTTCACGCGTTTTGAGGCCAGTTTCCCCAACTCTGTAACATCCACATGGGCCCGTATGGTCCGTGTGTGTGTCCAATGGGCCTTAGAGGCCCATTTGTGCATCCCATTTGGATTACACTTATACGTAGCACCCGCGTAAGTGCGTACGTATTTTAACACACCCCCTTAATCCAAAAGGGGTGACATCCGCATATTAGTCACAAAGCCTTGATGCTTGTTTCTGTCTAATGCCTTAGTCAAGATATCTGCAATCATTGCTCCAGTGGGCATGTACCTCAACACAATCTCATTGCAGTTAACTGCGTCGCGAATATAGTTATAGTGAACATCAATATGTTTTGTTCTTGAATGGAACACTTGGTTTTGTGCCAACGCAATGGCACTCTGGTTATCGGAATACAACAACGCAAACCCTTGTGGTTTATGTGTATCCTCTAAGACTTTTCTCAACCATTTTGCTTCCTGTGAAGCTGCTAAGTAAGCTCTATACTCAGCCTCTGTTGATGAAAGACTTATTGCCGACACCTTCTTGGACATCCATGACACCAGATTCTTACCTAAAAAGAATACAAAACCACTTGTTGATTCCCTAGTGTTACCATCTGCCCAACTTGCATCGGAATAACAAACCAAATCAAAGTTTGCTGACTCTGTAAACAACAGTCCCAGACTGTGTGTTCCTTTAAGATACCTCATAACTCTCTTAAACGCTGACCAATGCCTCATGCTTGGCTTCTCTAAGTGTTGCGACAAGACCCCAATTGCAAACGCAATATTGGGCCTTGTACACTGCCCCAAATAATTAAGCGATCCGACAGCTGACCTGTAGTCATTCCCTGATTGAACAAACTCCAGATACTCCTCATCTGTAGACTTCTCTAAACAAATGTTTGACTGCATGGGAGTACCAAACTCCTTTGCATCCTCTAAGCCATACTGCTTAAGAAGAGCTTCAACGTAATGGCTTTGGTCTAACTTAATACCATTCTTGCCCTTACTAACTTTCATTCCTAGCACCTGTTGTGCCAGACCAAGATCTTTTATCTTGAACTCCTTTTTGGGTGTCTCCATGACTCTCTCTTTACCATCACCAATAATGATAATGTCATCGACCCATACAAACAAGATTGCATCCTTTCTCACAAAAAGGCAAGGATTGGCCTCAGACGTCTTAAAACCAATCTCTATCAGTTTCTCACTCATGGTGTTATACCATGACCTAGCTGCTTGCTTCAATCCATACAGGGATCTACACAGCTTGAGGACATATTCCCCTTTATCTGCCGAAAGAAAAGTTCTAACACAGATTTTCTTCATGGTTTCTGGTTTAGTCTCTACTAACCATTCACGAAAACCATCAGGAATCGACATATAAACAGTCTCCTCCTCTCCAAGTTTTGCATTCAAGTATGCTGTTACAAAATCAGCTTGTCTGATTTCTTCACCCAACTCCACTGCCAGAGCAATGATGTACCTGAAGGTGGACAGCCTTCCAGTTGGTGAGAAAGTTTCTTGGTAATCAATACCCTCTCTCTGCTTGAAGCCCTGTGCAACACATCTAGCCTTGAACCTTTTCAAAACTCCATTTGTGTCAAACTTCTTGTTTAACACCAATCGAGACCCCACAATGGTCTTTCCTTTTGGAACAGAATCCCGCTTAACCACTTCAAAGACACTATTATTCTCTAGAGAATCAAATTCCTCAAAAATAGCACTCTTCCAGTTGGCTCTCTCATCAGAATTCATAGCTTGGCCAAAGCTATTTGGGTTAACCCTGTTACCCATTTCTGAACTCAACTCCAGGACTTCATTGAGCATACACTGTTCCTGAAATGTATCTTCCTCATATCCTGCGGCAGCATAATGGGATCTCCACTCCCCGTACCTGTCAACCGGTACTCTAACCCTACCACTCCTTCTAACCGGAGGTGGAGGCTCATCAGGTTCTGATTCCACAGAATCACCTGGAGCGGGTACTGAACCCTCTTGTGGCACGTCTGCCACCTCTTCATCTTCTGGAACCACATGTTCCACAGCTTTTGCTGGTGAAATAGGTGCTAATTCTATTTCTTGTTGTGGCTTAATCACAACGACATCTTCACTCCTTTTGAGTGGAAAGGTACTTTCTGTTATAATTATGGCCAGCAATTAGCTTAGGCAAATGAGCAGTATTTAAAGCAAAAGAAATGCTGGACACTGTGTGTCAATAAAGGCTAATGGGGCTCTCACAATGGGGCAATATGTTGGATGAATTCGATTGGATGATGAATGAATTATGGAAAACAGCAGGGAGAAGAGCTCCTTAAGTACAAAAGATTGGCCTATTGTGAGCCCATGATACAACAAGCCAAAAGGCAAATTTTCCGCCCCAAAAGAGCTCTACAGGCTCTACAAGCCTTGTTACTTGGTTTGGACTACATCAGCCCACATGGCATCAGTCCCTGAACCCTTACGACCAGCCTATTCCGGTCCATTCTGGTGTTTCCACCGTTACGGGGCTGAACCAGCCCCTTTGCTGTTCAATCCCCTGGCTGGTTGTCTATTACAACCGGCCCTGATGGCCTTATTACCTCTGTTACGGGCTGGTTGCCTCATGCATCCAGCCCCTGGCCCCTCAAATGGGCCAGGTGGGACCCAGGGCTCACCTGGGTCCGGTTTCAACCTCACATGGGGGGGGGGTGTAGCCGGCGGACATGCCGCCCCCCCCCTCTTTCTCTCAATTCCCTGGTGGGGGCGGTCAAATCCCCTCACCAGGGGCCCTGGGGGTTGATACCCCCAGGGCGTCGTCAAGGTAAGGATGGCTGGGGGGTGGTCAGATCCCCCCTGGCCCGTCGCTCCTCCCCCTCGGTAAAGGGGGGGGGAGAGCGCCCCTCGTCACCTCTTCGCTACAAGGTGGGAGGGTGATCAAATCCCCCCCACCGTCCGGTCGCTACACTCGCGGCCGGCGCCGCCACCTCCCTGGGCAAGGGGGTGGTCAGGTCCCCCTGCCCTGACCGACCGCGTCTTTGCGGCCGGTCGCTGGCTGGTTCAACCCAGCCAGCCTGCCCCCTCCCCCTCGCGACGGCGAGCGAGGGGAGGGGGAGCGAGCCGGGGCCGCGAGCCCCGGCTCCGCGGCGCTGGTCGCCGGTCGCGACCAGCCGGGCCCGCGCGGCATCGCACCGCGCGGGATCCCTCGTCAACGCAACAGCCCCGCGCGGGCCGTCGGGCCCCGCGTGGGCCGTGCCGAGGAACACAGGCGGCCCCGAACGGGCCGCGACGCGAGCAGCGGCCCCGGGTGGGCCGCGACACTGGCGGCGGCCCCAATGGGCCGCCCCAAGCCCGAAAACTGAGAAAAAACATACTTTGGCGGGCCAGCCCGTCTGGCCAAGTATGTCCAAAATAAACCTTGGGCCCAATTATGCCCATACAAGCCCATCTGGCTGTATCTGCCCATATACCCCACCGGGCCCGTTAGGGCCCGTGTACCAATGGGTCTATTTCACGCGTTTTGAGGCCAGTTTCCCCAAATCTATAACATCCACATGGGCCCGTATGGTCCGTGTGTGTGTCCAATGGGCCTTAGAGGCCCATTTGTGCATCCCATTTGGATTACACTTATACGTAGCACCCGCGTAAGTGCGTACGTATTTTAACACACCCCCTTAATCCAAAAGGGGTGACATTCGCATATTAGTCACAAAGCCTTGATGCTTGTTCCTATCTAACGCCTTAGTCAAGATATCCGCAATCATTGCTCCAGTGGGCATGTACCTCAACACAATCTCTTTGCAGTTAACTGCATCGCGAATATAGTTATAGTGGACATCAATATGTTTTGTTCTTGAATGGAACACTTGGTTTTGCGCCAACGCAATGGCACTCTGGTTATCGGAATACAACAATGCAAACCCTTGTGGTTTATGTGTGTCCTCTAAGACTTTTCTCAACCATTTTGCTTCCTGTGAAGCTGCTAAGTAAGCTCTATACTCAGCCTCTGTTGATGAAAGACTTATTGCCGACACCTTCTTGGACATCCATGACACCAGATTCTTACCTAAAAAGAATACAAAACCACTTGTTGATTCCCTAGTGTTACCATCTGCCCAACTTGCATCGGAATAACCAACCAAATCAAAGTTTGCTGACTTTGTAAACAACAGTCCCAGACTGTGTGTTCCTTTAAGATACCTCATAACTCTCTTAAACGCTGACCAATGCCTCATGCTTGGCTTCTCTAAGTGTTGCGACAAGACCCCAATTGCAAACGCAATATCGGGCCTTGTACACTGCCCCAAATAATTAAGCGATCCGACAGCTGACCTGTAGTCATTCCCTGATTGAACAAACTCCAGATACTCCTCATCTGTAGACTTCTCTAAACGAATGTTTGACTGCATAGGAGTACCAAACTCCTTTGCATCCTCTAAGCCGTATTGCTTAAGAAGAGCTGCCACATAATGGTTCTGGTCTAACTTAATACCATTCTTGCTCTTGCTGACTTTCATTCCAAGCACCTGTTGCGCCAGACCAAGATCTTTTATCTTGAATTCCTTTTTGTGTGTCTCCATGACTCTCTCTTTACCATCACCAATAATGATAATGTCATCGACCCATACAAACAAAATTGCATCCTTCCTCACAAAAAGGCAAGGATCGGCCTCAGACGTCTTAAAACCAATCTCTATCAGTTTCTCACTCATGGTGTTATACCATGACCTAGCTGCTTGCTTCAATCCATACAGGGATCTACACAGCTTGAGGACATATTCCCCTTTATCTGCCGAAAGAAAAGTTCTAACACAGATTTTCTTCATGGTTTCTGGTTTAGTCTCTACTAACCATTCACGAAAACCATCAGGAATCGACATATAAACAGTCTCCTCCTCTCCAAGTTTTGCATTCAAGTATGCTGTTACAAAATCAGCTTGTCTGATTTCTTCACCCAACTCCACTGCCAGAGCAATGATGTACCTGAAGGTGGACAGCCTTCCAGTTGTTGAGAAAGTTTCTTGGTAATCAATACCCTCTCTCTGCTTGAAGCCCTGTGCAACACATCTAGCCTTGAACCTTTTCAAAACTCCATTTGTGTCAAACTTCTTGTTTAACACCAATCGAGACCCCACAATGGTCTTTCCTTTTGGAACAGAATCCCGCTTAACCACTTCAAAGACACTATTATTCTCTAGAGAATCAAATTCCTCAAAAATAGCACTCTTCCAGTTGGCTCTCTCATCAGAATTCATAGCTTGGCCAAAGCTATTTGGGTTAACCCTGTTACCCATTTCTGAACTCAACTCCAGGACTTCATTGAGCATACACTGTTCCTGAAATGTATCTTCCTCATATCCTGCGGCAGCATAATGGGATCTCCACTCCCCGTACCTGTCAACTGGTACTCTAACCCTACCACTCCTTCTAACCGGAGGTGGAGGCTCATCAGGTTCTGATTCCACAGAATCACCTGAAGCGGGTACTGAACCCTCTTGTGGCACGTCTGCCACCTCTTCATCTTCTGGAACCACATGTTCCACAGCTTTTGCTGGTGAAATAGGTGCTAATTCTATTTCTTGTTGTGGCTTAATCACAACAACATCTTCACTCCTTTTGAGTGGAAAGGTACTTTCATCGAATTTTACATCCCTGCTACGGATAACCTTTCTTGTCCCTGGACAATAGATCCTATAAGATTTACTTATTAAATCATAGCCTACAAGTGCCCCTGTTCTGGCTCTAGGGTCTAATTTTCCGACCATTTCATTATGGTGGACACTATAATACACCAAGCAACCAATTGTTCTTAGGTGTGATGTTTTGGGGTACAACTTCCAAAACTGATAATGGGGACACTTCCCATTAACACTTACAATGTTGTGCAACAGACACACCGTACACATCAACTCAGCCCATAAGAACTTTGGCAGACCAGATTGAGACATAATAGTTCTGACTTTGTCCAGTAAAGTCCTATTCATTCTCTCAACTATTCCATTATTTTGTGGAGTACTTGCAGTAGTGACTATATGAATGATACCATAATCTTTCAACAGCCTCCCAAACTCTTTACTCACGAATTCACCCCCTCCATTGGTAATAACCCTCTTGATCTCCTTCATCAGACCATTCTGTTTCCAGACTTTGAAGATTACAGAAACCTCCTCTGTGGTCTGATCCTTAGATCGAATTGGTTTGACCCAAACATAATTAGTTGCAGTATCAACTAAATTGATGAAGTATCTTGCCCCACCGAGGGACTCTGGAGTGAATGGCCCTGCCAAATCAATGGAAAATTCCTCTCTAGGAACATCTGTGTGATCTCTACTCTTAGAGAACACATTTCTAGTCTTGGCACCCAAGGTACAACTCTCACAGTTGCTGTCCTTTACCTTATGGCCACTTCTATTGTGAGAAACAGTGCTCAGAGCTGAGAATTTGAACAAGCTTGCACACAGAAGCTTATTCCGAACTTGTCCACTAAGAACAGTTCTCCCATTCATATCAATAACAAACCTATCTCCTTTAAGATAACGAATTTGGAAACCTTTTTTCCATAACACCCCAAGAGACACAAGGTTGTAAGGCAACTCTGGTACATAGAACACTTTATCAAAAGTAATTTGGAAACCCAGTTGATTTGCAAGAATAACTTTTCCAATTCCTTTAATCTGAATTGTTCTGCCTTTCTGACCAATATTTACAACCCCATCATAATCACTAAGATTTGAAAATAAATTTGGTTCAAAAAACATGTGATCTGTACAACCAGAATCGATCAAAACAAGAACATCCTCCTTCAATCCTCCTAGTAGGAAAGAAGCTTTATCAGTCACTGATAAGTTCTTATCTTTGAGGTTAAGATTACTCACTTCATAATCAATCAAGTCCATTTCTTGATCCTCATCGATTTTGGCCTTCTTGTTGGGACCTTCTTCCACAACAGCCTCTTCAATTGGAGCATCCAACGCCACCATTGCAACGTTTTCAGTTGTGAGATTGACCTCCTTGTCATCCCCTTCGGACTTCTTCCTTTTCTTGGCCTCCTTGCAGTCCTTAGCATAGTGACCCTTATTCTGACAATTGTAACATAAGACCTTGGACAAATCCTTTTTTGCCTTCTTGCGAGATTTTCCAGTCTTTCCAACTAGGGCTGTTCCAGAACCCCCCTTCATCTTGAATTGAAGGTCATCCTTTTCAATCCTTTTAAGCACATCCTCCTCCCCAGGAAGAGGATCCAATTGAGAAATGATTCTGACTAAGGAATCAAACTCTTTTGGCAGCTTTTGAAGGATTAAGAGTGACAAACACTCTGGATCCATGTTAAGTCCAGATGACTTGAACTTGGCTATACTAGACCTAGCCTCTGCCACAAACTGTTTACAATTCGAATATTGTAACTTGAACAGTTTATTAAAGGCTATACCCTTCTGGTGAACAGAATCACCAGCATACTTGGACTTAAGCAGCTTCCAAAGGATGCTGCCCCTCCTCCTCTCATCTTCCCTAAGAGTATCAGCAACCCATGTCACATGATTCTCATCAAGATGCCTAAGGATCAGATGGTAAGACTTCTTCTCCACTTCTGAACTGATCAGAGTGTCATCTGCATCCATAATTTCCCCACAGCAGATGTTATCCAGCTCACTATCCATAAGGACAGCCCAAGCATTATAGTTCTGACTATTCAGAACTATTTTGGTAGAGCTAACATCAGGGATATAGGACATCTTCTTGGAAAACTTGAGGTCTTTGAGGTTCTCCAAAGTAAGGTACAAAGGTCTAGATGGCTTGGAAGTAATGATGATGTTGGTACTGATAATGTGTTATAATTATGGCCAGCAATTAGCTTAGGCAAATGAGCAGTATTTAAAGCAAAAGAAATGCTGGACACTGTGTGTCAATAAAGGCTAATGGGGCTCTCACAATGGGGCAATATGTTGGATGAATTCGATTGGATGATGAATGAATTATGGAAAACAGCAGGGAGAAGAGCTCCTTAAGTACAAAAGATTGGCCTATTGTGAGCCCATGATACAACAAGCCAAAAGGCAAATTTTCCGCCCCAAAAGAGCTCTACAGGCTCTACAAGCCTTGTTACTTGGTTTGGACTACATCAGCCCACATGGCATCAGTCCCTGAACCCTTACGACCAGCCTATTCCGGTCCATTCTGGTGTTTCCACCGTTACGGGGCTGAACCAGCCCCTTTGCTGTTCAATCCCCTGGCTGGTTGTCTATTACAACCGGCCCTGATGGCCTTATTACCTCTGTTACGGGCTGGTTGCCTCATGCATCCAGCCCCTGGCCCCTCAAATGGGCCAGGTGGGACCCAGGGCTCACCTGGGTCCGGTTTCAACCTCACATGGGGGGGGGTGTAGCCGGCGGACATGCCGCCCCCCCCCCTCTTTCTCTCAATTCCCTGGTGGGGGCGGTCAAATCCCCTCACCAGGGGCCCTGGGGGTCGATACCCCCAGGGCGTCGTCAAGGTAAGGATGGCTGGGGGGTGGTCAGATCCCCCCTGGCCCGTCGCTCCTCCCCCTCGGTAAAGGGGGGGGGAGAGCGCCCCTCGTCACCTCTTCGCTACAAGGTGGGAGGGTGATCAAATCCCCCCCACCGTCCGGTCGCTACACTCGCGGCCGGCGCCGCCACCTCCCTGGGCAAGGGTGTGGTCAGGTCCCCCTGCCCTGACCGACCGCGTCTTTGCGGCCGGTCGCTGGCTGGTTCAACCCAGCCAGCCTGCCCCCTCCCCCTCGCGACGGCGAGCGAGGGGAGGGGGAGCGAGCCGGGGCCGCGAGCCCTGGCTCCGCGGCGCTGGTCGCCGGTCGCGACCAGCCGGGCCCGCGCGGCATCGCACCGCGCGGGATCCCTCGTCAACGCAACAGCCCCGCGCGGGCCGTCGGGCCCCGCGTGGGCCGTGCCGAGGAACACAGGCGGCCCCGAACGGGCCGCGACGCGAGCAGCGGCCCCGGGTGGGCCGCGACACTGGCGGCGGCCCCAATGGGCCGCCCCAAGCCCGAAAACTGAGAAAAAACATACTTTGGCGGGCCAGCCCGTCTGGCCAAGTATGTCCAAAATAAACCTTGGGCCCAATTATGCCCATACAAGCCCATCTGGCTGTATCTGCCCATATACCCCACCGGGCCCGTTAGGGCCCGTGTACCAATGGGTCTATTTCACGCGTTTTGAGGCCAGTTTCCCCAAATCTATAACATCCACATGGGCCCGTATGGTCCGTGTGTGTGTCCAATGGGCCTTAGAGGCCCATTTGTGCATCCCATTTGGATTACACTTATACGTAGCACCCGCGTAAGTGCGTACGTATTTTAACACTTTCGTCGAATTTTACATCCCTGCTACGGATAACCTTTCTTGTCCCTGGACAATAGATCCTATAAGATTTACTTATTAAATCATAGCCTACAAGTGCCCCTGTTCTGGCTCTAGGGTCTAATTTTCCGACCATTTCATTATGGTGGACACTATAATACACCAAGCAACCAATTGTTCTTAGGTGTGATGTTTTGGGGTACAACTTCGAAAACTGATAATGGGGGCACTTCCCATTAACACTTACAATGTTGTGCAACAGACACACCGTGCACATCAACTCAGCCCATAAGAACTTTGGCAGACCAGATTGAGACATAATAGTTCTGACTTTGTCCAGTAAAGTCCTATTCATTCTCTCAACTATTCCATTATTTTGTGGAGTACTTGCAGTAGTGACTATATGAATGATACCATAATCTTTCAACAGCCTCCCAAACTCTTTACTCACGAATTCACCCCCTCCATTGGTAATAACCCTCTTGATCTCCTTCATCAGACCATTCTGTTTCCAGACTTTGAAGATTACAGAAACCTCCTCTGTGGTCTGATCCTTAGATCGAATTGGTTTAACCCAAACATAATTAGTTGCAGTATCAACTAAATTGATGAAGTATCTTGCCCCACCAAGGGACTCTGGAGTGAATGGCCCTGCCAAATCAATGGAAAATTCCTCTCTAGGAACATCTGTGTGATCTCTACTCTTAGAGAACACATTTCTAGTCTTAGCCCCCAAGGTACAACTCTCACAGTTGCTGTCCTTTACCTTATGGCCACTTCTATTGTGAGAAACAGTGCTCAGAGCTGAGAATTTGAACAAGCTTGCACACAGAAGCTTATTCCGAACTTGTCCACTAAGAACAGTTCTCCCATTCATATCAATAACAAACCTATCTCCTTTAAGATAACAAATTTGGAAACCTTTTTTCCATAACACCCCAAGAGACACAAGGTTGTAAGGCAACTCTGGTACATAGAACACTTTATCAAAAGTAATTTGGAAACCCAGTTGATTTGCAAGAATAACTTTTCCAATTCCTTTAATCTGAATTGTTCTGCCTTTCTGACCAATATTTACAACCCCATCATAATCACTAAGATTTGAAAATAAATTTGGTTCAAAAAACATGTGATCTGTACAACCAGAATCGATCAAAACAAGAACATCCTCCTTCAATCCTCCTAGTAGGAAAGAAGCTTTATCAGTCACTGATAAGTTCTTATCTTTGAGGTTAAGATTACTCACTTCATAATCAATCAAGTCCATTTCTTGATCCTCATCGATTTTGGCCTTCTTGTTGGGACCTTCTTCCACAACAGCCTCTTCAATTGGAGCATCCAACGCCACCATTGCAACATTTTCAGTTGTGAGATTGACCTCCTTGTCATTCCCTTCGGACTTCTTCCTTTTCTTGGCCTCCTTGCAGTCCTTAGCATAGTGACCCTTATTCTGACAATTGTAACATAAGACCTTGGACAAATCCTTTTTCGCCTTCTTGCAAGATTTTCCAGTCTTTCCAACTAGGGCTGTTCCAGAACCCCCCTTCATCTTGAATTGAAGGTCATCCTTTTCAATCCTTTTAAGCACATCCTCCTCCCCAGGAAGAGGATCCAGTTGAGAAATGATTCTGACTAAGGAATCAAACTCTTTTGGCAGCTTTTGAAGGATTAAGAGTGACAAACACTCTGGATCCATGTTAAGTCCAGATGACTTGAACTTGGCTATACTAGACCTAGCCTCTGCCACAAACTGTTTACAATTCGAATATTGTAACTTGAACAGTTTATAAAAGGCTATACCCTTCTGGTGAACAGAATCACCAGCATACTTGGACTTAAGCAGCTTCCAAAGGATGCTGCCACTCCTCCTCTCATCTTCCCTAAGAGTATCAGCAACCCATGTCACATGATTCTCATCAAGATGCCTAAGGATCAGATGGTAAGACTTCTTCTCCACTTCTGAACTGATCAGAGTGTCATCTGCATCCATAATTTCCCCACAGCAGATTTTATCCAGCTCACTATCCATAAGGACAGCCCAAGCATTATAGTTCTGACTATTCAGAACTATTTTGGTAGAGCTAACATCAGGGATATAGGACATCTTCTTGGAAAACTTGAGGTCTTTGAGGTTCTCCAAAGTAAGGTACAAAGGTCTAGATGGCTTGGAAGTAATGATGATGTTGGTACTGATAATGTGTTATAATTATGGCCAGCAATTAGCTTAGGCAAATGAGCAGTATTTAAAGCAAAAGAAATGCTGGACACTGTGTGTCAATAATGGCTAATGGGGCTCTCACAATGGGGCAATATGTTGGATGAATTCGATTGGATGATGAATGAATGATGGAAAACAGCAGGGAGAAGAGCTCCTTAAGTACAAAAGATTGGCCTCTTGTGAGCCCATGATACAACAAGCCAAAAGGCAAATTTTCCGCCCCAAAAGGGCTCTACAGGCTCTACTGGCCTTGTTACTTGGCTTGGACTAAATCAGCCCACATGGCATCAGTCCCTGTACCCTTACAACCAGCCTATTCTGGTTATTTCTGGTGTTTCCACCTCAATGGGACTGAACCAGCCCCTTAACTGTTCAATCCCCTTGGCTGGTTGTCCTTTACAACCAGCCATGATGACCTTTATTGCCTTGTTTACGGGCTGGTTGCCTCATGCAGCCAGCCCCTGGCCCCTCAAATGGGCCAGGTGGGACCCAGGGCAAACCTGGGTCCGGTCTCAGACTCACATGGGGGGGGGTGACCAGCGGACATGTTGTCCCCCCCCCTTTTTCTCTCAAATCCCTGGTGGGGGCGGTCAAATCCCCTCACCAGGGGCCCTGGGGGTCGATACCTCCAGGGCGTCGTCAAGTACGTTGGCCTGGGAGGTGATCAGGTCCCCCCAGGCCCATCGCTCCTCCCCCTCGGTAAAGGGGGGGGGGGAGAGCGTCCCTGCCCTGCTCGGTCGCCTCGAACGATCGATGGTGGGGGGGTGATGAATTCCCCCCCACCTGCCGGTTGCTACCCTTGCGGCCGGCGCCGCCACCTCATTGGGCAAGGGGGTGGTCAGGTCCCCCCTGCCCTGGCCGACCGCGCTGTCGCGGTCGGTCGCTGGCTGGTTCAACCCAGCCAGCCTGCCCCCTCCCCCTCGCGACGGCGAGCGAGGGGAGGGGGAGCGAGCCGGGGCCGCGAGCCCCGGCTCCGCGGCGCTGGTTGCCGGTCGCGACCAGCCGGGCCCGCACGGCATTGCACCGCGCGGGATCCCTCGGCCGCGCAACAGCCCCGCGCGGGCCGTCGGGCCCCGCGTGGGCCGTGCCGAGGAACACAGGCGGCCCCGAACGGGCCCCGACGCGAGCAGCGGCCCCGAGCGGGCCGCGACACGGGCAGCAACCCTAATGGGCCGCCCCAAGCCCGAATTGTGAGAAAAGACTACTTTTGCGGGCCAGCCCGTCTGGCCAAGTATGTCCAAAATAAACCTTGGGCCCAATTATGCCCATACAAGCCCATCTGGCCGTATTTGCCCATATACCCCATCGGGCCCGTTAGGGCCCGTGTACCAATGGGTCTATTTCACGCGTTTTGAGGCCAGTTTCCCCAACTCTGTAACATCCACATGGGCCCGTATGGTCCGTGTGTGTGTCCAATGGGCCTTAGAGGCCCATTTGTACATCCCATTTGGATTACACTTATACGTAGCACCCGCGTAAGTGCGTACATATTTTAACACAGTTCTGTGGAGGGGATAGGTGATTTTTTAGGCTGCCCTCCTCAGTGTTACAAAAATACTTAAATGTAACCAAGATCAAAGTCCAGAACCTGGTAAACAAGGAACCAAAGGTAAGAGGATAAAGATTGTAGTGGTCATGTCAGGGAACACTTGAATAGAAGGAGTCAAGAATTTTTCAGAGTTCAACAAGACAAGGCAATTGCAAAGTGAAAATTCCCAAAAGCTAATAGCTCTGGTTGTCAGCAGGAGCTTGGGAAAGATCAACTCAATCCCAAACAAACTCCAGGTTCTCAATGAACCTGCCCAACTCTCTGCGATCAAGCGCTTGAAGGGTACCAGATAACTGTGGGTGGCTGCACAGGAAAAAGCTAATTGTTTGAAGAACCTCTAGAAGCAAAACAATAACTGATTCAAACAAGAATAACCCAACACTTCTCAAGGGACTCAAGAGTAGTGTGGCGGAATTTAACTTCAAAAGAAGGGAAGGGAGGTTTAGCACTGCAGGTTTTAAACTTAATAAAACTTCTTCAGTCAAGCATGACTGGTTCCAGAAAGATAATCAAAGGGTTATCAGGACCATTATGGTTGGATAAAGGGATCAGGAGTGGTGTAACACACTCAAGAATTTGATTAGACAAATTCTTCTTCAACCAGCAAAGCTATTGGTTGGTGATAAGGCTCAAGGATCAAGTGGTTTGAGTATGGAGGCTCAAGTATCAAGGGGTTTGAGTATGGAGGATCAAGGATCAAGGGGTTTGAGTATGTAGGCTCAAGGATCATGGGGTTTGATTATTGAGGATCAAGGATTAAGGGGTTTGAGTATTGAGGCTCAAGGATCAAGGGGCAATCATAGATATCTCATGTGATGATAGGATTATGCTTATTCCATTCCGGATGATTTGATGCTGGATGATTCCATCCTGGATGGTGTTCCAAAAAGGCAGGGGAGATCCCCTCCTTATATCAGCAGGAGGCCCTGTTAGACTATGTACAACGTATTCTACAAATAGAGCGGAAAAAGAAAGAAAATCAGGTCATCTCTTGCGTCAGTCCATGGATGGGCGCGCGCAACAATACCAAAATTGCCCACCCCTCCTCTGAAGGCAGACGGGGTGGGAAAGGAAAATGAACCAGACCGCCGCAGATGTCCGCAGGGTGTAGTGGACACTCTCCAACCCTTTTTCAAAGGCGGAAGGGGGTGGGAGAGTCCCAGGAAAGGTGACAGATGAAGTTTGTGAGGGAGCGGATGGGCGGATAGGAGATTGGCTTAAGGCGATTGAGTAAATCCTGACAGGCTTGAGATTGGCGACTGATAGATTGAGTGTGGAGGGAGATTGATGGATCCAAGGATTGGACAAGCGCTTGGAGGTGCGGTAGGGATGGGTTTGGTAAGGTATGAATGAGTGACGCGCAACAATGACGGATGAGCAGCGCTTGAAGATGTTGATGAGCAAGCGCAACAATGATGATGAGGATGAGCAATGCGCGACGGGCGAAGAAAAGGATGAGAAATGCGCAACGGGCAAGGATAAAGATGAGCAACGCGCAATGGGAAAGGATGAGGACAAGCAATGCCCAACGGGCAAGGATAAGGATGAGCAACCCGCAATGGGCAAGGATGAGGGTGAGCAATGCGCAAGGCGCAAGGATAAGAATGAGCGACGTGCGAAGATAGGAAAATTTTTGAATTCTTTTCCCACGGTGTCCCAAATGGTTCACCACACCGCCGTCAACGCCATTCCTCCATTAAATGAAGAAAACTATTCCATTTGACGCGACAAGTTTCTCATGCTGTTTGTTCTCAAAGATATTAAAGACATCATCACAAGAAACTCCGGACAACTATCCATGAAACAGGACGGGCAAATCAGGGCAATTATATTGTCCAAGTTAGACAGCACAACTCACGCCAATGTAGTCAATTCCACAAACATAACTTCCTAAAAACTCCTCTGGGCCAAAATAACTTGCCAATTTGCATCCTCCAAAACCGCAAACAGAGCCAGGGTGTTCAACCAATTCCTCCACTCTATCTTCAACAAACACTCTATAGAAGGTTTTGTCATGGAAACAAGGAGAGCACTCACTTGAATCACAGACCTTGGAATAGAACTTCCTAGTGACATCCTTGCATATTTAGTACTTCTTAAATTCCCTTCCAGTCTTGAGAATCTCAAGCAACAGATCATGCACGTAGAGAAGAATCTAACCATTGAGGTTGTATTTAACCATCTCATACAATCTAATAACAAGCGCAAGGCCCAACAGAAATCAATCAAATCCTCTGCCAACATTTACCTAGTGGCCACCAAAAATAAAACTGAGAAAGACAACAGACAAGTGAAGATGCATTGCCAAGAGGGCTACCATGATCCAAATTCCCCTCACACTGAATCATCTTTTTTTCATCTCCATCCTCAAATTGCCCCTAGTTGGTGGATCAAACAACAAAATGAATGGAAGAACAAGATTAAAAAACAACCTACAATCAATTATCATGCTCTCTTAACCCTCTGAATCAATGTGAATAATAAAACTAATCTTCTCATAGACTCTGGGGCCAACATTCACATTTTCAAAGACATCCAATACTTCTCTAAAATCAAGATGCAAGAAGAGAAAGAGGAAATCAAGACAGGAAAACTTGAAGCTAACCTCAAAATTCATGGGACAGGCACCGTACAACTCAATTGGAATGACTCAGTGATCACCCTTGAAGATTGTGCATATTGCCCTGTCATTGTGGTAAACCTAATTAGCCCTGGCCAACTCGCGAACAGAGGATGTATCCTTACCCAACATCAAAACCACATCTTGATCACCAGAAATGGTCTCATTGTCCTGAAACAACTCATCCAGGACAACCTGTTTGTGATCAAGAAGCCCCAATCTATTGGTCAAGAGAACAAGGTCTACCATCTGGGTCACGGTTCAAATCTCAAGACAGAAGAAAAACCATCTCTAATTGATCTCCAGCAAATGTATAGACACGCCTCTGTGTCTACTCTCAAGCCGATCCTCAAGAATTCTTTTTCTAAGGAAGAACTCAATAGTTTCCAGTGCAATGGATGCATCAAGAGAAAGATTACACAATCTCCCTTCTTGGCCACATCAACCCAAGCTAACAAACCTCTTGAACGCATCTATCTTGATCAAATTGGCCCAATCACCCCACAATCAAATTACGGACACCAATACATACTTACCCTGGTGGAAAAATTCACCGGATACCTTGCGGCTTTTCCCTTAACATCCAAGGATGAAACACCGCAGACAATCATCAACATCCTCAAAGTTGAATCCAAAAGATTGAACTGCTACCCTCTGGAAATCTATTGGGATCAAGGGACAGAATTTGTCAACTTGACTCTCAAACGTTTTGCTCAATCCAAACATATTGAACTTCTCACCTCAGAACCATATCACCCTCAACACAATGGTCGCGCTGAGAGGGCAAATAAAACAATAATAGAATCAGCTCGGGCCACGTTCTCATCTTCACAACTTCCAAAGAATTACTGGCATGTGGTCACAAGAAGCTGTTGTTTTATGCTTAATCAGATACCCAAGGAAGGTAATGACCAGTCCCCTTGGGAACTAATGTTTAAGAAGAAACTCCCCACTAACTACTTGATACCTGTAGGTTTCCCTGCAGTCTATCTCACCAATTGCATTCAAAAATGGAAGAAATTTGACTAAAAGGGAACTGAAGGGGTTTTATTTGGGTTCAATCCCGCTTTTCACTCTTATCTCATCCTTAACTCATTTGGTTCTCTCGTTGAAACATAGCACATCAGATTCCTCAAGAATAATATGAGCAGTTTTCCCCTTCTTGAACCAGAAGGACCAGACATCTTCTCTGAAACTTCTCTCGATTCAAACCAATCAGATTTCTCTGGCATGGACAAACAGTTCTTGTCAAGGGATTCCGGAATGGAGGACTTGGATACGGACTCAGACCAAAACCTATCCGATTCTCTTGAATCTGATTCCTACAAATCTTATCCCTCACCACCTCAAGTATCTTTACCTCTGGAACCTGTTGCCCAGGAAGTGAACCAACTTCCGCAACACGAAACTTGGAAACCACAACAATACGGCTTCCACCACTATTATGAACCGCCCTCATACAGGGCGGCGCGAAATTGTTGCAGAAGGCATCCAAAGAAGAATTAAACTTCATCAAAGATCAAGAATTCTGGGAAGAATATTACGGTACTCCCAACAATGTTATAAAAACAACCTGGGTTTTCTAAGTCAAACAGAATTACCATGGTGAGCCAGTCAAATAAAAAGCAAGATTGTGTGTACAGGGATTCAATCAGGTACACAAAATCGACTATAAAGAGACGTGGGCCCCAAAGGGCAAGCTAGGATCTTTGCGCATTGCACTATTATACGGTCTGAAGGAAAATATGAAGTTTACTCAGTTTGACGTTGAAGGCCCTTTCTTACATGCTCCACTGGATGAAACAGTCATCATAAAGACTCCAGAAGGCTCCCACCAAAATTCTCCTTATCTAAAATTAAAAAAATCACTCTATGGCCTCAAACAGTCTTCCAAAAACTGGTATGAAACTCTCACAACATGGATCAAATTGCAAGGGTTTCATAAGTCATTGGGTGATCCCTGTCTCTTCATCAATTCCAACTCCAAAGAAGTTCTCTACTTCCATGTGGACAATTTGATCCATGTGGGGAAGAGCAATGACTTTCAATCAAACTTTCTAACTCTTTTCAAGAATTCCTCTTTCCATCCGCCCAATACAATCCTTGGCATTCTCATGGAAATAGAAAACAACACAATCTTTTTGGGCCATCCAAACCACATCAAAAGTGGACTGGAAGAACTGGGCTTGGCGGAATGCAAGGCAACCTACTCCCCTCTTACCCAAAATTTGAATCTCAAGCCTGCCACAGATGAAGATCACGCAGAATTTGTACAACTGAACATCAACTACCGGTCTGTCATTGGACTACTGAATCACTTGGCTTGATATACCCGACCTGAAATAGCATTCGCGGTTTCCAGCTTGGCTGGTTTCAACATTAAACTGGGCACGACCCACTGGCAAGAAGCTTGCAAGGTGTGGATATCTAAAGACCACCAAGGACCTCAAACTGATCCTAAGTCTTGATTCAAATGCTGAAGTTATCTCTGCTTACAGTGATCCAACTTGGGGAGACAAACCTACAATCCAAAAATCTCAAAGCGGATTTATTATCTTTCACTACAGAAGCGCGGTGGTTTGGAACTCGTTCAGACAGAAGAACATCACGTACTCATCCACCAAATCTGAGCTCAATGCTCTGCTAGACTGCTTTCTCAAATTGAAGTGGATATCTCATCTGATCAGTGAGATCCACCATTCTTCCAAGCTCAAACCTACCATATACATCAATAATAAAGGGCTGGACGACAAGATTAAGAGAATTGGGTTGCACTCCAAATCCCAAAAAATTGAAATCAAAACAAAGGGCCTGAGAGAAGAGTTCAACATCTCCGAATTCAAACTCTCCTTAATCTCAACAAACTGCATGTTAGCCAATTGACTGACAAAAGCCTTGTCAATTGACTCCTTAAACCTTCTGCTCAAAGCCATCTCCAACTTCCAAGACAATAGACTCATCAACTCTCTCCTCTTACCAGTCAGGGGGGGTGTTGATATCTACCCTCAATTAGCCCTCCTGGCTACCACGTCCTATACTCCAACCCCTTCTGGACTACCCCCAGATGTAGGCTCTCTCACATACGCTGCCCTGAATTCCCTCCCGGGGGTCCAGATACTCTCCCCTGTTCAAGCCCCCCAACTTCCTCAAGGTCTTGGTGACCTCCCAATCACAATTCTTATTTCCTCGACTTCTTCTCTTTTCCTTCTTCTTGATTACCTCTCTACTTGCTCTGTCACCTCTACCTCTTTCCTTTTCTTGACCTTCAATATTTCCTTTCTTCCATCTTTAATCTTTCCTTTCCTCCATCTCCAATATTGACAGTTGTCTCCGCTCAACTGGCCTCATCTTCAAAGCTTCTCTGATCATCTCTCCCTGGTAAGATGACTCGACTTTCATCTCAAGACTCAAATTGACCTAAAAATATATTTTCAGCCTCCCATTAGCATCTCGAAACAATCTTCTGTCTCTCCTCTCTAATCTTGTCTTCTCATCTCTCTGCCTGTCTATTCTCACATACTCTCAACTCCTAGTCTAAGCTTTTGGTGTTCTGCTTTTTGTTTCTTTCCTCCTTCTCTCATCACTGTTTCCATTTCTGATACCTAATCTAGCTTGTTGGTTCTAGTTCTCAGTCTCTTCAGTGCAATATTATTAGAAGGAGCCATCCATCTGGACCAAAGTTGAACACATTCAGAAATTCTTCACTGACACAACCAAAAGGCACAAAGGGACCAGCAAGAGATTGAGATAAACCACAGTAAGGATCAGGGGATAAGGGGGGGGTGCGCATGAGAGGAGGATTAAGGTTGAGGGGCATGGGACAATTGATTGGTTGGACATTTTTAGAAACTGGTTTATACTTGGCGGCAAAATAGAGAAGTTCCTGTTTCCTCCAATCATTGAACAGGAAGATCTGACTGCAAAAACTGAGACCAAATTCCAAAATTTTCCACTTCCTATGTTCTGATCAGCACGTCCTTGAAGGGTGCTTTTTCCATAAAAAAAGAACCAAGGGAGAATAATTTGCTCACAGGTGTGGCACAAGGTACAGTTTCAAGAATGATGGTAGAAGAATGCCCAGTGGTGCATAATTGGTAGCACTTACTTTGACCCCCAAGTGCCTCCAATGAAGTCCATATTCCTCCATACCAAAACAATTAAGAAGAGAATTAAGATCAACATCTAGTTTATAATCATTGTGGAAAGTAGAACCAGAACCAAAATAAGATTTAACAGGACTAAGAGAAAAAGGAAAAGGAGAAACCAAAGATACAGAGAGAGAGGGAATATTTTTGGGATTTTTTATTTTGACATGTTCTTGATTTTTAATACTTTCCAGATCAGAAGAAAATGATGAGAAAAAATAAAAATAAGCCTCTGGGATGAGATTTGATCCTTGAGTTGAATTCCAAGGCTTGGAAGAACTAAAACTATCAGTGGAATTAACCATTCCGCTAAAAATGAGAGGAATTAGAAGTTTCCTTCTGCTTCCTCTTAAGAACTAATATAGGAGGATGACCAGGGAAATCTTGTTCCCAAAAACCAGAATCCAAGAAGCAGAGAGAAACTTTAATATTGCTTCCATCAGCATTGGGAATAAGGATTTTATCCCCAACTTGATCAGAAAACATAAACGTAGCACAATAGTCCATTAAAAATGGTCAAACCCAGATCATAGTTCCTTCAAAATGAGTAATTCAAAAATGACAGGTTCCAACAATATTTTGACCAATTTAAACTGGAATATCTTCAGCAATACCAAATAACTCACAAGACTGATTCCATATTCCATACACTACGGAGTTGAAGCTAACTCTAGTACTGAGCTTGAGTTTGCAGGCAATAGGATCCAAAATCAGGTTAAATTTAGATCCAGAATTGACCAGGAGAGAAACATTTTTATCCAATTTTCCAAGACAAAAAGGAAGAAACCAAGTGGAAAAGAGTACAGGTTGGAATCTGAGGAAGGATCAGCTCTGCCAGAGTCCTCAAGCAACATTGCAGAGGAAACCTTGAATTCATCAGAGCCAATTTCCACACATTGATAAGAGACCCATTTATTCATCCCTTAAGCAACAGAGGGAAAAATTGACTGGAGCTCAGCAAAAGATAAATCAGGAATTTTTAGATCAGAGATTATTTTTAATACCCCTTCCACAGCATTGGGGTGGTCCTTAAAGATTCCCCTCTTGAACCAAAATTTGGGCTGGGTCGAGGGAGGATGCTCAGGTGAAGAACGATCAGCAGGTTGGGTGTTGCAACAGGTGGAGGAGAAGGAGCAGTGTGGATTTGAAAACTTTCCATCAGAGGTTCCGTTTCTACATCCATGTATTCCACCACAGAGGAAGGAGGTTCAGGAAAGGATCACCATTTGACTAGTTTACAAAAGATAGCAGATGGCATAGGAGGTAATTTGTGAAGTTTGGGTTCCTCATGACATTTCCTAGTCAGATTGAATTGATAAGCCCCAAAGAAGCTAGAGGAGTATATAGCAGGAGGATACCATGGTTGAAGAGTACCACAGGAAGATTTAAAATCCCAAGAGGCCAAAGACACTTTCTTAGGAGGAGATGGCTGAAAAGAGGCCACCACATGAAGGATAGGGCGTGATGAATTGAAAGGGATCAGAGCACCATTAGGAAGAAAAAAATTATTTCCCTTCTGTTCCACCAACCATTCCTCCTTATCCTACTAGAGTTCTGGGAATTGTCTGGTTCCATGACCTTCCCTATGACAATACTAGTAGGCCAGTGTGGATCTAGGAACAGAATGAGACGGTATGCGAGCAGCAAGAGCAGAAATACTTTGATCCATTTTATTTTTGAAAGCTTGGACAAGTTTTGTGATTTCATCAATATTTGAAATTTCTTTTTTAGCCTGAGGATTTTATTTCAGGAAAATGGTTGGCCTCCATATTCTTCATAATTCTTTTAAGCTAAGAAAATGAGGGAGAAATAAAACGTTAAGTGGTGCAGGGTTTTTCAAAAGTTTGGGCAGTTTGAACTTTCATGACTTAATGCACAGCTCTCCTTAGCAAAAGAAAAGCAGGACGCTTGAAAAAATTATCCTTAGTCATGATCATAGATCCAGAATTAAAAAATTTGTCCATTATTTTTTCCTGGAATCCTATCAAAAAATATTGGAAAGATTGAACTCAAATTTTGTCCATGGTGTCAATATGACCATTTCTAAGGAAATAGGATTGGATAGGATCACACCATTTCCTAAAAGATCAATAATTGGAGGATGAAGAAATACCTCCCTTTCAGATCCACTGAGAGACAAGATCTTCCAAGTCCTGTAGCCTAAATAAAGCTATATCTATCTTTCCCCAATATGCCAGCATTTCTTCCCTTGTAAGCATCCAGTTATGAGATTTGAATCCATCAAAAGACTTGATTACTTCCATAGATTTATCAGAGGAAATAAAAAATTGCAATTGATAGGCTATATTGTATTTGCTAGCTCCAACCCTTCCTCCAGTCATTTTATGAGAATCCAAGAATTGTTTGACATTCATCCCATTGAAAACCAAGATCTTGCTCTGGGGTTTGATTGTGACCATATTAGCACAAACACAGGATGAGGAGGTACCAGTAGATTCCATTTCAAATGGCAGAGTTGCTAGAGGATCCAAAGAGCAGATTTCCAAAGTGGCTCATGAGTGTGGAAAGAGTAGGGTTTCAAAAAAAAAACAATAATTTTGCCCAAGTGTTTCACAATTTTGAGGACTTAATTCTGAGATAAGTTGCCTCCGCGTATCAGCCCCAAGAAAAAGAGAAACAGAGGGAAAAAGAAAAAGGATTGGATTTTGAAGTTGATTCAAAATGTATTGGGACTGTAAATTCCAAGGTTTCTGGTTTGATCCCGGCCTGGGGGACCAAATGTAAGACTCCAAACAGTGATGAGACGCAGGAAGTTCTGTGGAGGGGAAAAGGTGCTGTTTGAGCTTCCCTCCTGAGCATTAAAAAAATATTTCAATGTAACCAGATTCAAGATCCAGAACCTTTTAAATAAGGAATCAATGGAAAGGATGAATTTTGATAGTAGTCAGCATCAATGGAACAAAACTATCTGAGGCAAGATGGTGTGGGAAATAACTTGAACAAACTAAGTTAAAGTTTGTTCAGATTTCAATGGAACAAGGCATTTTTAAGTCACAACACCCACCAGCTAATAACTCTGGTGATCAGCAGAAGATTAGGAAAGATCAACTCAATCCCAACCAACCTCCAGGTTCTCTATGAACCTGCCAAACTCTTCACAATCAAGTGCTTGAAGGGTGCCATATAAGTTTTTGTGGCTTTACAAAACAAAGCAATTTGTTTTTTGAAGCTCTAGAAGCAAAGCAGTAACAAATTAGAACAAGAATTACCCAGAACTTCTAAAGGGACTCAAGAAAGGTGTGGCGGAATTCAACTTTAAAGAAATAAAGGGAGGTTCAAAAATTTAGGTTTGAAGCTTAAAGAAACCTATCTGTCAAATTTGATTGGTTCCAGAAAGACAATCAGATGAATGATCAAGACCAAAGTGCTCCGAAAAAGGAATCAAAGGAGTTCTTTAACACACTCAAGAATTCAACCAAATGAATTATTTTTCAACAAGCAAGGCTATTGGTTGATGATAAGAATGAGGATCATGGGATAATCAACAGCTCTATCCAGCCTTATGATGATGTTGATGACAATGATGAGACACACAGGGGGATACCTTTATTTCTTTATCAGAAGATTAGATGATGGATGGATACCATAAGATGGATGATGCTTGAAAAAGCAGGGGAGAGCCCCTCCTTTTATGGGCAAGGGACCCTTTAGACTATTTAAAAGGAGATGAAAAAAATGAGCGCGGTGTGGTGTTCTTTTATGGACGCAAGTTGGAATGGGCTGCCTGCTGCGTGCTCAGCAGTCAAGACGGGCTCAGAATCTGGAGATGCGGGGTGGATTGGATTGGATTTGACGGATTGCGTGTTTCAAGACGCGCGGATGTACCTCAAATATCTGGAATGGTGCGTCAGGCAGATGCGGACATGGGCAGGGGGCTCTGAGTTGGGCGTGGCACAAGGGCCGTGTCATGACAAGGAAAAACCAGGTGGATGTAATGGCAGGCAGGCAATATGGATCAATTTGGGGTAAGGGGTATGGGATATGGATTATTGGGTGGGGTTGGAAGGATAGATTTGGGCTAAGGTTCTGAAATTAGGGGTTCTATTTCATTATTCTTGCTTGCTTCTGGTTGAAACTAGGTAAGGGTTGAGGGGAAGGTTACTTAAACCATACTCTCAACCTGGATTTGGAGGGGGGGGGATATCATCTTATCACAGAGGATGGGGAGGATTGAAGGAACAAGTAACAAGGAACTTATCTTATTATTCTTTCTCTTTCTCTGCCTCTCTCTTTAGCTTGTTGCATCCAACCTCCTTGCAGACGCTTGGACCATTAACTCTTGAACATGAGGAAAACTAGGGTATTTTCACCCTCTTTGGCCAGACCCCCAGATGTGGAAACAAAGAGAGTGAAATTCTCCTTGTTTTTCTCAAGTTTCAGAGTTAATGGTCCAAGTGTCTGTAAGGAGGTTGGATGCAATGAGTTAAAGAGAGAGGTAGAGAGAGAGAAATAGTAATAAGATGAGTTCCTTTTTCCTTTTTCCTTCAATCCTCCCCATCCTTGGCCATAAGATCATATCCCCCCTCCACATCTGGGTTGAGAGTGTTGGAATATTGTGTATCAAAGTTTCATGTTTCCTTTTTATTCCATTTCTTTGATTTATTTTCTTTCTTATTTTGCTTTATTTTGTGTTTCATTTCTTTTTATCTCTATCACATGCCTTGCGCTTTGTGGTAAACCAAACCTGTCCTATAGCCATAACACTCATTTTATCTTATTAATTATTATTCTTATATCAAGTTAAAGTCAAGAAAATATTAAATAAATTCCAAAACCCTCAACTATAAACTGAAACCAACCTGAAAACCCAAATCAATCACCAGAAAAACCCCTTCAACCATATCAAAACCTGTCACAAAAACAACCCAAAACCTGGAACAGACTGGATTATGTCACATGGATTAATAAAAAGTCTTAATTGAATATATAATCAAAGAGGTTATGCTTGAAATAACCACACCACAAAACAACATACCCCATAACAACAGGACTTAAACCATATCAGTATCAATGTTACACTACAACCAGGACTATGAAAGAAAGTAACATTACTTTTCTGGGACTTTTGCCACCAGATAAGCCCTCTGAAGCGTCCTCTCAAGCACTCTGATACTCAGTTTTCCACCATTCCAACCATACAACACACACATGCACAAACAGAAGTAGGGGCTCATGCAGCCATGTATATCTCAATTCTCACCAACCAGCAATAACAACTCAGTACACATGACCTTTCTGGAACTTTCACCACCAGATAGGCCCTCTGAAGCGTCCTCTAAAGCACTCTGATACTCAGTTTGCCACCATTCCAACCATACAACACATACACATGCACCAACAGAAGTAGGGGCTCATGCATCCAAGTATATCTCAATTCTCACCAACCAGCAATAACAACTCAGTACACATAACTTTCCTGAAACTTTCACCACCAGATAAGAGCTCTGAAGCGTCCTCTCAAGCGCTCTGATACTCAGTTTGCCACCATATTAACCATACAACACCTACAAGCCACACTCTCAAGTTACCCAAGGGGACATGCAGTAAAAAAGCATAACTCATATCACCACAACTAATTACATTGAAACAGCATGCAGGTAGTTCCTGCAACATTTTATAAATGATAAGGGCTCAGAAGCGTCCTAAAAAACACCCAGCAAATGACTTTCCACCACCAAACTCATGAAGGTCACACCATTCAAGCTACCAAAGAGGGCTTGCAGCTTCCAAGCATGTTTCATGATTTTTCCCAACCAGCAAAATTAACTCAAGCTTCAGGCAACTTCTGCATCATTTTTTATACAAGATAAGCACCTAGAAGCGTTCAGATCACACAATTTTTATCTCTTATCTCATATCTTAGCCTGACTCTCAAAGATTGAACTAAAAAATACAGTTATCTCTCAGCCCGATTTACACATTTTATCACCAGAATGATCTGTCTCATGTAACTGTACCCTCCTGTGCTTCAACAGTGAAGAGAGAGGCTCAGAACCGCATTCAGTTGAGCCCTGGGCATGCCCTGAGGAAGTATTTTTCTATTTAAGGGGCCTCTTTTTCCCTATCCAAGTTGTCTAGCATGGCATCAGCCCCAGAGCATGGCTTCTGCCCAGTGTGTGAAATATGGCATCTGCCTGACCAGTTACTTACCTAGTAGCCAGTTATAAGTGAACCAGAATCAAGTGAAAAGGAGATAAAGGATCAAACACGAAATTATCATTGACCATTTGACCCTAATCCTGGTGTTTTTGAAGAAGGGTTCTTGAGAAAAGGCCTGTTCTTCAGCACCTATTTTAAGAGGGAAAACCCCTTATTTTTGATAAGTAAATTCATAAAAGAGGAAGAGCACAACAGAAGAAACAACCAAACTTTTTTTACGCCCAGCTCCCTGTGGGCAAGCCCATCTTTGGGTCCTCCTACTGGTTAAAAACCTTTTAGTCAACCCCTAAATCCTTTAAAAGGAATTGGAAAAAATAGTCAGAAAAAGTTGAAAATTCTTGATTATTGATTGGTGGAAGCTTGCCCATAATCCAATCCAACCTGGAATAGTCTTAAAATTCCTCAAAATCTCTATTAATAATTAATCTAGGTCTTATAAGAGACCTATTTTAAGTCTCAAAGAAACCAGCCACTATTTAATGAAATTATTGTGCAGACTTATTTTAGTTCAGAATGGCAGGAAATTCAAAACCACCTTAGCTTACCTCTATCTATTCAAGACTAGTAGTAAACTAAATTCCCCTTCTAGAGACTGCCAGCAAGCTATTTGCTAAATAATCCCATTATCCCTTGGAGTATCTACAGCCTGCAAAGTTAAGATGGGTCTTTTGCATATTCATTATAGTCATAACTTGATCCACTTAAATACTACCCAGAGCAAGCCTTATCCTTTTTCTCTCCTCACTGGACCTTCTTTACAATTTCTTCTGACCATCCTCAATATCCTTCATCCAAAATAAAGCAACAAGGACTATTCCAATCAGAAGGTCTTGGGAACCGTGGAAAACATATTATAATTTGGTGCAATGACCTGCTACATTCTCTGTAGCTTGAATCAATTTCTAATCTCTTCATTTCCATCATTCTTACTCTTGAAGTCATATAATTTCTTTCTTAGCTTGTATGTGTATGGTGGTGGTCTCTTGAATCTTGTATCTCAAAGTGCCTCAGATTCTTCTCATTTACATGAGCTTGGGTATGGTCATCTTTAACTCTGGTTGTTTATCCTGATTGTTTTCTGATCATCCTGTTCAGTTTTCTGGTTTTAAATTATTAATCCTCCAATAATTCAAGGCATCAATTTAACAAAATTAACAGTTGGAAAGAAATAAACCAGAAAATTCAACAATGACAGACTCACTCATGGCAACTATTCTCAAAACGGCCATAGAGGCCATTTCACTCTTAACTCTACATAATTTATTGGTCTGGCAAAATGAAGTTTTGAATATGATGGATTTACAGGAAGATTACTACTCCAAGCTCACAAAGGAAAGAAGAGATGTGTCACACAACCACCCCACGTACTATAGTGCAATTCTTAGATGATTGTGAGCGTGAAGGAATGCTGAGTGCAAGGGAAAGTGCAAGTAGCAAGACTCAGTTGCAAATTGCAAACTTGGTTATGCCACTCAACAAACGGCGAGAGGAATGGAATGTGTTCCGAGGAAGCAAACTCAACCTGAGTCCAATGTGATAACTAGGTTGTAGCAAAATGCAAGAACGTATGAAATTAACTAACTGAGGAGACAATCATCAGGCAAGGGGGGTAGCCCTTATAAGGTAATCCAAAGTGACTAGATACAACCTGGTGATGAGATAACTACAGTTGAAGAGGTGAGGCAATGAATGACAGGAATGGGATAGGAAATGAAGCGGTAGTACAACCATATCCGAGGTCATGGTGTAAGTGCAAGACAATAGAATCTGAGCGTATAATTGTATGATGAATTGAAACAGGAAAGAATGACGTTGAAAGTAATGTAAATGAGAAGTAATAGTGTATGCAGGGTAGGGACTAGTCCAATTGCAAACTGTAGAGTAGTGATGGCTTATTTAGACGTAGATGCAAACTAAAAAACAGTGCGTGACCAAAGATGGAAGTCCAAGGCTGTTGATTGGCCAGGGAAGGAGATTGGATCTCATAATGGATGGCCAACCGGTGTGTTGTCATTATATAGCCTCGGGTTGGGAACTGCGTCGCGGCCTGCGCGCTCAGCATCTGGTAGGTTATGCTCAGCAGTGGGGGCGCGCCGGTTCTCAGCAGTAGCCGCTGCGGGCTCAGCAGCAGTTGCCGCAAGGCTCAGTAGTGGGCGCAGAGGATTGAGCACGCGGCTGCGGCCCGGGCCTGACTAGGGGAGACGGGCCGCGATCCGCATGGATATCCGACTCACGGATGGAGCTGGGCCGACCAGGTTCTTGGGCGGTTAGTTGGGGGAGGAAAAGGCAGGGAAACAGCGGGGCTATATGCGTGGACAACTGCGCGCAAGCGCGGGCCGGCCACGGGAGGGGAAATCCGCGACAGCGCGTTGGGCGGATACGGGCAAGCGCGGTGAACTTTGGGTAGTGCGCGGCGGAGGGCCGCGCCACGGAAGGACGAACCGGATGTCTGGAATGGCAGGCAAGCTGAAGGGATAGGGTATGGGTATGGGTTCTGGGTCTAGGGTTTCTTCCTCATGGTTGTCAGTTGGTCTTTGTGCTTGTACTTAGGTGAGGGCTGAGGGGAGGGGATATAAGATACCTCTCCCCTCAGCACGGATTGGAGAGGGACACACACAGGAAGGGGGAATAGGAAAAAGGAAAATTAGAATCTCACTCTCTCTCTCTCCAGGACAAGGAATCATCCTCAAGCCTTACAGACGCTAGAACCATCAAACTCTGTGACTTGGGACAACTTTGTGAGGGATAACCTCTAAAGTTTCCACATCTGGGGGTCTGGCCTGGAATCTCAATCCGTTCTCAGTCTCTTGAAGATAATGCAGGATGTTGCCAACAACCGCTCCGGGATCCAATGCTCCCCTTCCCTATCCTCTACGTTTGACTCCCGTTCCTGCTGCTCAACCCCATCCGCCGCCATCCGCTCACACTCCCCAAGTTAGCGGGTTTTCTCCTCCCTTGGAAGGGTCATTGGACATGGCGGCAGAGGCCCCTCGCCGCGTTTGGTTGAGGCCAAGGGGTTTCCCTCACCTTTGGTTCAGTACCTTGGACTTTGAGCGGTTTCTTTCTAGATTCTAAGGGATCGCGGATTTGGAGGGCGCGTTGGGCGCGGATAAGGTTTGGACCATTGTGCTGTTCATTACCAAGGAGGAGAAGCTGCGGGACGTGGAGGAAATGATTTGTTACGAGAGGCAAGACTGGGGGAAGTTGAAAAGCGAGATGTTGGCAAGGTGGGGCAAGCGCAAACCCCGGTTCCAAGAAAGCGACTTTGATCAAGCCGCGGAGGAAGCAAGTGAGAATGGTGGGGTGCAATCACCCAAAGTATTAGTGGAATATGTGTCAAAGTTCGAGCAAATCTACGGCTACCTGGCGAAGAACAAGGTTGTTGCGGGCCAGACGGGTGCCATGAAGCGGACGTTTCTGGGGGTTCTTGGGCCACAGCTCCGTTCCAGGGTGCAGCAATACCTGTATGACCACGGTCTGGTTAAGAGGTTGCTGGATGGAAGTGTTGCAATTCTTCCCAATCTTTCAGTTATCCGTCAAGCTATGGAGAGCAAAATTGATTTGGACAAGCTCATCGCGGATACGGAACAAACATACCCGTCTTCTTCCAGGAAATCAGTCATGATCTTGGCGCCGGTCCCCAACCAAACCTTGGCCGCGCGGCCGCCGATGCCTTCTCATGCTGGACTTTCCCAACAATCCGCGGTACCATCAGTCGGAGAGACAAAGGAGATTCTGCGGGAAATAAGGGTTTTCCTCAACCGGAAATCGGCTCACACAGCTCCGACAGCCGCACCGTCTCTGGCGACTCCTTCTCAACCGTGCGCGGTACCGCCTCACATGGTAGAAGGGTTCAAGCCCCCCAGCTGACCATCCGGGTTGTTTGGGTTGCCGCGGTGTTCATATTGCGGGGAGAGAGGGCACTGGAAGTCGGCTTGTGAGAACCTCACTGAAGACATGGAAAAGGGGCTTGTTTGCACATCCGGGATGACGTACATATTCCCAACAGGCAAATCGGTGGATCTGACCAAGGACAAGCCACCACCAATGGTGCAAGTGCGGGAAAGAGCAAAGGCTAAAGCTGAGACCGCCCGGGTCTTGCTCGGGATCGTCACCGCACCCGGAACCTGGGTAGCATCAAGAGTGGAGGCCAAAGTCAGGGCATTGGTGAAAAAAGAGCGGATTGTGATGGATGTTGACAAGCAACTAACAGCCCCAAAGCCAGTCGCGCGCGTACCAGCGTCGGACTGTCCGCCTGCTAATCCTGCGGGGAAAAAGAAGGCCGGGGACATTGTCCAAAGGGTGATGGGGAACGACTCACTGATACCTCTGACCCTACGGGAGCTAGCGGCGGTGTCCCCTGCGGTTGTCAACAAGATGGTCCATGCCTTAAAAGATTGTGGTCAGGGCCGGGTGCCGACAACGGTTCAGTGAGTTAATGTGGCGTAGGAGGAAACGGATCCCAAGCCGTGCCGGTCAAAGTCAGTATCCGTCCCGCTTGCTTATGTTGCAATGAACATCGCGGGGCGGAAGGTGTGGGCAATGGTGGACAGAGGGTTGATGGTAAACTTGCTTCCGTTGTGGAAACTTTAGAGGTTATCCCTCACGAAGTTGCCGCAGGTTCAGGAGTTCTTGGGTCAAAGCGTCTGTAAGGATTAGATACCGAGCGTAAAGAGAAGTTTTTGAGAGCCTGAAGAGGAGAAAAGGAGAGAAGAGGGGAGGGATTCTGTTTTCCTAAGTCCACTCCCTTTTCCGCTCCCCGCCTCCTGATGATACAATGGTAAGATGCCCCCCCTACAACCCAGAGTTGAGGGGAAAGGTATTTGAGCCCTCCCCCTCAACCCTAACCTAAGTACAAGCACATGAACAACCCAACAACAATGAAGAAAGAAACCCTAGGCCCAAAACCCTATCCCATATCCTAACCTGTACCCTGTCCGTATCCTATTCCGCTTACTCGCCTGCCATTACACGCATCCGGTTTGTCCCCCGCGGCGCGGCCCTCTGCCGCGCACTTCTCAAAGTTCACCGCAATTGCCCGTATCCGCCCGACGCGCCGTTGTGAATTTCCTAGTCCCGTAGCCGGCCCGCGCTTGCGTGCGGCTGTCCATGGATATAGCCCCGCGATCGCTCCGCCCTTTCCTTCCCTAACTAACCGCCCGAGAACCTGATCGGCCCGGCTCCATCACTGGGTTGGACACCCAAGCGGGTCGCGGCCCGCCTCCCCTAGTCAGACCTGGCCCGCAGCTGCGTGCTTCGCCCTGCTGCGCCTTCTGCTGAGCCCGCAGCGGCCACTGCTGAGAACAAGCGCACCCCAACTGCTGAGCCCGACCTACCAGATGCTGAGCGCGCAGGCCGCAACACAGTTCCCGATCCAAGGCTATATATTGAAACCACACCGTCAAGGTTGGTGGACGAGCTTGGCCTGGTGCGGAGGAAGTGCGCAATGGGCCTTTGGGCGTTAAATGGCGGCAAATGCCGCGTGGATGGAGTAGTAGAGGCGGGGGAGGTAGAAGTCGCAAAGGTTCGTAAGCCCCTTTCATTTCTCTCAGTGGAATGCAGAGATGTGATTCTAGGTCGGCCGTTTATGTTTGGGTTCCAAGCTCAAATGGCCTTCAACGCCAAGGAAGGGACGGAGGCGCTGACCGTCAAAGAACCACTTGGAGCGCGGTTCAAAACAAAAATCTGCCATCGTGGGCAAGGGAGATGGGTACAGGACCCAGTGTCTGGCGGCAACGGGGAGTCCAGCGCGGGGGCTGACCGCAAGGGTCACCCTGCGGAGGATTTTTCCTAGTCGGCCGCGGTTATCGTGCGGGGCGAGCTCCGGCTCAGCCCTGGCGGCCAACAGGTAAGGAGCAGGTGGAGGGGGGCGCGCATAGGGCGCAGGCGCCAGAAATAAGTTCAATTCCTTGGTATGCATCGCCGGAAGGCTCTACGCTTTGAAAACCCTATCATTGTGGCACAGTTGTGAGCAAAGGCAAAAGCCCCGGTCTGGTTATTGCTAAAACTTACAACAGTGACGACGGGGTCTGGATGGCGTGGTGCAACGCGGGCAAGTACAAAACAGTGGCGCAAAAAGTCTGGCCGCGGAATGAGCCAATGCCTCAGGGACTCAACGGACCCCTACAACCAATTGTGTTGTCCCGGAACCCGTGGGAGAGGCCCCTTGGGAAGAATGGATGGATAATGCGGTTGGCGCGAATCACGGACAAGAGGGTGGACGCCCTTAACTTTGGGCGAACGGGATGGCTGAGTGCGGAGGAAAGGAATCTTCTGGTATTGGTATTGGTGCTGAGGGAGAAGGCGCTTGCCTTTGGACCGGACAAGAGCGGGTTGTTGAGAGGCAAGATTGGGGACCCTTATGTTATTCCCACTGTCCCTCACGAACTGTGGCAAATCAAGCCAATTCCAATCCCCCGTACCATTTGGGAACCCTTTCTGGAGCTGGTACGGGAGCGTGTGAGGACGGGGCTTTACAAGCAGTCCACGTCAAGCTATTTGAGTCCTATCTTTGCGGTTGTTAAACAGGATGGGAAGTTGCTAAGGATTGTTCACGACCTTCAGAGGCTCAATTCGTTCACTATTTGCGACGCGGGGCTTCCCCCGCGTGTGGAAGAATTTCTGGAGTCAATGGCCGGGCGCGCTTGCTACGGGGTGGTGGATGTAATGGGGGGATATGACCAGCGAGAACTCCACCCTGACGGCTTTTGAGACCGGGCTAGGGAGGATGCAGCTGACGCGGCTACCGCAAGGTGCGACCAACTCAGTGGCGGTTTACCAAGCCCAAATGACCTGGATACTATGTGAAAATCTTCCGGAAGGCGTGCAAATCTTCATTGACAACGCTGGCATTAAAGGCCCCAGAACGGACTACGGAGGCGTGGTCCTAGAGGATGCACCCGCAATCCGCCAATTTGTCTGGGATTACGCGGAGACTCTGGAACCAGTCCTCTTCCAAATTGAGGAGGCGGGCCTTACCGTGTCCGGGAAAAAGTTAGCAGTCTGCGTTCCGGCGCTTGAGGTGCTGGGGCACGTTGTGGCCTTTGACGGTAGGCAAATAGCGGAGAAGAAGCGGAACAAGGTTCTTGAATGGCTGACTCCTTGGACGGTGTCGCACGTCTTGCAGTTCCTGGGGTTGTGCAGCTACGTCCGCATGTTAATCAAGCGGTTTGCGGAAGTGGCAATCCCAATGCGGGCGCTGACGCTGTGGAAACTTTAGAGGTTATCCCTCACAAAGTTGCCGCAGGTTCAGGAGTTCTTGGGTCTAAGCGTCTGTAAGGATTAGATACCAAGCGTAAAGAGAAGTTTTAGAGAGCCCGAAGAGGAGAAAAGGAGAGACGAGGGGAGGGATTCTGTTTTCCTAAGTCCGCTCCTTTTTCCGCTCCCCCGCCTCCTGATGATACAATGGTAAGATGCCCCCCCTACAACCCAGAGTTGAGGGGAAAGGTATTTGAGCCCTCCCCCTCAACCCTAACCTAAGTACAAGCACATGAACAACCCAACAACAATGAAGAAGGAAACACTAGGCCCAAAACCCTATCCCATATCCTAACCTAAACCCTGTCTGTATCCTATTCCGCTTGCTCGCCTGCCATCACACGCATCCGGTTTGTCCCCCGCGGCGCGGCCCTCCGCCGCGCGCTTCTCGAAGTTCACCGCGATTGCCCGTATCCGCCCGACGCGCCGTTGTGAATTTCCTAGTCCCGTAGCCGGCCTGCGCTTGCGTGCGGCTGTCCACGGATATAGCCCCGCGATCGCTCCGCCCTTTCCTTCCCTAACTAACCGCCCAAGAACCTGATCAACCCGGCTCCATCACTGGGTTGGACACCCAAGAGGGTTGCGGCCCGCCTCCCCTAGTCAGACCCGACCCGCAGCTGCGTGCTTTGCCCTGCTGCGCCTTCTGCTGAGCCCGCAGGGGCCACTGCTGAGAACGAGCGCACCTCAACTGCTGAGCCCAACCTACCAGATGCTGAGCGCGCAGGCTGCGATGCAGTTCCCGATCCGAGGCTATATAATGACACCACAACGCGTAAGGGGGCGGAGTGGAATTGGACCAAAGGATGCGATGCCGCGTTCGCGAAGCTCAAGGAGATCGTGGGGCGCAACATTGTCCTTTGGGACCTTGATTACGACGCCGGAGGGATACGCCTGGCGGTTGACTCTAGTGAGTTTGGTGCTGGGGAGGTCTTGACACAGGAGGAGGACGGAAAAGATAGGCCGGTGCTCTAAAAATCGGTCACGTTTACGGCAACAGAGAGTCGCTATTCGCAGCCGAAGCTGGAGCTATGCGGCATCACCAAGATCGTACGGAGGTTGCAGCACCTTTTGTGGGCAGTGAATTTTGAGCTCTTGGTTGACGCGGAGGCCTTGGCACGAATGATTAACTCACCAACGCTACCAAACACGCCCATGACCAGGTGGGTAGCGTTTCTCCAGTTATTCTCCTTTAGCGTGGTACACATCCCAGGAAAGGCGTTAACAATGCCGGACGCGCTGTTGCGGTACCCGCGGGAAGATCCCTACAAGGGGGCAGAACCCTTGGACGTGGAAGCGCTGGTCGTTTGGGTAGGAATGGCGGAGGCAGCAATTTGTCTTCCGTTGTGTCAGTTGGGGCGTTACACGGTCTTGTGCTCTTATTTGCAGGATCTCCAGTTTCCCGAGGGCACTGCGGGCGCGGTTGTCCGGTGGGTGAAGCCTAACCTTCTGAACTTCTACTTACAGGATGGTCAGTTATGGCGGCGGAGTGGTTCCGTGCCTCTTGTTCTCGCGACTTCTAGGGCCGACCAAGAGGTGATCCTACAAAGTCTGCAGGACAACCTTGGTCACCAGGGTGAGGTCAAGACGCGGAGAAGGGTGAAAGCAAGGTTTTGGTGGCTGGGGATTGTCCGCGCGGTGCGCAATTGGGTGAAGTCGTGCGAGGCCTCCCAGTGGAAAAGCTTGGGTCTGCCCAAGGAGGTTGGTCACCCCACAGGTGAGGACGCGCTGTTTGGGCGCGTTTTGCTAGATGTGGTCCACATCAAGGCGGGAAAGTTTGCGTTTTTGCTGGTTGCGCGCGAAAATCTGTCTGGGTGGGTAGAAGCAAGGCCCCTAGTGAAGCTATTGGCGGAAAAGGTGGCTCAGTTTCTGGAGGAGGAATTTTTTGCGCGCTACGGATTGCTTCACTTGGTCACCGTTGACGGAGGGGCGGAGTTTTGGGGACGCCTGGTGACGCTGGTGCAGAGTTGTGGAGAAAAATTTGGGCGCGTGACAGAGTACTACCCAGAGGGCGCAGGGATGATTGAGCGGGGGCATCAGCCAATCAAGGATGCCCTGGTGAAAATGTGCGGTGAGGACGGCAAAATGTGGCAGGTGGCGCTCCCAGCGGTTCGTTTAGCCGATTGGATCTCCGTGAAGCGCTCAACGGGGTATTTGCCTTATGAGCTACTCTACAGGCAGCGGCCTGTGCTTCCTGTGGACATTGAGCTGAACATGTTTTTGGGCGTGGATTGGTGGAAGGTCAAGAGGTCCGCAGATATGGTTGAGGCGCGGGCCAAGCAATTCCTTAGGCGTGAGGAGACCTTGAGAAGGGCCGCGGATTGTTTGAAGAAAACCCGGACGGCGTCCGTCCGCTATTGGGACAAGCGCTCTTCCCATTGGCTTTGGGATCCGCTGCGGAAGGGGGACCTGGTCCTGCTTTATAATCAGAGTCTGGAATCCCAGTGGGGCCGGCTTTTTGCCAACCGGTGGAACGGGCCTTACCGCGTGGCCTCTAAGTTCTTGGGCGGCAGCTACGAGCTCGATGAATTGGAAGGGGCGCCGCTTAAACGGAAGGCCCCGGCTTCGCATGTGAAACGCTTCTTGGCGCGCGGTTCCACTTCCTTCAACAAAACAGCAGGCAATGATTTCGGGTCCGGGGGCGAGGAGGTCCTGGAGTCAGGCGACAACGCGGAGCGTTTGGGTAGCAAAGAACCGGCGCGGAGCGTTTGGGTAGCAAAGAACCGGCGCGGAGCATTTGGGTAGCAAAGAACCGGCGCGGAGCGTTTGGGTAGCAAAGAACCGGCGCGCGACGCGCAACCCCAGAGAAGTCAGAGGTTGCGGACTGCTGGGGAAAGCTGTCAAGCTGGGGGGGACGCTAGGTGGTTAAGCTTGATTTGGTGAGGGGGTGTTCTAGCCGGTTCACAGCCGGGACAACTAGACACCCCAGAATGTTTGTCTCCTTATGTTTTGGTTTGGACTTGGTTTCGGATTGGTACTGGCTAGGGTTTATTTATTGCAGATACGCGGGAGCGGTGTGACATTGGGTCCGCAAACGCGAGGACAAGCCCCGCGCATGGATGGCGGGACAAAGAGCTCTTTAAAAAAAAAAAATAAAAAAAAAAATAAATAAAAAAATAATAAATAAAAATAAAAATAATAAATATAGAATATTTCTTTCTCCTCTTTGGATCTGGGCTGTTTTCCTTCTTCCTTTTCTGTTTCTCTCCTGTTTCTTTCTTTAACGGACGGGCGCAATGGATGGGGACGGTGTGGACATGGTTAAAAGCTTAGCTTGGTAAGGGGGTGCTCTAGCCGGTTCACAGCCAGAATGACTAGGCACCCCAGCATGTTTTTTTTCCATTGCTCCTCCCTTATATTCGCAGTTGTGAGCGCACGCTGTCGGCATGGTGTTTGCCTGTTTTGTAGTACGGGTATGGGGAACTGCGTGGCAGTCCGTCTGGGGGGGTCCAGGTACCCCTTTTTGGAATGGCTGGTCAATTTAAACCTCATTCTCACAAAGCGCGGTCGCGCACTTTTTCTCAGAAGATAGGACATTGCGCAGAAGACATGTATTTCTCTAGGAATAGGGGAAGCGCGGTACAACAAAAAAGGGATGAAGAAAAAGGGGAGAAGGGGAGTGGGGGGCAATGCGCCTAAGCCATCTTCATCATGTCCTCCATCTCCGCCCTCGACGACGCCAGTAAGGCCCAGAAAGATGCCAGGAGGGTGCGTTGGGATTCCGAGGATTGGGCGCCGGGGGTTGCGAGGTAATCCCTAAGCATTGTTGTTGACCTTTCAGCAAGGACCTCAAAGCAGGACGCCGGGAGTGCCATTACAATTGGGATGTCCGGAATCTTGAGAGGGCTGGGGAAAGGGGGTGCCGGTGCCGGGACGGGACTTGATCCGAACAAGCGAGGGGGTGATGAGGGGGTACCTGGGGCATTGCGCGGAGGGCTTGGCTCAGCTGAGGGGGACAACGGGATAAGGATTGGGGACGGCGGAGGAGGGACCTTGGGGGTATAAGGCCCCTCATCCGAGACCGCTGGTGACGCGGGCGGCGGTGGAGTGCCTCATGGAGCGGGGGGGGAGGAGCCAACGTAGGTGCCAGAGGAGGACCTGAAGCCGCAGCAGCGTGACGCCGGAGAATTTCATAAAGTCGCGGGTCCCTTGCGCCTTCCCTCATCCGGACGTGGTCCAACCAGAATCGCAGGGCCCTCCGATAGTCATTGACGGACAAGAAGTCCTCCTTCCGTGGTGGTCCCGCGCGGCAGAGGGGGGAAGCCGAGTCGTGACCCTTGCTCGGCGGAGTCCATGAGTCCTCCAAGATAGCTTCGTCATCCAAAACTACAAATGAGTCCGGATGAGCCCTCTTGCCCGTCCTGGGAGGGGCCTCAGGGCATGCCGTCACTAAGTGAGCAGCGACAATGGCCACAACGGCAAGCAACGCAGGCATGGCGGCCAGGAGCAATCAAGCACGCGTGCCCGTTCCGGGCGCAGAATTCGCATGGGAGCATGATGGTGATGAAGCGGGGGAGGGGATTGGCGGAGTGTGTGAGGTGGAGTAGGTAGGGGGGAATGGTGCAAAGGTGGTCGAGGTAGCAATGGGAAGGGACCTCTGGGGACAGAACTCAATTTGGGGGGGATGTGGTGTCATTATATAGCCTTGGGTCGGGAACTGCGTTGCGGCCTGCGCGCTCAGCATCTGGTAGGTTAGGCTCAGCAGTGGGGGTGTGCCGGTTCTCATAAGTAGCTGCTGCGGGCTCAGCAGCAGTTGCCGCAAGGCTCAGCAGTGGGCGCAGAGGGAGAGAAGGAATTGAGCAAGAAGAGGAGGGTGTAACGGAAGAATTAGGAGAAGAGAATGGAGGAGATGGAAGGGGTAGAGTAGATGGAACAGAAGAAATGGAGGGCCAATGCAAAGCGGATCCGGTGCGAGTCGTAGGGACGGTCAAAACTGATGCAAGGCGGCTGACAGGTGACTTCGGAGAAGGTTTGTTGGGAGACCAAAGAAAGAGAGCGTACAAAGAGCTCTTGGAGGAAGGTGGATGGAATGCTTGGCCAAAGCAAGCTCGGATTGCAAGATGCGAGGAAATCTTTGAGAGGAATATTTTAACAGAGGTGCTAGTTCTCCAAAGGATGTCTGCACTAACCAATGATGAAGACCTGGATAACTTTTGATCCATGGTTGCCAAATTGACTGAGAATTGGGAGGATGCAGAAAAGGAAGTAAAAGAAACTTTGTAATTATTTACTATAAATATATATTTTCTCTTTTTTTTTGTTTAATTATAATTTTTTTTTTCTTTTTAATAAGGAATGAATTTTTACTTGCTAGAAATGATTGGGAAATGAGAAAAAGGAATAACGTGGTGAGATGGAGGAATTGACTGATGGAATGATGGTGTGAAATAAAATGGGGTTAGATGAGATGGAATGTGGAATGAAATGAGGTTGGATGAGATAGAATGTGGAATGAAATGAGGTTGGATGAGATAGAATGTGGAATGAAATGACATTGGATGGGATAAAACGTGGAATGGAATGGAATGGGATTGGATGGGATGGAATTTTGAATGTAATGGGATTGGATGAGATGGAATCATGATTGTTGAGGTTTGCAAGGGTAGCTTGCATGGAAATCTTGAATCAGATTGGGAGAATTGCAAAGGTGATGGGCTGGTTCCCATGAGGTGCAATCTTTGTTGGACTGGAAGCCAGACCATTTGACAAGGGAATGAAGTATTCCTTTGCGTAACCTGGAATCCAGAATAAGGCTTACTTCCCACTCTTGATGATCAAGGACATTGACCGGTTCAGGACGGGGATGAGTCTTGCCCAGGTATAAGACTTGAGCTGGCTCTAGGAGAGACACATGAAAGACCAGGTGGATACCTTTCCATTTTGCAGTTAAAGTAAGTTTAAAGGCATTAGGGGAGATGACTGATTCTACTTTAAAGGGGCCAAGCTTTCTTTTGGAGATTTTGCGATTTGGGCAAGTGCTGCAAATGTTTCAAGCATTGAACTATACTTGATCTCCTACTGCAAAGGTTGGAGCTGTAGTGCAAGATCGGTCTGCTTTCTCCTTATAGTGCTGGTTTGCTTCTTGAAGGTTGGTCCAAAGTTGCGATTGAAGGGATTGAATTAGTTCAAGGTAATTGGTAGAAGGTTGAGAAGGTGCTACGTGAAGGGAAGAGAAAGTCAGGTTTCTACCATAAATATTTTGGAAGGGCGACTGTTTGGTGGAGGAATGAGTGGAGTTGTTGTAGGTGAATTTGGCTAGTGGGAGTCATTGCAACCAGTCTTCTTGTTGATAGGCAAAATACATTCAAAGATATTGTTTGAGAATCTGATTAACTCACTCGGTTTGACCATCTGTTTCCGGGTGGTAAGCCGTTGATAAATTGCGAGTGATTTTCAAATTTTGGCATAGCAAGGTCCAGAAGCTTGAGACAAACAGATATCCACAATCACTAACTATATTATCAGGGAGAACATTTTTCAAAAATTCATATTCTATGACAAAGTTAGCTAAGTCTTCTGAAGAGGCAGTCACATTACTGCGCAGAAATAAAGCCATCTTTGAGAAGCAATCTACTACTACTAGAATAGCATCATATCCACTAGAAGAAGGTCATTGAGAGATGAAATCCATTGAAAGCAAGTGCCAAGGAAAAGGCAAAATTGGAAGTGGCTGAAGCAGCCCATACTTCCGGTGTTTCAAGGACTTGTTACGATTGCAATCATAGCACGCGCTAACATAGTATTTTACTTCTTTGGTCATACCAGGCCAGTAGAAGTCTTGTGCAATCAATTGGTAGGTTTTATCCTTCCCATGATGAACAGCAAGCAGAGAATTGTGCCGTGACTTGAAGATATCTAACTTAATGCAAGAATTATCTGGTACTACTATACAATTATCATAGACTAAAAAGTCATTATCATCAATACTGTAACTACTATGTAATAAGTTTGCACTTTTGCAAAGTTTGATGCACTATTTAGGGTTGCCGCGTTGAGCTTGTCGGAATTCTGAAGCCAAATCTTGTAAGTGAGTGATGATCAAACTGAGTTGCAAAGATTGGGTTGAGAAGAGTGTCCTAACGTTTTCAGGGTTGTTTTTGGCAAAGGTGCTTCCCCCCCTGGGTAAACGTTGTCCCAACCTAATAAAGCATCAGGGACTACCGCTTGCTTCCCAGGGTGGTACGTGATTGTAAAGTGGAACTCGGAGAGGTATTTGGCCCATTTTTCCTGTCTGCATGTGAGGACTTTTGAGCTCATGAAATACTTTAAAGAATTATGATCAGTTAAAACTTCAAAGGATTCCCTAAGGCTCAAAAGGTATGAACGCCATTTCTTCAAGCAATAAACGATTGGGAGAAGTTCCTTGTCATGAATATCATAGTTAAGCTCTGCAGTGAGCAACTTGCAAGACTGGAAAGCTATGGGATGAAATAGAGAAGTGGAGGAAGAGAAATGCAAGATTACTCCTGCAATCGCATAGTTGCTTGTGTCTGTTTCAACAATAGTGCAAGATAGCTTGTTGAAGTGAGCAAGTATTGGAGCAGTGGTGAACTCTTTCTTAAGAGCTTCAAACTCCAAAGCAGCTTTTTTGGTAAAAACAAAAGGAGTCTCTTTTTGAAGTAGGTTAGTAAGATTCACGGGTTTTTTGGCATAACGCTCAATGAACCTCCTATAAAAATTACTGAAACCAAGGAAAACTTGAAGAAATTTGATGGAAGAAGGTGGGGGCCAGTCCAATATGCGTTTGATTTTGGCAAGGTCCATCAATAGTCCTTGCTGCGAGACAACGACACCTAGAAACCAAAGGGAAGAGGAATGGAATTCACACTTAGAGGCTTTTGCAAACAGGTCATTCTTGCAAAGTTGCTGCAGCACCTCTCGCACATGTGCAATGTGATCTTTGAGGTTTCTCAAGTAGACTAGTATATCATTGAGATATACCACAAGGTATTTACCTACGAGATCGGAGAAAATGTCATGGACAAAATTTTGAAAAGTGGAAGGAGCGTTACAGAGGCCGATAGGCATGATGGTATACTCATAACTTCCAAACCGGGTTCTCATTGCGGTGAAATAATCATGAAATTCCCTAATGCAAATTAGGTTATAGGCATCTCAAAGGTGTAACTTTGAGAAATAAGCAGCTCAATGGAAGAGGGTGAGGAGATGTGACATAGGCGGTGCTGGATAGGCATTCTTCCGGGTTACCTGGTTCAGTGTCCTGTAGCCAACACAAAGGCAAAGTCCGTTGTCCTTTTTTGGAACAAATAGGAAAGGTGAACCGGTATTTGAATCACTTGGTCAAAGAAATCCTTTTGCTACATTTTCCGCAATGTAGTCTTGAAGCACAATTGATTCTTGCGTCAAGAGAGAATAAACTGGTCCTGGTGCATGAGATGGGCCAGTAAGTTTGATCTTGTGATTGTAAGGACGGGATGGAGGCAGTTTATCTACTCTTGCAGCTGAGAAGACGTCAGCAAAGTCATGATAAACTGAAGGTAAAGACTCTCAAATGATTTCTAAATCTTCAATCTTGTCATGTTTGAGAACCGGATTTGAGGTGCTTGCATGGTGCGAGAGGATCAGGGAGCTCAAAATACACCCTTTGGTTGGTGTCTGTTTCTCTTTGAAGGAACAGGAAAGAGGTAAGCTGGATAGGTAAGCAATAACTCCTAAATCTGAAGAGGGAATTTGGGAATGGAGGTCAGGATATTGCAAATCTCCTGGCGGAAAAGTGTCATCCAACTCGATGACAGTGTCAGGTAGGCTTTTTAACTCCTGATTGACGGAAAAATTAGTGTTCTGGGGGTGCAAGGTTTAAAGGTTAATTACTCCTTCTTGCCAATTCACATCCT
This sequence comes from Puccinia polysora, assembly GCA_025617555.3. Taxonomy (NCBI): domain Eukaryota; kingdom Fungi; phylum Basidiomycota; class Pucciniomycetes; order Pucciniales; family Pucciniaceae; genus Puccinia; species Puccinia polysora. The sequence goes on along the minus strand of CM062624.1, from coordinate 46,766,904 downwards.
GATTCCAGTAAACTAGGAAATCATGGCCTAGAATGGTATCATCCATTCCGGGTATAGCCAAGACAAATAAATCCCATTCAAAGCTGGGGAAATTGGAGAATGAAAAGGTCCATTTTGCCTTTTGGGAAACCCAATAAGACAGTTCAGTTGCACTACTTACTAAATATTTAGGAAATTTATCTATCTTAAAACGCATAAGATTTTTGGAAGTGGCAAAAGATTCACTGATGAAGGAAACATTAGCGCCAGAGTCAAGTAATAATCAATAAGGAGTGTTGTCAGAATGGAATAGGATAAATTTCAAACTAGGAGCACCTAGTGACTTGCAAATTCAAAGATTTACTTGCGGTGATTTAGATAATGTGTAGTTTTCCTTGCGAGTATCAGAAAAACTACAAGCTAATTTTTTGACTGCTTAGCTGCTTCACTGGCTAACCCCTTTGCACAACTGTCAACATCATGTTTTCCTCCACAATACATACACAGCCTGTTTTTTTCCCTTCGTAGCCGTTCCTTGCTCCATAGCATCCCGGTTTCTTTGTCCATGAACTTCAGAGTTTTGGTGACAGTTTTCCCTTTTGAGTTGGAGTTCGAAGTTGGGGTTGGTTTGGATGGTTTTTATTGAATATTCCTCAAGTGTCTTCCACCTATCCTCTCTTATTGCGCCTCCGCGCAGAATTCCTCACTACCATTATTTCTGACCGCGCAACCGCGCCCCTGGGCGCGAATGCGCACTGAACCTACGACGAACACCCCGATGCAACTTTCTCGTACATCTCGGACGGAGCGAGTCTCCGGATCTTCTCAAGTCTCTGAAATCCTCCTCTTTCTTCTTTGATCTCACCTTTCTATGTCTCTCCCGCCTATCTTTCCCTTCTATTTCTATTCTCATTCTTCTCTCTCTTCCAATCCTCTCGACAATCATCCTCCCTCCACCAAGTAAATGCCTCAGACCGAATTTGCCAATCTCTGACCGGTAAGATGACAACTTCCATAACAAACTCTATTGAAGTCAATCTAACTTGATAATCCAAACAGTTCTTCTCCAGCACCTTGGATTCCTTGTTTCTATTTATTCTTCCCTTCTCAATTGTCTCATCACCTACAGATCTCCTCTAAACTCAAAGCTGTCACCTTGAATACATTCTCTGATCTACGCTGTAGGACTCTTCATTTCCTTCTTCAAGCTTTCTATCTCTCTCTTAAGATTCTGTCTGATATATTTCTTCCTGTCCATTCCTGATCTCTCAGCCCAAGCTGGTTATAGTTCTCAAGAAATTTATCTACAACTTATTAGTTTTGGGTTCGTCGTGTTTTGCTTTAAAAAGTTGTCCACCCTTGGAGCTGAGGTGGATGGTCCATGGTTGTTTTGCCAAGAGCGATTCTTGTTGTGATAGCCATTATCAAGCTCAATTACTCAATCGATTAGCTTCTGAAGCAAGGTTGTCTTATGACCCCCAACTGCAAGCTGTTTGATTAAGCGTGCCAGTAGACCCTTTCGGAAAAGAAATAGAAGAGCGGCCTTGTTCTACTGGATGCAAGACTGAAAGGTTCAAAAATGAGAAATATAAATGGAAGCTCTACTATTTTCCTTCATAACTAAACTATTTAGTTCATATTCAGCGTTTCAAACTTCAATGGGGTCGCCAAACAGGGTGAAAAGTTGTTGCTCAAACCTGTCCCAGTTGTTGAGAATACACATGGGAATGTTGTTGGACAAAAGTTTGAGGTAGGTTCAGAACCACTGCATGGCTCTACCTCCTAAGAAGGACAAAGCATACATAACTTTATGCCTATTGGAAGGGAAATTTTTGGAGTCTTTTGAAAAGATGATTTTACAAGACTGTAGGTACGATCTAAGCTTATGAGGTTGTTCTCCCATAAAGTTATTGGTTTGTTTCATGCCTGGAGTGCAAAAGCTAGGAGTACTTGGACTAGATTGCTGGGCACCATGAGTGAGGGCCTGGATCAATGTTGAAAGCAGGGTTGGAGCATCGGGCTTGGGAGCAGTAGTGAAAACCCCTGGTCTACCACGAGTTGAGGTTTCATCAGGAGAATGGTTGGAATCTGCAAATTCCGCGAGTGGGTCCGTTGGAACATCCCGTGGAGGAGTCCAAGGATCATTGATGGGCTCAACAGATGGCCATTTTGAAGGAGGAATGGGATCTAAGGGTTGTTGGGCCCGAGGAGCGCTGGTTCTCCCTACCCAATGGATATCATCATTGTAAGGGGCAAGGGAAGCGTTCCGAGTTGAGCAAGTACGTGAAATTGAGAAAAATAAGTCTACTATAGGTTGTCAAGCTGCAATAGATGAGTTGATTTAGTTAATTTACTGTCACACAACCACCCCACGTACCATAGGGAAATTCTTAGATGATTGTGAGTGCGAAGGAATGCTGATTGCAAGGGCAAGTGCGAGTAGCAAGAATCAGTTGCAAAGTGCGAACCTGGTTATGCCACTCAACAAACGGCGAGAGGAATGGAATGTGCTCCGAGGAAGGAAACTCAACCTGAGTCTGATGTGATAACTAGGTTGTAGCAAAATGCAAGAACATATGAAATTAACTAACTGAGGAGACAATCATCAGGCAAGGGGGTAGCCCTTATAAGGTAATCCAAAGTGACTAGATACAAACTGGTGATGAGCTAAATACAGTTGAAGTGGTGAGGCAATGAATGAAAGGAACGGGATAGGAAATGAAGCGGTAGTACAACCATATCCAAGGTCATGGTGTAAGTGCAATACAATAGAATCTGAGCGTATAATTGTATGATGAATGGGGACAGGAGCAAATGATGTTGAAGGTAATGAAAATGAGAAGTAATAGTGTATGCAGGGTAGGGACTAGTCCAATTTCCAACTGTAAAGTAGTGATGGCTTAGTTAGACGTAGATGCGAACTAAAAAACAGTGTGTGACCAAAGATGGAAGTCCAAGGCTGTTTATTTGCCAGGGAAGGAGATTGGATCTCATAATGGATGGCCGGCCGGTATGAAGTTAAGCGCAAAGTTTGCAAGTATATACTGAGTTGGTTGCTGAGATTGGAATGTCAAAGCAAGCCAGATGAAAGAGGGGATTGCACCATTGATTTTGTCCTTTATTTGTGTCACGCTTTTAGACTGAGGTAGATGGTACTGAGGAGAGGACATGTCAAATTGATGAAGACAATAATCCCTAAGTGCAAAGCGTGACAAGATGCTAACAGTAATCAAATTGGACTCAGCAATAGCAAGAATTTAAAAATCCCAACTATTTTGACCTCCAAAATTGACACAAATGTTCAACCAAATATCATTACACCCAATAACAACAGAAGGATGACCATCAAATTTGGGTATAAATTTACAAATATTTTGCCTCAAATCATGCATCCAATCAAGCCAGGATATTCAAGGAGTTTCTGCGCACTCCTTTCAAATTTTCAAACATTCCTGCATTTATCAACAAAACAAAAACTGCTCAATCCTCCAGGGGGTTGGTATAGATCTTCCCATGGATATTATTGCCTATCTGATCTTAGAAAAACTACTGCCAAGCATGGATAGGGTGATTCAACAAATTACTCAATCTGACAAGAAGATTTCTCTGGAACAAGTCTTGATCATTTACAAATTTTCAATAACAACAGATTTGTGAACAGGGACTTAACCGCCGACAAGTCTGAAGAGAGCTTGAACTTGTTCTCTTTTCTTACCTCCAGTATCAAACCATTAGGAAATCCTGTAAGTTACATTGTCAAGGATAGACCTTCTTTCTCAAAAGTGGAACCTTGTGGAATAGTTGGAAGTATGATAGGATACAACAACAAAATCCTGTTGTACACAATTTTCACTGCCAAAAATAAAGTAATCAACACAAAACACATAACTCTACTTGATTTCGACTCTAATTTAAAAAAATTTAACAATGATGTGCAGGTTGGAGATTAGTGTGTAGAATTTTACGGGGGGGAGGAGTATATTGATAATACATGTATGGATTTGAATTCTCATCCAGATTCTCCTGGTGAAGATTTATCTACCAAAAATTTCATTGAAATGTCACCCCCTGTGGAATCTTCCAACACAAATGAGGGCAATGAGCCTCAAACTTTTTGGATGTATGACTTGCGCAAGCAAATATCTTCAATCAAAACTCATAAATACTCCTATGGATCCATTGTTAAGAATGAAGGCTTGGAATAATTTCACAAAAGACAAACTGAAATCAACAACATCAAAAATCAAGATGTTTGAGAGGATGCTGATATTGAGCCATATTACTATCTCCAAAAAATGTTGGTTGGCAAAGTTAAACCAGAAACCAGTCTTTCTCCAGAAAAACAAAAATCACAACTATGCATCATGGGGAATCTGCAAACTCCTGGTGTAGAATTTGGAGACACCTAAGCTCCCACAGGGAAGTTCACAACTCTTTTTCTTCTTCTGTTAAGAAGCCTGGATCTTAATCTAAAAATCAGACAGTATGAAGTTAAGGCAGCCTTTCTGTTTGCTCTGTTGGATGAAGACATATACATTCTCAAGCCTAAGGAAAATGCAAGGTTGTCCAGATTCATAAAGCTCAAGAAGTCTCTTCATGGGCTCCTACAAGCTCCTTCCAACTGGTATTGGACTCTCACTGGATGGCTGGAAGACATTGGTTATGGTCAATCCAATTCCAATCCCTGTCTCTACACTCACAAGGATTGATTCCTGTCTGTGTTCTTTCACATTGATGATCTGATTGTCAGTGGAGAAGTCAAATGGTTTGAACAAAAATTCCTGGAGAAATTTACACATTCCTCAGCACAAAATCCAGATACAATTCTCAGAATGGAATCTTCCAAAAAGGAAAACATTTCACTCTCAATAAAACTAAAATTGTTCAAAAAGAATTAGAGGAACTTAAGCTATCCAAGTGCAAACCAGTTATTACACCTCTCACTCCTAGGATTCAACTAATTCCAGCTTCCCATATGTAAATTTTGGAGTTAAAAAAGCTAGGGATAAATTACAGGAAGTATACAGGTTTACTAAACTATCTTGCGTGCCGCACTGGACCAGATATAGCCACAGAATCCTCAATTTTATCTCAATTCAACCAAAATCTGGGTTTGTATCACTGGAAGGAGGTTCTTCATGTTTGGAAATATCTTACAGGGAAGTTCTCCTACTCCCTCACCCTGAATCCTGATGCTTCCGCACACAATTTGCTACAAGTCTACACCAACTCAACCTGGGCAGATGATCCTCACAGTTGGAAGTCTCAAACAGGTTGCATCCTCTTCTGGAAATCAACTCCTATTGCTTGGAAAAGTTGAAAACAGTCCAAACATCACGCTCTCCTCTACAGAAGCCAAATCAAACTTGCTAATCAATGGTGCACAAGAATCACTTTGGCTTCAGTCCATTGTGAATGAACTTTGGAGATTTTCTCACATTCAGCCTTCAAACTTCTACATTGACAATAAATTCTAGTCAATAACATTGAGAACTTTGGCTCTAATTCCAAGACCAAGTACATTGAAAAGAAAATGAAGTGTTTGTGGGACCAATCAAACACAGAAAGTATTCACATCAATCTCATTGTCAGCAGTGAAATCGTTGCCAATTCACTTACAAAGGCGGAAAATAAAAAGGCTCTACATCTTCTAACCTCCAAGTGCTTTTAACTTACATTGCACCAAATTATGGGGGGGTGTTGTAATATTGTGTTATCACAGTTTCATCTTTCCTTTTTATTCCATTTCTTTCATTTATTTTCTTTCTTATTTTGCTTTATTTCTTGTTTCATTTCTTTTTATCTCTATCACACTGCTTGCGCGTGCAACATTAAGATGGGTCTTATGCATATTCATTATAGTCATAAATTGATCCACTTAAATACTACCCAGAGCAAGTCTTCTCCTTTTTCTCTCCTTGCCAGCCCTTCTTTACAATTTCTTTGGACCATCCTCAAGATCTTTCATCCAAAATAAAGCAACAAGGAGTATTCCAATCAGAAGGTCTTGGCCACCGTGGACAACATCTTATACTTTGGTGCAATAACCTGCTACATTCTCTGTAGCTTGAATCACTGTCTAATCTCTTAATCTTCATCATTCTTACTCTTGAAGTCATATAATTTATTTCTTGGCTTGTATGTGTATGGTGGTGGTCTCTTGGATCTCTTATCTAAAAGTGCCTCAGAGTCTTCTCATTTTCATTAGATTGGGTATGGTTATCTTTAATTCTGTTTGTTTATCTTGATTGTTTTCTAACCATCCTGTTCAGTTTTCTGGTTTTAAATTATTAATCCTCTGATAATTCAAGGCATCAATTCAACAGATCCTTGTGTTGAGGTCTGAGGCTGAGAAGAACTAAAAAACCATTAGGATCAACTAATCCAATAAAAAATGGGATGAATTATCATTATCTTTCTTCTTTCCCTTAAAAATTGATTTAGAAGGATGTCCAGGGACATCTCTTTCCAAAAAACAAGAGTCCAAAGAGCAGAGAGGAACTTCACTATTTCTACCATTAGCATCCAAAAGGAGAATTGTCTACTCAACTTGATCAGGAAACAACAAGGTAGCTCCAAAGTCCATTAAGAATGATCAACCCAAGATCACAGGACCTTCCAAACAAGTGATCCAAAATTAACAAGTTCCAGAAATATTTTGACCAAATCAAACTGGGAAATCTTCAGCAATAAAAACAAATTAACCAAATTGATTCCCTTGTTGGAGCTTTTAAATCTCATACTCTTTCCAGCTCACTTGTTTCCATTCTCATTTCTTTCTGCTTCCTGTTTACATCATTTCTCTTTCTCATTTAACTCTGTTCCATGTTCACATCATTTCATCTCATTCATCAAGTCTCCTTCAGCTGTCACTCTCAGTCTGCTTCTCACATTCATCTAGCGCGCGCTCCCAGTTGTCATGTCAGCTTGCCTATAGTTGCTCTGTCACACTGTCTGTGACATCTACCAGTTGTACCTATAACTGAGGGCAGAATGGGAGCCAGACAGACGGATTCTTCTCTCATCCTTCTGTTCTGACTCTCATCTCTGAATATCCTCAGGTAAGTTGTCTTTTCCGTTTTGTTTGTTCCTCTCATCCTTCTGTTCTGACTCTCATCTCTGAATATCCTCAGCCCAACAGGTTATGAGCCCAGAACATTGACCACTACGTCTCACCCTACCCAGAAGGATCCAACTCAACTGCGTGTTGTTAAACTCCTTGTTAATCTACTAACTCTTCATCAACATGGAAGAATGAAAAACTGGCCATCCTGTCCTGAAGACACCCTCAATCATCCCACTGAACTCGCCAGGATTGGAATCAAAATACCTTGACTGGGCGATGATCCTCCGCATCCACTTTAGAGTTTCTGGGGTCAGCTACATACTCACCGACGACTCTACCAAGACCAATCCAGAAACTCTGTCTCGAGACAATCTAGCCTTATGTTCCGTTATCTCAAGAGCTATCCTTCCCGCCAAATTCCAATACATTTGAAAGCACGAAGAAAAAGCCTTAGGAATGTGGAAGGCGTTGAAAGAAGCACATCAAGATAACTCTTTGGGAGGCAGGATGTATTGGCTCAGAAAGCTCCTTCTAACAAAACTCAACGATAAGGATATGCCTATGCATCTATCCAAAATAGTTTCATACGGCAAGAAGCTAGGCTCCCTTATCACTCCTGAAAATCCTTTAACCGCCAACGATCTTCAATCTACCGCGATCCTACTCTCGCTCCCAGAGGACTGGGTTGGATGTGTCTCAAGCATGATGAACAAAGAGTCAGTACCATTGTCAAAAATTATTACCGCTCTGAAACAAGAACATTTGCGCAGACAGACTCGAATTGAAGATGAAATAGTCCACTCAGTCAATACCAAAAACTCGGCTAAAGCTCACTCAAAAGGGGAGTCTACTCAAAATCCGAACTTCTATACGAGAACTTACTACTGCACGCACTGCAAGACTGAAGGGCACTCATTTTCCAGGTGCCCGGAGGTGCTCCTGATAATGGAACAGTCCAAAAGAAATAATCAACCTCGACCAACCAATAAACAAACCAGATCTGGACCAACCAACATTAAAGCGAGCAAGGCAGTAGCCAAGGATGACTCAGAAGACGATGAATTGGACTATTTCTCCAACTCTCAAATTATCGTACACGCCGGTTCCACCACATGTCATCTCACCCACTTGACGACGAATCTGAAGCAAGATTTCAATATCGACTCAGGCTGCTCAGTCTCTATGAATCCTTATGAGTACCAAGTGTCTGATAGAAAGACAAACCTCACATCCATTTGCCTTGCCGATGTGGTGCCCCATCCTGGACACCCTGGCTGCCTTAAGACCTCAATCCATAAACTGTTGCGCAAACGTACCGCCCGGCCGAACAACTTATCCTCAGGCTCATCCAAACTATTATTTACCCGCGCATGCGCGCCGCGCCGCGCGCGCTGCGCTTCCATTATCCGCGTCGCGCCCCGCGCCGCGCCGCGCTCCTTTCATCCGCACGCGTCGCGCGTCCTTTATCCGCGTTGCTTGTCATCTCCGCCATTGTTATAGAACGTCCTCATCTTTGTTGTTGCGTGTCTTCATCTTTGTCGTTGCGCCTCCCAATCTCCTCATTTCTACCGTCGCGTGGCGCTCATCCATGATCTACTGAATCCATCCCGACCGCAACTGCAAGCATTTGGCAGATCCTCGACCAACGCGAGTGACCACATGGTTGCCTTCCCTTTTCCGCTCTATTTGTAGAATCCGTTGTATATAGTCTAACAGGGCCTCCTGCCCATATAAGTAGGGGCTCTCCCCTGCCTTTTGATCCCATCATCCCATCATCCCATCATCCCATCATCCCATCATCCCATCATCCCATCATCCCATCATCCCATCATCCCATCATCCCATCATCCCATCATCCCATCATCCCATCATCCCATCATCCCATCATCCCATCATCCCATCATCCCATCATCCCATCATCCCATCATCCCATCATCCCATCATCCCAGCATCCCATCATCCCAGCATCCCATCATCCCATCATCCCATCATCCCAGCATCGGAGCATCCCAGCATCCCAGCATCCCAGCATCCCAGCATCCCATCATCGGAGCATCAGAGAATCCCATCATTCTATCATCATAAACAATTTATCCGTGGGCATCCTTCCCCACTTATCTGAGCAAATTATCCGGGTATATCTATGATTGCCCCTTGATCCTTTGAGCCTCCATACTCAAACTCAGTCCTTTGTGACCTTGATCCTTATCACCAACCAATAGCCTTGCTGGTTGAAGAAGAATTCCTGTCTGCCTGAATTCTTGAGTGTGTTATACCACTCTGAACCCTTTTTCCGACCATACTGGTCTTGATCTCTCCTTGATCATCTTTCTGGAGCCAATCATGTTTGATTGAAGAGGTTTTATTAAGCTTAAAACCTGGAGTGTTATACCTCCCTTCTTCTTTGAGGTTGAATTTTGCCACGCTATTCTTGAGTTCCTTGAGAAGTGTTGGGATATTCTTGCTCAAATTCGTTATTGATTTGCTTCTAGAGCTTCATAAACAAATTGCTTTTGTTTTGTTCAGCCTCCCACAGTTATCTGGTACCCTTCAAGCGCTTGATTGCGGAGAGTTGGGCAGGTTCATTGAGAACCTGGAGGTTGGTTGGGATTGAGTTGATCTTTCCTAATCAGCTGCTGACGACCAGAGTTATTAGCTTGTGGGCGTTGTTACTTACAACTGCCTTGTTCTATTGAACTCTGAACAAACCTTGACTTATTTGTTCAAGTCTTTCCCTGCACCATCTTGTCTCAGATAGTGTTGTTTCCATTGCTACTGACAACTCTTATCCTCTTCTCTTAGTTTGATTTCTCATCCATAAGGTTCTGGACCTTGATTCCGGTTACATTAAAATATTATTGTAACTCCTAGGAGGGCAGCCTAAACAGCACCTTTCCCCTCCACAGAACTGCCACGGCTTAGCACCGTTTGGAGTCTTACACCGACGGGTCTACCATCTCTACAGTATCTGAAGGCTCCCTGAATCTCCCTTTGTGACGAATCCAATTGCTTGTGGTCCCAAAACTGGAGGAACCTCTTCTCTCGGTCTCCAACATCTGTGACTCCGGATTTATTATGGTATTCACAGAGGATGGTTGCAAGATTTTTGACAAGAGTGCCACCGATTTAACCTCAATGCCTCTTCAATCGGGTTATAGAAATGGAAACCTCTATTATCTCCCAAGACAAGATGTGAGCAATCACAGTTCACAATCAACAGCTGTTTCACACTCCTCTGACAACAGTATTTTTGGCTACCATTGCAGACTATCTCATCTCAATCTCAAATCGCTAAAGAAGCTTCTGAAATCACACAGCATCTCACCACTTCCATCAAACAACCTTGAAGTCCAACAGTGCCCAATCTGCATCAAATCTAAAATGAATCGATCTCCCTTCCACACTAGACTAAGCCACAGATTGAGAAGACCAGGCCAAATCATCCACTCAGACGTTTGCAGTTTTGAAACCACATCTCGCAAAGGATATAATTATTTCATTACATTCATCAACGACTACTCTAAAGGTCTTTTCGCCTACCCTATCAGAAACAAATCAGATGTGTTCCAGTGCACCAAAATCTTTGTTTCTTTCTTTGAAAACCAATATCAAGCTCAAATCTACTCACTTATTACTGAAAATGGGGGGGAGTATCTTAATCAACCAATGAAAGCTTACCTCGAATCAAAAGGCATACTTCTGGAGCCTGGGCCTCCACACTTTCCTCAACTCAACGGTGTGGCTGAACGGTCTAACCGTACCATTTGCAATATGATCCAAGATTCCCTCAACTCATCTCACCTCCCCAAGTCTTTCTGGGCAGATGCGCTCAGGCATTCCACATTTGCTTTCAAATCTTTCCCTTGCAAGATTCCTTCCGGTTTTTGTCTCACCAAACTCTCTTCTTTGCCGCGACAAGTTTCCACTATCCTACCTTCATCCATTTGGATGTAAGGTCTGGTACAAAGTCCCTGAAGCGAATCGTTCAAAACTGGACGGAAAAGGCAAGTGCCGTTTGCTTCTATCTTATCTCACCGACAGGAACGAGTATTGTGTATTCAACAGCCACAGCCGCAAAGTCATCAAATCACGAGATTGCATCTTCTACGATACTGTCTTCCCTTACGATTGCCCCGCCACTGTTGTCCCTGATCCTAAAGTCTCTCTTGAAACCGTTCCTCTTCCCACTCCCCACACTCCGTATCCTGTTGTGAGCACCAGTCCGCCAGTCAATGCACCTACACCATCATCGCCGGAAACCCCCATCATCAATCCTCTCCCGGCTTCTATTCCGGCAAGATACCAGCCTGTTCCATCGTCCAGACCACGCTCATCTAGCACCAGTTCATCCGGCTCCGACTGGATGCCGCCCCATCCCGCCCATCAATTCCCAAGCTCCTCCCCTTCTCCTCCATCATCTCCTCCTGCTCTCCACAATCCTCCATATTCCTCTCCCCTTCCATCTCTTTTGCCTCCTGTTCCCCACGCTCCCCCTTCCTCTGTTCCCGTCGCGGCCTCCCCCCCGGCCTCAGCAGTCAAATCTCCATCCAGTCCTCCCATTCGTCGCTCATTGCGGTCCCGCAGACCTCCGTCGCGCTATGGCAATTTCTCCCAATCCGTTTCCGTAAAGGATGACCTTGTCGCCCCGACGACCTGGAAGCTTGTCCCCCCACCCAACGGCAGAAAAATTATCCGCTGTAAGTGGGTTTTCAAAGTCAAGCGTTGAGAGAATGGCTTGGTCCTCAAACTCAAAGCTCGTCTTGTCGCCATGGGTTTTTCCCAGATCCAAGGTCTTGACTTCTCTGAAGTTTTTGCCCCAACTCTTCAAATGGAAAGTCTCCGTCTAGTTCTATCTCTGCTTGGTCACAAGGATTGGGTTGGCCGGCAAATCGATTTCAAGACTGCTTTCCTGAACGGTCGCCTCGATGAACCTGTCTACATGACTCAACCACCTGGCTTCGAGGATCCAACTTGTCCGGATTGGGTGTGTGAAGTTTCGCGAGCAATCTACGGTCTACGTCAATCACCTCGACAGTGGAACCTGGAGCTAAGCTCCGCCATGATATCCCTTGGTTTAGCGCAGTCCTCCTATGATCCATCCCTTTACTACAAGCTAGAGGATGGCGTTCTCGTTGGCGCGGTGGCGGCCCATGTTGATGACCTCGCTGTCGTGGGTTTGCCAGGTTTTGTAAGAAGTTTCATCACCGGCATCAGCGGTAAGTTCAAGGTCGGGTCGGATGAGGATCTCCATCTATTTCTATTGCTATCCATCCAACGCGACTGGGGAGCTAAGCCTGTTTTGATCAGCCAGTCTCATTACATTGAGTCGGTCCGCAACCGTTTTCTCTCCTCAGCTGATTCCAAAACCGCCCCTTCACCAACAGCAACGTCTTTCAAGCTCCTACGGAAGCGACTCCCGGACTCCACTAAGGCCCCGCCTGAGTACAACCAACTCATTGGATCCCTGCTTTGGATATCTCAATGCTCACGCCCCAATATCGCTTTCGCCATCAAAAAACTCTCCCAGTTTCTTCAAGATCCCTCAGTAGAACACTGGAACGCCGCAGTACAAATCCTTCAATACCTCGACAGCTCTCGCGATCTGCGACTAGTCCTCAGAGGCCAATCTCTCAATCTCACTGGCTATGCCAACTTGGACTGGGCTGAGGACTCCATTGACAGAAGATCCACCTCCGGATACACTTATTGCCTGGGTCGGACTGCCATCTCTTGGAAATCAAAGAAGCAGCCCACCGTCTCCCTCTCAAGCACTGAGGCTGAGTACAAGTCTCTATCTGATGCGTGCAAAGAAGGCCTGTGGCTCCGAAATCTTCTTTTGGAACTCCACCTAAGGGAATCAGTTCCGGTTGTTCTTTTTGTCAATAACAGCGGTGCCAAAGCCTTGGCAAAGAACCCTCTCCATCACTCCCGAACAAAACATATTGACGCCAGGCACCACTTCATTCGCGAGTGCGTGGGCCAATCTCTTTTTGAAGTCTGTCACGTTCCCACCACGGAAATGCTTGCTGATATGCTCACAAAGCCACTCCCAAGGGTTATTCTTCAACGACACCGCTCACTCTTTGGCTTAATATGATGTGCTCAGCATGGGGGGGTGTTGGAGCTTTTAAATCTCATACTCTTTCCAGCTCACTTGTTTCCATTCTCATTTCTTTCTGCTTCCTGTTTATATCATTTCTCTTTCTCATTTAACTCTGTTCCATGTTCACATCATTTCATCTCATTCATCAAGTCTCCTTCAGCTGTCACTCTCAGTCTGCTTCTCACATTCATCTAGCGCGCGCTCCCAGTTTTCATGTCAGCTTGCCTATAGTTGCTCTGTCACACTTTCTGTGACATCTACCAGTTGTACCTATACCTGAGAACAGAATGGGAGCCAGACAGACGGATTCTTCTCTCATCCTTCTGTTCTGACTCTCATCTCTGAATATCCTCAGGTAAGTTGTCTTTTCTGTTTTGTTTGTTTCTCTCATCCTTCTGTTCTTTCTCTCATCTCTGAATATCCTCAGCCCAACATCCCTATCCCATCAACCACAGAATTGAAGATGAACCTAGGAATAAGCTTGACTTTTCAGGCAATGGGATCCAAAATTAAGTTGAGCTGAGAACCAGAATTGACAAGGGAGAAACCACTTTCAGTTAATCACCAATATAACAAGGAAGGAAACTAAGAGGACAGCATTCAAGGTTAAAATCTGAGGAGGGACATGTTCCACCAGAGTCCTCCATCAAAGTTCCCTTTAATATTTCAGGACAAATCTCTACACAACAACAAGAGAACCATTTCTTAATCCCTTCAGCAAAAGATCAGGAAATTGACAGAAGTTCAGCCACAGATAGATCAGGAATTTTTAGATATGAAATTTTCTTTGATACCCCTTCCACAGAATTAAAGTGTTCCTTTCAAATTCCCTTCTCAAACCAACCTTTTGGCTTGGTGGAGGGAAGAATTTCAGGTGAAGCAGGGCAAAAGATAGGATCAGAAAGCTTAGGTGATTTAACAGATGAAGCAGCAGGATCAGAGTGACATTGAAACCTTTCAATGATTGGTTCCCTCTCCACCTCCATTTCTTAAACATCAGAGGAAGTAGGCTCAGGTCAAGATTGATTTTTAACTGGTTTTTGAAGAATGGAAGTTGGCAAAGAAGGATCTTTGTGAGGTTTTGGCTCCTCATGTCATTTCCCAGCTTGATCAGATTGATAAGCCCCAATAAGAGAGGAACGGGAGAAGGCTGGAGGGTACCAAGGATGAAGGGTGCCACAGGAATTTTGAACATACGATGAAGCCAAAGATTCCCTCTTAGGGGTTGATGGCTGGAAAGAAGCCACCACATGACAAATGGGTTTTGATGAATCAAAAGGGATCAAAGCACCATTAGGAAGCTAGAAATTGTTCCCCTTGCGTTCCACAAACATTGACTCTTTATCCTTCTGGATCTTGACATATTCACCAGTTCCATGGCCTTCCCTATGACAGTAGTAGCAGACCAGAGTAGACTTAGGCAAAGAATTAGAGGTTTTGGGAGTAGCAAGAGAAGAAATTGTTTGATCAATATTATTCTCAAAAGCTTGAAGTAGCTTTTTGATCTCATCTATAGTAGTAGTTTCCTTGCTGGAATAAGGATTTGTTTTTGGCCTGAAATTTGCCTCCATCTTCCTCATAATTTTGTTTGATTATCTGAAAGAAGGAGCATGGACTTGTTTGGTGGTTCTAGTTTTTTTAAAAGTGAAAGCAGTTTGACCTCTCATGATTTCATCCACAGTAATCCTAATGAAAAGGGAAACAAGGAGCTTGAATTGATTATCCTTGGTAGTCATCATTGATCCAGACTGCACCAATTCATCCGTAATAATTTCCCGCACTCCTAGCAAAAAAGATTGGAAAAATTGAACTTGAACTTTTTCCCCCGTATCAATGTGATCGTTTTGGATAAGATAATTTTGGGTTGGATCCCATGATTTCCTAAAAGACTGATAGTCAGAGCCTGAAGAGAAACCACCATTTGAGGTCCACTGAGAGAAAAGAGAATCCAAGTCCTGCAAATTAAATTTGGCTGCATCTATTTTACCCCAATATTCCAACATTGCTTCACTTAGCAGCTTCCAGTTGTGGTACTTGAATCCATTGCACAACTTGATTAATTCCATGAATTCTTCAGAGGAGATAAAAAATTGTGACTGATAGGCTATATTTTTTTCCCTTGCCCCATCCACTTCAGCAGCCATGTTGTAAGAGTCCCAGAACAATTCCAAATTTGTCCCATTGAACCCTCAATGCTTTTTCTGATGTTTGATCATGACCATCTTAGTCCTAGCAGAGGTGGAGGAAGCACCTGTAGATTCCATTTCAAATAAAATAGTTCCTAGTGGATCCAAAGAGCATATTTTCATAGTGGCTCACAAGTGTGGGAAGAGTAGGGTTTTACAAAAAACAACAAGAATCTTTCCTGGATGGTTCACAATTGGGAGGACTTACTTCTAGGATAAGTTGCCTCCAAAGATCAGATATAAGAAAAGTAAAACAGAAAAGAAAGAGGATTTGATTTAAAATTTAATTCCAAAGGTTTGGGACTGTAAATCCCAAGGTTTCTTGTTCAATCCTGGCCCAGGGGACCAAATTTAGGACTCAAAACGGCGCTGGATGCAGGAAATTATGTGGAGGGGAACAATTTTTTTTTAGGCTGCCCTCCTGAGTGTGAAAAAGATATTTAAATTCAGTCAGAATTAAGGTCCAGAACCTTGTAAATGAGGAATGAATGGTGAGGGGTGAATCTGATAGTAATCAGTAGCTATGGAAAAACACTATCTGAGGAAAGTTGGTGCGGGAAAAGACTTGAAAAAATTATGTTATAGTTTGTTGAGACTTCAATAAAACAAGGCAGTTGTAAGTAACAATGCCCACAAGCTAATACCTCTGGTCATCAGCAGAAGGTTAGGAAAGATAAACTCAATCCCAACCAAACTTCTGTTGGGATATAATCAATCCCACACATGTCTTTATTTCTCTCTGTATTTTCCTATCTGCTTTCTTCTTTGTCTCTTTCTATATTTCCTTTTCTGTTTCTTTCCTTTCTCTTATTTCTATCATAACTCTCTGTGACATACTCCAAGAAACCCCCACTCAATCTTTTCAGTCAATATCTCAAGCGCGCGTCTCATCATTCCTATTATTCAATATAAACTCATGTTCCTTTTCATGTCACTCAATCTGTGACACCACAGTCACTATGTCTACCTGAGGACAGAACTTGAGCTTGGTGGAAGGATTTCTTCTCCCCATCCTTCCACCACTCTCTCTTTCTGCCTATCCTCAGGTATGATCTGTTCTTCAACTCTTCTCTCCTTGTAATCTCCTCTCACTGACTCCTATGAAATCCCATCCTTCCACCACTCTCTCTTTCTGCCTATCCTCAGTGACCAACAGGTTATGAGCCCAGAGCTATCAAAAAAATAAGTAACAAATCAAACCATTTGCAGTAGAAGGATCCGGCATTCATCGTGTCGATACTATTCAATTCAACATGGAAGATGGGCCAAACAGTCACCCGGTGCTTAAAACTCCGTCCATACTTCCACTCAATTCCCCTGGATCAGATTTGAATTATCTCGATTGGTCCATGATTCTAAGAATCCATTTTCGCGCCACGGGGGTCAGCTACCTTCTCAATAATGACTCTCCTAAATCCAAAAACTGGACAAAGGACAACCTGGCGGTATGTTCAGTCATATCTAGATCAATAAATCCAACAAACTTTCAGTTCATAAGGAAGCACGAAGAGAGCGCAATTGGAATGTGGAACGCACTTCAAGAGACTCACCAGGACAACTCCTCTGGGGGACGAATGTACTGGTTGAGAAAGCTTCTTCTCACCAAGCTCGGCAACAAGGAAATGACGGTCCACCTCTCCAAAATAATATCATACGGAGAAAAACTAGCGTCCCTCATTACTCCCAAGAATCCACTCACTGCCGATAACCTACAATCCACCGCAATCTTGCTCTCACTTCCAGACGACTGGTTGGGATGCTTCTTGAGCATGATGAATGAGGAATCTGTCCCATCATCAAAACTCATTAACGCTCTCAAGCAGGAACATCTGAGAAGACAAACACAAAACAAGGACTCACAATCAGTTAATTCCACTAAGTTTTTGTCAAACCCCCACCAATCAAAACCTCACCCGGATAATACTCAAAACCCTACTAAAGTGTACTTCTGTACAAATTGCAAAACCGAGGGTCATTCCTTTTCCAGATGCCCAGAAGTCTTAGAAGCCCTTGCTCACTCCAAGAGGAATAAACGACCTCAGAAGACCAAAGCAACTACCTCAGCAAACCACACTGCAAACGCAACTAAGACGGACTCAAATCATTACAAGACGGAAGAAGACAATTTCTCAGACTCCGAAATAATTGTCCACGCCGGGCACGCCTCCTGCAACCTTATTGGCACCGCTTTGTCTAGAAGCAATGATTTCAATTTGGACTCCGGATGCTCCATGTCCATGACTCCTAACAAATGTCACTTGCACAACCAAAAACCAAACTCAACACCAATTCCTCTTGCCAATGGAACAGCCATAAACTCCACTAAAGAGGTTCTACTCTCCCTCACAATCGGAAAGTTGAGAACTCTCTTTGTTCCAGACCTGCACAAACCTCTCTTATCCATCGCCAGCATATGCGACTCCGGCAACAAGGTCATTTTCACCTCCACTGGATGCGAGGTCCAACCTCTTAACATCGGACCTGACGACAACTCTTCTGCATCTTTCAAAGGATACAGAAGAGGAAATCTTTACTATCTTTCTCGGAAACTAGTGAGCCACCGAGAAACAGTCTCCTCAACTGTGTCCCATCTCTCTGACGAAAGCCTCTATGGCTATCATTGTAGGTTCTCCCACCTGAATTTGAAGTCCCTGCGGAAGCTCTTGAAGTCATCCGGGATTAGTCCCAAGATCAACAACAAATTTGACATTCAGCAGTGCGAAATATGCATCCAGTCCAAAATGTCAAGAACCCCTTTCCACTCTCGTCTCAGTCACCAATTCAACACCCCGGGACAGATAATTCACTCCGACTTGTGCAGCTTCAAAACCAACTCAAGAGAGGGATTCAAGTACTTCATCACTTTTATCGACGATTGCTCCAAGGCACTTTTTGCCTACCCTCTCCGTCACAAATCAGACTCGTTTGAATCAATCAAAACCTTGATATATTACTTTGAGACTCAATTTCATTGGCCTGTTCAATCGCTTTGCACCGACAATGGTGGGGAGTACGTCAATCAAAAACTAAAAGCTTTCCTCTCCTCCAAAGGAATCATTCACGAGCCGGGACCGCCTCACTCTCCGCAACTGAATGGTGTAGCCGAACGATCAAATCGCACTATTCTAAATCTTATTTGCTGTTTGCAATCATCATCTCACCTTCCAAAGTCTTACTGGGCGGATGCACTACGCCACTCTCTATTTGCCTTCAATTCCTACCCATGTAAAACCCCAATTGGTTTTGTCTCCCCTAACTCCATACTCGAGCAGGAGAATATCACACCTTCCTATCTTCACCCATTTGGCTGCCTTGTCTGGTACAAAGTCCCGGACCACGACAGGTCTAAACTTTCTCCCAAGGCGCGCCAAGCAATTCTTCTTTCCTACCTGGCGCAAGGAAACGGGTACGTCCTCTTGGATGTCAAGAATCGCAAGATCATCAAGTCCAGGGATACGATTTTCAACCTCCCAGATTCGAGGACCCAGCGCATCCGGACTGGGTATGCAAGGTCTCGAGGGCCATCTATGGCCTCAAGCAGTCCCCCCGCCAATGGAACGTGGAACTGAATTCCGCTCTCCTATCTCTTGGTCTCACCAGATCATCCTACAATCCATCTCTCTACTTCAAGCTCATTGAAGGCTCCCTGGTAGGCGCAATCACTGCCCACGTAGATGATCTGGCCATAGTTGGATCCCAAAATTTCGTTTCCTCTTTCATTGCGGACATTGGCCGCCGTTTCACCATAGGAGCTGATGAAGACCTCTCTCTCTTCCTGTCCATTTCCATCCATCGTGATCTAAAGGCCAAGACGGTCTCCATTGGTCAGCAGCACTACATCAAATCCATTGCCGCATCTTTCCTCCCGCCTGGTCCGTCCACCTCCAGCTCTCCCACCAACTCGGTTTTCAAGTCCCTGGTCAGAAGGCGTCCTGACTCCCCTGCTTCCCCGCCGCAATACAACCAGCTTATTGGGTCTCTTTTGTGGATTTCCCAATGCACACGGCCGGATGTGTCTTTTGCCGTCAACAAACTTTCACAATTTCTCCAGGACCCCTCCATGGATCACTGGAACGCTGCCACTTGGGTACTACGATATCTCCTGGCAACCAAAACCTCGCGTCTGACCCTTGGTGGTTCGAACCTGACTCTAAACAGTTTCTCTGATTCCAACTGGGCTGAGGACTGCGACGACTTCCCTTCCATTTCAGGCTATACTTTCAGAGTCGGCTGTGGCTCCGTCTCCTGGAGGTCCAAGAAGCAACCGACGGTCTCCCTGTCCAGCTCGGAAGCCGAATACAAGGCCCTCTCCAATTGCTGCAAGGAAGGCTTGTGGCTGCGAAACATCATGGTCGAGCTTTGCCTCCGAAACTCCGATCCCGTCCCTCTCTACGTCGACAACAAAGGCGCTGAAGCTCTGGCGAAGAACCCCAAACATCATTCCCGCACGAAGCACATAGAGGCCAGACACCACTTTATACGCGAATGCGTCGCGCGGGATGTCTTCACTGTTCATCATATAGGGACTAAAGACATGGTAGCGGATATGCTAACCAAACCACTGTCCAGAGTCCTTCTGAAACCTCATCGGGCTCTCTTTGGCCTTGTCACTGGTGGTTAGCAAGGGGGGGTGTTGGGATATAATCAATCCCACACATGTCTTTATTTCTCTCTGTATTTTCCTATCTGCTTTCTTCTTTGTCTCTTTCTATATTTCCTTTTCTGTTTCTTTCCTTTCTCTTATTTCTATCATAACTCTCTGTGACATACTCCAAGAAACCCCCACTCAATCTTTTCAGTCAATATCTCAAGCGCGCGTCTCATCATTCCTATTATTCAATATAAACTCATGTTCCTTTTCATGTCACTCAATCTGTGACACCACAGTCACTATTTCTACCTGAGGACAGAACTTGAGCTTGGTTGAAGGATTTCTTCTCCCCATCCTTCCACCACTCTCTCTTTCTGCCTATCCTCAGGTATGATCTGTTCTCAACTCTTCTCTCCTTGTAATCTCCTCTCACTGACTCCTATGAAATCCCATCCTTCCACCACTCTCTCTTTCTGCCTATCCTCAGTGCCCAACAACTTCAGGTTCTCAATGAACCTGCCCAACCCTCCACGATCAGGCGCTTGAAGGGTACCAGAAAACTGTTTTTGGATGCACAAAACAAATAAATTGTTTTATAATGCACTAGAAGCAAAGCAATAACAAATTGAAACAAGAATAACCCACTATTTCTCGAGGGACTCAAGATTAGCGTGGCAAAATGCAAATTTGCAAACAATGGGAGGTTGAACACTCCATGTTTCAACATAAAGTAAAACTCTCAGTCAATATTGAATTGTTCCACAAGGATGATCAAAGAATGATCAAGACCAGGATGGCCAAAAAAAGCAATCAAGGAGTCAAATAACATACTTGAGAAACCAATCAAATGAATCCTTCTTCAACCAGCAATGCTACTGGTTGGTGAAAACAAATAAGTCCACAGAGAGGCAGATCAAGAATTTGAGTATGGAGGCTCAAGGATGACAGGGAAATCATAGAAATAACCGGGATAAAGATGATGAACTTTCTCAGATAAAAGGGGAGGGAAGATGGACCTACTCCCCAAAGATTTATCAATTTGACTCATATGATCATGATAAAATGATGGATGAATCTGGACTAAGGCAGGGGAGAGCCCTCCTTTTATGTTAAAGAGACCCCGTGGAACATTCAAAAGAGGATCACACATATGAGACCGGAACGTTTCTTTTTTTTTTTTTAAAGAAAAAAAAAGGGTAATTGAAACAACCAAACACAGTGACAAGATTATTTGAAAAATAAGAAAAAAAAAGATGGGAAAGGAAACCAGACCGGTGTAAGACTTCAAACGGTGCTAATCTGCAGGAAGTTCTGTGGAGGGGTAAGGTGCTGTTTAGGCTTCCCTCCTAAGAGTTACAATAATCTTTAAATGTAACCAGAATTGAGATCAAGGAACTTGTAAATAAGGAATCAATGTAAGTGATGAGTTTGAGAGTAGTTGGTAGCAATGGAAAAACACTATCTGAGGCAAGATGATGCAGGAAAGGACTTGAAGAAAATAAGTCCAAGTTTTGTTCAGAGTTCAATGAAACAAGGCAGTTGTACATATATCAATGCCCGCAAGCAAATAACTCTGGTTTTTGGTAGAAGATTAGAAAAGATCAACTCAATCCCAACCAACCTCCAGGTTCTCAATGAACCTGCCCAACTCTCCACAATAAAGCGCTTGAAGGGTACCAGATAACTGTGGGTGGCTGAAAAAAACAAAAGAAATTTTTTTATAAAGCTCTAGAAGCAAAGCAATAACATATTTGAACCAGAATGACCCAGAAATTCTGAAGGAACCCAAGAGTAGCATGGCGGAATTCAATTTTAAAGAATAAAGGGAGGTTTAACACTCCAGGTTTCAAGCTTAAAGAAACTCCTCAGTAAAACATGACTGGATTTTGAAAGATGATCAGGGAAGGATCAGACCAGTATGTTCAGAAAAAGGGATCAAGAGTGGTATAACACACTCAAGAATTCCAGCAGACAGAATTCTCTTCAACCAGCAAGGCTATGGTTGGTGGTAAGGATCAGGGTCACTGATGGACAGATCAAAGTTTGAGTATGTACGCTCAAAGGATCAAGGGGAAATCAAAAGATATAACCAGCACAAAGTTGCAGACAAAGGGAAGGAAGCCCTATGGAATGATCAGATTACTCATGGATATATGAGATATATCCCTCCAAAAAAGGCAGGGGAGAGACCCTCATTTTATAGAGAAGAGGCCTGTAGACTATGAACAAGAGATACTTACAAATGAGTGGGGAATTTTTTTTTATTTTGTTTTGATGAAAATGGGAAGACTAAAGCGGAAGCACCAGCCAAGATTCCGCGCGGAAAGACAACTGAAGGGCCTGAGCAATGGTGGGTGATGGCAGAAGAATGGCAGGTTACATGACAAGGGATCTGCGCAGACTGCTGATGAACCGCAGGGGAGACCCAGGAGCTAAGGGATAAGAGGATCACAAAGGGGGGGACTAGAGAGCAATTATGGCTTTTGATGGATGCAAGAGACCACTCGCGGGCCAATTGGATGTTGACAGCATGAAGGGCGCCGCGGGTGATTGGATGGGTTGGATGATTGGATGATCAAAGATGGTTGGATAGGATGGGCATCAGGTCGAGGAAATGATGGAGAGTTGCGCGTGATTTTGATAATGATCTTGATGTTTGCAACAACTCCAATGGCCAAAAGCTACAGATTTGGTTCATTGGAAGAGGAGATCAATGGGAGGGATGATCAATAACGTGGTAGATGTATTTGTTTCTGTTGCCAATGATGATAATGGGATTGGTTGTTGGCGGCAGTCAACAATGATGATGATCTGAGGGGTTATGGCATGAGTGAATTGAGAAAGGATGGATGGATGGTGATTACCAGCGTTATTCTTTGTTGTTTCTGCTGAACACAATGACTTTGTTTGATGATAATGAGAATGACAAAGACGGAGTGGGTTGCGCGCTTGGCCAAAATAAAAAAAAAAATTCATGCAAAGAGCGTGCGCATGGACAAGGATTTGAAAACAAGAGGTAGGAATTGAAGGATCCAGGGAAGCCTTCTATACCGCTAGGAGAAAAGATAGTTGGGAGGGAAGAGAGAGAAATTAGTGGTAACCATTGTACCATCCAGAATTTTTTGTTGGTTTTATTGATGGATAGGAGAATGTATATAAAAAAAATAAAAATTTCAAAAATTTACATTTTTCATGAGGTGTGCTGGATTTGTCACCACACCAGGGTTGAGGATGATGGAGCGCAGCAGATGAGCGTCCAGGCAATAGCGGATGAGAAGTTGCAGCAACAGGTGGCAGCTAGCTGGGGCATGACAGAAAACTGTGTGGGAAACAGTGGACCGCCCTGATGACTGCAAGAGCGGATGTGGGATAGATGGATGGGAGACAGCAAGAAGACTTACCGGTGCATGAGAAAAAGGGAGGTTGGATTGATCTTGCTTGCTAGAGGAGATTGCTCATCCTTGGTGGTTGGAGAGGCAAACAATAGGAGAGGGATCAAATGTGTTCCTGAGATTGAAATACTTGAGCAAGGATCTTAGGCTGGCCCAGAGTTCTTGGAAAAACCTGGGGGGTGATTCTCAGGAGGAAGCTTTGGCAGGAGGAGTCAATTGTGAGATTTAAATGATGAAGATGAACATGATGATTGGTTTCTTGCGCTCACCCAAAAAAAATCAAAATCAGGTGCCAAGCGCAAAGAGGAGGATTTGAACACAATGCCTGGGGACTTCAACAACCCAGGGGTCCCTCCTAGACTTCTAGGAAAGGGACAAAAAAAATAAGATAGTTGCCATACCAACAAAAAAATTGTATATATATATATATATTTATTTTTCAGATAGATAGATGAAAGATTATATGTACAAAAATTTACAAAAATTTCCCTTTTTTCAAGATTTCCAAAATTTTTCACCACACCACCCATCACAGATTTGGTGAAAGGTGGCATGCCCCCTGGAGTCTATAAACAGAGTGCTTCCCTTGAGCCATTTCTCATGCATCCCCCAGTGGATACCCACCACCCAGCCTGTAGTCACTCAACCCTTAAAAACATCCAGAACTGTCACTATCATCTATTGGCCATTAATAGTTAATATCCAACCCTTATGAGAAATATTGAGCCCTTATAAAGGATATCAGACATCATAAATGAATACAAAAATATTCAGAAACTTAAAATATCTCCCACAGTGTGAATTTCCTTGGTTTTGTATTTGTTTCCAAAAATTGTTTTATATGAAGCTCTTGCATTGAGACCAGGAAAATTATATAATGCACTGATAAAAGACCATACTTCACCAGGAAAATGCCACCCCCCCAAATTTGAGGGAATACAATAGTCTAAAATAATCAACTCTCTGGATATCAACCATTGGCAAAAATAATCTAGCCTTTTAAAGGATATCAACCAATTTCAACAATCCCCCACCCTCATATAAGTTCGTGGACTTACAACCATCCAGGACCCTTATTAGGAATATTAAACCCTCATAAGGTATAACTAATATTATCATCAACAATGATCAAGCCTTATATTTATCGACAACACATAGATTAAGAATAACCAACATAAACCACCACCATGATCAAGTTAATTGAATACCATCAAAATTAATTACCACCATCATCAACCATTATCACATACCTTCACCATCATCATCACCATCCACCACTACTTTTCATCACCACCATTCATCACAGTCATCATCAAAATCCATCATAATCATAACCTACATCATCCATCATTACCACCAAAATCTACCAACATAACCTACACAGTATATCTGCAAAAATTTAAGCCTTATCAATCATAAATTTTTACACGACAGGATTATCCATCATTAAACATTAAATACAGATAAAAAATATATAAAAGAAAAACAATATAAAATATTTCTTCTGTAAAACCTGCTTTACTCAGCTTCTATGCTCAATTCCATCTATCTATTGAAATATTTCTCTTGTTATAAAGCTTGAAGACATTGATCCTAATTCTGATAAAGACTACTATATTACAAAATCTATCTGAAATTAAGCCAAAAATGTATTTTCTTTTACTTTTTTAGGACTTACTATATTACTCATAAGGGCGGTCAATTCAAAACCACCCAGACTATGAATCAATCATCCCAATAGTTTTATAAATTTATTCCCCCCCAAGTGACTTCCAGAAATGAATTTTCTAAAATTTCCCCAATTCCAAAAGGTGTCCCTAGAATGCCCATTAAAATGAAGAATTTTGTTTCAGAACTAGACTCCAGAAAAAAAAATCTTTTAGAATATGAAGGTTAACTTGGCTCCAAACCAAGATGTGTAATTTTATTTCTTGTTCAGAGAGTTTCTCAAACAGCTTTTTGTACATCAAAAAAAGAACAGCACAAGTAATGATATTTTCCTTTTTCTGAAATTACTCTGTCCCCAAGATTACCAGCATAAGAAAATGGTTGAAACTCAGATTAACCACGATTACACTTCAATTTGCAAAAAAATTAAAGGCTAATGACTAGATAAGATAGACAGAAGTGAGAATGAAAAACATGCAGAGCTGAAGGTAAATTTTAGAAATAGGAAGGAAAAAGGTCAGTTTCAATGTAGAAAGAATGATAAAACTCTTCACAAGATTTAGAAAGATTCTTATTTGGGTTTGCACCAGATTATGACCCTTTTTTAGCTGAATTATATTTTTCATGATTTGAAGATAGGTAGAAATTGGTGAAATTGGTGAAAATTAGGTGATTTTTGAAAGGGTTTTTTGGATTGATTCCTTGAATTTTCTAGTGATTGGAGATGGTTGATCAAATGACCTTCTGACGGATCCAGGAATTGTCTAGTCTGAGGTACAGAGCTTCTCTTTCCCCTCTTCAATTGTGAATCTTCGATATGAATTCATTCTTTGCTGCATAGTTGAAGGATTCTTCAGAAGATTTCAACACCCCCCAGAATTTGGTGCCAGCCTGATTAGAACCATGTTGAGGTTAGAGTCTTTAGGGAGTTGGCTGTGCCTGGAATTGTGATTTTTTCACCCACCATTTTCACTCCTTGTACTAGACATATTTTTATTCCCTCTGTTTGATATATATCTTGGATACATTTCATCGTTATGTGTAAATTTTCAGTTTTTTATTTTTGACCAAAGTTCCTTACTTTATCTACCAGTCCTTTGATGTCCACTTTGAACATTTTTTGTCCTATCTTATTTTTCCATAGTTATTCAAGAAGTTTTTTTAGCCACAATCTTTCCCGTATTCTTTCTGAAAGTGCATTCAACTGCAACTTGCTTGATGATAGTTTGATGTTTTTTTCTTCTTGCTTCACCCAAAAATGGGAAATTCTAGCCAGAAATCAATTAATCCAGTTTGAGAGATTCTGGAGCATGGGTTATTGGCCCAGGTAAAATTGGAGTAGATTTCAATATTATCCAATGTATATTATTGGGGTTCTATAATTATTTTTATGTCAGAGGTGCCTTTAGGAAATTTCTACACTTGAAGGAATTCTTTCCAAGGTTTTATTCCTGTATTTTTATTGAATCCAGTGAGCAGTGAGACTTTTGGAGCCATGTCTGGCCTAGCGCTGGCAGGAGAGATAGCTCACAACCCCTGTGTATGTTCTGTAATTTATCCCAAAATTGTAAAATCATTTTTTATTGTGTTTTTTCATTGTACAAAGTTGTAGTCCTGGAGTCAAAGGAGTGATTAGATTTTGGCAATTCATAAGAATAACAGTTGTTATCATCTTTTCAATCAGGTTTCTTTGGTTTAAGTTGGCTTTTTTTTCATATTTTATATCAACTCATTTGGTCACCCACCCAAATCAGCCAACTTTTTGCTAAAGCATGCTGGGCACCCCCTAAAGCCTCCTTGGCACATAGCCAAGCACAACTTGTGACACAGCCAAGTTTGGGCGGGTTATCCTAAAGCTTGACTTGGCCAATGCCCAAGCCAATTGGCCATTCCCACTAGATTTCCTACCCTCCCATCCCATCACTAAGCTCATGAATAAACCAATTAAACTCATCAACACTTTCTCACTACAAAATCTTAATATTAATCAAGTCCACACAAGATCCCCCCCCCTCCTCAAGAAAAACAACCCCCATCTTCAATAACAATATCTGGATCTTCTGAAAATCATCATTGTCTCAATTTTCAAGTCTATCAACCCTGATTCCTTCAATCCCCCTACCCCTCCCTGCCCTGCATCTCCCCCAACAACCCTCAATTGGTTGAATTTAGACTCCCTGACAACTTGAATCTTGTGCTGGCCCAGGAAGAAGGTTGGCCTGCAAGGCCAGGGAAAAGGGGGTGAAGGGGGAGAAGGGAGAGAGTGAGTGGGGGGAACCAAAAGCTTGACTCCTGCCAATTGGAAATTGCCTGTGTGCCAAGATCTGCAGCAAACCTGAGGCCAAAATCAAGCCTGCTGGGAACAAACGCAAGCCTGGTGGGAACCATTCCCCTTGGGACTTGGGAGTATGCCTAGAAAAGCTTGAAGTACCATATATAGTGATTTAAAGACCTATTAATGGTATTTGGTGAATGAGAAGAGGAATTTTGAAATTAATTAATGAGTTATTCTTTGAAACTCAGTGTTTTACCTACCAGAAACAAGGTTAAAACCTGTGAAAATAAGTAAAATTTCATGTTGGAACCCAGGAATGGGAATGGATTTGCACTTGATTGAGTTTAATCAATTTAATTCAACCAGTTGTTGAACATGTGGTAACATTTTTTAGGCACCTGACACAGGCCATACAGAGATGTTCTGAGCCTAAGGAATTAATTTTTTCTGTTTACTACATCTTGCCATGCAATGAATATTTCCTCTTCTAGAGTTACAAACAGGAAAGAACCTTTTAAATCTATGTGTAGCATTTCTGAATTCTTGGTCAGACCAAAAACTATTAAGATCAGTAGAGTAGATAAATTTTGGGTTGGAGAAAACATATCAAAGCAGTCTGATCTTTCTTCTGAATTTTCCCCACATTTCACAGTCTTGCCTTCTTCTTAGTCGGTTTTGATGGATCAGCTGGTTTATCTTTGATCTCAATCATTTTCAGTAGGAATCATTCAGGTTTTACTTTATGGTTGGAGCAAACATATCAAAGAATTCTGATCTCTCTTCTGAATTTTTCCCACAATCACAGTCTTGCCTTTTTGTTAGTGCGCGTTGATGGATCAGCTGGTTTATCTCGGATATCCATCATTTTCAGTAGGAATCCTTCAGGTTTTACTTTAAATTCTTCCTGTAAAAGATAAAGAGAGCTTGAGCTCTAGTGAGATAAAGGATTAAAGAATGAGTGAAAGGGGCTAGTAACGTCAAGCGTAATGGGCCTGAGATCAGGAGGAAAAGGACACTCCAGTTGATGTATTTGCTGAATAGATGCTTGAATTCTACTTGAGAGAACCATGGTTTATATAGACTAAATACATGTTTGGCTAAAAAGTGGTTGGGTACAAAATGAATAAGGCAAAATTAACATAAGCAGTTTAAGTGACATGGTAAGTGAAATTTATGACTAAACAATCTAATAGCTATGACTAAACATTCTGTTAATCACAATACTACAGCACAGCCAAGTTATATTTTACCCAATGTTTTTGTACTTTAAGGTTAACAATAATAATATTGAATCAATCCAATCAATAGTACTTTAAACTCCATTCAAAGTCAAATATATGAAACTCCAATTCTAACACCCCCGCTTGACTTGCACTGGAGGAAGTTATGGAGCATGTTTGATTCTAATAATGTGTAGAATTGATAAAATTGATTTGGTTGATTTGTAGGTAGATTGAGTCGTGAGTGATTGAGAAAAGAGTAGCCCCTTGAGGGATTTGGATCCAACTGGCTTCAGGTCTTGCTGATACACAACAGTGTTGATTGGATTGGATTGTATTGATTGAGACTGGCTTGTTGATTGATTGGTTGAGCGGGTCAATATTGAGTTGATGATTGATTGATTGATTAGGATTGATTGAGACTGGTTTGTTGATTGATTGGTCAAGCCGGTTGATATTGATTTGATGATTGATTGATTTGTTTGGATTGATTGAGAATGGATTTCAATTGATTCTTGGATTCAATTGAAAGGCAAGAATCAGAATGATCATGGGTGAGATGTTCGACTTGGTAGATGAAATTGGGATAGTTTAGGTATAGATCTTTGACCAAGTGGATAGATTTAGATTGGAGTAGGATGATGAGTTGATGGATGATATTGGTTAAGTCAAGTTCAATGGTAGCTTGATTGAGTTTGGGGATGATGCCATGCTTTAGTACCCTTAGGATGATAAAAATCAGTTCGCTTCTGATATTGATCTCATCGATTAGGGTTCAATTGTGGTACTCAATGATTCAAAGGATGGATGAGAAGATTGAGGTAGGTTGCGATGGATGAGATGTTGTGGCTTGGTAGAAGATCTGCAAGGCTTGACGGTGAGATTGAGAGATCAACCTCAAGTGACGGGCTGATTGAGCGAGGTGTGGTTGGCATGATAGTCTCTGGACGAGTCAATCAATGAAGATGGTAAGCTCATGGTTGGATTGATGAGATTGGTTGAAGTGAAGTTTGAGGATCTCTTGGATGATTGATCTGTTGAGTTGGGTGTAATGAATGATGAGTTTGATGATGATGATGATGATGATCCTACTGAGTTAGATTCAAAGATGGTTTTGATGAGTTTGAGTATTGATTGTTTCAATGAATCGGTCAGTTCAATTGATTTCAATCCCTCCTTCATCTCATCGATCTTCCTCCATTCTTCCTCATCATCCATCACTCATTCTTCTACTTCTTCCAAAGACGGGCTCCTAAGTTTGGGGATGCAAGTAAGCAGCAGACTCTAACCAGTTGATTGATGATAACTTGGGAATAAATCCTAATCCTTCTCGATTCACATTGATCCAAATCGGATTTGATTGAATCGACTGGGTGACTAAGGTATTAATGATGATTGGTGTCCGACGAGTCTTGGACTGATTGATCGACCAGTCCACACATTTGCTCGGTCACTTCACTCAATCCTTATTTCTCCTTCTATTGCGTTCATTGGACGAGGGTTGATGGTAGAGATGAAAATGAGTAGTAGTAATTTGGATCATCTGCAATTGCTATTGGCTTCTTGCTCAGATTCATGTTTGTCAAGGTTTAGATTCCTTCTAGTCTGCTCAAAGGTTCCTTGGTTGAAATCGGTCAAACCGGATTGAAGATTGGCATCCTTGGTCCAGATCGGTCAAATCAGATTGAAGATTGGCAGAATTTTGCTGGCCATATTGGACTCCAACTTGCTTCTATCCTAGCCATCCATTGACTACAAAAGGTTGGTCTGATGATCTTGAGGATGGTAATTGAGTACTTCTTGAGATGCTAGGTTATCTTGATTGTTCAATCAGAGTTGATGGCTGATGCCATCAAAGTAGATGGATAGGATGAGCATGAATGTCAATGACAAGGCTCATCCCCATCTCACCCCCTTGCCAAAAGAGTTGAAGACCAATTTCTGGATGAGACTATTGAAGGAGACCGGTTTGCATTGAGTATGGTTGGCTCAGGTTGAGCAAAGGCTTTCAACCGTGTAAAAGATAAAGAGAGCTTGAGCTCTAGTGAGATAAAGGATTAAAGAATGAGTGAAAGGGGCTTGTAACGTCAAGCGTAACGGACCTGAGATCAGGAGGAAAAGGACACTCCAGTTGATGTATTTGCTGAATAGATGCTTGAATTCTACTTGAGAGCACCATGGTTTATATAGACTAAATACATGTTTGGCTAACAAGTGGTTGGGTACAAAATGAATAAGGCAAAATTAACATAAGCAGTTTAAGTGACATGGTAAGTGAAATTCTATGACTAAAAAATATAATAGCTATGAATAAACAGTTTTTTAATCATAATACTACAGCACAGCCAAGTTATATTTTACCTGATGTTTTTGTACTTTAAGGTTAAAAATAATAATATTGAATCAATCCAATCAATAGTACTTTAAACTCCAGTGAAAGTCAAATATATGAAACTCCAATTCTAACACTTCCCACACTTCATAAGCCTTAATTCTTTCAAATTTCAAATTGACTGTCTGAGCATAGAATCTCATATGACAGAAGCAAGGCATTTCATCCAATAAATCATTCTATTTCACCAGAGGGATCAAGGTTTTAGTAAAATGATGTTTTTCCAAAAATGTAGGAAACTGTGTTACCAATGGGATGGAAGTAGGTCACTGGAATTTCTTGCCTTTTGAATTACATGAATGGGGCCTCCGTCAACTGATGAAACTGGGTTTGGTTAAGTATCAGAAAGCATGTAGGAGAATATAGTTATAGTATCTTTTCTGGATTCTTGAGTCGTTGAGAATGGTTTGTAAGGATTTAAGTATTTTTTGGTTGAATCTCTTGCTTAAACCATTCTGTTCCAGCATTTGGGTGTCATAAAAGACTGTTTTATTCCTTTTTTTGCATCATTCTTTCATATACTTGTACTTGAATTCTGTACTGCTTTTGGATTGAATCATGTCACGTTGAAGGTATAATCCCTGTTGACTGAAATGCATGTGAAAATATTATTTATATAATTCAACTCCATTGATATCATTCAACTCCATGATGAGAAAAGATCAGACAATTTGGACCATATTAGAAAAAATCATCATCATCATATGATCAATAAAATGGAATTTATTGAAGAATAAATTATGGCTGTGGAAAGTAACACAGGAATTTCACAGAAAAAATCTTTTTGGCATGATAAATCAAGCAGAGGAGCAGCATGATATTTCTGATAAAGAAAAGGAAATAAAAAGAATAGATGTGATATATCTACTGCTTGAGTAAGAAATGCATAATAAACATATGAAGAGGAAGGTCTTGGAGTTTAAATCAGAAAGGTGGAAATTTTCTTCAAAGAGGTAGCTGAATTAAAAAGGACAAAGTATGAAGAGGAAAAATTTGAATCCCCAGAATTTCAAAGGACTTTTCACCTTCAGATCCAAAAGCTTGACCTTGTGATATAAGAGGGAAGTTCACCATAATTATAATATAAAAAAGAAAATAAATTAATTATATCTTTTCAATAATTTATTAATTTTAATTTCTAAACCATTCAAACATGCAGAAAGTTGAAAAAAAATTTAGCATAAATCTTGGATTCAATCACTATTAAGTCAAAATGGGAAACCCCCCAGTTGTACTTGATGGCAAAGAAGGACCCCCATCAGGATATAAGGGATTCATCTCCCCATCATCATTTTTTTGATCATTCCTGAGTTAAATTTCATTTTTATTATCTTTATCATCTTACAAAACTATCAATATTAAAATTTTTCCCTACCAACCAAATTTCCAATCACAATATCAACTGTGGATATTAATCAAATCTCTTGGCCTCAACATACATTTCAATTTTTAGAAATCGTTTTTTGTTGCTCTTTTGCTTCAGTGGAAAGGCATCAAAAAATATAGAGCAGCTATCTGCTACAGTCAGGAAGTGCTGATCTCAATTTATTGTTTCAGGATTGATGGTTCCATCTAGTTCCATTTGCAGCTTTGAACAGGTTCTGTTGGATTTTTGATGCTTACCGTTGAAGGAAATTCTGGCAACCTTCCCAATATCACAGGCTTCACACTCTATTGGTTTGGAAATATCAAGAACAACCATATTTTTAAGCTGGTGATAACTGACATTCCCAAAAATATTTATGGGTGAGCTCATCCATAGATACACGACTTCCAATAATGTTTCTATTTCTCAAATTTGATCTTTGATTTCTTAAATCAAGGACTGGAATTTTGATTTTTCAAGCACATTGTAAATAAGGCTTGCTCAGTGAGTCACTCATATTGAATTTTTCTTGATTAAATAGGATATTTGATGCATTTACAAGTAGTCCTTCAACCAATAAAAGTTAAATGGATACCTGGGACAATCAGAGTTTCTTTGAGTTCTAGAGTGCTTCCCTTATATTTGAATTGTAAAATTACTTTTCTACAATATTTTAGACTTCCTTGCTTTTAGCCAGGCTGAATTTCTCCTACTTTAAATTGGTCTATTTATATGAATCAATTGTGATCAGAGACCATGTGAGAAGAAGAGCCAAAATCAATGATGAATGTGTATTCATTCAGTTTGATGATTTCAGATTTAGAGTGGAAGTGGCTAAAATTTTCTCCTTAATTTTCTTTTTTCTTTGGATACATGGGTTGAAGATGTGAATGTATTTTTAAGCATCTACCTTCAGGATTGTGTGTGTTGGGATTGTGTTTCCCCTTTTAACAGATTTTCTTTCTTTCTGAGCAGAATGAAACCAAATTATTGGAATTTAGACCTCCATCCAAACCTCCTAGATCCTTTTTCTCAATATGGAATTTTCTGAGGTGATCAAGAGCTCAATCTGGTGTTAGCTCCTTATCCAAGTGTTTAATCTTTTGGGGAATCGTGTTCGTTGACTCTGGTAGTGTGTCTAAGATGAGGTATTTAACTATGTTAGCAAGTAGAACAAACCCAACATTGGTAATTCAATTTTTTGAGTTCTTCATGGTTGTGATAAAGTCAAGTACACAGGTTTGATTGAATGAAGTTTGAAGAGATTAGTTAAGCACTCTGAATCAATTGGAAGCTTTAATGGATTCAGATAAGTTTTTAAAATCTGACCAGATCCAGCAAAAATCTCTCTTTTTAGAAGGGGTGATAAACTCCATCTGAGCTGAGGTTTCAAGCTTCAATATTAAGATTTTTACGAGTTGGGAATTATCCAAGTTGTCCATTCCTATTGGATTTCTATTGGAGTCCTTTTTTTGTGTTGTGAGTTTGTTGTGTAATAATTATTCTTTGTTTATCATATTGGGGAATTGGGTTCTCCATATCAAACATTTCAACACAGTTAGAAATGGAATGACTTCTATAGCTGCCTTTGAGATTGTTTCAGTTATAGAATTGGTCATCTTTTTTTTCTTTATTTGCAATTCAACTATCAATCATTTGAGAATATTAAGTTTAACTGGGTTCAAAACCAAGATGTGTAATTGAATTTCTGGGTAAGAGCCTTTCTTGAACAGGTTTGTGTAAAGAAAAAAACCAAAAGAACAAGTAATAATCTTTCTCTTTTTCTGAAAGTACTCTGCCCCCAAGATTATCAGCACGAGTAAATGTTTGACATTCAAAATATCCAGGATTACACTTCAAGTTTCAACAAAGTGAGAGACTAATGACTAGATAAGAATGAAATAATTCAGAATGAAAAACATGCAAAGCTGAAGGTTAGTTTGAAAAATAGAAAGAAAAACTTCCAGTTTCAAAACAGAAATGAATAATGAAACTCTGAAAAAAAAATATAAACATTCTTATCAGGTTTTGCACCCAATTGTTACCCTTTCTTACCTGAAGTATCTATTTTTACATTTTGAAAAAACATATGGATTTTTGATGTTGGTGAAGATGATATTATTTTTTCAGGGTGTTGTTGGATGCATTCCTTGAATTTTCTAGTGACTGGGGATGGTTAATCTTATGAACTTCTTCCTGATCCATGAATTTCCTATTCTGATTAATAAAGAAAGCCTGTCCTCTATTCCTTTTTGAAAATTCAATAAGGCTTTCTTATTGGCTGTGTAGTGTTTGATGCTTCAGATGATTTTAACACAATCAATTTATGGCTCCTCTTGAATCAAAAAATAGAACTATCTTGAATCATTTACTTGGAATTAACCTTTATTCTTCAATTATATCCAAAATCTCGAATTAAAGCAGAAAAATGTTTATTTTAAAGAGTCCAAGAAAGACAAAAAGCTTAAAAAGAAAAATGATGCTAAAAATGATCCAGATTCTATTCTTGATAGATATTAACATGGATTAAAATCATCATCTGGAGTTTTCATCTGTATGAAGAAGGATTTATAAATCAAAGCTTCTATGGTGGACAAGGAAATACTGGAGAGTGTTTAAAGTTAGCAAATTTTACATTAAAAAGGGAAATTAACCAACTTCTGCAAGCAAAACTCCAAAGTCCAAAATTTCAAAAGGAACTCTCTTAAGTTAAAAGGCAATTAATTTTTTTGACTAAAGACAATCAATTGGGAAACAATCACAGACAAGTGCTTTTTTTTCCTTAATGAAAAGGAAATCAAATTAATCTTGGGAGGTGTCTTTTTTTTCAATGGCTTCAAGATGCAATATTTCAATGATTTCAAGTTTTGACTGTTGAAAGAAGATTTACATCTTCTCAAACTCAATTTGGTTAATATAGTTGTTGTAATGTGCTTTTCAGAGTTGAAAAAAGGGCTGTGTGATCTGAGTACTTATTAAAACACAGATATACACCTGAATTTCAACAAAGATGTGCCAGAAATTCCCTTAAAAAATCACAGAAAAAAATTCATGGAGATGATGCTTCCTTGCTTCATTGTTTCCACTGCCTTCTCTAAAAATCTCACCAACCAAAATTCAAATTTTATATCCCCAAGTCCATCCTGACTCTTTAAACTTTTTAAGTTGATCTCAGTGGAAAAATGAAATCAGCTTATTTTTCAGGAGGTTGTTACTATTTCAAAATAACTAACTGGTTCTATGGGCACCAATTTTCCTATATTCTGAAAAAAAAATCAATCCATTGTCTTATTTTTTTTCTTTCCACACCCAA
The DNA here is from genome assembly GCA_025617555.3 of Puccinia polysora. NCBI lineage: Eukaryota > Fungi > Basidiomycota > Pucciniomycetes > Pucciniales > Pucciniaceae > Puccinia > Puccinia polysora. The sequence goes on along the minus strand of CM062624.1, from coordinate 46,731,353 downwards.
ATTTTCAATCTTAAATCTGCAACTGTTTTTTTGTAGCTTTTGAAGGTGATTTAAATTTAATTCCAAGAAATTAATGCCCTTTCTGAAGACAATGGAATGACAATTGATATCAATACTTCTCACAACCCTCCACAAAAATCTGTAGTAAAGTGGGGAATCTTTACCACTTGTGATAAATCCTTTTATTTCCTGATGAAATCCAAAGTTACTTCCAATTAATTTCAAAAATAAGTGATTAATTTTGTATACCTTGAGAAAATCACTCCAAGTTTATAATCTAACTGTAAATTTTGCTAAAAAATATGTTTTGATTGTTGAATTGACCTCACTTATCTTAAGCCATTTGAATTTCTAGCTTAGGTAAAAATTGCTAAAATTTCCTTGAAAGGGGAAATTAAGTAACACAGATCCAACAGGAATTCTCATAGTATATAAATTGGGTCTTTGAAATCTGATTATTCAAAAAATCAATGCTTACATTTCTTGCAGCCATGATGTTAGAATTTTCAAACATGAATTTCCTGGCCAGGACATATTGGCCTATCCTGCCCTAGCCAGCACTAAAAATATAAATACACTCCTTAGAATTGAGATTGGTCTGACAATAATTAAATCCTGTCAATTATTAATTCAATTCTTGATTGACATACATCCAACACAACGGCCCCACCTGATCTACACCTTTCTTCCACATGTAACTCCACCATTCCACATTCTACTGCATATCCCTCTCCTGCATCTTCACCCACTCTTAAACCTGAATCTGATCTGCCTCCAAGTTTTTCCAAACCTATGTCAGGGTGGAATACATTCAAACCTCCAAAAAGGCTCCTCAGAGAAATTCATCCAATCTTGATGAATCTCACTTTTTGGATCACAAATTTCAAGCTGGAGCAAGGAGAATGCTTGCTGCAGTTTGAGCCCTGTTACCTTTTGCTGATAAAGGCATGCCTGACAACTTCCACAAGTTCAAACTTTCACTGGATTGGTTTCAATTTTTGGAGGCAATTAATACAGAAATTGATCTGTTCTATGGCTCCACTTGTGTAAAACTTGCCCAAACCCTGTTTGCGTGCACCTCCTGAAAATTATATGGTTATTTAGGAATAATTTGGAAAATCTGGGGAACAATTATTCCATTTTAGACCTAGCTGTGTGCTAAGGGCAAGGGCAAAAAATAAGATGATTATTACATTAATTATGCACCCAATGGATGAGCCACTGCCCTTATGAAGGCTATCTCTCTTGCATTGTAAACAGTCTATGAAATCAACCAAATGGAAACCAAAAATCACTTCTCAAATTGTGTACTTAAGAGTAAAATATATCTGTGTCCCGCTGATTGCATGGAGTTTTGGCCAGGCTTCTTTGTTTTCCTGAATGAATCAATCTATGCATTGAAGCAGGTGCCACTGGTCTGGTATTCCAATCTGAATTATCTCTTCCTACCTTCATGATTTCTTTCTTCACCTGAAGAATCCTGCCTGTTTTTCTCCATCAAAAAAAGGTGGTAGTTCTTTTTTTTATTTTTAAATCAATCATCTCACCAAAATCATTTCTAATTTAAGCAGTTTAAAACATTTAATCACCAATTTATATTTTATGGAGGACTTAGTAGGGGTACATCTCCTGCTTTGAATTCCCATTCTTGCAGCACCCACACCATGAAACTATCCCAGAAATCTGATCATGAGCTTTTTTTGGGATAAAAAAACATGCAAGATTTTTTAATAGTATCCATTCCTATGGTCCTGGAAACAAGATTTAGGTTTCAAAATAAAAGGAAAATTTAAAATCTTCCTTAAAAGACATCAAATAAAATCAGGAAATTGGTCTAGTCAACTACCCAGTTAGTCACTCTCCAAAATCTCATGTTTCCATTTTTAAAAACCTTCAGTCATGAATAAGATCTGAATTCTCTTTATTTTGTTCTAAAGAAACCAACCCCTCATTGTTGTTTCATTCAGTTAGAAATTTATTCAATTAAATTCAATAATGCATGTACTGTTGAAGTGTCACTCAGCTCTTTCTCATCTGCCGCCCAGCTCTCTCTCTCCCGCTTCCAACATTCACATTACGTAATCCGCTGCAGCCCAGAGAGAACTGCGGACACCTAAGGACCTATGTCCTGCAACTCAAAGTCCGGTGGATTCCAGGGGAAAACCTCCCTTTCATCATTGACTTCTCCATCACTCTTCTCCTCATCTTTTTCTTCTTCATCTTCATCTTCTTTCTTTTTTCTAGGTTTCTCTTCTTTCATTGTCCCTATCAGCTATCCGCCTCAAGCTTCAGAGATCCCTCAATCTCAATCTTCATCATCTTACCACAACCACCAACTGCTCAAATTCAATCAACTCATTCTCTTGACTTCTCAACCTCAACTCGTGACTGGTGAGAGTTACTCTTCTGTTGTCTTGCAACTTCTGTCTGACTCATCCTTTAGTTTCTCAATCTCTCCATGGTTGACCTGCTAAGTAAACCAACGTCTTCTGACTCTTGAAAAGCCCTTGCCATTCCCATTGGTCTTCTTTCATTTCTTTCAATCCTGTCATCCTCTCATCTTCCCGTTGTACTTTCTTCTTCTCTAAAATGTGTCTGACTTAACTCCCTTAGTCTGTTGGTCGCAATTCAAGTATCATTTCCCAAAATTTTCATGGTTAAAAGTGGAATGGCTCACCATGACAACCAACGGAGGGACACACAATGGCAGAATCCTCCAACAACTTCTCTGGAGATGGATTCTGACAGGAAATGCTCAAAACTTTCCTGGAAACCATACCCCTACTCTCAGAAGATAACTACGGCATCTGGCGCAACAAGATGAATGGGCTTCTCAGACTCAGAGCAGTTCTGGCAACCCTCAAGTCCAGCTCTGATCAACTCTCCTTACTGGAAAACGACAAAATCCAACTCCTCCTAATCTCTAAAGTCAATTTGGAGACCCAGCGCAACATCATCACGGCCACAAACATCAAATCAGCTAAATCCATCTGGCAGGCAATCAAGAAACAGTACTCCTCGTCTGAAGCTTCCAATCAAGTGCGGATCTTCAACAAATTCATTCATATCTCCTTCAAAAAGGAAGGCATCACCCATTTTGTCACTAAGATCAAAACCTCAATCAAGAAAATGAATGACATTGGCATCAATCTTCCTCAAGACATCTTGGCTTATCCCATCCTCTTCAAATTTCCTTTCACTCTTTACAGCCTCAAGCGCCAACTGATGCATTCCAACAAGACCATTGGCGTAGACTTTGTATGCAATCATCTAGTTCAATACAATAACAAAGTAAGAAAAAATCATTTCCGCACCTGAGACTGCTCTTGTTTCAAGCAAGAATGAATTCAAATCTCAATCAAGCAACCAATGTGTAGAAGGTTAACACAATCCCAAACAGGACAAGAACAACTCAAAAAGCAAATGTTTCCATCTTCACCCAGAGAAGGCCCCAGAATGGTGGAGGGAAAAACAATCCAAATGGAGAGAGAAGCAAAAAGCAAAATCCAAGTCTGCCCACTACCAGGCTTTTGTCAATAAGTGGATCAAGTCAAGAGCAATGTTGAGCCAGAATATACTGATGGACAGTGGAGCATCAGCACATCTCTTCAACGATGAGAAATTCTTCTCTGCCTTGATCAAATCTGACAATGGGTAACACATCTCAACCAGGAAAGACGGCACCAACCTTCCTATCAAAGGCACGGGGACAGCCAAACTAGTCTGGAAGCATCAAAAAATTGTCACCAGCAACTGTCTTTTTGTCCCTGACATAGTGGTTAACCTGATAAGACCTGGGGATCTGATTGCCAAAGGCTGCTCCCTGAAATCATCAAAAGGACAGTTCCAACTCACCCCCAACAACCACTGCCTCATGGAAGGCAGAATCCTCAAGAATCTTTTTGTTGTCAACAATCCCAAGAGCATCAGACAAAATAACTGCTACCTGTCCACCTCAAGCCTCATCTGATCCACTCGCAATCTTCACCTCACCCTTGGTCACGCTTCCGTTGGCAGACTCAAAGAAATACCAGACCTCAAGCTCAAAAATGACAACTTCTTTTGCAAGGACTGCGCTCTCTGCAAAATCACCAAGTCACCATTCAAGAATCAGTCCACCCTTGCCACAAAACCCTTTGAAAGAATACATCTTGACCTCATTGGCCCAATCAAGCCCAAATCACACCAACGCGAGAAGTAAATCCTGACAATTGTGGACAACTTTTTGGGCTACTTAAGTGGGATTCTCCTCTTCAGCAAAGAAGACAAACCAAATACCCTCATAGAGATTATCAACCGGAAGAAATCTAAACTGGGATACTATCCCTGAAAAGTCTTCTCTGACAGCAGATCCAAATTTGTCAACAATAGACTCTCAACCTTCCTAAAGGAGATCTCATGCAAGCAACTCATCTCCAAACCCTACCATCCCAAGCAAAATGGTAGGGCTGAAAGAGCAAATAGGACTATTTTTGAAAGTGTGGGTACATCCCTCAGCTCCTCCAACCTTCCCAAGAGGTACTGGTTGGAGATAATCAAAGAATGTTGCCCTGCTCTGAATCAGATTCCCCGCAAGGGCAAACGCCAATTGCCTTGAAAAGTCATGCACGGTAGTTCTCTTCCACTTTCCTACTTTAAATCTCTGGGAACCCCAGTCATCTACCTCAATCATCTCAGAACCAGGGGAAAGAAATTTCATCCAAAAGGCCTAGAGGGAAGGTTGATTGGACACAATCCAAAATTCTGCTCCTACAGAATTCTCTGTCCCAATGGATCTATTGTTTCAAGCAAGCACGTTCAATTTGACAAATCCTCAACAGTTGAAGATTCAAGTCCAGATCTGGACTTCTCAATTGATGGATTCAAAGCCAGCAATGACTCAGATGTCCTGGGGGTTGCCCATCAGCAACAGAAGAAGAATCCTCCACTCCCATGCCTTCTCTTGACAGGAACTTCACCCAATAAAGAGAGACATCAGAAACTCATTTGGACTCATCCAATTCAAACTCTCCAGAAAATAGCAACTCTGAAGTCTCAAACCGTCTGTCCCTGGAAAATCTCTCCCCACAAACTTTTCCTGTCTCAGAACATCCAATCCAATCTGCCCCTCAACTCCTGCAAAATTGCGCAAATCTCAAACCTCCACAGGGCTATGGGTTCCACCACTACTTCAAACCCAAAACATACCTCAAGGCAATCACCTGTGAAGAAGCAGAACAATGGAAACAGGCAATTAGGAAAGAATTGGATCAATGCAAGGATCTGGATGTGTGGGAAGAGTACAATGGGCCCAAACCAATCAACTCACTCAAAAGTACTTGGGTCTTCAAAATTCAAGATAATTTCCATGATGACGCCCTCATCTTCAAGGCATGAGTGTGCCTGAAGGGATACAATCAAATCCACAGACTCAACTTTGAAGAAAGCTTTGCTCCCACTGGAAAGATCTCATCTCTCAAAGTTATTCTCCAACTCGCCCTAAGAGAAAATCTTGAAATCAAACAGTTCAAAGTCAAGGCCGCCTTCCTTCATGCTCCCATTGATGAGGAAGTAATCATCAAAACTTCCAATGGTTTTAGTCAACAGTGCAAATAAATGAGACTCAAGAAGATTCTACACGGACTGAAACAAGCCCCAAAGAACTGGTATCACACCCTCACAAGCTGGATCAAATCCACGGGCTTTGTCAAATTCAACAGCAACCCTTGCCTCTACAAGTCAACGGTGTGGTGCCCCATCCTGGACACCCTGGCCGCCTTAAGACCTCAATCCATAAACTGTTGCGCAAATGTACCGTCCGGCTGAACAACTTATCCTCAGGCTCATCCGAACCGTCCTTTACCCGCTTCCATTATCTGCGTCGCGCGTTGCGCATCCTTTATCCGTGTTGCTTGTCATCTCCGCTGTTGTCATAGCACTTCCTCATCTTTGTTGTTGTGTGTCTTCATCTTTGTCGTCGCGCGTCCCAATCTCCTCATTGCTACCGTCGCGCAGCGCTCATCCATGATTTACTGAATCCATCCCGACCGCACCCCCAAGCATTTGGCAAATCCTTGGATCCGTCAAACCTCCCATTGCACTTGATCTATCAGTCGTGGATCTCAAGGCCGTCAGGATTTACTCAAATTTCTCAAACCAATCTCCTATCCGCCCATCCGCGCTCTCATGGACTTCATCCGTCACCTTTCCTGGGACTCTCCCACCTGCTTCTGCCTTTGGAAGAGTGCCAACAACCGCCTGCGGACATCCGCGGCGGTTTGGTTCATTTCTCTCTCCCACCCACTTCCGCCTTCGGACGAGGGGTGGGTGACTCTGGTATTGTTACGCGCGCCCATCCAAAGACCGACGCAAGTGACCACATGGTTGCCTTCCCTTTTGCGCTCTATTTTCAGAATCTGTTGTATATAGTCTAACAGGGCCTCCTGCCCATATAAGGAGGGGCTCTCCCCTGCCTTTTTTGATAATCATCAGAAATCACCGGGGAACAGGAAACCATTGGAGCATGGAATGATACAGCATGAAATCAGCACACCTTTGATCCTTGAGCCTCCAGACTTAACCCTTGATCCCTGATCCTTATCACCAACCAATAGCCTTGCTGGTTGAAGAAAAATTCTGTCTGTTGGAATTTATTGAGTGTGTCATACCACTCCTTGAACCCTTTCTCTGACCATACTGGTCCTGATCCCTGATCACCTTTCTGGAGCCAATCACGATTGATTGAAGAGGTCTTATTAAGCTTAAGACCTGGAGTGTTATAACTCCCCTTAGTTTCTTTGGAGTTGCATTCTGCCAGCCTACTCTTGAGTCCCTTGAGAAGTGTTGAGGTTATCCTTGCTTCAAATCAGTTACTCTTTGATTTAGAGCTTCTTAAACATTGTGCTTTGTCCTTTATAGCCACCCACAGTTATCTGGTACCCTTCAAGCGCTTGATTGAGGAGAGTTGGGCAGGTTCATTGAGAACCTGGAGGTTGCTTGGGTTTGAGTTGATCATCCCCAATCTTCTGCTGACGACCAGAGTTATTAGAGTGTGGGCATTGTTTACATACAACAGCTTTTGTTCTTTTAACTCTAAGGGGACTTTAACTTCTTTTGTTCAAGTTTTCCCCTGCATAATCTTGTCTCAGATAGTGCTGTTCCATTGCAACCAAACTATTATCATCCTTATCCTCTACTCCTTGATTCCTCATTTACCAGGTTCTGGACCTTGATCTTGGTTACATTTAAATATTTTTGTAACACTCAGGAGGGCATCCTAAACAGCAACTTTCCCCTCCGCAGAACTTCCACGGCCTAGCACCGTTTGGAGTCTTACATTTGGTCCCCTGGGCGGGGATTGAACCAGCAACCTTGGTATTTACAGTCCCAACTTGAAGAATCATTTCCGAAATCCAATCCGATTTTTTTTCTTTTCTTTTTGTTCCTTTTTTTTTCTGATCCGTGGAGGCATCTTGGTCTAGAAGTAAGTCCTCCCAATTGTGCACCGCCTGGGAAAGATCCTTGTTGTTTTTGTGAAACTCTACTCTTGCCACACTTGTGAGCCACCTTGGAACTCTGCACGTTTGGATCTCTTAGGAAACCTTCAACATGGAACCTGCTGGATCCTCTTTATCTGTTCAGGCCAAGATGGTCAAAATAAAACCTCAGAACAAAAATTTAGGCTTCAATGGGACCAATGTTGAACGATTCCTGGACTCATATGAGATGGCTGCGGAAGTGGATGGTGCCAGAGGTTATCAAATTGTTTGAGGGATACAAAACTTACAACTGGAAGCTCCTGAAGGAGGCTATGTTAGCCTATTGGGGAAAAATAGATGTAGCCAGATTTACTTTGCAAGACTTGGATGCCCTGGTTTCTCAATGGATCTCCAATGGTGGTATCTCCTCAGCCTCTGACTATCAGACTTTCAGAAAATCTTGGGACCCTATCCAGTCCTATCTTATCCGGAACAATCACATTGATACGTTGGAAGAAATTCAAGTGCAATTTTTTCAGTCTTTCTCTCCAGGAGTGCAGGAAAGAATTAAGGATGAATTGGTGAAATCTGGATACATGATCACAACAAGAGACAATTGATTCAAGCTCCCTGCTTTCATGGTTGTTAGGAATACTGTGGATAAAGTGATGAAAGGTCAAACAGCTCTCACCTTTGAAAAACCTAAAATCACTGAACCAGTCCTTGCCCCCTCTTTTCAAGCATCTAACGAAATCATAAATAAGATGGAAGCCAATTGCAGACCTAAACCCAATCCACAGACTCACCGGGAGACACCTACTATAGACGAGATCACTAAATTACTTCAGGAATTTGAGAATAAAATAGATCAGAAAATATCCTCTTTAGCCACTCCTAAACCTGCTAATTCTGTTCCTAAGTCTACTATAGTTTGTTATTATTGCCATAGGGAAGGCCATGGTACTGGTAGATGTCCTGAACTCCAGAAGGACAAGGAGGAGAAGTTAGTAGAGCAGAAGGGAAATAATTTTTTCCTTCCTAATGGTGCTTTGATCCCTTTTGATTCGTCTTGACCGATCCGTCATGTGGTGGCCTCATACCAACCACCAACCCCTAAGAAGGCATCCTTGGACTCTGTGGATTTTTGATCATCATGTGGAACTCTGCAACCTTGATATCCTCCAGCTATCACTTCTTCCAGCTTCCCTGGCACCTATCAATCCGATCCAGCTAGGAAAGGCCATGTGGAACAAAAACCTCATAAGTCTCCTCCTGTTCCATCCTCAATTCTGCAAAAACCCGTTAAACGCCAATCTTCACCTGAGCCTCCTTCCTCTGATGTGGAAGGCATGGAAGTAGAAAGGGAACCGCTTATGGAAAGGTTCCAGGACAACACTGATCCTCCCCCTCTTCAACCTGCCCAACTCTCAGATCCTCTTCCATCACCTATTACACCTGATCTTCCTCCCTGCACCCAGGCCAAAGTTTGATTTGAGAGGGGAATCTCCAAGGACTACCCTAATGCTGTGGAAGGAGTATTAAAGAAAATTTCTGATCTTAAAATCCCCAATATATCTGTGGCTGAACTCCTGTCAATCTCTCCATCTGTGGCAGAAGCAATGAAGAAATGGGTTTCTCGTCAACGTGTGGAGATTGGTCCGGACAAATTAAAGGTCTCCTCTGGTACTCTGATAGAGGATTCTGGTGGAACAGATCCCTCTTCAGATACCAAACTTTATTCCTGTCCTCTTGGTTTTCTTCCATGTTGTCTTGGTGATTCAACTAAAACGGTTTCTCTCCTTGTGGATTCGGGTTCTCAGCTCAACTTGATTTCGGACTCCATGGCCTGCAAGCTTAAACTTAGCCCAAGGGTCAGTTTCAACTCTGCGGTCTATGGAATTGGGAATCAGTCCTGCGAACTGGTTGGTATTGCTGAGGATATTCCTGTTTGAATTGGACAAAATATTGTTGGCACCTGTCACTTCTGGTTCACTTTTCTGGATTGTCCCATGATCCTGGGAAGGCCTTTCTTAATGGACTTTGGTGCTACCCTGATGTTTTCTGATCAAATTGGGGAGAGAATTCTCCTCCCTGATGCTGATGGCAGAAAGATTGAAGTCCCCCTTTGTTCTTTGGATTCTGGTTGTTGGGAAAGAGACTTCCCTGGTCATGCTCCCAAAACTTTCCTGAAAGGAAAGCAGAAAAAAAACTCTCATTCCTTTCATCCTCATTTTTTAGCAGAATAGTTGGCCCTACTGATAGTTGTAGTTCTCCTCAGCCTCAGACTTCAACTCATGGACCAACTCCCACCTCAGAGCCCCATCTTTCTTTTTCCTCATCACTTTCTTCTCATCCAAATAAGATCAAAACCCAAACATATGAAAAATTTGAAAAATCGAAAAATATTTCTTCTCTGTCTGGATCTGTTCTATCTTCCTTTCCTTTTTCTTTTCATCCTGATCACTCATATTCTATTCCTGTTTTGAATCTCCGCAACAAGTCTAAACTAGATCTTGATCTCAATTCTTTTCTTGGTGGCTTTGGTATGAAGGAGTTTAATCTTAGGTGGAGGAAATTTGGGGTAGAAGTAAGTCCTCCCAATTATGCACCACCAAGGGCTTCTACTACTGTTATTTTTGAAACTCTACCCTGTGCCAAACATGTGAGCAATGTGTTATCTTTTGGATCCTCTTTTATGGAGAAGGCACCTTTCAAGGACGCAGCAGAACATTGGACTTGGAAGATGTTGGAACATGGCCTCAGTTTTTGTAGTCAGGTCTCACTGGGAGGAAGCAGGGATTCCTCTCCTTTGCCACCAAGTACAAACCAGTTGCAAAGAAGGTCCAGCCAGTCAACCAATCAATGCCTCTCAACCTCAACCCTGCTCTTATGCGTCCTCCGCTATCCCGCAATCCTTACTGTGGTCTATCCAAATCCCTCACTGGTCCATTTATTCCCTCTGGTCGGGTCACTGAAGAACATCTGAAAGTGGTCAATTTTGGTCCAGATGGATGGCTTCTTCCTGATGAGTTAAATTTGATCAAAAATATTTTGTCTCTAAGGGAAAAATCAATTGCATTCTGTGACAAAGAGAGAGGTCTCTTGAAAGAATCCTATGGTTTCCCTTACATCATCCCGGTAGTTGAACATGACCCTTGGCAAAAGAAAAAGATCCCAATCCCTGCTTCTAAAGTTGACAAATTCATCAAGTTGGTCTGCAAACAAGTCTGAACTGGTTTATACAAACAATCAACTTCTAGCTATTCCAGTCCTGTTTTCTGTGTTCTAAAGAGTAATGGTAAACTTAGAGTAGTTCATGATCTCCAACCTCTTAATAAAGTTACTATTAAAGACTCTGGCATGCCACCTGCCACCAAAGAATTTGTTGAAACCTTCTCTTGGAGAGCTTGCTATGGTCTAGGTGACATTATGGGTGGCTATGACAAACCATCCTTGCATCCTATTTCTCGTCCCCTCACTACTTTCAATACTCCCCTTGGTCAATTTCAGTTGACTCAATTGCCTCAAGGTGCCACCAACTCGGTTGCAGTCTATCAGGCTCAGATGATGTGGATCCTCCAGGACAAAATCCCGGATCATGCGGGTATCTTTATCGATGATGGTGGAATTAAAGGTCCAGTTTCTGACTATGATAATGAGCTCTTACCTTGGCACTCAGGAATCCGACAATTTGTCTGGGAGTATGCTACTGTTTTGGAAAGAAGTTTGTTTCGAATCAAGGAATCTGTCCTTATTGTCTCTGGATCAAAACTTGCCGCCTGTGTCCCTGCCTTGGAAATCGTTGGTCATATAGTCTGCAAGGACAGAAGAAGGATGGCACCCTCTAAAGTCAACAAAATCATCTCCTGGCCTACCCCAATAAATCCAACGGAAGTTAGAGGTTTCCTAGGTGTTGTAACTTATGTCAGGATCTTCATTCCCTCATTATCCGAAATCTGTATTCCCTTGCGTCGCTTAACCAGGAATGATTCTGAATGGATTTGGACCCAAGACTGGAAACAATCATTTCAGTTTCTCAAAACAATTGTTGGGAAAGACATTGTTTTGAAAAAGATCACTTATGGACCCGGAGCCGGCAAGATCAAGCTGGCAGTGGACTCAAGTTATCAATCTGTTGGGGCTGTTCTTACCCAGGAAGATGAAAATGGTTTGGATCATCCTGCTCTGTATGAATCTCTTCTTTTCTCAGATGTGGAATCCAGGTACTCCCAGCCAATACTGGAACTTTGCGGTGTGACCCAAATGTTGAAGAAGCTTCAGACTGTCCTTTGGGGTCAACACTTCCAGTTACAAGTTGATGCGCAATCTATTATTGAAATGATCAACGCCCCCAGCCTCCCAAATGCTCCCATGACTCGTTGGGTGGCTTTCATCCAGTTATTCTCTTGTGATATTGTTCACAGGCCTGGAAAATCTTTCACCATGCCTGATGGTTTATCTCGACGACCTATTGGAGACAATGAATCAGAGGTTGGAATGGATTTTGATGAGGAAGAACCCTTGGTCCACCCTGTCTTTGCCTTCTCCTCCAAAAATTACTCTGGTTTTCAGCAAGGTTTTTGGCTTAAGTTGGAGCAGTACCTTTCAACTCTCCAAAGACCCCATGATCTCTCTGCCAAAGGATTTCGGTCCCTTAAAAGGAAGTCCTCCAACTTCTTTGTCCAAGGTTCTAGGCTTATGAAAAGGTCAACTCCTTGTGCACTTGTTGTGGTCACTATCCCTTCCAAGCAAGATTTGATCCTGGAAAATCTCCATGAAGGCCTTGGTCATCATGGGGAAATCAAAACTTGTCAACAAATATCTGAACAATTCTGGTGGCCATCCCTGAAGAAATCCTTTGCTCAATGGTGTAGGAGTTGTGAAGTGTGCCAGGAACGTGATCTTAGGCGCCAGGCCAAAATTTGTTACCCCACTTGAGAATCCACTGTCTTTGGGAGGATTGCTATGGATGTGGTTCACATTAAGGCTGGTGGAGCTAAGTACCTCATTGTGGCTAGAGATGATTTTTCTGGATGGGTTGAAGCAAAGTTTCTTAAGAACCTCAGCTCTGAATCAGTAGCAGCTTTCCTTCATGAGACTTGGACAATGCGTTATGGCTTGGCCCAATCTTATTCTACGGATGGTGGCTCAGAATTTGGTGGAAAACTTGCTGAAATGATCCAATTGCTCCCTGGAAAAGATAGAGTTACTACTCCCTATTATCCTGAAGGACAAGGCATGGTGGAAAGAGGCCATGCTCCTTTGAAGGCTGCTCTTTTCAAATTGGCTGGTGAAAGTGGCATGAATTGTCAAAAGTTTCTCCCCTTGGTCCTCTTCTCTGATCAAATTTCCACCAAGAGAACCACTGGTTATTCTCCTTATGAAATCATCTTTGGTCAGAGGGCTGTTCTTCCTCTTGATCTTGAGATGGAGTCTTTCTTGGGCATCCCCTGGGAACAAGTTTCCTCAACTACTGATCTATTAGTTTCCAGATCAAAGCAACTGGAGCAGAGTGAAGATATTCGTAACAAAGCTTATCAGAAGATGATGGAATCAAGAGCAAAATCAGTTCAGTATTGGGAAGAAAAACACCGGAATTGAATCAGGGACCATTTAAACCCTGGTGACCTGGTATGGGCTTAAAATCATTCCTTGGAAACTCAGTGGGGAAAGCTTTCTTCTAACCGCTGGAATATTCCTTACCGAGTAGTCCGTCAAGTTAGAGGTGGATCATATCTTTTGGAGGAGCTAGATGGTACTCAGATGGCCAGAAGGTTCTCTGCTGATCAGGTCAAGAAATTTCACTCTTGTGGAGGCAACTTGGTCCGGAAGTAATTCCTCCCAATTTGTGCACCATCTGGGCATGATCCTTCTCGTTTAATGAAAACTCTACTTCATGCCACGTGTGTGAGCACTTGGGAAGCCTCCTTCATTTTATCTCAGCCACTTCCATCCTGGACACCCTGGCCGCCTTAAAACCTCAATCCATAAACTGTTGCACAAACGTACCATCCGGCTGAACAACTTATCCTCAGGCTCATCCAAACCGTCCTTTACCCGCGCGCGCGCCGCGCTTCCATTATCCGCGTCGCGCGCCGCGCCGCGCCGCGCCGCGCTCCTTTCATCCGCGCGCGTCGCTCATCCTTTATCCGTGTTGCTTGTCATCTCGGCCGTTGTCATAGCACGTCCTCATCTTTGTTGTTGCGTGTCTTCATCTTTGTTGTCGCGTGTCCCAATCTCCTCATTGCTACCGTCGCTCAGTGCTCATCCATGATTTACTGAATCCATCCCGACCGCAACCCCAAGCATTTGGCAAATCCTTGGATCCGTCAAACCTCCCATTGCACTTGATCTATCAGTCGTGGATCTCAAGGCCGTCAGGATTTACTCAACTTTCTCAAACCAATCTCCTATCCGCCCATCTGCGCTCTCATGGACTTCATCCGTCACCTTTCCTTGGACTCTCCCACCCGCTTCTGCCTTTGGAAGAGTGCCAAAAACCGCCTGCGCACATCCGCAGAGGTTTGGTTCATTTCTCTCTCCCATCTGCTTCCGCCTTTGGACGAGGGGTGGGTGACTCTGGTATTGTTACGCGCGCCCATCCACAGACGGACGCGAGTGACCACATGGTTGCCTTCCCTTTTCCCCTCTATTTGTAGAATCCGTTGTATATAGTCTAACAGGGCCTCCTGCCCATATAAGCAGGGGCTCTCCCCTGCCCTTTTTGATCATCATCAGAAATCACCGGGGAACAGGAAACCATTGGAGCATGGAATGATCCAGCATGAAATCAGCACACCTTTGATCCTTGAGCCTCCATACTTAACCCTTGATCCCTGATCCTTATCACCAACCAATAGCCTTTCTGGTTGAAGAAAAGTTCTGTCTGTTGGAATTTTTTGAGTCTGTCATACCACTCCTTGATCCCTTTCTCTGACCATACTGGTCCTGATCCCTGATCACCTTTCTGGAGCCAATCACAATTGATTGAAGAGGTATTATTAAGCTTAAGACCTGGAGTGTTATAACTCCCCTTAGTTTCTTTGGAGTTGCATTCTGCCAGCCTACTCTTGGGTCCCTTGAGAAGTGTTGAGGTTATCCTTGCTTCAAATCAGTTACTGTTTGCTTTAGAGCTTCTTAAACATTGTGCTTTGTCCTGTACAGCCACCCACAGTTATCTGGTACCCTTCAAGCGCTTGATTGCGGAGAGTTGGGCAGGTTCATTGAGAACCTGGAGGTTGCTTGGGTTTGAGTTGATCATCCCCAATCTTCTGCTGACGACCAGAGTTATTAGCGTGTGGGCGTTGTTTACATACAACAGCTTTTGTTCTTTTAACTCTAAGGGGACTTTAACTTCTTTTGTTCAAGTTTTCCCCTGCATAATCTTGTCTCAGATAGTGCTGTTTGATCGCTACCAAACTATTATCATCCTTATCCTCTACTCCTTGATTCCTCATTTACCAGGTTCTGGACCTTGATCTTGGTTACATTTAAATATTTTTGTAACAATCAGGAGGGAAGCCTAAACAGCACCTTTCCCCTCCGAAGAACTGCCACTGCCTAGCACCGTTTTGAGTCTTACAACGGACAGAAAGTCCTTCATATTTTTCCACATTGAAGATCTCATTCTTGTAGGCAACAGTTTTGATTTTGAAGGGAAGTTCAACAAATAATTCAAAAACTCACAGTGTCACGCCCCCAAAACCATCCTGGGAATGAAGTTTGATTGGACCAGCAACTCTATTCTTCTCAGCCAACCAAAGCACATAGCCCTGGTTTGGAAGAACTCGGTCTGAAGGATGCAAAAGGGATTCAAACTCCTCTAACCCCTCATCTTCAACTCTCAGAATCTTTGGACAAAGATTTCAAATACTTCAAAAGCCTCAACATTAACTACCGCTCAGGGGTGGGTCTGCTTAATTAAATCGCTTCTCGGACCCCCCCGGACCTCATCTTTTTGGTCTCAAGCCTTGCCAGATTCCAGAAAAAACCCGGCTTGACTCACTGGAAAGAGCTCAAGAGAACCTGGCAATATTTGAAGGCCATCAAAGACGTAAAACTCACCCTAAAATACAAAAAATCTGCCAAAACCTTGATCTTCTACAGCAATTTATCCTGGGTGAAGACCCAAAATCAAGAAAATCCCAATCCGGTTATTTGGGATTCTCATTTGGATAACTTATCTGTTTGGAGAGTTTCAAACAGCGCAATATTACCTACTCCTTGACAGAAGCCAAACTCAAAACCCTCCTGGACTCCTTCCTGGAGGGAAGATGGCTCAAACACCTCTTGGGAGAGGTGTTCAACGTCTCTACCCCCTTCACGGCTCACTTCATTGACAACAAGGGCCTCGGGGACAAACTCAAGCGTTTTGGTTCCAATGCCAAAACCAGACATATGGATCTGAAGACCAAAGGCTTGCAAGAAGAACTCGCATTGGGAAACCTGAAGGTCAAACTCACAATCACTGACCGCATGTTAGCCAATCCACTAACCAAAGTGGTATCCAAACCCTCCATACAGCCCTTCTTGCGGATCCTCAACCCTGAGTTCAAGCCCAATGATTTGTCCTGATCAAACTGTCTCCATTCATGGGGAGTGTTGAAGTATCACTCAGCTCTTTCTCATCTGCCGCCCAGCTCTCTCTCTCCCGCTTCCAACATTCAGATTACGTAATCCGCGGCAGCCCAGAGAGAACCGCGGACACCTAAGGACCTATTTCCTGCAACTCAAAGTCCGGTGGATTCAAGGGGCAAACCTCCCTCTCATCATCAACTTCTCCATCACTCTTCTCCTCATCTATTTCTTCTTCATCTTCTTCTTCTTTCTTGTTTCTAAGTTTCTCTTTTTCATTTTCCCTATCCCCTATCCGCCTCAAGCTTCAGAGATCCCTCAACCTCGATCTTCATCACCTTACCACAACGGCCAACTGCTCAACTTCAATCAACTCATTCTCTTGACTTCTCAACCTCAACTCGTGACTGGTAAGAGTTACTCTTCCGTTTTCTTGCAACTTCTGTCTTACTCATCCTTTAATTTCTTGATCTGAGCACTCTCAATCTCTCCATGGTCAACCTTCTAAGTAAACGGACATCTGCTGACTCTCAAAACACCCTTGCCATTCCCATGGGTCTTCTTTCATTTATTTAAATCCTGTCATCCTCTCATCTTCCCATTGTACTTTCTTCTTCTCAAAAATTTGTCTGACCCAACTCCCTTAGTCTGTTGGTTGCAATTCAAGTATCATTTCCCAAAAGTTTCATGTACCTTACCACCAAAAAATGGCTGCCACTTTTCTGTAGGCGGCAATTCTGTATCCATTTGACATCTCAGATTGGTGATCCTGTATCTCATCATTAACTTTCAGCAGGTGGAGAAATATTTTGAATAGAGATAAGCATTTTCTGAACTTCTGGCCAATTATTTCATAATAGATTGTCAAGGGAACTCTAGATATGAGCTAAGCTTTTGCTTCAAATGCCATCCCCACATCATCCACAAATTACTGCAGTTGGTGTTTTGGAATTCCTTCAAAGTCAAATTCAAAAATTCCAGAAGAGGCTAATTTTTTCCATACTGGAACCTCCATTAACTGGTCAAAAACTGGGTAGGTCCTCTTTCCACTTCCCAAAATGAAATGTAAAATTTTTATTTAGGATAATAATAACAAACCAAGCTCATAAAATACACATATCATTCCTTATATAAATCAGCCATTCATGGCTTTTTTTCTGTTGATTTCTTATTCAATAACCTATCTTGGTGTAATTTTATTTTTTCTACTTCTAATTTCCATCAGGTAAAATACTAAAACCCAAGCCAAATTTTCTTTTCAAATTTCAAAACATAAGATGACAACAGACTAAAGAGAGGAAAGAAAATAAAAATAACAAAAGAAGGGAGAAAAAAAGTCAATATCTTCACTTAGATGTGTTGATCACCATCCCTGGTCTGCACAAAAGGGAAGGTTCTTTTGATTTTTGAGAGAGAATTTTGAAAGAAAGGCAAGAGGAATGCTTCTTTTTTAGTTTTAGAAAAGCAAGATTAGGTGAAATTCATCAAAATAGAAAAATGAATTGAACTAGTTCTGGTATGACCAGAAGGGAATCCATGGTGGAAGAAAAAGAAGAATTGAACTTCAGTGGGAATTGGTGTAGTCAAAAGGGCATCCAATAAACAACCTCAGATGTGTTGGCTACAAGCCCTGGTTACAGAACAAAGTTTCACTTAATCAAAAATTGATTATGAAAAAAAATCAGAGGACATGTCTTTACCACAGGAAAAAGTTTGAATTAGGGGATATGAGAGTTAAGCAAACCTGCCATTTTTTAATGGTGGGTTTCTGCTATCCCTCTGGATGCCAAGACACTTGCCATCCTTTAGCTACCACAGGTGATGGAATAAATAATAAATATATTACTCAACAAATGCAGCTAAAATCTGGAAAATATTTGGATAAAGATATTGCAAGGTTGATTGGTTTGGTTATGATTGAATATTATTAATCAATATTAATAAATTGATTATTAAATAAATTATTATAGGGGCCACAATGTTATTGGGGATCTGTATCACCTCTCTTCAGGGAATTCACTTTAGAAATATGTAGACCTGGTTACTTTGGAACCTTTAATTTATATTATTAAAGGAGAAATTGCCCAAAGATAGTATATATCAAATATATGATGGAGTGGAAGGGCCTTTTAACCAAGCTGCCACGACAGAAAAGGATAAGGAAAATCACTGGTGTATTATTGGATCCTTTGGGTACCTGTTTTGGGACGTGTGCCAATGGGTTAAACCTGTTAGTGGGTTTGAAAGGCTGTTCAGCAGTTTAAATTGATAAAAAAAGTTTTGGGACAGATGTTATTACTCTTGCTAAAGCCATAAATCACCTACTTATCTCTTATAATTTTTTCATTACCTTGGCACGGATTCTGGATGTAAATATAACTGGGTCCCTGGGTATCAATAACCTCAAAAGAGCCGTATATTTATAGTTTTTGGGTCCCAATTCTGTCCTTCTGAGAGATAAAGGGTATCAAAGGGACAGGTGCTAAGGCTAGCAGCAAAAACAGTGGAAGCTGGTCACGTGGTTTTGGTGCTGTAGCACAGGTAACATCTAATTCCACAGGTTATGGGAATTATTCTACCTTTTGATTGATTTTTTGAGTTGTGAATAACACTTATCTATCCACCTTATCATCATTTCATTAATTATCCTTAGTTAATGCTTGGAGGATGTTAAAAATTATTCTAATTAGACATTCCTATGGGTAATCTGATGTCAGATGGGTACTCTTTTTTTTTAGCTGATGGTAGTAAAATCACAATATTGATTTTGATCCTTATTTTCAAAATTCTTTTGATTTACTTGAAATAATTGGTTAAAAATATAAGATATGGGAATATATGAAATATTTCTACATAATCAGTTGTTTTATTATTTCACGGACATAATGATGTGTTGAAGTTCTCCCATTTTTTTTCAAAAAGTATTTTAAGATATTTTACAAACTGTAGTTATCTTTTTTTCAACATTTTTAGTATTTTTATTATATTTTATAAAAAATATGTAGAAACTTTATTGAAGTATTTTTATATTATTCTATTTATTGTTAGACTATCTACTATCCACGGGGACATTAATTACATATGGTGTATGTCCCCCTCTTAGTGGTAGCACTTTTACGGGTACCTGGGCTTCTCAAGCTGTCTGTCAATCTGTCAGTCCGTAGTCCCGCTGCTTCTTACCTGTCAGATTCCTGGGGCTGCGTTCACGGCTTTTCAACATACGCGGACAGGTTGGCAGTATTGCTGCTTAGCCATGGGCGGATGTGTTGGTTTCTGCGGCTGAATTTGGGACTTGTGACAAATCAAATTTCTGCCCTTAACTCCTCTAAATCACAGAATTCTTGAATTCTGGCACAAAATTCACTGTGAAACCTATACGTGGTGTTTCAGGTGAAATATTAAAATGGCCACAATCTTAAGGCCACGTCTCTTCCCAAATTTTCATAAATTATTTAAAAATATAAGCAGTGGGAATTTGAGGTGGGTGTCAGTGAGTGAACCTACCTTAAATGTAATTTAGGATCATAATTTGAAATAATATTATTAATATTATTTATCCTTTCATAAGATCTTTATTTTTTATTTTATTTTGTTACTTTTGCAGCTTTCTCTAAAATAGTAGTCAGCTGAAATTTTCAGCCCAAATCAACCATTTCAAACCCACCATTAAAAATCAAAAAAACCCACTTATTTCACATCAGACCTGTCAGAGTTACCTGAAAATAAAAAAATTTTTGGATTTTTAAAGATAAATTGGCTAGTCTTTTATTAATTTGGAATGAGCAGCCAAAGTGAGTGAGGCTTGAAGAGCTTTTTAAACTAGGAGGAGGAAATGTAGTCTGATGATCAAAAATTTGAGTCTTCCAAAGAATTTAAATAACGCCTTCAGCTTTTGCAAAGTCAACAATTCAACCAAGTTTTGGAAAAGATAAACCATGAACCAAATCATTTCAGGGAGGAAGGATAGGCTGTCCCATAGATCTGTTGGTTTAAGCAATTATCCAATATTTAAAGCCATTTTAATCATTCTGATTACCATGGAGCTTGTTTTAGCAATTGTCAAATGTCACAACCACATTGGAAGATATTCTGAAATATTGTGTGTTTTCTTTCAACTCAAATGAATACCAGTTTGCAATTAGATATTGATTGGAAATTTTCTTGTTTTAAGCATTGGCTTAAGTACACAGTGATTGGATTCTTTCAAAGAAAAATTTGTTGTGGGAAGGGAGACGCTCCCACAGTTCATCCTCCTCCTTGATAGTCTCTTCATCCAAACCTGATTTGCAAGAATAGAACCTCATTTGTGATTTGAGGTCAAAATCAATCAACTTTTGTAATTTTGTGACCAAATCTGACATAATCAATTGAAAAAAACTGCAGAGGCACCTTTATCACTTCCAGGGCCAAAAGCAATGGCATGCATTAAGCCAGTTAAGACTTCTGTGTTCATTTTGATGAGTGAATGGAGTTTATTTTCCATCTGGTACAGGTTGGAGACAATGTTGCACCAATCATCCACTTGTGGAGTACTTTTGGGAGCCTTCAAACCGTGGTATTTGTGAACAAAGTAGGGCTGAAATTGGGGGTTTGTGACAGCATTGATCAGAATTTCAGGAAAAATGCATGTTAAGACAACATGATTTGGTGCAAGATTGTCCCAAAGTGTCATAAAGTATTTTGGCTCATTGCATTCTTGTGCAAATTGTCTTCTGGAAAGGTTAAACTGTTTGTTACTTTTGGATGTTGAACTAACATTCAAGTTTTTGTCAGCTTGCTACTATTGCAGAGCAAGCTTCAAAAGTAACAGAAATAAAATAAAAATAAAAATAATAAAATTAAACTAAGAAATATTAGGAAAAACATAAATATTATTTCAAAAATGGATTCTCCACCCAATATTAGGTAGGGTCAATCACTGACCCCACCCTTGAAATCCAACTACTTATATTTTTAAAGAATTCAGGAAAGAAAAAGCAAAATACCACAGCACCACTATTTAACTTTTTGGCCAATTAAATATTTCACATGTATTGTCACATATAGGTTTCACACCTGAAATTCAGTAAGAATTGACGTGTTTTGTATATTTTAGGAGTTACAGACGGAAATGTGTTCTGTAACCATTCCCGCACGCAGCCACGGCAGCCAATGCACCCGCGCGCGGCTGAGCCCAGCTATTTTACTCTTTCAAAGTCGTTTACGCAGCCATGGGCCTCTGACAAGTACACAGCTGCAGGACTACGGTTGACAAAGGTACAGGCAGCCTGAGAAACTTAGGTACCGCGTAAACATGCTACAACCCACACGGAAAAATTTTACATATTTAATAAATTTTCCCGTGGATATTAGATAGTCTAAAAGTATATAAAATTAGATAAAAATACTTAAATAACCTTTATACGTATTTTTTTATTCAATATAATTCAAAGTACCAACAATGTCGGAAATAAGACAATGACTAATTCTAAAAATATATTAAAATACTTTAATATACTATGATGAGAATTTCTAGACATCAACATTTTTGTGACATAAAAAGAAAACATATGATGTAAAAATATTACATGAATACCAATGACTTACATTTTTAAGTAATTATCTCAGTAAATCTACTTAATTTTGAAAATAAGGAGTAAAATCAACATCATGACTTTACTCCAAATATTCAATACATAATGAGAGCTCACCTGAAATCAGAATATCCGTAGGAATGTTTATCAAAATAATTATTAACTTACTGGGAAAATTTACTAAGGATAATTAATTAAATAATTAATAAAAAGGAAAGATTAGTGTTATTCACATGTCAAAACATCAATTATAAAGTAGAATAATTCCCATACACTGTGGAATTTGATGCTACCCGTGTTAGAGCACCAGGAACACGTGAAAAACTACCACTGGTTACCCTGATAGCCTCAGGATCCGTCCCTTTGAGCCCCTGTACCCCTGAGAAGGACCATATTGGGACTCCAAAAACTATAAATAAAGAGCTATTTAGAGGATGTTGATATCCAGAGACCGAGTTATATTTACAGCCAGAAAACTTGCCAAGGTAATCAAATACTTATAAGAGATAAGTAAGTGATTTATGGCTTTAGCCAGAGTAATATCATCTGTCCCAAAACCCTTTTTTCAATTTAAACTGCTGAACAGCCTTTCCACCCCACTAACAGGTTTAACCCATTGGTACATGTCCCAAAAAAGGTAACTAAAGGATCCAATAATATACCAGTGAGTTTCATTATCCTTTTCTGTTGGGGCAGCTTGGTTAAAAGGCCCTTCCACTCCATCATATATTTGATATATATATTATCTTTGGGCAATACCTCCTTTAAACTGAAGGGCCAAAAGTAACCAGGCCTACGTGTTTTCATACTAAATTCCCTGAAGAGAGGTTTTAAAGATCCACAATATAATTTTGGCTCATCTATAAAAAGATTAAATAATCAATTTATCTATATTGATTTATAACAATAAACCATAACCAAAGCAATTAACCTTTCAATAAGCTTTATCCAAATCTTTTACAGATTTTTGCTGCATTTATTAAATAAAATATTTCTTATTTATTCTATCAACTCTGGTAGCTAAAGGATAGCAAGGGCTTGGCATGGAGGATGCTGAAAGTTTTGTTGCTTTTATCTTTTTCCTACCACAAGAGTTTTTGATGCATGTTGTGTCTCCTCAGCATCCCCAAAATGCCCAGCTCATCAAAACTAAAAACCTTGTTTTGTGATGACACCCAGGAATCAAAACATGAATGGAAAACCAAAAGAAAAATAATGCTGCTCAAAAGTTCCATCAGTAATTTTATTGTCAAACAATATCAAGGAATAAAATTTAAATCCCATAACCATTTTTACCAGACATGCCTTCATTGAATTCCATCACAATTGATACCTAAAAACAACAAGTACCTCCTTTTGGAAAAAGAAAAAAAAAAACAGATTACTTCCCAATGGGGTGGTTGGTGGTGATTTTGGTGGACAAGGTGGGTGGTGGTGGGTGGTGGTGGGTGGTGGTGGGTGGTGGTGATGGGTGCTGGGTGGTGGGTGGTGGGTGGTAGTGATGGGTGGTGGTGGGTGGTTGTGGTGACTGGTGGTGGTGGCTGGTGGTGGTGGCTGGTGGTACTTGGTGGTTCTGGTTGATGTGGCTGGGTGAGGTATTTTTCCTCATAGTAGGGTAGGACCCCAAATTGGAGCTTACAGACCCCATGTTGGGTCCAGGTGACTATGGGGGGGAGCCTGGAGGATATGCATGCCCCCTACCCGTTTCAACCAACTGGGGAGAAGGGGATTTGAAATCCCCGCCCACCAAGCCATAATTCCAACCTTCTATTAAAACAATTTCAACTAGTGCCCATCTGGCTCTACCTCCTGCTTTTCAACTTTCCCTGCAATCTCCTTCCTTCTGTTCTCTCTCACCACTTCAATGGCAATTTTGAATGTTGACTTCTCCTGACGTTCTTTGATTGTGGTCTCAACCATTCTATTGATTGCTCTTCCATTGCGCCCTCTCCCTTGCATGCTAGGAAGGGGGGTGATGAAATCACCCCAACCACAAAGAGGTGGCTCCCTCCCCGCTTGCTTGCTTGCTGGGCAGGGGGGTGACAAAATCCCCCCCACCGCAAGCCGGTGGCTCTCTCCCCCTTGCTTGCTCACTGGGAATGGGGGTAATAAAATCCCCCCCACTGCAAGCCAGGGCTTCCCTCCCCCCTCACTTGCTTTCTGGGCGGGGGGAGGGGGGTGTGACAAAATCCCCCTCAACGCAAGCCAGTGGCTTACTCCCCCCTTAATTTCTTGCTGGGGGGGGTGGTGATGAAATCCTCCCCACCACCAGCTGTGGCCTCCCTTCCCCATTGCTTGCTTAATGGGCAAGGGGTGATGAAATCCCTCCCACTGAAATGGAATCTCCAATCTTATTGCGTGGTCCATCATGTAAAGATTCACCTGACATTGCCTTGGCATGTCCCTTGGTTGCCAAAAGGAGGCATTTGGGCCCCTTCCAGCTGTTTCACTGGAAACCACAAGAATCCAAGCAAGACCAATTTACCGGTAAAAATGATGACTGTAAGGTTTTGAGGCTAAAAGGACTTATTTATTTCAGTTCAAAACACTAAGGAAACATATCAGCAGAAGTCAAAAGAAACCTAAAAGGACCAGTCAGAAACTGGACCAGACATGAGGAAAATATAGGGTTGAAAAATGAAATGGTCTTTGTGGTTCAAGGTAAAGCACAGGTTCTAGTGCGCATTCATGTGAAGCAACACGGGACTGAGTAGGAGATGAGAAGAGCAGGGTTAGGACAAAAGATAGAATCAGGAGGTGATAACGTGAAGAAACAAGATGTTTGAAGGAAACACATACCTGAATCAGAGACCTGGGGTCAGTGGTGAAAACTTGTGGTTTCACAAAGAAAGACCTTACCCAGGATCTGAGCCAGGGGTACAACTTATTTGTTAATTCTATCACTGAAAGCCCCTGAATTTGGTGTCACATCCCCCGGAGCGCTGTAAGACTCCAAACGGTGCTAGGCTGTGGCAGTTCTGTGGAGGGGAAAGGTGCTGTTTAGGCTTCCCTCCTAAGTGTTACAAAATTATTTAAATGTAACCAAGATCAAGGTCCAGAACCTGGTAAATGAGGAATCAAGGAGTAGAGGATAAAGATGATAACAGTTTGGTAGCAATGGAAAAGCACTATCTGAGACAAGATTATGCAGGGAAAAAATTGAACAAAAGAAGTTAAAGTCCCCTTAGAGTTCAAAGAACAAAAGCTGTTGTATTTAAACAACGCCCACACACTAATAAATCTGGTTGTCTGCAGAAGATTGGGGATTATCAACTCAAACCCAAGCAACCTCCAGGATCTCAATGAACCTGCCCAACTCTACGCAATCAAGCGCTTGAAGGGTACCAGATAACTTTGGGTGGCTGTACAGGACAAAGCACAATGTTTAAGAAGCTCTAAAGCAAATAGTAACTGATTTGAAGCAAGGATAACCTCAAAATTTCTCAAGAGACTCAAGAGTAGGCTGGCAGAATGCAACTCCAAAGAAGCTAAGGGGACGTATAACACTCCAGGTCTTAAGCTTAATAAGACCTCTTCAATCAATTGTGATTGGCTCCAGAAAGGTGATCAGGGATCAGGACCAGTATGGTCAGAGAAAGGGATCAAGGAGTGGTATAACACACTCAAAAATTCCAACAGACAGAATTTTTCTCCAACCAGCAAGGCTATTGGTTGGTGATAAGGATCAGGGATCAAGGGTTTGAGTATGGAGGCTCAAGGATCACGGTTTGAGTATGGAGGCTCAGGGATCAAAGGTGTGCTGATTTCATGCTGGATGATTCCATGCTTCCATGATGGATCCAAAAGGCAGGTGAGATCCTCTCCTTATATGGGCAGGAGGCCCTGTTAGACTATGTACAACGGATTCTAAAAATAGAGCAAAAAAGGAAAGGAAATAAAGTGGTCACTCGCGTCCGTCCGTGGATGGGCGCAGGCAACAATACCGGAATCACCCACCCCTTTTCTGAAGGTGGATGGGGTGGGAAAGGGAAATGAACCAAACCGCCATGGATGTCCATGGGCGGTAGTTGACACTCTTCACCCCTTTTCCAAAGGCAGAAGTGGGTGGGAGAGCCCCAGGAAAGGTGACGGATGATGTTTGTGAGAGCGCAGATGAGCGTATAGGACATCGGCTCAAGACGGTTGAGTAAATCCTGACAGGCTTGATATTCAAGACTGATAGATCAAGTGAGATGGGAGATTTGACGGATCCAAGGATTTGACAAATGCTTGGGGGTGCAATCGGGATGGATTTGGTAAATCATGGATGAGCGCCGCACGACAGGCGGACAGGAGATTGGGACGCGCAACAACAAAGATGAGGACACGCAATAACGACGGCGGAGATGACGAGCAACGCGCAACGGCAAGGATGATGAGCAACGCGGATGAAGGACATGCGTCGCGCCACGCGCGCGGATAAAGGACACGCGAAGCGCAAGGATAAGGACGCACAACGGGCAATTATGTAAGAAGCTCTAAAGCAAACAGTAACTGATTTGAAGCAAGGATAACCTCAAAATTTCTCAAGAGACTCAAGAGTAGGCTGGCAGAATGCAACTCCAAAGAAGCTAAGGGGACGTATAACACTCCAGGTCTTAAGCTTAATAAGACCTCTTCAATCAATTGTGATTGGCTCCAGAAAGGTGATCAGGGATCAGGACCAGTATGGTCAGAGAAAGGGATCAAGGAGTGGTATAACACACTCAAAAATTCCAACAGACAGAATTTTTCTCCAACCAGCAAGGCTATTGGTTGGTGATAAGGATCAGGGATCAAGGGTTTGAGTATGGAGGCTCAAGGATCACGGTTTGAGTATGGAGGCTCAGGGATCAAAGGTGTGCTGATTTCATGCTGGATGATTCCATGCTTCCATGATGGATCCAAAAGGCAGGTGAGATCCTCTCCTTATATGGGCAGGAGGCCCTGTTAGACTATGTACAACGGATTCTAAAAATAGAGCAAAAAAGGAAAGGAAATAAAGTGGTCACTCGCGTCCGTCCGTGGATGGGCGCAGGCAACAATACCGGAATCACCCACCCCTTGTCTGAAGGTGGATGGGGTGGGAAAGGGAAATGAACCAAACCGCCATGGATGTCCATGGGCGGTAGTTGACACTCTTCACCCCTTTTCCAAAGGCAGAAGTGGGTGGGAGAGCCCCAGGAAAGGTGACGGATGATGTTTGTGAGAGCGCGGATGAGCGTATAGGAGATCGGCTCGAGACGGTTTAGTAAATCCTGACAGGCTTGATATTCAAGACTGATAGATCAAGTGAGATGGGAGATTTGACGGATCCGAGGATTTGACAAATGCTTGGGGGTGCCATTGGGATGGATTTGGTAAATCATGGATGAGCGCCGCACAACAGGCGGACAGGAGATTGGGACGCGCAACGACAAAGATGAGGAAGCGCAACAACAAAGATGAGGACACGCAATAACGATGGCGGAGATGACGAGCAACGCGCAACGGCAAGGATGATGAGCAACGCGGATGAAGGACACGCGTCGCGGCAAGAATAAGGACGCACAACACGCAATGATGACGGTTTGGATGAGCCTGAGGATAAGTTGGTTTTTTTTTTGATCATGGACGGTACGTTTGCGCAACAGTTTATGGATTGAGGTCTTAAGGCGGCCAGGGTGTCCAGGATGGGGCACCACATCTCTCCCCAACTTACAGACTGTCCCTAGTCTGCTCCCTAGTTTGATTCCATAGAAAAAGAAAGGAAAGAAAGATGATTGAAACCAAAGAATGGCCATTTTTATCTTGAGAGTGGTTGAGAAAAAATATGTTGATCCAACCAAAAATCCTAGAAGTGGCTAAGATAAAGTGAAGGAGGCGTCCCAAGTGCTCACACGCGTGGCATGAAGTAGAATTTTCACAAAACAACAAGGATCTTTCCCAGATGGTGCACAATTGGGAGGACTTAATTCTGGACCAAGTTGCCTCCACAAGAGTGAAATTTCTTGACCTGGTCAGCAGAGAACCTTCTGGCCATCTGAGTAACATCCAGCTCCTCCAAAAGATATGATCCACCTCTAACTTGACAGACTACTTGGTAAGGACCATTCCAGCGGTTAGAGAAAAGCTTTCCCCACTGAGCTTCCAAGGAATGATTATAAGCCAATACCAGATCACCAGGTTTTAAAGGGTCCCTGATTTGATTTAGGTGTTTATCTTCCCAATACTGAACTGATTTTGCTCTTGATTCCATCATCTTCTGATAAGCTTTGTTACAAATATCTTCACTCCGCTCCAGTTGCTTTGATCTAGCAACTAATAGGTCAGTAGTTGAGGCAACTTGTTCCCAAGAGATGCTCAAGAAAGAATCCATTTCAAGATCAAGAGGAAGAACAGCCCTCTGACCAAAGATGATTTCATAAGGAGAGTAACCCGTGGTTTGCTTGGTGGAAATTCAATCAGAGAAGAGGACCAAGGGGAGAAACTTCTGACAATTCTTCCCACTTTCACCAGTCAATTTAACCAGAGCAGCCTTCAAAGGAGCATGGCCTCTTTCTACAATGCCTTGTCCTTGAGGATAATAGGGAGTAGTGACTCTGTGTTGTCCAGGGAGCGATCGGATCATTTCAGCAAGTTTTCCACCAAATTCTGAGCCACCATCCGTAGAATAAGATTGGTCCAAGCCATAACGCATTGTCCAAGTCTCATGAAGGAAAGCTGCTACTGATTCACAGCTGAGGTTCCTAAGAAACTTTGCTTCAACCCATCCAGAAAAATCATCTCTAGCCACAATGAGGTACTTAGCTCCACCAGCCTTAATGTGAACCACATCCATAGCAATCCTCCCAAAGACGGTAGACTCTCCAGTGGGGTAACAAATTACAGCCGGGCGCCTAAGATCATGTTTCTGGCACACTTCACAACTCCTGCACCATTGAGCAACGGATTTCTTCAGGGATGGCCACCAAAATCGTTTGGATATTTTTCAATAAGTTTGAGTTTCCCCACGATGACCAAGGCCTTCATGGAGATTTTTCAGGATTGAATCTTGCTTAGAAGGGATAGTGACCACAACAAGAGGAAAAGGAGTTGAACTTTTCATAAGCCTAGAACCTTGGACAAAGAAGTTGGAGGAATTCCTTTTAAGGGACCTGAATTCTTTGGCAGAGAGATCAGGGGGTCTTTGGAGAGTTGAAAGGTACTGCTCCAACTTAAGCCAGAAACCTTGCTAGAAACCAGAGTAATTTTGGGAGGAGAAGGCAAAGACAGGGCAGACCAAGGGTTCTTCCTCATCGAAATCCAATCCAACCTCTGATTCATTGTCTCCAATAGTTCGTCAAGATAGACCATCAGGCATGGTGAAAGATTTTCCAGGCCTGTGAACAATATCAAAATAGAACAACTGGATGAAAGCCACCCAACAAGTCATTGGAGCATTTGGGAGGCTGGGGGCGTTGATCATTTCAATAATGGATTGTGCATCAACTTGTAACTCAAAGTGTTGACCCCAAAGGACAGTCTGAAGCTTCTTCAACATTCGGGCCACACCGCAAAGTTCCAGTTTTGGCTGGGAGTACCTGGATTCCACATCTGAGAAAAGAAGAGATTCATTCAGAGCAGGACAATCCAAACCATTTTCATCTTCCTGGGTAAGAACAGCGCCAACAGATTGATAACTTGAGTCCACTGCCAGCTTGATCTTGCCAGCTCCGGGTCCATAAGTGATCTTTTTCAAGAAAATGTCTTTCCCAACAATTTTTTTGAGCAACTGAAATGATTGTTTGCAGTCTTGGTTCCAAATCCATTCAGCATCCTTCCTGGTTAAGCAATATAAGGGAATACAGATTTAGGATAATGAGGGAATGAAGATCCTGACATAAGTTACAACTCGTGGGAGACCTCTAGCTTCCGTTGGATTTATTGGGGTAGGCCAGGAGATGATTTTGTTGACTTTAGAGGGTGCCATCCTTCTTCCCTCCTTGCAGACTATATGACCAACAATTTCTAAGGCAGGGACACAGGGGGCAAGTTTTGATCCAGAGACAGTAAGGCCAGATTCCTCAATTTGAAACAAAATTCTTTCCAAGACAGTAGCGTACTCCCAGATAAATTTTTGGATTCCTGAGTGCCGAGGTAAGAGCTCATTATGATAGTCAGAGACTGGACCTTTAATCCCACCATCATCAATAAAGATACCCGCATGATCCGGGATTTTGTCCTGGAGGATCCACATCATCTGAGCCTGATAGACTGCAAACTAGTTGGTGGCATCTTGAGGCAATCAAGTCAGCTGAAATTGACCAAGGGGGGTATTTAAAGTAGTGAGGGGACAAGAAATAGGATTCAAGGATTGTTTGTCATAGCCACCCATAATGTTACCTAGACAATAGCAAGCTCTCCCAGAGAAGGATTCAAAAAATTCTTCATTGGTAGGCGGAACACCAGAGTCTTTAATAGTAACTTTATTAAGAGGTTGGAGATCATGAACTACTCTAAGTTTACCATTACTCTTTAGAACACAGAAAACAGGACTGGAATAGCTAGAAGTTGCTTGTTTGTATGAACCGGTTCAGACTTGTTTGCTGACCAACTTGATGAATTCGTTGACTTTAGCAGCAGGGATTGGGATCTTTTTCTTTTGCCAAAGGTCATGTTCAACTACAGGGATGATGTAAGGGAGACCATAGGATTCTTTCAAGAGACCTCTCTCTTCTTCACAGAATGCAATAGATTTTTCCCTTAGAGACAAAATATTTTTGATCAAATTTAACTCATCAGGAAGAAGCCATCCATCTGGACCAAAATTGACCACTTTCAGACGTCCTTCAGTGACCCAACCAGAGGGAATAAATGGAACAGTGAGGGATTTGGATAGACCACAGTAAGGATTGCGGGATAGCGGAGGACGCATAAGAGGAGGATTGAGGTTGAGAGGCATTGGTTGGTTGACTGGCTGGACCTTCTTTGCAACTGGTTTGTACTTGCTGGCAAAGGAGAGGAATCCCTGCTTCCTCCAAGCATTGACTAGTGAGATCTGACGACAAAAACTGAGGCCATGTTCCAACATCTTCCAAGTCCAATGTTCTGCTGCCTCTCTGAAAGGTGCCATCTCCATAAAAGAGGATCCAAAAGATAACACATTTCTCACATGTGTGGCACAGGGTAGAGTTTCAAAAACAACAGTAGTAGAATCCCTTGGTGGTGCACAATTGGGAGGACTTACTTCTACCCCAAATTGCCTCCACCTAAGACCATACTCCTTCATGAAAAAGCCACCAAGAACAAAATCAAGATTGAGATCTAGTTTAGACTCATTTCAGAGATTCAAAACCGGAATAGAGGATGAGTGATCAGGCTGAAAAGAAAAAGGAAAAGAAGATACAACAGATCCAGACCAAGAAGAAATATTTTTGGATTTTTCAGATTTTTCATGTGTTTGGGTTTTGATCTTATCAAGATGAGAAGAAAATGATGAGGAAAAAGAAAAATATGCCTCTGAGGTGGGAGTTGGTCCATGAGTTGAGGTCTGAGGCTGAGAAGAACTACAACTATCAGTAGGGCCAACTATTCTGCTAAAAAATGAGGATGAAAGGAATGAGAGTTTTCTTTCTGCTTTCCTTTCAGGACAGATTTGGGAGCATGACCAGGGAAGTCTCTTTCCTAACAACCAGAATCCAAAGAACAAAGGGGAAGTTAAATCTTTCTGCCATCAGCATTAGGGAGGAGAATTCTCTCCCCAACTTGATCAGAAAACATCAGGGTAGCACCAAAGTCCATAAAGAAAGGCCTTCCCAAGATCATGGGACCATCCAGATGAGTGATCCAGAAGTGACAGGTGCCAACAATATTTTGACCAATTTGAACAGGAATATCCTCAGCAATACCAACCAGTTCACAGGACTGATTCCCAATTCCATAAACGGCAGAGTTGAAACTGACCCTTGGGCTAAGTTTAAGCTTGAAGGCCATGGAGTCCGAAATCAAGTTGAGCTGGGAACCCAAATCCACAAGGAGAGAAACCGTTTTAGTTGAATCACCAAGACAACATGGAAGGAAACCAAGAGGACAGGAATACAGGTTGGTATCTGAAGAGGGATCTGTTCCACAAGAATCCTCTATCAGAGTACCAGAGGAGACCTTTAATTTGTCCGGACCAATCTCCACACGTCAACAAGAAACCCATTTCTTCATCCCTTCTGCCACAGATGGAGAGATTGACAGGAGTTCAGCCACAGATAGATCACGGATTTTAAGATCATAAATTTTCTTTAATACTCCTTCCACAGCATTAGGGTAGTCTTTGGAGATTCCCCTCTCAAATCTAACTTTGGGCTGGGTGGAGGGAGGGAGATCAGGTGTAACAGGTGATGGAAGAGGATCTGAGGGTTGGGCAGGTTGAAGAGGGGGAGGATCAGGGTTGTCCTGGAACCTTTCCATAAGTGGTTCCCTTTCTACTTCCATGTCTTCCACATCAGAGGAAGGAGGCTCAGGTGAAGGTTGACGTTTAACGGGTTTTTGCAGGATTGAGGATGGAACAGGAGGAGACTTATGAGTTTTTGTTTCCTCATGGCGTTTCCTAGCTGGATCAGATTGATAGGTGCCAGGGAAGCTGGAAGAAGTGATAGCTGGGGGTTACCAAGGTTGCAGGGTTCCACAGGATGATCAAAAATCCAAAGAGACCAAGGATGCCTTCTCAGGAGTTGGTGGTTGGTATGAGGCCACCACATGAAGGATCGGACGGGATGAATCAAAAGGGATCAAAGCACCATTAGGAAGGAAGAAATTATTTCCCTTCTGCTATACAAACTTCTCCTCCTTGTCCTTCTGGAGTTCAGGACATCTACCAGTACCATTGCCTTCCCTATGGCAATAATAACAAACTATAGTAGACTTAGGAACAGAATTAGCAGGTTTAGGAGTGGCTAAAGAGGATATTTTCTGATCTATTTTATTCTCAAATGCCTGAAGTAATTTAGTGATCTCATCTATAGTAGGTGTCTCCCGGTGGGTCTGAGGATTGGTTTTAGGTCTGCTATTGGCTTCCATCTTATTCATGATTTTTTTAGATGCTTGAAAAGAGGGGGCAAGGACTGGTTCAGTGATTATAGGTTTTTCAATTTGAACTTTCATCGCTTTATCCACATGATTCCTAAGAACCACGAAAGCAGGGAGCTTGAACCAATTGTCTCTTGTTGTGATCATGGATCCAGATTTCACCAATTCATCCTTAATTCTTTCCTGCACTCCTGGAGAGAAAGACTGAAAAAATTGCACTCAAATTTTGTCCAACGTATCAATGTGATTGTTCCGGATAAGATAGGACTGGATAGGGTCCCAAGATTTTCTGAAAGTCTGATAGTCAGAGGCTGAGGAGATACCACCATTGGAGATCCATTGAGAAACCAGGGCATCCAAGTCTTGCAAAGTCAATCTGGCTAAATCTATTTTTCCCCAATAGGCCAACATAGCCTCCTTCAGGAGCCGCCAGTTGTGAGTTTCAAATCCCTTGAACAATTTGATAACCTCCATAACTTTGTCAGAAGAGATAAAAAACCATAACTGATAAGCCATATCATATTCACTGGCACCATTCACTTCTGCAGCCATCTCATAGGAGTCCAGGAATTGTTTGACATTGGTCCCATTGAAGCCTAAATTTTTGTTCTGAGGTTTGATTTTTACCATCTTGGCCCGAACAGATAAAGAGGGTCCAGCAGATTCCATGTTGAAGGGTTCCTAACAGATCCAGACAAGCAGAGTTCCAAGGTGGCTCACAAGAGTGGCAACAGTAGAGTTTCACAAAAATGACAAGGATATTGCCCAGATGGTGCACAATTGGGAGAACTTACTTCTGGACCAAGCTGCCTCCACGGATCAGATCTGAAACAAGAAAAAAACAGAAAAAGAAAAGAAAAAAATTGGATTGGATTTTGGAGTTGATTCTTCAAGTTGGGACTGTAAATACCAAGGTTGCTGGTTTGATCCCGGTCCTGGGGACCAAATGTAAGAATCCAAACGGTGCTAGGCAGTGGCAGTTCTGTGGAGGGGAAAGGTGCTGTTTAGGCTGCCCTCCTGAGTGTTAAAAAAAATTATTTAAATGTAACCAAGATCAAGGTCCACAACCTGGTAAATGAGGAATCAAGGAGTAGAGGATAAAGATGATAACAGTTTGGTAGCGATAGAACAGGACTATCTGAGACAAGATTATGCAGTGAAAAACTTGAAAAAAAGAAGTTAAAGTCCCCTTAGAGTTCAAAGAACAAAAGCTGTTGTATGTAAACAAAGCCCACACGCTAATAAATCTGGTTTTCAGCAGAAGATTGGGGATGATCAACTCAAAACCAAGCAACCTCCAGGTTCTCAATGAACCTGCCCAACTCTACGCAATCAAGCGCTTGAAGGGTACCAGATAACTTTGGGTGGCTGTACAGGACAAAGCACAATGTTTAAGAAGCTCTAAAGCAAACAGTAACTGATTTGAAGCAAGGATAACCTCAACACTTCTCAAGGGACTCAAGAGTAGGCTGGAAGAATGCAACTCCAAAGAAGCTAAGGGGAGGTATAACACTCCAGGTCTTAAGCTTAATAAGACCTCTTCAATCAATCGTGATTGGCTCCAGAAAGGTGATCAGGGATCAGGACCAGTATGGTCAGAGAAAGGGATCAAGGAGTGGTATAACACACTCAAAAATTCCAACAGACAGAATTTTTCTTCAACCAGCAAGGCTATTGGTTGGTGATAAGGATCAGGGATCAAGGGTTTGAGTATGGAGGCTCAAGGATCACGGTTTGAGTATGGAGGCTCAGGGATCAAAGGTGTGCTGATTTCATGCTGGATGATTCCATGCTTCCACGATGGATCCAAAAGGCAGGTGAGAGCCTCTCCTTATATGGGCAGGAGGCCCTGTTAGACTATGTACAACGGATTCTACAAATAGAGAAAAAAAGGAAAGGAAATCAAGTGGTCACTCGCGTCCGTCCGTGGATGGGCGCATGCAACAATACCGGAATCACCCACCCCTTGTCTGAAGGTGGATGGGGTGGGAAAGGGAAATGAACCAAACCGCCATGGATGTCCATGGGCGGTAGTTGACACTCTTCACCCCTTTTCCAAAGGCAGAAGTGGGTGGGAGAGCCCCAGGAAAGGTGACGGATGATGTTTGTGAGAGCGCAGATGAGCGTATAGGACATCGGCTCAAGACGGTTGAGTAAATCCTGACAGGCTTGATATTCAAGACTGATAGATCAAGTGAGATGGGAGATTTGACGGATCCAAGGATTTGACAAATGCTTGGGGGTGCAATCGGGATGGATTTGGTAAATCATGGATGAGCGCCGCACGACAGGCGGACAGGAGATTGGGACGCGCAACAACAAAGATGAGGACACGCAATAACGACGGCGGAGATGACGAGCAACGCGCAACGGCAAGGATGATGAGCAACGCGGATGAAGGACATGCGTCGCGCCACGCGCGCGGATAAAGGACACGCGAAGCGCAAGGATAAGGACGCACAACGGGCAATTATGAAGGTTTGGATGAGCCTGAGGATAAGTTGGTTTTTTTTTTGATGCCGGAAGGTACGTTTGCGTAACAGTTTATGGATTGAGGTCTTAAGGAGGCCAGGGTTTCCAGGATGGGGCACCACAGCGCGCACCTGATCACCCTACCAGCTGGATGTCACAATCACCTTCCACTTATGCCGCTTCTACTATCTGATCCCTGTCATACGTCTCTCCTTGATATTTTTAACTAATCCTCCACTCAGACGTCTCCATTTTTTTTTCTCTCTTCTCTTCTTGATCTTTTCATACAAACTTTGTTTCTTTTTCTTTTCAACTCAGACTACCCCCATCGTCCATTGCCACACTCAAAACTGGTAAACTCAACACTTACTTCTCACAACTTTTGGAAACTGGATCCCTGATCCATCTCCAACTTACTGCTTCAAAACGCTAACCTACTGACTTTGGGTCCTAGCTCTATTTGGTGAGAAAGAGAAACTTGGAAATATCCCATTGGTTTTCTGCTCATCAATTACTTCTGGATGCTCCTTCTTTCTTCTTATCTGATTTCAGAACCCCTACCAGCTGCTCTCTTAATTGTCCTCCTGCCAAAGTCCATCTGATTATTTGCCTCAGCATCTGCAGTGTAGTTGGAGAATCGGTCACTCTCTCATTTCTTTTTCATTCCTACTCTCTTGCTTTTTCTTGTGTTGATTGATTTCTTCTGGCTCTAGTCTGTTTCTACTTTGAACTGTTTAAGCAATCAACTCTGAAGGTTTCTAAATTATTCAGGAAAGCGTATTGGAGTTGTTGGGTTGGAGTGTCTGCAGCCAGCCCCACAAGCACAGTATAAGAGATTGAATCAAAAAAGCAGAGAAGGAAAAAGAAAAATGGAAAAAGGAAATGGACACAAGGAACACAACTTTGAGAATTAATTCCAGCATGCTAATAGGATGGGTGAGATAACCAACATCCAACACTGACAAAAAAAAGGGGCTGACCATCACTTACCCCCTTGATTAGATCAAGTGAGGGACATCCAAAGGCTCAACTTATGGCCATATTGCCCAACCAAAGGCTGCCCAACAATAATACCAGGGAATGAAGTTGGTGCGTGAATGCAATTGCTGGCCAACCCTGAAGATAAGTGGTGAGTCAACAAGTATCACAATCTATAGGATATCTTTAACAGGCAGAAAACTGCCATGCTGCATACATACCAACTGTGGGCGAACCATAGGAGTAATCCTTTGTCTTTCCTGCACCATACAGGTTACGGAGGATATATAAGCAGGGGACATGGTCGAGTGTGGTCACCGGGTTCTTTTCTATTTTTTATTTATCATTTTTCCAATTTTTTCACATAGAAGCATTTTTAATTTTCAGAAACTTACCTTTGTCATATCTGGGTGTTCTAAGAAATACAAAATCATTCTTTTGCCTGGGCAAAAACCAAAGAGCTCACTAGCGCACAATAATATTCCATTCATTCTTTAAACCACTTGAGACAAAGTCCAGGTTCTTTCACATCAGTAACTCACCTTGTGGCCCATTTTCTGTAAGATGTACTTAAAATACATAGATATTTGTTTTGGAAATCCAGCATATAATTTGTTGTTTGTTGAGTTTGGGTCACATGGGTGATTAATCACTTCAAAATTTACCACCAAGCATAAAATTTTCTGGATACATACCAGTAAGGCTGTATCCAGGAGTAGTGAATATTGGGAATATCCTCATGCAACCCATTGGATGCCTCTTTAGTTCTTTCACTCATGCTTCAATTGAATTTTGAAATATTGACAAAGTAGGACAAATCAGAGTTTGTAACTGCCAGTTTTCCAATATTTAGTTGCAGCCGAATCTTCCATTACAATATCCAAAAAAAACCACTCATTTCAAAAGAAGGATGTCAGAGTTACCCAAAAATGAGTTTTTTAACATGTATTATATAAATAAACTCACCTTCAGCCAAAAATCAGACCTTATCCCATAACTACTTTCTCCTGCCATGCTTCAAACCCAATATTGATTGTTATGGATTTAATTTGAAAATTCACCCTCATATCCTCAGGTTCCACTTTTTAGGTTTAAAGCATGACTGAAACCCAAAAATTACACCCTAGGTTAGATTGATTTTTATTAGCATCAGTCTCACAAAAATATAAGAAAAGAGATTTTTGGCTTATTTTTCAGATAGAGTTGCCACTATAGTAGTCTCTATCAGACCTAGGATCAAATGTGTCAAGCTTGATAAGGAAAAAATGATGGAACAGATAGTGACTTGGGATATAGAAGCTGATTAAGGGAAGAATCATTTATGTTGTCTTATCCTTTATATATTGTTTTTCTTGTTGTATATTGGATCCCAATATATAATCCTTTGATGTTACAGTTGATGATTTATAAAGTTGAAATGCTTGAGCCCATATTTGGTAACTGAGGGTGGCTGATGATGGTTTATCATGGTTGATGATGATGATGATGATGAAGGATCATGTTGATGATGGATGATGATGATGATGGATGGTGATGATGGATGATGAAGATGATAGAGGGTGATGTTTGAAAAGATGAAAGAATTCTGGCAATTCTGGACCAGGCTAATTTGAATGAGAGGATCACAGAACAGGTTCAACATGGAAGAAAAGAAAAAGAGAAATAGATGTGAGAACAAAAATAAATAACACCAACACAAAGATTGAGTCTTCTGGTGGGATTATAGCCTATTTACAGACTTAGCAGAACAAGGTAGATAGCATCTGAAGTGGAGAAAAATGTAAGAGATTGACTTGGGAGTGTGAAGAAGTCATGAGCAATGTGGAAGATGATTTACAAAGCTCTGGCTAAGGATTCTATGGACACCCGTGACCAATCCAATTGAGACAACAATAGATCTGTGGGAGTGAGTTGAAGTTTCAGGTGAGGCTTGTTGTAGAGTTGGAAGGTGTTCAAGGACCTACATTTCTTTGAGTTCTTTTGTAGAAATTGGATTGTGGCAAGGAGTTGACAAAGTCAAGAAGATTTTTGAAGAGAGAGTTGACTTGAGAAGACCAGTGATTTGAGGAAAATACGCAATTGAGATCTATAAGCATCAGAGTCCCATTGAGCCCCCTATAGGGTTTGGGGAGTGCTTTGAGCACCAGATGGAGGATGCGCGGGCTGAGATTGATTTATGATTAAAAAAAATAATTAAATCAGTTATTGACTTAATAAAAAAGTAACACTGTCACAGAAAAACACACCTCAAACAATATGGAGTATTTTGAGTGTAAGGCCACACCTTTATCTCTATCAAGAGATAAGGGACCTGGCTTTAAGTGAATAATGCCAAAAGCAGCTTTGCTTAAAAAAGTGAAATCTCACCTTTTAAAGTAACAAGAATGTTTACAACTCAAAAGGAATTCCCATACAAAATTTGAGTTGAGTAGTTGATTAGTTTTTGATGTTAATACTAAAATTTAAGGACCCAGTCAATCTTCTTCTTGATATTAAGTTTAATGGGCTTGTTAAATCTTGCCATATTCTTGGATCAATAATATAATGAATAACTACTGAGGAAGGGGCTATAGGATGAAGGCTCTTCTCTTTTAAGGTAACAGGAGACCTCAGGGGACTCCAGGAATCATCAGGGTGGAGCTAGGCTCTCCCTGGTTTTTTCCCTAAGGGCTCAGAACCTCATTACATCATACCCAATGAGGGCTAGAGTACTAGTACTAATTGGGGAGGATTTTAAATGTGAAAAGGTTCTAATTACATACCCCAAAGTTTAATCTAATGATCCCAGGACTTAAAATCAGTCAGAAGGACGGTTTAGAAGTCCTAGAACACCCCATAGAGATTAATTAGCCATAAATGATTATCCTTGGCATGTACTTACTTCTTAATTCCTAGTACCTTGGCAGATATTATACATATAAAGCATGTATAGTCTTGGAAATGATATAACATGGTCTAAACTTTACAATTGAGCTCAGAGTCCTCTAAGTGGACGCTATCAAGGCTCAGTAAAGTATATTAAATTATACTTCCATCCCAAAGGGGATAAGATTCAAATTATGCAATTTGTTTATACAGATTAGAGATTATGTACTAAAGTAATTACTATCCCTTTTTCCCAAACAAATGAAATATATTGGTAAGTTATATATCAATAGTTGGGACGCATCTGAGTTCTCATAACTTAATTTAAGGTTATATTGGATTACCATCTTGATAATATATATTATCAAGGTTTTAATTCCATAATCAATACTCATCAAAACGTACTTATAAAATTCTATAAAATATTATCAAAATTAATTATATAATACTCAAAATCTTGACCATGATTGATTCTTGTATCTATTGTTGTTTTTTTGATTTTCATATTCTTTAACTAAAAAATTTAGTCAGCTTTATTTCTATCTTACTGCTTTCATCATCCTATTGTCCCTGACTCAGGCCCTCTCTGGGGGCTCTCTAGTTGTCTTAACCCTACTACATTAGGCCCCGTTTGGGGTTTTCTAGTTTTCCATGAATACTGGTCCTTCCCTTGGACCAGGAATGAAACCCATCTGATTACCAGACAACTAAACCGGAGTGTCCCATCCTCCTCATTGGATCCGTTTCACTTGACTATAAAAGTATTACCTCTTCCCTTTGATTCTTTGTAGCCTCATCATTTCGTGTTTATCTCTCTTTGCCATCATAGCCTTCCTTGAACTTTTCACAGTTAAAAGCCAAAGTCTCATCCCACTAAGCTATCCAGTCATATTCATTGTTCCAACTGGTTTACTTACCATTATCATTTCCAACAATACATCCTCCTCCTTGACATCCTCATTCGCACCATCTACAACCAATGGTGATATACTCAGTCAGGACACTTGATAAAATGTTTACAATGGTCATCTGGCTCTAGTAATTCCAACTTGGTTCTCACTCATTGATACATGTATATCACGCCATGCATTGATGGTTTCCCCATCAGTTTCCTTGCCTGATCCTCATCTCATTCCTCTTACCCTGGGCCCTCATCACCCACCACCCTCCCAGCTACCTCCAACGTACTTCTTATCTCTCCCTCCTTCCTGCCGCCCCCCTCAACTTGTGCAATTCACCCTCTCACTCTGCTTGAGGCCTCAAGTGATAATCTTCTGGGCACCATGAACCATCCAGCCACCATTCCCCCTTGACAACAGTCTTTTCTCCCATCCAATCTTGCTTTCCTCAACCACTCAAGAC
Organism: Puccinia polysora; assembly: GCA_025617555.3. Taxonomy (NCBI): domain Eukaryota; kingdom Fungi; phylum Basidiomycota; class Pucciniomycetes; order Pucciniales; family Pucciniaceae; genus Puccinia; species Puccinia polysora. Next base: position 46,691,053 of record CM062624.1, on the reverse strand, counting down.
GCCCATCCTTGCTTTCAATCCTACTTGCTGTGCTTTATTCCATCCTACTCAATCTGTCCCTCCCTCCCAAGTATCACCCCAGGCTTGGTCTTCCCTCCCTGCCCCTCAGGCATTCCTCCCTCATCACCCTCCTGCCTCATCTCATCTTTGAATCCATCCTCATTGCTTGACTCTCTCATTTGTCCTTGACCTCCTTGGGTGCCTTTTTACATATACTCAAGATCCCTCTGCTCTTGACCACATACCAATCCTTCAAGCTCAACTTGAACACTCAGATTGCTTGCTTGCTAGCTTTCAATTTTATCAATTATCTCGGACAGTTCTTACTCTTTTACTCTCTCTCCTCCTCTCCCTGTACCCCTCAGATGCATTCCACCCTGAACGTGACGGCAACCCAGAATATCAGCACACCGACGCCCATCCTTGCTTTCAATCCTACTTGCTGTGCTTTATTCCATCCTACTCAATCTGTCCCTCCCTCCCAAGTATCACCCCAGGCTTGGTCTTCCCTCCCTGCCCCTCAGGCATTCCTCCCTCATCACCCTCCTGCCTCATCTCATCTTTGAATCCATCCTCATTGCTTGACTCTCTCATTTGTCCTTGACCTCCTTGGGTTCCTTTTTACATCTACTCAAGATCCCTCTGCTCTTGACCACATACCAATCCTTCAAGCTCAACTTGAACACTCAGATTGCTTGCTTGCTAGCTTTCAATTTTATCAATTATCTCGGACAGTTCTTACTCTTTTACTCTCTCTCCTCCTCTCCCTGTACCCCTCAGATGCATTCCACCCTGAACGTGACGGCAACCCAGAATATCAGCACACTCATTTTGAGCAGTTTGACTACTTTGATTGATGGCCAAGAAGACCATGAAACAATTTCAAACAGATCTCACCCCTGACCAAGGATGAACGGATCAAATTAGACTTGATGATGAAGACATCCAACAAGATCAGGATCACTCAAGCACTCAACAAGACCGTAAGAGGAACACAATCCTCATGAGTATCTTGACTTGGACCTTGATCAGCTTTGTCAATGGATCCTTGAACTTTGTCTTGGAAATAACCCTGAGCCCAAAGATACTAGCAGACGTTCATGCGTTCACCCAAAAACTCAAATTGGATTGATTCTTCCTCCTAAAATGTTGGATACATTGGTGCCAACCAAGCTATTGAAATTGATTGATTCAGAGGATTGCACAATGATCAATCATGAACTGATCTCTGTGCTCATCAACCTGCCCTACCTCTTCTCATCCGCTTCACTGATCAGCTTACCCTTGGACTTCATCCTACTAGATCAACTACCAATTCTCTCTATTAACACTGCCTCAATGGTGTCTTTGAGAACCTCTCAAATCCAATTGCTATTCATTCCCCTTGCCTCTCAGCTACTCACCATCTGGAACCTTGCCTGCCTCTCAGCTTGCTCCTCCAGCTCATCCTCCGGTCCATCAATTTGGACTTCAAGATTGGCTAATCCTAGTATCTCCTCTCACTCAACATCATCCCATCTCCACCTCCCTTGAAAAGCTGTCACTTCTCTCATCTTTCTTCCTCCTTGCTCATCCACTGCTTCTCTCACTTTTCTCTCCAAAAACTAGCAACCTTGGTTGCATCCTCCCTTGCAATCTTGCTTGCTCCCTCCTTTGCGACCTAGCTTGCACTATCACTCGCAATTCCAACCACTACTGATTCCCACCTCACTTTCAACATCAATTGCCTCCCAGCTTCCCACTTTCCAACCTTGCTCTTGCAACATCTCCTTCACCTTTGCGCGCCACCTTGCGCCACCTGGGCTCCACTGCTTGGTTCATTGACGCTCCGACTTTGGTCCCAACATTGCCCACAACATCGCTCACATCTTTAGTTAATCTTCAACAGATTGCTTGTGACCTTGTTTGCAGACTCCTCCCAGCTTTTCTAAAACTTCTCCTGCCGCCCTACTCACCCTTTGCAACATTGTTTGCAACCTTGGTCGCTCCAACTTGTCCTCAACCTCTCATCCTCCACTATTCACCATCCATTTGCCATCCCAATCCTCAATTGGGCTGGTCATCATCCTATCCACCTTGTCTTCTCCCCGCTCTCCATTGTCTATCCCATGAATTGCTAGCTTTGTCAATTCTCATAAACTATCATCACCATTTGAGGTTGGTCCATTCATTTGGCCAATCCTGTCACCCTTGCCATTCTCCCATTGCTCCGCCTGCTACATCTCTCCTTGCTTCATCTCATCCGCTCCTCATGCTAAATCCATACTTGCTTGCTCCAATCCTCATGCTACATCACCACTTGCTTGCTCCCATCCATCTCATCTGCTTCACCTGCTACTTCTCCACTTTCTCCATCTCTAACATCAATGAAACCATCATCAATCCAATTCAATCATCATTCCATCCATCAACCACATCAACAACATTCAATTCAACTTCAGCAACATATCTAGATTTCTTCTCATCTAGTATTGAACAGGCTTGTGTGTTGGAATCCTTCCTTTTTTTTGTTTAATAATATCTTCTTTTACCCTCTCTCATTACCATCACCACATTCATTACAATTCAATACTTTCATCACCCACCATCATCAAATAACTTTCACCACTCCATTCCAACTTCATCTCTATCATCATCACCATTGCCATTGCCATTACCATCACCTTTACCATTGTCATTACCATTACCATCACCATCACCATTACCATCACCATCACCATCACCATCATCCTCATATCATTCTTCCCCATTAAGCTATACCATTACACTCATCATCATCATCATATCATTCTCCCCATTAAGCTTTACCATTGTCCTCATCATCATCATCATCATCATATTATTCTCCCCCATATCATGCTAGTTGACTATTCCTGAGGTCCTTGTTGCTCCTCTTAAAATAGGCTATCATTCCCCATCTCATATAATGACAAGTTGATGTCTTGTCATATATTCCTCAATTCTCATATTCTCCTATCATTTCTCATGAATCTCTGGAATAGTTTCTGGTTGTAAATTGGTTCCTAAATTTTTCAGTTAAGGTGGTGTGTTGTTATTTTGATGTTCATATTCTGTAACTAACAAATTTAGTCAGCTTTATTTCTATCTTACTTCTTTCATCATCCTATGGTTCCTGACTCAGGCCCCCTCTGGGGGCTCCCTACTTGTCTTAACCCTACTACATTAGGCCCTCTTTGGGGTTCTCTAGTTTTCCATAAATACTGGTCCTTCCCTTGTACCAGGAATGAAACCCATCTGATTACCAGACAAATTAACCGGAGTGTCCCTTCCTCCTCATTGTATCAGTTTCACTTTACTATAAAAGTATTACCTCTTCCCTTTAGTTCCTTTTAGCCTCATCATTTCCTGTTTATCTCTCTTTGGCATCATAGCCTTCCTTCAACTTTTGATCAATGGTGGGTTGAACTAGGGACCTTGATGTAATGTAATGGAAGATAAGCCTAGTACTCACCTACTATCCCAAAAAGAAATGTGAGTTGTGCAGACATTTGGACAGGTTTAATTCTCTCATGGCTGACACTTCCTGCCACCAAAATAAAATTACTCTTAAAGGAATTTTTTTCCCTCTTAGAGGCCCCATACCTCTTTAATACTACATCAGATTTTTGAATGACCTTAGCCTCCAGCCTTGAGTCACTATCAGCTAATTTGTTCTTAAAATTCACCAGATGAAGTCTTAACTCTTTTGCATCCTTTTTAATGACTTTATGGTTCAATATCCTGTGGGGTAGATCATCCATAACATCCTTCAAAGGCAGGATCACAACTGCAGGTTCCTTTCTCAAGTCAAATTTCTCAGTAGGTTGTACAAAATTCTTTCCCAGACTGATTGGGAAAGTTGGATGCTTCCTTTCAAACTCTTTTCTCAGAAAGACTTCTACTGCGTTTTTCCCATGCAAGACCTTGACCAAAAATGGTCCAAAAAATGAGTCCTTAAGTTTTCTATGCCCTGCTATTCTAGAAAATTTTATTGTTGAAATAAAGAAAATTTCTCCAATCTTGATATCATGATCTTTATGTGTTTTATCCCATCTTCCTTTGTTGTATTCTACTGCTTCTTTGACACATTTAATTGTAAATTTTTCAGCTTTAATCATTATATCTCTAAACAAATCAGCAGTTGGATGCAGTACAATGCTTTTGCTGAGGAGCAAATCCTTAGGCATGCGTGGAATCAAACCTCTTTCCAACTAAAAAGGTGACATAATAGTAGTAGAATGTTTACAGGAGTCGTAGGCAAATTCTAAAGCAGGAAGCAGGGATACACAATCATGTGTATAACCATCATTTTCTTTGAAGTCAATTCCATATGAAAAATACTTCCTTATCATTTCTTCCAAGGTTTTTATCATCCTTTCAGCTAGAACATCAGTCTGTGGGTGGTAAGCTGTTGAGAAAGATAGTTTAGTTCCTACCAGATCAAATAAGCTCTTCCAAAAATTCAGAAGTGAATTTAGGGTCCCTGTCACTGATTATTTTCTGTGGAAAACCTACATCACTAAAAATTCTGTTCCAGAATAATCAATCTATATCCATTGCAGAACTATCTTGGTAACATGGTAGAAACATAGCTCTCTTAGAGAACCTATCAACTATTACTAGTAAATAATTGTGATTATCTTTTCCTCCTGGTGGTAGTCCATACACAAAGTCAATGTTGAAAGTACACAATCTATCTTTTGGCTCTTCTATGGACTGTAATAGAACATATCTCTTCCCAGTAGATCTTTTGGTTTTTTGGCATCTCTCATAAGAATCACAGTAGTCTGAGATAGTATTTCTTGAACCTGGCCACCAAGCTATCTTCTTAATTCTATCTGTTGTCCTTTATTTGGAAAGATGTCCTGAACACATGTTGTTGTGGCATTCCCTCATCATCAATTGTATATGTTCATCTTTTGCTAATACTACTGAACATTAGTGGGCTGACTTATGATATAATAATCCATCCAAAAGAAATAACCTGTGTTCAAGTATTTTTATTCTTCCATTCTTCATCTAGTCCTTCAACCAGGTCCTGTCTATTGAAGTTTGATTGCATAATTTCTATTAATAATGAAGTATTCTTGCTGTTGGAATAAGAATCAAAAACAGAATCCCAAAAGCTCTGTCCTAAATTCAACATTGAAATAGCCATGATAGGCAATGTATCTAAGGTATCTTCAGGGTCATAAGCTGGATTATTTATATCATTGGGTAGTTCCCATTTTGATGAACCATCTGCATTCTTATGAACAAGACCTTCTATATGAACTATTGTCCTAGAACCTCTCCATTCTTGGATAGCAATTTCCCACCTCAACATACACCTGTTGGGTGTCTTCTGGTTTAGCAAGGACTTAAGAGCTGTACAATCAGGAATAACTTCAAACTTAAATCCATCTAAGTAATAATACAACTTTCTAAGGCCCATAATAGACATAGACACTCTAATTGCAAAGCAAAATATCTCTTTTCACTATCCTTGAGTGGTCTAGATATAAAAAAAATTGTTCCTTCAACTGGTTTTTCATTTACAATCTTCATTTGGTGTGATGCAGCTCCAGAATCTTCCCTAAATGAATCTACATAAAGCTTAAATGGTTTGGTAGGGTCCCAATGAATTAACAAAGGTGCACTTGTCAGGATTGTTTTAAGTAATTCAAAGGCCTGTAATCTATCTTTAGTCATTTCAAATGAAACATTAGGACTGAATATCTTATATTGAATAGAAGCTATCATCCCAAAATATCTAATGTGTAGCCTGTAATAACCTGCAAAATCTAAAAAACTTTCAATATCTTTAATATTACTAGGTATAGGTTTTAACAATACAGCAGCTACTCTAGCTTTATCTAAACCAAGTAAAAAACCACCCACAATATGCCCTAGAGATTTCTGTTGGCTGAGGGCACGCAGAGTAGAGAGCAAATGTAGAAGGATAGCATTTCATAGGTTGAGATAGCAAATGATATGAAAAGAAAATAGAAATTAAAATAAAAATAAAGAAAACAAGACTTACCTGAGGGCACGCAGAGTAGAGAGCAAATGTAGAAGGATGAGAAAAGAAGATCCTTCTGCTTTGCCTCAACTCTGCCCTCAGGTATACATGAGAGGTTGAAGTGTCACACAATCTGTGACATTATGAGATGAGTATTGAATATTGAATAATGAGAACAGATTGAGCGCACGCTATCATGAAATATGAGATTGATGATTGTTAAGAGCTGAAATTAGCTTGAACAGAGATTTGAAGAATTGAGAATAAACAGAATAGAAATATAAAAAGGAAAAGAATAGAAAGAAAGGACATGGAGAAGAGTATGGAGAAAGGTGATTACTCCAACACCCCCCCTTCCTGACCAACGCCTGAGATGCCAAAGAGACCCTGATTAGTGTTCAGCAATACGCGGGAGAGCGGCTTGGTCAGAATATCGGCAATCATGTCCTTTGTGTTGACATGGTGGACTTTGAAAGCGCGGCAAGAGACACACTCGCTGATGAAGTGATGCCTTGCATCAATGTGTTTTGTCCATGAGTGGTGCTTGGGATTTTTTGCAAGGGCCTCGGCGCCTTTGTTGTTGACAAAGATTTTGACCGGCTTATTGTCTTGCAGGCAGAGCTCACATAAAACGTTCCGCAGCCATAATCCTTCCTTGCAGGAGTCGGATAGGGCTTTGTATTTGGCTTCGGAGCTGGAGAGTGGGACCGTAGGCTGTTTCTTGGATTTCCAGGAGATTGCCCCTGAACCAAGGCGGAAGGTATATCCTGAGATGGATCAACAATCGTCACAATCTTCAGCCCAATTGGAATCGGAGTAACCAACCAGTTCAAGATCACATCCTCCGAGGGTGAGGGAGAGATCCTTTGTTGTGTTGAGATACCGTAATATCCGAGTGGCTGCGTTCCAATGGTTGATGGATGGGTCTTGCAGAAACTTAGATAGTTTATTCACCGCAAACAAGATGTAGTGACGAGTACATTGCGATATACATAGCAAGGACCCAATCAATTTGTTGTACTGGGGAGGGGACTCAGCGGAGCCAGGCGACCGTTTGGAGAGGAGTTAGAAGTTGATATTGGTTGGAGAGATGGCTGAAGGACAGGAGGAAGGAAGGAAAGAAGAAACAATGGAGGAAATATAGTTACTTTGATTAATGGAGACGGTGCTTGAAGGGACGTTTTGACAGATCAAGATGGATATGAAGAGAGACAGGTCTTCATCAGAACTGATTGAGAAGCGTTTCCCAAAATCCGTGATAAAAGACCTTACAAAGTCCGGGCACCCGACAATGGCAAGATCATCAACGTGAGCTGTGATGGCGCCAACGAGAGAGCCGTCCGAGAGTTTGAAGTAGATTGAGGGGTAGTACAAAGATTGTGTTAGTCCAAGGGATAGAAGAGCTGAGTTAAGTTCGATGTTCCACTGGCGGGGAGACTGTTGAAGACAATAGATTGCCCTGGAATGCTTGCAAACCCAATCAGGGTGATTGGGGTCTTCAAAGCCTGGGGGCTGGGACATATAGACGGGTTTGTCTAAATGTCCTTTTAAGAAGGCGGTTTTGAAGTCCACCTGTTGGCCCACCCATCCTTTGTTGCCTAGCAAGGATAGGAGCAATCGTAGGGTCTCAAGACGGAGCGTTGGGGCAAAGACCTCGAAGAAAACAAGGCCTTGTATTTGGGAGAAGCCCATTTCCACCAGCCGAGCTTTCAGCTTGATGATTGATCCATCCGCGCGCCGCTTAACTTTGAAAACCCACTTACAACGTATGATTTTGCGTCCAGTAGGCTGAGGGAAAAGGACCCAGGTATTCATACCTCAAAGAGAGGATATCTCCTTGTGAGCAGAAGCAATCCATCGGTGTTGATGAGGTGATTTCATTAACTGCTTCCAGGTTTTTGGCGCGAGGAGGTCTTCTTTAACTTTTGCTGAGCGGGAGTAGTGACCAAAACAAGACGGAGGGCGGCTGACTCTGGAGGAGCGATGGGGAACAAGGGGTGGGGATGGGGGGGGAGGAGATGGGGGGGATTGGAGGAAATGGGCATAGAGGGCGGGGAGAAAGAGGGAGCGGGAGGAGAGATTGGAGGTTGTGGGGAGGAAATGGGAAAGTTGAATGGAGAATCAGGGTCAGGGGAGGGAGAGACAGGAGAAAGAAGGGGGGGGGAAATGGAATCGTCAGAGGCGGCGGGACTGGGACTGCGGTGACTCGGATGATGAGTTGGATTAGGCGGCATGGGAGGGCACACATCTGAGGATTCCAGGGGGGGGGGAGTAGGGGTGAGATTGGAGGTACTGGAGGAGTTGGACGGAGTGACAGGGGAGGAGGAGTTGTTAGGAGGAGAGGGATCAGGAGGGGAGGGAAGGGGGGGAGGGGAGGATGGCCAAAGGAGTTTGGTGACAGTGGAAGAGGGATTCATATCTGCGTCTGGAGGTGATGAACCATAGGTAAAAAGGGTGTCATTGAAGAGGCAATCCCTGGACTTGATAATCTTCCTGTCGACCAAATCCAGAAGGACTTATCCGTTCCCGTGGTTTAGATAAGACAGAAGAACAGATGGGCAAGCTTTAGGAGAGAGTTTTTGTCGATTTTGATTGGGGACTTTGTACCATGTGAGACACCCGAATGGATGAAGGTAGGTAGGCAAAATGTTGCTTTGTTTAAGGATCGAGTTTGGAGAGGTGAAGCCTTGTGGAGTTTTACATGGAAAGGAGTTGAAAGCAAAAAGAAAATGGCGGAGAGCGTCGGCCCAGTAGCTTTTTGGAATATTTAACAATAGGAGAGAGGATTGAATGAGATTAAGAATAGTCCTATTGGACCGCTTGGCTACTCCGTTGAGTTGTGGAGAGTGTGGGGGTCCTGGTTTGTGGACTGTGCCTTTGAGCAACAGAAAGTTTTTAAGGTTGTCGTTGAAGAATTCGCCACCGTTGTCGGTGCGTAGTTAGATGAAAGAGTAGTTGAATTGATTTTTGAAGAAGGAAAAAAAATATTTCACACAGTTTGACGCATCAGATTTTTGTTGAATGGGGTAGGCAAAAAGCGCTTTAGAGCAATTTTTGATGAATGTTATGACGTAGTTGTATCCTTCCTGTGACGTGGTTTCAAAGCTGAACATGTCTGAATGAATGATTTTTCCAGGTAAATTTGATCAATAGCTTAGTCTGGAGTGAAAAGGCGTTTGAGACATCTTGGATTGGATACAAGTTGTACATTGCTGTACTTCATATTTGTTGTTGATGCTTGGGTTGATGTTGTGTGATTTCAAAAGTTTGGGGAGTGACTTTAGATTGAGATGGGAGAATCTGCAGTGGTATCCAAACAGAGTGTCATCAGACAGGACCTTGATGCTTTAGAAAACCGATTCTTCTTTACCTACAATTTTTGAAGGGAGATAGTAGAGATTGGACTTTCTATACCCAGTGGCAACTGGTTGAGCATTGATTGAGATGGTGGAGCTTCTGTAGATCTTGCAACCGTGGTGCATAAAGGTGACAGCGTATCCAGCGTCACAGAGACTTGAGATGGAGAGAAGCGGTTTGTGTAAATTTGGGACAACAAGGGCGTTTATGTTTCCAAAAGACAGATTGAGAGTTCCCTCCGTGTTCAACGAGATTGTTGAAACATCTGCCAGTCTAACAGGAGTCAAGCATGGAAATTTGTTTTGTATCTGGCCTGCAAAAGGTGTCATAGAGAATGTGCACCCAGAATCAAGATTGAAGTCAGTGTTAGGGGATGGTTGCGCTTTTTTCAAGTTGCACAAGGCATATCCTGCGTGGATAACTACTTCCGAATTGGAAAAATCATCTTCTCCGTCGTTTCCATTTGTTGTTACCATATTCGCTTTGTTTAGATTTGACTTGTTTTGATACTTCTTATTTCGTTTTGATTGTCTGATAGCTTCATGTACTTCAGGGCATCTGGAGAAAGAATGACCTTCTATCTTACAGTTAGTGCAGTAATAAACTCTAGATGAGTTTTGTCTGTCCCATTGTCTTCTGTTGGAAGATTTGATATTGATTTGGGGTTTGGCAGAGTTTGCCACAAAAAAGTCTTCATTTCTAGTTTGTCAACTCAAATGTTCCTGCTTAAGAGCGTTTATTAATTTTGATGATGGGACTGACTGTTTTTTCATCATGCTAGACACACAACCTAGCCAATCGTCCGGTAGAGAAAGGAGGATGGCCGTTGATTGAATGTCGTCTGCTGTGAGGGGGTTTTCTGGAGTGATAAGAGAAGATAATTTTTCACCATAAGAAACTATTTCTGAGAGATGGGCTGTCATCTCTTTGTTGTTCAGCTTGGTGAGAAGAAGTTTTCTGAGCCAGTAAATTCGGCCTCCCGATGAATTGTCTTGATGAGCTTTGCGGAGTGAATTCCACATTCCAACGGTTCTTTCTTTGTGCTTTCTTATGAATTGGAAATTTGATGGGTTAATCAATCTTGAAATGACGGAACATACTGCCAGATTATCTTTAGACCATGTATTGGTGTTTGTTGTTTGTTTTTGTGGATTGGTATTAAAAAGGTATCCAACCCCAGAGGCTCGGAAGTGAAGGCAGAGTATCATAGCCCAGTCCAGGTAGTTTGAATCGGATCCTGGAGAATTGAGAGGTATGATAGATGGGGTCTTTAAAACAGGATGCAATTGATTTTTGTCCATTATTAAAATGATTAACGACGCTTAAAGTGCTGGATCCTTCAGTGATATCTAAGATAGATGATTTGAGTTCGCTTCTGGGCTCATAACCTGTTGGCTGAGGGCACGCAGAGTAGAGAGCAAATGTAGAAGGATAGCATTTCATAGGTTGAGATAGCAAATGATATGAAAAGAAAATAGAAATTAAAATAAAAATAAAAATAAAGAAAACAAGACTTACCTGAGGGCACGCAGAGTAGAGAGCAAATGTAGAAGGATGAGAAAAGAAGATCCTTCTGCTTTGCCTCGACTCTGCCCTCAGGTATACATGAGAGGTTGAAGTGTCACACAATCTGTGACATTATGAGATGAGTATTGAATATTGAATAATGAGAACAGATTGAGCGCGCGCTATCATGAAATATGAGATTGATGATTGTTAAGAGCTGAAATTAGCTTGAACAGAGATATGAAGAATTGAGAATAAATGTTGAATTTCTGTTAGAGACTTTTAAGAATATTGAACATAGAGGGCTGTGCCAAAGCCAAAATCAGTTAGAGAAAAGAAAAGACAGATTGGAAGAGGAAAAACAAGAGAAGAGAAAAAGATTTGAAAAGAAGAGAACAAACATTGAGCAAGTGGGAGATGTTGAGGTTGCCAAGTTGATCTGTTATGTGGTTGAAGGTGGAGGAAATGAAACGGAGACGTGATAATAAAGGACTTTGGAAGAGTTGAGAATGAAGTGTTAGAATTTGTTGATGTGATGAAGATGAAGACAATGGTAAGTCTTACCAGTCAGGAATTGACAAAGAGTAGGAAGAAAAAGTTGAGAATTCGGATTTGAGGAGTTGTACTTGATTGGGTTTTTGGTTGAAGATAATCGGAAGAATCAGAGGTTCAAGTATGGAATGATGAGCCAAGAGAAGGAAAGAGAGTCTTGCATTGGAAGAGAGTAGAGCTAAGTTGAGAGACATAAATGTGACATGCAAGGGTGGACACATGACAGTAGCTAGAGACGCGCGGACATGAAAGAGACGTGGTTGAAACTGTAAAAGAGAAAAAGAAAAATAGAAGGAAAAACAGAAAAGAAGGAAAAAGAACAAGATAAAGAAAATGGAAAGGGAGAATAAGGAAAAAGAAAAAAAAAAGGAAAAAGATTAGAAGAAGAGAATTATTGAGGAAGAGAATAATTTATTCAACAATAAACAGAATAGAAATATAAAAAGGAAAAGAAAAGAAAGAAAGGACATGGAGAAGAGTATGAAGAAAGGTGATTACTCCAACACTTTCAAATCCTTAAATAAAAATGAGCATTTAGTCCAAGATATTTTCATTTTCATCCTAATTATCTTTTGAAGTAATTTGGAAATCCTTTCTTTATGTTCATCTCATGTTTTGGGGAACACAATTATGTCAGCTATATAGATTATAAACCAGTTTTGCATCAGTTCCTCATGAAACTCTGGGTCCATCACCCTTTGAAATTGGAATGGTGCATTTTTGATACCAAAAGGCATTATCAGATACTCAAACACTCCAAGATGACACACTATTCTCAGGAACTTCCTATTATCTGGGTCCACATCCTGATGAAAAACTTTCAGAAAATCCATGCAAGAGATGTACTTAGCCTGGTAATTTAATCAAAGACTCAAGAATCTTAGGCATGGGATACCTATCAGGGGTGGTATAAGAATTCAGTGCTCTGAAATCTCCAACCATCCTTGAATTCCCATTATGCCAAGCTATAATAACAGGTGTTTTTATGTTTAAACCCTCATTAAAACCTACTTCCCTGATCAAATTCAATTTCAATAATGTATCTATATGCTCTTTCAGTTCTTCCTTTCTTTTAGGGCTAGCAGGTAAAGGATGTTTTCTCAAAGCTGGGGGTATGGTCTGTCTATTTTCAAGGTAAATTTGAATTCATGTGCTACAATTGACCCAAAAGGCTCATTTAATGTAGCAAAGGCGCCATGGTGTTTAAAAAAAAATGAAAATAGTTCCTGTTGACAATTCTCTGTTGACAGATCTTCTCTCTTCATGTTCTTTATTTCCTCTTTTTCTCAGGTTTGTTCCTCTATTCTTAATTTTTCTCTTTTCTCTGTTTCTTCTTCCTATTCACAATCATGCAAAGTTGTTTGGTCTCTTTTACCATATCAGGCACGCGCGTTTTCTCCTGTGATCCCTCTTGTGAAAGTCCTGCTCGCGTGTAAACACTACCAATCAAGATTATTCTTCACCTTGATCTTGTTCCTCACTTTGGGCTCTCCAATCTGAATCCTGACCACCAAACCTTTCATCATACCCGACCACAACCAACCCTTTCATCATACTCAACCACCACCAACCCTCTCACCATACTCAACTACCACAAACCCTTCCATCATGCTTGACCAACTGTCTCCACTCTGAACCTGCCTGTTTAACCCTCTACTATCTATTCCTCACACCTGTGCTCACTCTATCTCTCCCTAACATCTTCCTTCCTGCCTTACTGACTTCTTCCCTCACTCTCCTATCCTGGTATGTTGTCAATGAGTCCTTTAGGTATTTTACTCAATCAATGTTCTCTCCTTGTAATGTCTCCTCCTCACTCTTGCTGAAATGATTCCTTTAGTTTTATCCTCTGAACTCAACAGATTTACAGTCCCAGAAAAAAACCCTAACCAACACTAAAGAACTCAGATGAGGAGCAGAAAACCAAAGGAATCCCAAGGCTTAATGAATACAACTACATCCAATGGTTAATTTGCATCCAATCATATCTCAGAAGGAAAAAACTACTCTCCTACTGTACCAATCCACCTCCTGAAAGCCCTGCTCCCCCTCAAGTACAAAAGATAAATGATGCAGTCAAACTGATTCTTCAACATCTGGGAACCCTAGCCTACAACTCCATAGTCACTCCATCCAATTCAGCCAATCCATATGAACTCTGGAAGGCCGTGCTCAATCAATTTGGAAGCCATTATTCCAACAATAAAGGATGATTTTGGGTTCATTTCATGCAACTCAATTATCTGGGTGGCTTGGACAACTATCTCACCAAATAAAAGAAAATTTAAAACTAACTAGCCTTTGTAAATCTCAGTATTCCCAACGACATCATGAGTTACTCCATTCTAGCCAAGCTTCCACCCAAACTCTGGCACGTAGTGGACATCATCCTTCTCAACAATGATATCGCGTCCAAGCCATCACTAGTCCTTAAAAGACTGCATTAAATTTTCCATCTTGATTAATCTAGGAAAGGCACTGCCTCATCCATGTCTCCTTCTGGAACTGCTCTTCTCAAGGCTCCTGGTACACAGAAAGTCTCTCAATTCACTCGCAACCTTCCTGGACCTACTCCTCCCAAGCACCCCTTTAGACCAGGGTACCAAAATCCCCTTGAAAATCATCCTGAAAACCAATGCTTTAGACTGTATCCCCATCTACAAGATCAGTTCTACAACAAAAATACCCAGTCAACCTGCAAAAAACCTCTGAAACTTTCTCAGCCTCCTTGCAATCCAACTTGCCCCCCTCCAAGGAACCTTCTGCTCACTTTCTGGCCAAAATTTACCTATCATCATAACATAGTCTTGGAATCAGGAGCATCTCATCATATCATCAACAATTTGAGTTATCTCTAAAACATTAAACCTGTAAACATCTTGGTTGGCACCAGAAATCCAGATCAAGATTTGAAAGCGGAAGGTATAGGAAAGGCCCTTCTAATCCTCAATAATGGATCCAAAACAGTTCTGGAAGACTTTCTGCTCATTTCCTCCATTTCCAGATATCTCCTTCACTTCCCAAATTTCTAAGCTCTGGTGTAAAAATCTTTCGCATTGGCTTTGATGGGTTCTCTGATACTTTTCAAAACAAAGACTGCTTACTCACCCTTGTTGGAACATTGTCCAACAGTCTTCTGGAAGTTACTAATGCCAAAATCTCCACTCAAAACTTATCACCTCCCAAATGCCTGATAACCCACACCAAAGACGTCTTGTCTCTCTGGTACCTACGTCTTGGACATCCAAGCTATCAATACAAAGCAGAACTTTTTCCAAACTCTTCTCCCTGCTCTAATTGCAATTTATGCTTGAAATGTAAAATGACTTGTCTACCCTTCCTCAGCAGCTTCTTTCCTGTCTCCCAACTGCTTGAAACTCTCCATCTGGACTTGGTTGTTCACATTGCTACACCCTCTCAAAAGGGCATATTACACTTCCTCTCCATCACAGATCAACATTCCTTGTACAAACTGGTGAAGTTTCTCAAGTCAAAGGGTGATACCTTTGAGGCCTTCAAGGAACTAGTGACTGAGTTAGAAAACCAACTCCAAGTGCAGCTTAAGAGGATCATATCATACATTGGAACAGAATTCCAAAACAAGCATTTACAAATTTTTTGCCATGAAAAGGGAATTGTTAACAAATTTTCTCCACTGTAAACACCTGAAAACAATGGTATCTCCAAAAGAATCAATTTTACATTAATCAATAATCAAGCTTCCTCCTAGTACAATCCAGAATTCCTCTCAGTTACTGGCCCAAAGCAATTAAAAGAGCCTCCAATCCCATGAACTGCCTCCCATGCAGATCAAATGGTTTTGTCACTCCCTTTAAGATATGGAACAAGAAGGATTTTGACTGCACTTGGCTCAAACCATTTGGGTGCCTTGGCTACTATCTTATGCCCAAATACTTCCAAAAATCTAGGTTCACCAAAAGAGGGTTTTCCTGCCTTCTATTAGGCTACTCAAACAACTTCTCCACCTTCAAAGTTGTTGATTTTGCCTCTAAGAAAGTTTACTCTGTGAAAAACATTTGTTTTGTTGAAAACTCCTTTCCTGTTTTTGAATCCCCAAAATCTTCCTTCTCTCCCTCTGACTCCTTTTTACCATCACTTTCCTCCTCTTCCTCTGCTCCCTCTCCGTTCTCTCCCACTGAACCTGTTATTCTAACCTCTCCTGAATCATCCCCTGCTGACATTCCTTCCACATCTCCTTCACCCAAATCTACTGTTCATAAGACCCCTCAATTCCTCAAAGAAGTTAATCCAGAAAAGATTACACATCAAATTCATTGTCCTTTTGTCTTTCTGATCCTTCCAACTGAATATCAACCTGACTTGGCTCCCTTGTCTCATGTCTATTACACCTAACTTGAACACATACCAACTACCTATGGAGAAGCTCTTTGATCTCCCAATTTTCTCACATGGATAGAGTTTATCAACAAAGAGTTTAAAAACATGGAAAACCATCAAGTCTGGCCCATGGTTGACACTCCCAATTGTGTCAAACCTTTTGATTGCCCGTGGGTTTTCAAAGTTAAGAAAAATGACAAAAATTAGGATGTGGAGTACAAAGGTTGTCTTTGCGTGCAGGAATTTTGACAAATTGAGGGAGTTAACTTCCACTCCACTTACACTCCAACCTGTTGCTTGAACTCTCTTTGACTGCTTATCTCCTACGTTGTGCAAAACAACCTTCTATTTCACCAAGTTGACGTTAAATCCGCCTTCCTAAATGCTCCACTTCATGATCTGATCTACATAAATGCTCCTCCCAGACTTCAAATACCTGAAGGGAAAAGTTTTTTCCTGATAAAGGCTCTCTACCGCCCAAAACAGGCTCCTCAAGCTTGGCTTGCTATGCTTTCATCCTGGCTCCTATCCGTGGGCTTCAAACACTGCGCAGCCAAGCCATGTGTATTCAGGTCTACAAACACATGGCTATTTGTTCACATGGACAACATAGCTGTCTTCAGAAAGCAACCCAAAGCCTTTTTTGATCTTCTTTCCAGTCAATTTTCATGCAAAGACATTTTCAAAGCCAACCTACTTCTGGGGATGAAAGTCTTCTTCAATCCCAACAGTGTCTCACTCAACCAATTTCACTTTATTGAAAAATTAAAGAAAGAATTTGGCCTATCCAAAGATCACCCCTAAAAAATACACTTAATCCCAAATCCTCTATAGTCCCAGAATTGGAATCTGAGATTGATGCTTTCAAAAACTTAAATGTCAACTATCATTTGATTGTGGGTGCGCTAAACTTGGAAAGCTGTCCTACGCGCCCTGACATCACATTTGCTGTGAGCTCCCTGTCTTAATTTCTCAAAAACCCAGGCCTCAAGAATTATGAAGCTGCAAAAAAGTTTTTCAATATCTCAAAGGTTCAATTGAATAATCTCTCACCTTCCCCCATTCTTTCTTTCCAGTCTCCTCAATTGTTGCATATGCCAATGCGGACTGGGCTAACTGTCCCTTCTCTTGTTGCTCCTACTTGGGAAAAATTTTGTATTCTTGAATTCCCAACTTATCTCCTGGTCCTCAAAGAAACAACCAACTGTCTCTCTAACAACCACAGAAGCTTAATACAAGTCTTTAACCAATGCCACAAAAGACATCAACTGGTTGCAGACTCTACTTGCCAACTTCTTTGACCATAGCAATACAAATTCCGCTCTTCTTAACAAAAATAAAGGGGCAATTGACCTTGACAATAACAAAATAAATCAATCCCGTTTCCAAACCAAACACATTTCTCTCAAATTTCATTTCATACATGAAACCATCGCCTCTGGCACTATCTCTCTTTGGTTTACTCCATCACTCAGAATGATAGCTGACTTTCTCACCAAGGCTGTAGGTTTTAATGCTATCATCCGTTGTTGCAAAGTGGCAAATCTTCTCTGCTCTCAATCTGAAGCTTAAGAGAAATTTGGGCTTTTGAAATTTCTCTGTTGGCAGATCTTCTCTATTTATGTTCTTTATTTCCTCTTTTTCTCATTTTCTTTCCTCTATTCTTAATTTTTCTCTTTTATCTGTTTCTTCTTCCTATTCACAATCATGCAAAGTTGTTTTGTCTCTTTGACCATATCAGGTGCGTGCGTTTCCTCCTGTGATCCCTCTTGTGAAAGTCCTGCTTGCGTGTAAACACTCCCAATCAAGATTATTCTTCACCTTGATCTTGTTCCTCACTTTGGGCTCTCCAATCTGAATCCTGACCACCTAACCTTTCATCATACCCTACCACTACCAACCATTTCATCATACTCAACCACCACCAACCCTCTCACCATACTCAACTACTACCAACCCTTCCATTCTACTTGACCAACTTTCTCCACTCTGAACCTGCCTGTTTACCCCTCTATTATCTATTCCTCACACCTGTGCTCACTCTATCTCTCCCTAACATCTTTGTTCCTGCCTTACTGACTTCTCCCCTCACTCTCCTATCCTGGTACGTTTTCAATGAGTCCTTTAGGTATTTTACTCAATCAATGTTCTCTCCTTGTAATGTCTCCTCCTCACTCTTGCTGAAATGATTCCTTTAGTTTTATCCTCTTAACTCAAAAGTTATTTCTTCTCCTCTTCACTCAAGGAAGGATCAATCTTTGAATCTCTAATGAGCTCCTTTCTAAACTCTTCCTTTGAAACATTATTTAAAAAATTGTCACCAAACTTGTTGAAGTAAAACCTTGTGCTGTTTCCAATGGTAAAATATGAATAGTCTTCCCCATGAAACAAACTGAAACAGTAAATTTTCATGTAAATATTCCCAATGATGAAATATTCCATCTCAGTATTATCAATTACCACAAAATGGATGAACAAATTCATATCTCCACGGAATAATCTAGTTTTGACTACTCCTAAGGGTACTAGAGTACCAGAACAGCTTGCAGGTTTATATTTGGTGACTCAATCAAGTGATTCTCCCACTGTGGGCAGAGCCTCTCCAAGTACCTTTTGCCTAATATACAATTACAAGCACCAGAATCTAGCAGTATTTTACATGGCTTACCACAAACAGACATCTGTCCCAAGTAATTTGATGCCTCTACAGAATAAATAAAGCCTATAACAAGGTTTTGATTCTCCTCCTTACTATGCTCATCATAGGACTCATAGGAAACTTCTCCTGTCTCACCTTTCCTTCCTTCTATGTTGTTGACTTTTCTAGCCTTCTGAGGACAAGTTCTGGAAGTATTTTGTGCATTTCAAAATTATAACAAGAAAGTTCAGTCTTTTGTGGCATCTGATTCAAAGGAACTTTGCCTTTGATGGACTTTTAAAAGAGAGTTTCTCTAGGAGAATATGACTTCCTTCTACCTAGGGATGTTTCCTCCACTATATCTTCAAGTATGTTAATCAGGTTTGAGCAATCATCTTTAGTTTTCATCCTTGTCTTTACTGAAAATGATACTTCACCATCAATCCGGGATATTAACTTGAAATTAATACTATCTTGATCTAAGTATGGGTCACATGCTCTAAGTCTTTTTCTTTGTCTGGTTACCCAAGCTTCTGGTAGTGTGACAACTGGTAAGAATTTATCATTTTTGAAAGCGCTTAAGCATTTTCTTTTCCAGTCTGATGTACCAAATTTTGAGTTTATTTTGCCTTTCCAAAATTCCCAGTCTTGAACACCTACGGCAACCCCTCTGTCCCTATACAAATCTGATGCTATATCCTTAAATAGTATACTTAATCTGATAGTTATCAAGGTATCAGGAAGTCCAGTATCTTCTTTCAGTGTGTCAATCCATGAAATAAATTCAGTATGATCATATTCATCTTCTCCAGAGAAATCAGGCCATTCATTTATCTTTGGTAACCCCTGAAATATCTGCTTAAACACCTCTCTTTTACCAGGATCCTGCAACAGATCATTTAATTCTGCAACAGTTTTTCTTTTCACTTCTGGGGTTTTGGGTTCTACAAAATGAATGTGGGTATTTTAGGAAAAGGCTAAAAACTTTTCAGGAAGCTTTTCAAGATTGTGCTCTAATTTTCTGTCTAGTTTTTCCATTTTTGTACTCAAAATCTCTAGATTCTTCTTTGACATAACTTGACCTTTAAATATATCTTCTCTTAAAGAAACCAATTTTTTATCAAACTTATCCTCCATCAGCTTTAATGAGTGACTCAGTTGTAATAAAATTGAGGTCAATGAGTGAAAATCTTTATTAATGTCCACAGATTTCTTTGATGCATCTCTCAAGGAGTCACCATTGTTGGTTAACTTGTCATCCAAGTTACTCAGATAACTTCCTTGAATTTTTGCCAAGTCTAACTATATTGTCTTATTATTCAGTTCCTCTATTTCTTTCACAGAACTTTCCAGAATGGACTTCAAGGTCAAACTTTCTGAAAAAATACAGGAATATTTCTTATATATGGCAGCAAAGTCCTCTATACAATATATATTGGTGTGTACCACTGCCTTCTTACTATGAAGAGTTTCATTGAATACAATATCTCAAAATTTATCTAGGAAAATTTCTGATTCCAATGACAACTTCAGGCACTCATTGCCCTCTTGGCCCTCTCTTCCTCCAAGAATTGGAAGCCTCCTTGGAGAGAGTAGGCCATCCTCATCATCTCTCCATAAATTAAGTTCCTCTGCTCTAATTCCTTTCCCATTCTTGTCCCTTGGGTAAGGGGAGGGGACATCTGATTGTTCCTCAAAGGCTCCTGGGAGCCTGAAGCTGCTTGTGGAGGTGTAGCATCATCTGGAAACTTTCTCCTTACCTTTGGTTTTGGTATTTCTGCCTCTTTATTTGAGTTGGATCCCAAGATTCTGTTTCCTTCATCAAACTGTCTGTGCACAACAACTTGATGAGGGCCATGTACGTTGCCAGGGCCTGATTCAAAAACTTGGATTGGTTTTCTATGTTGTTTGCCACCACAGCCTCCAGGTAGTTAATTTTTTTCTGACTGTGACAAGTCAAAAGGTTTGCTGTTCCTGGAGGCAGGTTGTCTTCTCTTATGACTGAAGTTGCAGGGGGGCATATGTTAAAATATGTATGCACTTACGGGTGTGCTACATATAAGTGTAATCCAAACGGGATGCACATATGAGCCTCTCAGACACAGTGGACACTCACACCAACCATACGGGCCTGTGTGGATGTCACAGATTTGGGGAAACTGGCCTCAAAACACGCAAAACAGGCCTATTGGTACACGGGCCCTAATGGGCCAGGTGAGTTATGTGGGCAAATACAGCTTGATGGGCTTGTATGGGCATAATTGGGCCCAAAGTTCATTTTGGACATACTTGGCCAGACGGGCTGGCCCACTCAAGTATGATTTACTTAGTTTTCGGGCTTGGAGAGGCCCATTGGGGCCCCCAGCTGTGTTGCAGCCCAGTTGGGGCTGCCGCCCATGTCATGGCCTGCCCTGGGGCGCTGTTTTTGCTTATGGCCCATTTATGGGGCCCAACAGCCCGCACAGGGCCGATTTAGGGGGCAGGGGGACTCAAAATGGGGCCCCCTACCCTGGTTGGGGCTGCTGAGCCTGTCGCGGCTACGGCGGGGCTGGTGTCCCCGGCTCCTCCCCCTCTCCTTGTTTGCCATTGCAAGGAGGAGGGGGAGAGCTGGCTGAATAGAACCAGCCAAACATGGGTCATGGTGGGGGGACTTGATCACCCCCCCCACCAAAGGTGGCGGCTAGGCTGGTCGTGTCAATGCAACCAGCGGTGGGGGGGAATTGACCACCCCCCCCACCAAGGAAGGGGCGCTTTCCCCCCCCCTCTTTACCAAGGGGGAGGAGCAACGGGCTGGAGGGGACCTTACCACCCCCCAGCCCACCTAGCGTGACAATGCCCTTGGGGTATCAACCCCAAGGGCCCCTGGTAGGGGGATTTGACCGCCCCCTCTAGGGATCTGTGAGAAGGAGGGGGGGACAGCATGTCCGTTGGTCACCCCCCCCCATGTGTGTCTGAGACCAAACCCAGGTGCGTCCTGGGTCCCTACTGGCCATTTGTATGGCCAGGGGCTGGTTGCCTGAGGCAACCAGAGCCCTTGCTTGAATGGCGTAGAGAAATGAGTCATTAGACAAATGTTGTGACACTGCTGCAGGGAAAAGACTTTCTGAAGTTAGAACTCATAACAAAGCTTTTAAATTGACAAAATACTGTCTCGCCTTTATAAGAAGAGTACAGGAAAATTCTGTTGCTTGATCTGGTACAATTGTTTGCCGCTATCACCTTTGGGATCTTCAGATGGTTTGACAATTGTCAGTTACTCTGTAAATCTCCTCCTGATTGACCGGTTGATGATGGTAGGTCTCACCTTGGTCACTGATCTTGAAGATTGATTGCAGTTGCTATTGTTGCGCTAGAGGCTCCCTATTGACCGGTTGATGATGGTAGGTCTTACCTTGGCCACTGATCTTGAAGATCAATTGAAGTTTCTTTTGTCACGCTATAGGACAAGCTCTCTAAAATCTGAT
Organism: Puccinia polysora; assembly: GCA_025617555.3. NCBI lineage: Eukaryota > Fungi > Basidiomycota > Pucciniomycetes > Pucciniales > Pucciniaceae > Puccinia > Puccinia polysora. Next base: position 46,669,176 of record CM062624.1, on the reverse strand, counting down.
CCAAATCTCCTTGATGACTCAGAGGAATTTTGCCAAAAATCCTTCCCTTGATCCTAGAAGTATGCGCTATTGGTTGACTATGAGAGTCAATGAAGATGCAGATTGCTTAAAAGTTTTTTTCCAAAAAAATTCAACATACTGTGATAATGGAACACTATGGAATGGATTCACCAATCTCAAAATTTCAAAAAAAAGAAAAATCTTTATCTTTTTCTTTTTGTTTTTTTTTCATATTTTCTGGAAGAATCAAAAACCAGAAAAAATTTGAAAAAACTGCCATTAATGTGAACACAATAATATCAGACACCCACAAACAACTTTTTTAAAGCTTTAAGGCAATAAATCAAAGAAATGTAAAAATTTCACTGTTTTTCTTATTTTTATCAAAAAAAATAAATGAGTCCCAAAGTGGATAAAATATCACAAAAATGCGTACTTTTAGCAGAAAAAACACTCTTCATGGTTCCAAAATTTGATGAGGCCCCCAATTGTAAGGGTTTGAACCTCTATAGCTATACTGGCTGTGGTTAAACGTGCAAGAATTAAGATAAAAACCAATAAATAAATCAGTTCTTGGCTTAATAAAACAATAAAACTGTCACAGAAAAACAAACCTAAAACAATATGGAGTATTGTGAGTGTAAGGACACACCTTGATCTCTATAAAGAGATAAGGGACCTGTCTTTAACTCAATAATTCCAAAAGCAGCTTTTCTTTCAAAAGTAAACTCACACCCTTTAAAGTATCAATAAATGTTACAACTTGGAAGGACTTCCCACACTAACTTGTAGTTGAGTAATTGATTAGTTTTTGATGTTAATAATAAAATTTAAGGCCTCAGTCAATCTTCTTCTTGAGATTAAGTTTAATGGGCTTTTTAACTCTTGCTGTATTCTTTGATCAATCATATAATAAGTAACTACTGAGGAAGGGGCTATAGGTTGAAGACCCTCCTCTTTTAAGGTAACAGGAGCCCTCAGGAGACTCTAGGAATTATCAGGGGGGATTTAGGCTCTCCCTGTTTTTTTCCTCAAGGCCTCAGAACCTTATTACATCATACTCAATGAGGGCTAGAGTACTAGTACTCATTGAGGAGGATTTTCAATGTGAAAAGGTTCTAATTAAATAGCCCAAAAGGTAATCAAATGAACCTAGGACTTAACATCAGTCAGAAATATGGTTTAGAAGTCCTAGAACACCCCATAAATATTAAATACCCATAAACATCTAGCCCTGGAATGTACTTACTTCTTAATTCCTAGTACCTTGGAAGATATTATACATATAAAGCATGTATAGTCTTGGAAATGATATAAAGTGGTCCAAACTTTACAATTGAGCTCAGAGTCCTCTAAGTGAAGCTCTCAAGGCTCATTAAATTATATTAAAGTGTAATTACATACCAAAGAGGGATAAGATTAAAATTATGCAGTTTGGTTATACAGAGTAGAGAGTATGGATAAAAGTAATTACTATGACTGGTTTCCAAAGGAATTGAACATATTGGGGATTTATATGTCAATAGTTGAGACGCTTCTGAGTCCTCATAACTTCATTCAAGGTTATATTGGATCCCCATCTTGATAATATACATTATCAAGCTTTTAATTCCATAATCAATACTCATATAAACCTACTTATAAAATATTATAAATTATTTTTAAAATTAATTATATAATTCTAAAAATCCTGAACATGATTGTTTCTTGTCTACATTTTGTGTTGAACCAGGGACCTTGGTGTTAGATACTGATAGGTAAGCCTAGTACTTAACCACTATACCAACAAGACATGTGAGGTGTGCAGATATGGGGCAGGTCTAATTGTCTCATGGCTGACAGCCATATTGCTGAGGAATCCTCAGAGTATAATAAAAGCCCTTTCATATTAAGACATAATTTTATGATACTGGCGTATGGAAGTAGCAGTCTTAAGGTCCTGGCGGAAGTAAGGTGAAGCTGATCATGATATCAATAATGATGCTGCATAGCTATTGAAGACAGTCCCTTGGATCAATGGCTCTAGCCTCTGAATGATTGGTCTTGGCCTCTTTTTCTAGAATCATGTGATTCTCTATTGATTTGGGCAGGAGTGAATTTGGCAACATCTTGATGCTTTGGAGCCAACTGACCATTTGTGGTTTTGCCTTGAAATTTGAGATGGGAGATGTGAGAGGATGGGGATGCTGTGCATTCATTCCATTGGCAACTGTTTGAACTGAGAAAGCGGCTGTCTGGGCCCATTCATTGATGGCTTTTCCAGTGGTATTGTCAAGAAAAAGAAAGCTCACCAGATTGGATTCTAGATGTGCTGTTTTTGATCTAGGGGGGGGGTGCGCCAGTGGCACAAGTTTTGTTGTTCTGCAGGTGGTAGAAGGCATGAAAATTCATTATTTCTGGTGCCCACCAAGGCTCATGTGCACCCCAGCCTAGAAACTTTGTTTCTGTGAAATGAAACAGTGGTCATAAGCAAAAAGAAATCTTCGGAGTTGATGGGATTTTCAAATAAAACTAACCCTGCTTGGTGATTTTCCAAACTCAGTGACCATGCTCCAAATTGGCTGAATGGGAGATTTACCGCGTTTATGGTGGTTAAATAGCCTTGGTGGCCTGGAGAAAAAATGCACAAAGTTCTTCACTGCATCCCATACCATTTAGATTTTCTTTGAAGATTTCAAGCCCTTGAAAGATTGAGTGATTGAATGAAGATCCTTGCATATTCTTTTGTGGTAAATGATGGTAAAATAACCTCTAATTGCTTTATCCTCAAAATCATAAGTGGGATCCTCATCTTGGGGAGAATCTTTACCAGAAAAAATGGGCTGGGGAGAGGTTGGGTCTGGTTCAATCAATAATGCTCAATTGTATGTCTTGGGTTGATCTGGGGCTGCCTGGGGTTTCTCAGAAGTGACTTGGGGTTCCTACATTGTTGCAGTGGTTTGAGGTTGGGTGGAGAGGGAAGGTGCTGGGGTTATTTGAATTTCTACTTGAGTGGAGGGTGCAACAGCTTTGTGATTTGATTCCTTGTCAGAGGAGGAGGAGCCTGGATTGTGATTTCCTGTTATTTGTAGATGTGGGGTCATGTCCACAGGTGGATGATTCAAGCATGGATGTTTTTGAGGTGGCTTCTGGGAAAATGAGGAGCTGGGTGTGATTTCCAGCCTTTCTGTGCAAGGGACAAAACTTTTGAAATTGTATTCTATGGGAAAAAAAACCAATCAGAACTCCAAATCTGCAAATCTGATGATTGACAGTGGTTCATAAACTAGCCTTTTCTGAAATTGCTCAGGCTTGAGTTTGACCTGTTGTTGGTATCTCCAATTGACCTCACAATCCTTAGGCAAGCACAGGTAGTGACCATCTCTTGAACAGTATCCAAATTCTGATTTAGCTCTTCCTCAGCACTTCCTGGACTTCTGATGCAGGGTGGGACTTTTCTACAGGTGTTGAGAGTTTTTCATCTTCATAATTTGATGGTAAGGACTGTTGATCATGAAAAGGAATTATTCAATGAAGTCCAAGTTCAGTAGGGATGGTTCTGTAATATGATGAAATAGAAAACAGTGCATTAACAAACCTGAAGTTGGGATTTCTTGTGTGGGAGCAATGGATTCCATTTTGAGGGAAGTAATAAATAGATGGGAAAAAGATGTGAAGCTTGCTTGAGGTTTATTGGGGAATGGAGAAAAGGCAAAAAAAATTAGAGAAGGGAGGGATATTTATAGCCATTAAGAAGAAGACTTGTTTAATTTTTCTTGCTGCAAACCACCAAAAAAACAAAGCTGTTGCCATGTCTACATGATGCAAAATTCAGATCCATTTTAATTTGTGTGTGATGCTGATATGCGATGCATGTGGCTTGCATTATCTGGGGATAGACCTGTTCATCTTTAAGCCTTGCTGACTTGCTGCATTGGCTGACAACTGATTCAGCACAAGGGTGGTGAATTTGTTTGGAGGAATTAGGATGTGGGCTGAAACAAATTCTTAATGGATGGTGACCATGGAAATTCTCTAAGGATGGCATCCATTGTAATTTAATGTAAGCAAATTGAGCTGAACAATTTGAAATTTCATCATGGTTGCCAACCATTGCAACTCTTTATTGATGGAAATGATTTCTTCTTCTCATGATAGACTTCAACCATTAGAATGCCTCATCAATGGTGAAAAATTTTCTTCTTAATGGTCACCAACCATTGCAAATCTTCATGGATGGTGAAAATTTATCCTCATGATGTACTTCCACAATTATAATGCCTCATAAATGGTGATCAATGTTCTTCTGAATGGTCACCAACCATTGCAGTTCTTTTTCAATGGTGAAAATTGATTCTCATGACCAACTTTGACCATTAGAATGGCTCATTAATAGCAAGAAATTTTCTTGTTAATTGTTTCCAACCATTGCAGTTATTTATGGATGATTACAATCTATTTAATGTGACCATTAGAATGGTGCATAAACAGCCACATATTTTCTTCTTAATGGTTGCCAGTCATTCATTTTCCTTCCAGAATGCAATCATCAGATGGCCTCATGGATGGAGAACAATGTTCTTTTTGATGTTTGCAGACCATTGCAATTGTTTATGAAGGGAAACCATTGGATTTCCCCAGAGACAGGGACCATTATGCTTTAAAGTAGACAGTCAAAATTGCCATTCTACATGAATGGCAACCATTGACCCTCCTCTGGGTGGCATAAATTATAATTCCTCTTGGAAGAAATTAAAAGGGCTCTTTATGGTTGGCAACCATTGAAGTTCTTTGAAAATTCATATCAACCATGAAAAACAGCCTTTAAAAAAAGCTAATGTACAGAAACCATGAATATCCAGGGTGATGTCAAATTCACGGTGTGGTGACCAAAACTGGACACCTCAACAGAAATTTTAAGAATTTTTTTTATGATTTTTTGAGCTATCTTTAGTAATAAAAAAATTAATTCCTGGACCTCAATCAGCTCCCTTCAGCCTCCAGTTCCTCCAGCTTCCCAATCATCCAGAAGTTTAGGGATGGGTCCCTGGGGTGTCCAACTCCCCAGGTCTTGTGTTCAATCCTTGTCCTCCTTGCTTTGGTCCTTTGTTTAGCCAAATTGCGCGGGTGAAAACTGGATTGGCTTGGCTTGACCCTTCCCCGTTCCTGCATTTTTGTCAACATCAATGGCAATGGACATTCATTGGTCATCCCCCCTCTCTCTCTCCCCTCTCAACTAGTGCTTGATCAAGTTTAACGTTTATTATTTGATTGATCATCACTCATGATTTCGATCAAATCATCCTCTTCATCCATGTCAGCTTGCTACTATTGCAGAGCAAGCTTCCAAAGTAACAAAAATTGCACAAAAATAATAATAATATAATTAACCCAAGAAGGAGTAGGAAAACCATAAGCATTATTAAAGAAATGGATTCTCCAACCAAAATTAGGTAGGGTCACTCACTGACCCCACCCTTGAAGTCCAACTCCTTATCTTTTTAAATAATTAAGGAAAGAAAGACCAAAATACAACGGCTCCACTATTGAGCTATTGGTCAATTCAATATTTCACACGTATTTTCACGTATAGGTTTCACACCTAAAATTCAGTCAGAATTGAGGTGTTGTGTATATTTTAGGAGTTACGGGCGGAAATGTGTTTTGTCACAATTCCTGCATGCAGACGCGGCAGCCAATGCACCCACACGCGGCTGAGATACAGCCCTGTCACTCTGGCAAGGTTGTGTATGCAGGACCGGCCTCTGACAAGTACTCAGCCGTGGGACTACGGGTTGACACAGTGACAGGGGGCCTGAGAAGCTTAGTTACTGCATTAACATGCTACATCCCACACAGGAACATGCTACATATGTAATAAATGTTCCCGTGGATATTAGATAGTCTAAAAGTACATAATATTATATAAAAATACTTAAATAACACTTGTATGTATTTTTTATTGAATATAATTGAAAGTACCAAGAATGTCGAAAATAAGACAATGAGAACTTCTAAAAATATATTAAAATAGTTTAATATACTTTTATGAGAATTTAAACACATCAATATCTTCTTGCCATACTAAGAAAACTAATGATACAAACATATCACATGAATTGCCATGACTTATATTTTTAAGTAATTATTTTAGTAAATCAACTGGAAATTGAAAATAAGGAGTTAAATCAATATAATGACTTTACTCCAGTTATTTAATACATAATGAGAACTCACCTGAAATCAGGATGTCCCTAGAAATGTTAAATAACACAATTGTTAACTTACTGGGAACATTTACTAAGGATAATTCATTAAATAATACATAAATAGAACAGATTAGTGTTATTCGCACGTCCTAATATCAATTATAAAGTAGAATAATTTAAATACCCTGAGGAATTAGATGCTACCGGTGCTATAGCACCAAGAATAAGTGACAGGATACCACTGGTTACCCTGCTAGCCTTAGTGTCCATCCCTTTGAGCCCCTGTACCCCTCAGAAGGGTAGTATTGGGACTCCAAAAGCTAGTTATATTTATATCCAGACACCGTTCCAAGGTAATAAAGTACTTATAAGAGATAGGTAAGTGATTCATGGCTAAGTTTGATCAATAATATCCATCCTCAACCCGTTTTTATCAATTAAAACTGCTGAACAACCTTATAACGCCAGTATACAGGTTAAACTAATCAGTGCACGTCCCAACCAGATACTCAAAGGATTTAATAATATACCATTGAGTTTTATTATCCTTTCTCTCTCGTGGAAGCTTGGTTACAAGGCCCTGCCACTCCACTGTGTATTTTATATACATATTATCTTTGGGCCAAATATCCTTTAAACTAAAGAGCCCAAAGTAACCAGGACTACCTGTTTTTATACTGAAATCCCTGAAGAGAGGTGTTAAAGATCCCCAATATAATTATGGCCCCTGTATAAAAATATGTAATCAATTTATTAATATTGATTTAAAAAGATAAACCATAACCAAACCAAGTAACCTTGCATTAAGATTAATCCAAATATTTTACAGATTTTTGCTGCATTTATTAAATAATAAATTTATTATTTATTCTATCATCTCTGGTAACTAAAGGATAGCAAGGGTATTGGCATCCAGGAGGCTGAAAATTGGGGGTCTGGCAGGGAAATATCCCATTTTATTATATTTAATACCTTGGACCAGACATTTCACATAAAAATAAATCAAAGATAAATTTATATGACTTTATAACCGTGATTTATCATTAAATTTTTTTGCAGTGGATTCAAAAACCAATGCACAATTAATAATCTATTATTTAAACCTTTTTAAGATAACAAAAGAAGGATATATTCAAAATTATAAATCTACTGGTTGGAAAGCTTTAACTCAAGCTGAGCAACATAATATCTCTTCTGCACGTAAATACTTAGATAAACTCCTTGAAAAAGAAGATCTTGAAAGGCGTATCAACTTTCAGGTGCTATTAAGGAAACATAAAGCATGGATGAAATACCGTATAAATTACTTTGTGAAATATAAAAGTAAGTATAAAACTTGTATTACCATATTATTTTTTAAAGATTAATATTACAATATTTTATTGACCAATAAAATAAACCTTTTATACATCAATGAAACCTCATTTACCAGAAACCACCACCACTGAAATTGATTTGTTGGATCAAGAAATCCCAGATATCTCTGGACTCCCTGAAAATATTGATTGGGCAGGTGAAGACCTCATTGGAACACACCAAGACCCCGTAGGATTCCCTACTAAGGATCAATTTAATACCAATAAAGTCTTGGTACCTTTGAACATCAACTTAAGTGAGTTTTGAATAAAACTTATTTTTATTGATTTTTTCTGTAAAACACTTACAAAAATATTATTCTGAAAATGAATAGACGTAACACAAGAGCCTCAGGAAGAATTCCCTCCTATGGATCTTTGCCAACAGCTCTCAGTACCCGTGAGACCACCAATAAGGACAACCATGAAGGGACTAGAGCCCGTGAATCAAATGCTGATGGACAAGGAGCAGCACCAATCACTTCTTCCCTCTCCCAACCTAGAGCCGCAGAAGGTAGTAGGATCAAGCCATCTTCCTTCACCAGAAAATTCCCCGCAGCCACCCCAGCAGAATCTGGCCAAGGAAGCCAAGGATCAAAGACTTAGTCAGAGAGCATGTGAAATATTGGGAAGAGTTCAATGAAGCCCAAGCCAAGGAGGACATGGTGTCTATGAAAAAGATAATCTCCCAGGCAAAAGCTACCCAGATAGCTCTTCAGAAAATGATTTGAAGGAAAGAGGTTGAATCCTACATTGAAAAATGGAATCCTTGGGATCAATTAGCCCAACTGATAGGCAAAGGATAAGGAAAGAACAGATCTTCTTCCCATACAGAGCCAAAGGGAAAGAAATATTGGGATCAGTAAATATCCCTAGCTCATGAATGGAAAAAGTTTTAAAACAATTAGCTTCTAATCCTGAGCCCAAAAAAACCTCTGATGTAATTAATTGCTTTTCTCCTGATAAGCTTCATAATTTCAAAATTGTTTGTGAAAATTTGGATGTTGTTAATAAAAAAATGGATAAATTAACCAAATTGATTAATAACCAAACAAAGACGGTAGGAATGGAAGAAATCAAAGAAAAAACAGAACAATTATTGGAGAAAATAAATGAAGGTAGGATCAGACAGACTCAAACAATTGAGAATATGTTATCAGGAATCCAAGAATATTTTATTATATCTTTCCAACCCTTAAAAGAAGAATTGGTAACCACTACTAAAAGCTCCATTCTATCCCTTAGTGAAAACCTGGATGTGCTTAATAAGAAAGTGGACCTGCAACTTAATCTGATAGAAAATGATCTTAGAAACTTAAAAGTCCGTCTGACCAACCCCTTGGGGAGTCCACAGGCTGACCAAAACCTCCCAGACAAACCACTACTCCTTATGCACCACCCTTATTAGGAATTCATAGGAGTGACACCTTTAGGCCTAGTGCTACCCCTGAGATGGAGAAAGCCCTCAAACTGTTACTCCCTATTTCTGAATGGCCCAAGTTCTCTGGTGAAGGAGAATACAATCATATAAATTTTATTAAATTTATTGACTACATTGTTAACTCCTATGACCTACCAGAAGCAAAAGCTGTAGTCAGGCTGACCAGACTATTTGAAGGAGTAGCCTTGGACTGGTTTATCAGTAAAAGAGAAGAAGTAGGATCCTTACCACAGAATTCTTGGAAACTTCTGATTAAAGAACAATTTGGTTCTAGAATGTGGAAAAGAAAAACAATGAAAAATTTCAAAAATTCCTCATTTGACCCCTCCAAGGATAAACCTCACAAATGTTTCTTGGAACAGAAGAAAAGGTTGGTGTGCTTCTATCCAGATGCTGATAAAGAAGAAGTAAATGAAAGACTCCTCAAAATTTGTACTGGAAATCATAAACATAGTGTAAGATGAAGGATGAGTATGGATTCTGACTTTCCAACTCTAATCAATCTGCTAGAAGAAGTAATAGACCTGAAGGGGTTAGACAAGAAAGCCCCTTCTAGACCCAAAGAGAACTTAAAAATTAACAAAACCAGAGAATAACCTCCTCTGATGAATCCCTCTGATAATAAGAAACCTAATGAGAATAGGGATAAAGAGAGGATGCCTGGGACTTGTTGGAATTGTAACAAGACAGGGCATATGAGAAAAGACTGCCCATTACCAAAAAGAAAAATAGCAGTATTGGAAGGAGAGAAGGGGGTTGAAGGGAGTCAGAACTATGAAGATATAGCTGATATTGAAGCATTTATTTCTGAATGTGAATTGATCATGACCAACCCTTTTAATGTTATAGGAGGGGATATAGGCACTTCTGTAGAAATCAATAACATCCATGGGGATTCTAGCTTTCCCCAAAAATGGGATCCTACCAGAATTCCTAGAAATATTACAGATTTCAAACCATTAACATTTAAACCTATGAGTGGGAAAAGTTATAAGACTGGTCAAACTTTTTATGCAACAGGATTGTATAAAGACAGACCTATGAGGTTATTACTGCATAGTTGAGCTTTTTGCTCATGTGCCTGTGTTGAATTCTTAAACAAATGGGATCCCAATTGGAAAGAAAAACTTCTTCCTGTCCCAGAAGCCAGGTTTAGCTCTTGCAACTCTACCATAAATGCTATTGGAGTATGGAATGCCCCTAGAATACTACCTCATAGTAAAGGATCTTTGAAGATACAAGTGGAATTTGTAGTTTTTCTCAACGGACTATGTGACTACCTAATACTGGTTAATTATGCCTTATGTCTATATGGTATAGATGTGTTTCAGAGTAAAGGGAGATACTTCACAGTAGGTGGTAATTGGGACAAAAAGTTTAAGATATGCACCATTCAATCTAAATTCCCCTCCTCTAATTATCATAAGAATTTAGAAGCCTTTGACCAAGAATACTTCTCCCAAGCAGCTCTGAATATGAAATTGTTTGAGGAAAAGAAGGAAGATATATTGACAGTCTGATTTGAGAAAAAAAACCCTTTTTGTACTAAAGATCATCCCATTGGTGATATTAAAGGACATGATATGGTATTGGCATTGACCATTAAGCCTTCTTATGCTCCAAAATTAAGGAGGCAAGCCTATCCTTCTATTCCTAAGTCTAGAAAGGCTCTTGAGGAATATATCCAAAAACTAATAGACTTACAAGTATTAAGGAAAGTAGGGCATAATGAGCAGGTAACTGTGACCACACCTGTAATCATAGCTTGGCATAATGAAAAGTCAAGTATGGTAGGAGAATTCAGAATGCTCAATAATTATAATCAGGCAGATTATTATCCTATACCCCAGATTTATTATGCTCTGCACAACTTGTCCAAGCCTAAGTACATCACTAATATGGATATGCTTAAAGTTTTCCACAAGATAGCAATAAGCCCTGGAAGCAGGAAGTTTATGAGAATAATCTGCCATTTGGGAATATATGAATATCTTAGGATGCCCTTTGGTATAAATAATGCCCCATCACACTTCCAGAGAACAATGGATACAGTTCTAGGTACATACATCAGACAAGTATGGATGATGGTATATATAGATGATGTTATCATATACTCTGATGATTGGGATACTCATATCAACCAAGTAAGATTATTACTCCAGACTATCTCTAGAGCAGGATTGAACGTGTCCATGAAGAAATGCAACTTTGGAAATGGAGAATTGAAAGCCTTAGGACATATAGTCTCTGGTCTAACTCTAGCTGCTGATCAAAACAAGATAGCTGCTGTCATGAGTAGACCTATGCCCCCAAACAAAACAGAGTTACTGTCTTTCATTAGTTTTTGCAGCTATTAAAGACAATACATACCAAAGTTTTCTATGCTAACTAAGAGTCTGTATGAAGTATGCAACAACAACACACTATTTGAAATGACTCATGAGAGACTGAAAACCTATGATGAACTTAAAATAGCTATGACCTCTACTCCTTTACTCATTGAACCCGATTACTTCAAGCCCTTCAAACTTTGCATTGACGCCTGTATGGAAGTGTTAGGAGCTGCTCTACATCAAGAAAGGATAGAAGAAGACAGACCAGTAGAGAAACCCGTACTCTTCATATCTAGACAGATCAAAGATACAGAAAAGAGATATGGAGCCAGTCAGTTTGAATGTTTGGCTCTAGTATGGGCTTTAGAAAGTCTACACTATTACTTAGAAGGCACCACTTTTCAAGTGATCATGGACTAATGGTAGGAATGGAAGAAATTAAAGAAAACACAGAAAATTTATTGGAGAAAATTAATCAAGGTAGGATCCAACAGACTCAAACAATTGAGAATATTTTATCAGGAATCCAAGAAGATTTTATTATGTCTTTCCACCCTTAAAAGAAGAATTGGCAACTACCACTAACAGCTCTATTATATCCCTTAGTGAAAAATTGGATGTGCTTAATAACAAAGTGGACCAGCAACTTAATCTGATCAAAAATGATCTTAGAGACTTAAAAGTCCGTCTGACCAACCGCTTGGGGAGTACTACAGAGGAACCAAAACCCCCCAGACAAACCACTAATCCTTATGCACCACCCTTATTAGGAATGCATAGGATTGAAACCTTTAGGCCTAGTCCTACTCCTGAGATGGAGCAAGCACTCAAACTGTTACCCCCTATTTCTGAATCGCCCAAGTTCTTTGGTGAAGGAGAATACAATCATATAAATTTTATAAAATTTATTGACTACACCATTAACTGTTATGACCTACCAGAAGCTATAGCTGTAGTCAGGCTACCCAGGCTTTTTGAAGGAGTAGCATTGGACTGGTTTATCAGTAAGAGAGAAGAAGTAGGTTCCTTACCATGGAATTCTTGGAAACTTCTGATTTAAGAACAATTTGGTTCTAGAATGTGGAAAATAAAAATGATGAAAATCTCGAAAATTCTTCATTTGACCCCTCCAAGGACAAACCTCACAAATGGTGTTTGGAACAGAAGAAAATTTTTGATTGCTTCTATCCAGATGCTGATCAAGAGGAAGTAAATGAAAGACTCCTGAGCCTCTGTCCTGGCAATCTTAACCACAGTGTTAGATGTAAGATGAGTATGGATGTGGACTTGCCCACTCTAATCAATGTGCTAGAAGAAGTAATGGACATGAATGGGTTGGAAAAGAAAACCCCTTCCAGACCCAAAGAGAACTATAACATCAAAAAAACCAGAGAACAACCTCCTCTGATAAATGCCTCTGGCAATAAGAAACCTAATGAGAATAGGGACAAAGAGAGGATGCTGGCAACTTGTTGGAATTGTAACAAGACTGGGCATATGAGACAAGACTGTCCATTACCAAAAAGGAAGATAGCAGTCTTAGAAGGAGAACAGGAAGTTGAAGGGAATCAGAACTATCAAGAACTAGCTGATACTGAAGGATCTCTTTCTGAATGTGAATTGATCCTGACCAACCCTGTTAATGTTATAGAAGGAGATATAGGCACTTCTGCAGAAATCAATAAAATCTATTGGGATTCTAGCTTGCCCCAACAATGATATCCTACTATAATTCCTAGATATATTATGGATTTAAAACCATTAACAGTTAAACCTATAAGTGGGAAAGGTTATACCACTGGTCAAACTTGTTATGCAACAGGATTGTATAAAAACAGACCTATAAGGTTATTACTGGATGGTGGAGCTATTTGCGCATGTGTCTGTGCTGAATTGTTAAACAAATGGGATCCCAATTGGAATGAACACCTTTTTCCCGTCCCAAAAGCGAGGTTCAGTTCTTGAAACTCTACCATGAATGCTATTGGAGTATGGACTGCTCCTATAATACTACATCAACTAAAGGATCTTTGAGAATACAAGTGGAATTTTTAGTATTTCTCAACGGACCATGTGACTACCTGATACTGGGTATTGATGCCTTATGTCTATATGGTATAGATGTGTTCCAGAGTAGAGGAAGATACTTCACAGTAGGAGGTAATTGGGATAAGAAGTTTAAGATATGCACCATTCATTCTTACTTCCCATACTCTACCTATCAAAAGCATTTAGAAGACTTTGACCAAGAATATTTCTCTCAAGAAGCTCTGAATATGAAACTTTCTGAGGAACAGAAGAAAGAAATATTGAAATTCTGCTTTGGGAACCAGAATGCTTTTCGTACTAAAGATCATCCCATTGGTGATATTAAAGGACATGATTTGGTATTGACATTGACTATTAAGCCTCCTTATCCTCAGAACTTAAGAAGGCCAGCCTATCCTTCTAGTTCTAAGTCTAGAAAAGGGCTTGAGGAACATATCCAAGAATTGATAGACTTACAGGTATCAAGGAAGGTAGGGCATAATGAACAGGTATATCTGACCACACCTGTAATCATAGCTTGACATAATGACAATTCAAGAATGGTAGGAGACTTCAGAATGCTCAACAATTACACTCAAGCAGATTATTATCCTATAACCCATATCGATCATGCTCTGCATAACTTGTCCAAGGCTAAGTACATCACTACTATGGATATGCTTAAAGGATTCCACCAGATACCAATAAGGCCTGAAAGCCGGAAGTTTACAAGAATAATCTGTAATTTGGGAATATATGAATATCTTAGGATGCCCTTTGGTATAAAGAATGCTCCATCACACTTCCAAAGAACTATGGATAAAGTTCTAGGTACTTACATCAGACAAGGATGGATGATGGTATATATAGATGATGTTATCATATACTCTGATGACCGGGATACTCATATTAACCAAGTAAGATTAGTACTCCAGACAATCTCCAGAGCAGGATTGAACGTGTCCATGAAGAAATGCAACCTTGGCAATGGAGAATTGAAAGCCTTAGGACATATAGTCTCTGTTCTAACTCTAGCTGCTGATCAAAACAAGATAGCTGCTGTCATGAATAGACCTATGCCTCAAAACAAAACATATTTACTATCTTTCATTAGTTTTTGCAGTTATTACAGACAATACATACCAAAGTTTGCTATGCTAACTATGAGTCTGTATGAAGTATGCAACAACAACACCCTATTTGAAATGACTCATGAGAGACTAAAAAACTATGAGGAATTAAAAATAGCTATGACCTCTAATACTCTGCTTATCCAACCAGATTACTCTAGGCCCTTCAAACTTTACATTGGCGCTTTCATGGAAGGGCTAGGAGCTGCTTTAAATCAGGAAAGGATAGAAGAAGACAGACCAGTAGAAAAACCCGTACTCTTCATATCTAGACAGATCAAAGATACAGAGAAGAGGTATGGGGCCAGTAAGTTGGAATGTTTGGCCCTAGTATGGGCTTTAGAGAAGCTACAATATTACTTAGAAGGCACCAATTTTCAAGAAATCACGGACTGCAATGCTGTAAGAACTCTTATGAACATGAAAACTCCCAGAAGACATATGCTGAGGTGGCAAATTGCTATACAAAAGTATAGAGGACAGATGACCATAGTGCATAAAGCTGGAGCTAAAAATCAAAATGCTGATAGTCTAAGTAGGAAGTCTTTGCCTAATGAATATAACAATCCAGAATATGACCCTGAAGATCAAAATATCTTTCCTATTCTGAAAATCAATCCTTTTGCATTGAGTGCTCCAATAATGAGGATCCACTTATGTGAATTAGATACTTCTTTCTTCAACCTAGTAAGGGATAGCTACTCTCCTGAAATCAAGCTGCTGATTACCATTATGAAGTGTGAATCCCCAGAGGCAGCTTTGATAAATAGCCTGCCTGATTCACTACTTAAACCCTATAAAGCAGGAAGGTTTAACTTTTGGGATGGTCTCCTTTACTATAGACACCAACATTCCAGCATATTAGTACTAAGAAAGAAAGGACATATACAACATATACTCCAGGAATGCCATGATAACTGTTCACAAGGGCATCTATCCACAGAAAGAACCTTAAAAAAATTTAAACAAACTGCATGGTGGATAGACTGAAAAGAAGTCACTACTGAATATGTTACTAGCTGTGAAACCTGCCAGAAATCTAATAAAACTACTGGAAAAAGGTTTGGACTCTTACAGAAGATATCTGAACCTACAACCATATGGGAAATCATTAATATGGATTTTGTTGCCGACCTCCCCCCTGGAGGTACTCATTCATATAACTCTGTCCTAGTTATAGTTGACAGATATTCCAAAAAGGAAAAATTCTTACCTAACCACAAAGAAGATAGTGCTATGGATGTAGCTTTACTATTCTGGAATAGGATCATAGCTGATGTGGGTATACCCTAGATTATAATCAGTGACAGAGACCCCAAATTCACCTCTGAGTTTTGGAGGAATCTACATGATATACTGGGTACTACTCTAGCATTTTCTACAGCATACCATCCCCAAACTGATGGAGTAGCTGAAAGGATGATACAGACCCTAGAAGATATGCTAAGGAGGTTCTGTAGCTTTGGTCTAGAATACAAAAACTCAGATGGTTATTGCCATGATTGGGTAAGCCTACTCCCAGCCCTAGAAATGACTTATAACAGCAGTAAACATTCCACTACCAAAGAAGCTCCTTACATACTAGAAAGAGCATGGATTCCAAAACTCCCTAGGAATAACTTGAACTATAACTTAGCCACTATTCATCCAACATCTCTTGACTTTAAGAAGATGATAGATCTGGAAAATAATCATGCTCAGAAATGTGTAGAAGAAGCTGTTGAATACAACAAACAAAGATGGGAAAAATCCCATAAAAAACCTGACTTTAAAATAGGAGATCAGATCTTGATATCTACAACCAATTTCAACAACCTAGCAGGCAACCAAAAACTGAAACCAGCCTTTGTTGGACCATTTTTTATCAAGAAGATGCATGGAAAAGATGCTGTGGAAGTAATCTTGAGTGAAGAATTATCAAGAAAACATCCAGTATTTCCTGTTAGCCTAGTCAAACACTTTAAACCAAGAGAAGGCAGCAACCTCCCTCTAGCAATAATCCAAATAGAAACCAACCCTGTAAAAGAAAAAGGGAAAGTCAGCAGGATATTGAGAGATAAGAAAGAGAGGGTACAAGGAAAAAATATCAGACTATACTTAGTATGATACAAAGGAGATTCTGCAGGCAAAGATGAATGGTTACCAGAAAATAATATACCTGATGGACCAATACATCTCGGAAACTACAGAGTCAGAAAAAGGAACTGAAGGACATATGCAGTTAATTTTTTCTCCCAACTTCCTCCAGTTTTTTTTTTCCAATATGACCATATCTTGGAGTGGGGGAATGTCAGCTTGCTACCATTGCAGAGCAAGCTGCAAAAGTAACAAAAATAACATAAAAATGATAATAATACAATTAACCTAGGAAGGAGTGGGAAAACAATCAATATTATTACAGAAATGGATTCTCCACCCAAAATCAGGTAGGGTCACTGACTGACCCCACCCTTGAAATCCACTCCTTATATTTATAAATAATTAAAAAAAGAAAAACCAAAATACTACGGCTCAATTATTGAGCTTTTTGGCCTATGAAGTATTTCATACACATTGTCAGGTATAGGTTTCACACTTAAAATTCAGTCAGAATTGAGGTGTTTTGTATATTTTAGGAGTTACGGCTGGAAATGTGTTTTGTCACAATTCCCACACGCAGCCGCGGCAGCTAATGCACCTGCGCGCGGCTGAGATACAGCCTTGTCACTCCTTAAAGGTCGTGTACGCATCCCCGGGCCTCTGACAAGTACGCAGCTGCGGGACTATGGGTTGACAGAGTGACAGGCGGCCTGAGAGGCTCAGGTACCGCATAAACATGCTACAACCTACACAGGAACTTTCTACATATGTAATAAATGTTCCCGTGGATATTAGACTGTCTAAAAATACATAAATAATCCTTATAAGTATTTTTTATTTAATATAATGAAGAGTACCATGAATGTCGAAAGTAAGACAATGAAAACTTCTAAAAATATATTAAAAAACTTTAATATACTTTTATGAGAATTGCTAGACATCAATATCTTTTTGACATACTAAGGAAACTAATGACGTAAAAATATTACATGAATTCACATGACTTATATTTTTAAGTAATTATCTTAATAAATCAACTGGAACTCGAAAACAAAGAGTAAAATCAATATTATGACTTTTACTCCATATATATAATACATAATGAGAACTTACCTGAAATCAAGATGTCCGTAGAAATGTCTATTCATATAATTATTAAACTACTTGGAACATTTACTAAGGATAATTCATTAAATAATACATAAATAGGACAGATTAGTGTTATTCACACGTCCTAATGTCTATTTTAAAGTGGAATAATTCCCATACCCTGAGGAATTAGATGCTACCCGTGCTATAGCATCAAGGACACGTGACCGGCTACCCCTGGATACCCTGCTAGCCTTAGTGTCCCTCCCTTTGAGCACCTACAACCCTCAGAAGGACAATATTGGGACTCCAAAAGCTATGAATAAAGAGCTATTTTGAGGATATTTATGGGCAGAGACCCGGTAATATTCATATTCAGAAACCGCGCCAAGGTAATCAAGTACTTATAAGAGATAAGTAAGTGATTTATGGCAATGTCTGATCAATAATATCCGTCCCCAACCTCTTTTTATCAATTAAAACTGCTGAACAACCTTATAACCCCAGTATACAGGTTTAACCCTTCAGTACACGTCTCAAACAGATACCCAAAGGATTTAATAATATGCCAGTAAGTATTATTATCCTTTCTCTATCATGGTAGATTGCCTACAAGGCCCTACCACTCCACTGTGTATTTTATATACATATTATCTTTGAGTAAAATAATCTTTAAACTAAAGAGCCCAAAGTAACCAGGACTACGTGTTTTCATACTGAAATCCCTGAAGAGAGGTGTTAAAGATCCCCAATATAATTGTTTCCCCTCTATAAAAATATTTAATAATCAATTTATTCATATTGATTTATAACAATAAACTATAACCAAACCATCTAACCTTGCAATAAGCTTAATCCAAATATTTTACCAGTTTCTGCTGCGTTTATTAAATAATATATTTATTATTTATTCTATCACCTCTGGTAGCTAAAGGATAGCAAGGGCCTTGGCATCCAGAAGGCTGACAATCCATCCCATCCCTATGCGAAAGTTGTCATCTCACTCACAACCACAAACCACCCCCAGTGAAATTCTCAGACAATCATACCCCTTTGCCCAGGTGGAATCAGGCCTCCAATCCTCTAACGTAAACTTGGTCAAAAAGACTACTGTCAAACCCATCCAATCATCATTCCTCACCCCGCTGCCATCCGGGCAAGGTTGGTCAAAGGAACAACCTCCATCTGCTGACTTGATTGGTTGTTCCCAAAACCAATCTTGCACCCCTATCTCCCACCTTGGCTGCTCATCTGACCAACGGACCAACAATCTTGCCCAAGAGTCCTCCTCCAATCATCACCCCCCGCTACCACATCCATTTTGACCAACTCCAGCGGCCATCTAAATGATCTCACCCAAACACAACCTCAGGCTGCTCTTGCGCAATAATACGCGGTCAGCAATTGCCAGGCCAGTCAGCCTGTCCGCAGAACGGTTTGGAGTCTTACATTTGGTCCCCTGGGCTGGGATCAAACCAGAAACCTTGGGATTTACAGTCCCAAGTGGAAGAATCAACTTTGAAATCCAATCCAATTTTTTTATTATTTTTTCTTTCTTATATTATCATCCAGATCTGATGCATGGAGGAAACTTGTTCCAGAAGTAAGACCTCCCAATTGTGCACCATCTGGGCAATATCCTTTTTAATACTTTGAGAAACTCTACTCTTGCCACACTTGTGAGAAACATTTGAATTCTGCTCTTTGGATCTCTTAGGAAATCTGCTCTGCAAGATGGAATCTACTGGTACCTCCTCCTCCTCTGTTTGGATCAAGATGGTCAAGATCAAGCTCAAAAGCCAGACCTTAGGCATTAATGGAACCAATATCAAACAATTCTTGGGATCCTATCAGAGGCTGCTGAAGCGGATGGTGCAAGTGAACATGATATGGCTTATCAGTTACAATTTTTTATCTCCTCTGATGAAGTTATGGAAGTGATTGAATTGTTTGATGGATTCAAAAATCATAACTGGAGGCTCTTGAAGGAGGCTATGTTGGCTTATTGGGGAAAAGTAGATATGGATAAGTTTACCCTACAGGACTTGGATACTCTGGTTTCTCAATGGATCTAAAATGGTTGTGTCTCTACAGCTTCTGATTATCAATCTTTTAGAAAATCTTGGGATCCTATTCAGTCTTACCTCATCAGAACTAATCACATCAACAGGGGGACAAAATTTGAGTTTGGTTTTTCCAGTATTTTTCTCCAGGAGTGCAGGAAAGGAATAGAAATTAATTAGTTAACTCCCAATCTATTATTACTGATATAGATAGTTGGTTGAAGATCCCTGCTTTTCTGGTCCTAAGGAGTGCAGTGGATAAAGTGCTGCAAGGTCAAACAGCTCTTACTTTTGAAAAAACTAGAGTCACTGAAACAGGACATTCTCCTTTCTTAAAAGATTCTAATGAAATAATGAACAAGAGGGAAGCAAATCATACACCTAAAACAAATCACCAGGCTAATAAGGAAACTGCTACCATAGAAAAGATCACTAAATTTCTTCAGGCCTTTGAAAACAAAATTGATCATAAAGGTTCTTCTTTAGCTACTCCTAAACCTTCTAACTCTGTTCCTAAAACCAATCTAGTCTTCTATTACTGTCATAGGGAAGGCAATGGTACTGTGATATGTCCTGAACTCCAGAAGGACAAGGAGGAAAAATTGGTGGAGCATACGGGAAACAATTTCTATCTTCCTAATGGTGCTTTGATCCCTTTTGATTTGTCTTGTCCAATCCTTCATGTGGTGGCCTCTTATCAACCACCAACTCCCATGAAGGCATCTTTGGTCTCCTTGGATCTTCAATCATCCTATGGCACTTGACAACCTTGGTATCCTCCAGCTGTCACTTCTGTCTGAGTCATTGGCCCACAAGCCTAGTCAAAGAGCAGTACTTAAAGCAAAAGAAATTGTGAGAAAATGGTTTCTTATGATTGATCCTTAATATGAGGCAGAGGCAATGGCAAACTTGTGAATGTGAATGAATTGGTGAATGAATGGATGGACAAAAGCATGGAGAACTGTTAAAATACGTATGCACTTAAGCGTGTGCTACGTATGAGTGTAATCAAAATGGGATGCACATGTGGGCCTCTGCAGCCCATTGGACACCCACATGGACCATATGTGTCTGTGTGGATGTCACGGATTTGGGGAAAATGGCCTCAAAAAGCTTGAAACAGGCCTATGGGTACGCGGGCCCTAACGGGCCCAGTGGGGTATATGGGAAAATACAGCCAGATGGGCTTTTATGGGCAAAATTGGACCTAAGCTTTATTTTGGAAATCCAGACTGGCTGGCCCGCCAATGTATGTTAAACTCACTTTTCGAGCTTGGGGGCAGCCATTGGGGAACCCTACTGTGTTGTAGCCCATTTGGGGCTTCCACCCATGTCACAGCCCGCTTGAGGCCGCTGTTTTTGCTTTTGGCCTGTTTATGGGGCCCGACAGCTCGCGTGGGGACATTATAGGGGGCAGAGGGACTCAAAATGGAGTCCCCCCACCCCAGTGGCGGCTTTTGAGCCGTTCCTGGCTGCCCCGCTGGGTGGAAGCCAGCTGTTGGAGCTGTTGGAGCCGCGGAGCTGGGGCCAATGGCCCCGGCTCCTCCCCCTCCCCTCACTCGCCGTTGCAACAAGGAGGAGGAGGGCTGGCTGGGTTGAACCAGCCAGCAACCGGTCGCAAGAGGCAACCGGTCAGGGTGGGGGGGACTTCATCACCCCCCCACCAAATGCGGTGGCTGGACCGGTTGCAGAAAGGTGACCAGCGGTAGGGGGGAATTGACCACCCCTCCACCATTGAAAGGGGTGCTCTCCCCCCCCCTTTACCAAGGGGGAGGAGCAATGGGCTGGAGCGGATTTGGCCACCTCCCATCCCACCTACCTTGACAACGCCCTGGGGGTATCAACCTCCAGGGCCCCCCATAGGGGGATTTGATCACCCCCTCCAGGGATTTGATCATCCCCTCCAGGGATCGAGAGAAAGAGGGGGGGCAGCATGTCTGCTGGTTACACCCCCCCCATGTGTGTCTGAGACTGGACCCAGGTAGGTCCTGGGTCCCACCTGGTCATTTGTATGGCTAGGGGCTGGTTGCATGAGGGAACCAGCCAGCATGTAAGGTAACAGGGCGGGTTTTAACAGTCAACCAGCCAGGGGTTTGAACAGCTAAGGGGCTTTTTCAGCCCAATTACGGTGGAAACACCACAAATGGCCGGAATAGGCTGGTTTTAAGTGTACAGGGACTGATGCCATGGGGGCTGATGTAGCCCAAACCAAGTAACCAGGCCTGTAGAGCCTGTAGAGCTCCTTTGGAGTGGAAAATTTGCCTTTTGGCTTGTTGTATCATGGGCTCACAAGAGGAAAATATTTTTTACTTAAGGATCTCTTCTCCCTGCTGTTTTCCATCATCCATTCATCATCCAATTGAATTCATCACCAACATCATCCAACGTATTTCCCCATTGTGAGAGCCCATTAGCAATTATTTACACAAGGTGTCCAGCATTTCTTTTTCTTTAAATACTTCTCATTTTCCTAAGGTAATTGCTGGTCTTAATTATAACAAAGCATTTTAGATAGAGGGGTACTTTGGCTGGGTGACTGTCACACAACCACCCCACGTACTACAGGGAAATCATAGATGATTGTGAGACAAGGGAAAGTGCAAAGAGGCAAAGCTAACTGCAAAGTACAAACTTATTGTTGAGTAAATCAACACATGGCAAGAGGGATGAATTGTTCCAATGGAAAGGGAACAAAACTCAAGCCCAATGTGATGACTGGATTTAGCAAATGCGATAACGTATGAAATGACCTAACTGAGCAGAAAATCTTTGGGAAAGGGGTGTAGCCTTTATAAGGTAATCCCAAGTGACTAGATAAAACCTGATGGACACCCAACTATGAGGCAATGAATGAGATGAAACATATTGGGAAATTCAATAACATTATAGATGTTTCCAAGGTCATAGCGTAGATTCAAGGCAATAGAATCTGAGCATACAAGGGCATTAGGGATAAGATAGGAAGGAGTGACATGAGAGAAAATTTTAATATGAGGATGTAGCTTATGCAGGGTAAGTCACTAGTCCAATTGTGAACTATACAGTTGGTTTGGCTAACTAGCATGGGTCAATCTAGTAAGAGTGCATGACCAGGAATGGGAACCTGAGTTATATTGATAACCGGGGTGAAAAAGTGGAGCTCAAATGGATTTTTGATTGGAGTAGGGTTAACTGCAAGGTTTTCAAGTTGGTTCTGAGTCAGTTGTCAAGAATGGAACATTGTTATGCAAGCCAAGCAAAAGGCACTATTGATGTTGTGCTTCTATTTTTCATGCCTATGGACTGAGGTAGATGGTTCTGAGGAATGGATATGTTGAAGTGAGAGAGACAATAATCCTTAATCCTGAAGCGTGAAAGTGACTATGGGTTATTTTTGATCTGAAATTTACTTCTGAGGTTACTTTTAGGACTTGAATTGTATTTCCACTAGAGAATTGTGTCTGATGGCTATATTGAAGGTTTGTTTTAACCCAAGATTTGAGTATATAATTTATTTGGTCAGTTACATCTTGCTATGAAGTCAAATAAGTATGTATTCAGCCATTGAGGGTTTTTAGATATTGAAAAAAAACCATTGGTTTTGTCACCAATCATAATTTCCACCTCTGTTAGTGCATTGATTAAATATTTGATTTTGTTGAGAAATTATTGGATATCCTTTTTGAATAAAGGTTTGGTGAAATTGATGTGTACATGAACCTGGTTGTCCTTCAAATGTGAATTTTAACTTTGAATGAGGTGGGCAAAGACTAAAAAAGGTTTATGATCATTTTCAGGATTAAATGATGTTGGAATGTTGGTGTATCCAATGTACATAGTGAGTATTCTGGTGGTCTTTTTCTGTTCCTTTTCAAAAGTCTCACAATCTCAGTTAGTTGAGAGCTTTTAGGTATTGTGATTTTGAAGTGAATTGTTAATGCTCAAGTAAATCTTGATGGGAAATTTTCATCCTTGGAATTTCTTTTCCTATGGTATTAACAGAGGTTTAAATGGACATACTCTATTAATTGTGCTCTGTTTGATTTGATTGATTTATTTAGGAAGTTGAGCTGATAAGCTCATGAAACAAAAATTAGGGGAGAGTTTGAAAAGCACATAATCAAGGGAGTTGATATTTTACAGAATATAATGCAACAAAAAGGAGTTGTTAGTTTGAAAATAATTCAATAAAGTGTCTTAAAACTTCTTTCACACTGGGAGGACAAAGATGAAGGTAAAACAAAAATTAAAAAAATGAGTAATTGAGTTGAATATCCACTTGGGTAAAAAATTAAAATCCCTTTAAGAATTTTCTAAACTAATGAACCAAAAATGAGTCAGAGAAGAAATTAATAAAGGGAATTGAGGTTTTTAGTTTTTTTCACACCTGGAAGTTTTTTGAAAGGGAAGCATGGCATTTCAGAGAGTTTAAATTAGAAAATTTAAAATTTAGAAAAGGATTAAAAAAATTATGTTGGGTCTTACCTGGTGGATAGAGATGAAGGAAATTGAAAAGAAAAAAATAATCAAATATTAGTTTGAAAAGCAAGGAGAGATCTCTGTACTCCACAGGTAGTACCATCAAAGTTGAGGAGCACTGAGATTTGGTTTCAAATTCATTTATCACTACACAGATTTGAAATGCAGAATTTGCATGGGATGTTTTGCATTTAAAATCTCCAAGTAAATTGCTTTATGAAAATAATCAAGTCAAATTTTTAAAACAGTCTTTTGGATTGATACAAGAAAGGAATTCTTTTTTTTAACAACTGGGAATAAAAAAACTCTGAAGTTATAATGAATTTTGTAAGCATCAATTATAGTCATTGCTTATGATATAATGCATCCTCATTTACTTGAATCAAGAGTCATATTAACTATGTGGGTGAGTAAATTTTGTTTGAATTCTGTCAACTAAGTTCCCTCTCTTCCTTCTCTCTAAAAAAAAACCACATTAAAGTCATTTTTAACCTAAGATATCTTTCAGTATTATGGGCCTCATAAAAATAGTATTTTTTGATAAATATTGTCTTTCATGGCTCCAATCAGTTTTCCCTCTTGATGGTTGATTTTTACAAGATTAAGTCATTATTATTTCTGAAAGAATTATAGTTCAAGTAGACTGATTTTCCATTACTGATCAAACTCTTGTAGTCATAGTACCCTGTGTCACTAGTTCTTTTAATGGACTTCTTATCTCTAAGAACCTCCTTTCTTATCTTTATCTTTCTTAATTCCAATTTATTTTAAAATGCAAAATCACCTTGAATTAATGCCTCAGTTTTATTGTACTTTTCACTCTTCTTTTGATGGATTTTATGTCCTGGCTTATGGCCTGTTGTGTCTCTGTTTTGTTCCATATTGCCTATCACTGATTATGTGACATTTGTTTGGTCATTTTCCATTCATTATTAACTATCCTCCTCATTAACATAACCACAAGTTGGTCTTACAGTTTTGGCCTGTATCTAGACTATTTAAAACTTGTGCTAGTCCACCAAAATGATCAACATTCATTCTAACTTACTACAGACCTGAGTGCCCCTTTCACTCTCTGATGCGCTGCTCTGGGTGTCACAAGATTCCTTTGCATTTCTCTCCCTTATTAGGAACAGAGGCTGCAAGCCCAAATTCAAAAAATCTTTAACAGAATGTATTTAAAAGTATCACAATTCTAAATAAGAAAGTGATATGTACTCTACATCACTCAATTAGGAGGTGAGAAAAACATAAAAAAACCCAGGCTGGGATTTTTTCATACATACTAGGCATGAGAGAGAATTCAATTATATGTATTAATGTTAAAATTTGGAATAAGATTTTTGACCAGAAAAGGCTGCAAAGCTATCCATTTGGTAGAATTAAGAAATCTATTTCTTATTTCTGGGATCTATGAGAACATAGTCTTCTAAAATAATAGAGTGGTACAAAGCCTTTAAACTTCAAATTGAAAAAAATGAAGGGTAGGTGTGTTAAAGTTTGTTTCCATTTAAGAGAGAAATTCACTCCAAGATGATTTCTTTGCTTTTCAAAAGAGATAAAAAAATATGGATCAAAATCAAATTTTTGAGTAAATTTATTTACTTCTGGGAATCATCAGGGGGAATTTACCTCCTTTGTGGAAACAGTTCATGAATACAAATGAAGTTCAAAATTGAAAAATTTCTTGATCAGAAAACAAAAAAATCAATGATCATTCATCAAATGGATTTAAAAAGGAAATTTCTCACGGCAAATTTTATGGAGAAGGACTAAGTTTTCATCCCAAAAGGCATGAATTGCAGAAATGCCTTCTAAATTTTATTCCCTTCATGGCTTGAGGAAGGCTCCAAGAATATTTCAATCAACCCTGAATTCTTTCTTTGATTGTATAAAATATTTGTCTTAAAATGGAGAACCATTTAGATTTTGTTAAAATCTAACATTTTGGGAATTGATGGTTCATAAATAAGTTGATGATATGGTTATATACAGTAATGATGGAAAATGGTTCAAATTTCACATTTCCAGTGAATATGGAATGGAGTACCTTGGCCCATCTGTCATCTACCATTAATGAGAATCACTTTAATATCAAGAGGGAGGCCTTGACCCAAATAAAGAATTGGAGACCAACAGCTCCTATATTTTTTAGGATTTTGAAAATCTTCTTCTACCTCATCACCCTTTGTTTTAAACACCAGAATAGTATAAAGATAAAACCATCAGATGGGAAAAAAGGGGAGGGGTCTTAGAAGGAACCTTTTGGGTTGGTAGGATGACTAAAAAAAATCTCAGTATCCACACTCCCTGAAATATCTTTTTATTCTTGTCAATTTCCTCACCATTTCGAGTCTCAAGGCATTTTTGACTTGAATGCTTGTTTCAATCCTCTCATCTCTGGGTTCATGTGTTGCAATGAAAATATATTTCAAACAGATGCTTTTATATTTGAATTTTATGTGATATCAACTATTACATAATTAATCCAAACAAGAATATTGTACGATTGTTATTTTGTGTTACTAGGATCATCAATATTTTTATACCACTCTACCAAACATGCTGCTTTCTCCACCTCCACAACCAAACATAAAAAGAAATATTCATGTGAAAGAATTCAGGAATCTATGTGGCTCAAAAATGTCTTTGAATACCTGAAAATTTCAAGCTCCACCATTTGTGTCATTTGAAAAAATCAAGCTGAATCCTTCTTGCTCAAAATAAAATTTATCAAATCCAGAGAAATAATTTCAACACAACCATTTGACAAATTAGGAAAATTTTTGAATTTCAGGATTTTCATTTTTATTTTATCTCTATATCCCAAATCCCAGATAATGTTGAGACCAATTCTCTTTTTCAACAAAAGATTTTATATTGTGTTAGGCTGCTCCATATTTCAGTTTGTCAATGAGGGCAGAGGATTGTGAGAAGAGGATGCCAGACCTCTTAAGGCAGGTAGATAATCATAAAATATGATCTAAAACTCACTATTTTTCATTTTAAAAAATATTTCATACTTGTATATAGTACCATTAGAAGCACAAGAAACAAAACTAGGTCATCTGTGCTTGCTTTTATTGAGAAAATGAGTCCTTCTTTTGGAAAATTCTCTTTTACTGATTTTTAAATCCCTCAATATCACCTTATAATTTATGTTTGTGAGTTTTTAATGACCATATCTTACCTCAATGTGAGCTGATTTTGTGGTGTTTTATATGGTTTGGCATAATCATGAATTAAATCATCTTTTTATTTTTGTTTCATTTTTTACTTTTTTTTTATTTTTTATTTTTTTTAGGGAATTATGTTTCTCACAGGAATAATCATTTAAATTGCAGGAATTCTATGACCGTTCTCAGTCACTCCCACATTGCAAAATTCTTTATTTCATAGTTTTTGTTAAAACTATTTTTTTTGAATTAAATTGCAGCAGTCAAGCAGATGGGTCTCTTAGACCCTCAAGAGAAATCTTTGATAATTTTTGGATCAATAGAACCCCTTAAAATCTTTGATCAAAAATAAACAAATAGAATAAAAACAAAAACAAAAGGAAAAACTTTACATTAAACATTTGCATCCTTTTATTTGCCATTATTACTCATTTTTTTGGGTATTTAGGCTCTCATATATTCAAAATAAAAATAAAAGACTTTTATAATATTTTTTACAGTTTTTATGGATTTATTCCTTTACCTTAAAAAATTCATTCAAAAAAAAATGAAAAATGAAAAAATACCTCATTGGATTTTTGGATTCTTTTATTTTCATTTGTATTTGATTTTTTTAGGTTATTCAAGCTCTGAGAAATTGTAAAAAAATGAAAGAAAGTTTTAATAATCCTTTTGTAGATTTTTTGGATGTATACTTTTACCTTAATAAATTCATTCAAAAGATAAAAAAAATAATAGAAGGCAAATTTTTTGTTGGACTTTTGCATCCTTTTTTTTGCCTTTTGAATCCATTTTTTTGGGTTATTCAAGCTCTCAGAAATTTGAAAAATCCAATAAAGGAACTATCAATTTTTTCCCCATTTTTTTGTATGCATCATGTGCCTCCAAAAATTGAATCCAATTTAAAAAAAAAATCAAATTGTCACATCAATAGCAATTTTGGATTGAAAAAATCTGGTGTCACACTTAGGGATAAGAGAAGAAAAAAGAACCACTGGGCACTTGTATGTTTCAGCCAGAAGGAAACCATGGCATGGAAATTTTATCCACATATTTATGGGTGCTGGATCAGAAATTTGATTCAGTTTCCTTCTTGCTTCTTGGGAATTTTCACCCCAGGTTTGATGCAGTAATCTTGGGTCCTTGAAGAGTGTGTTTGACTCCAGCTCTTCCAC
Source organism: Puccinia polysora (assembly GCA_025617555.3). Classification (NCBI taxonomy): domain Eukaryota; kingdom Fungi; phylum Basidiomycota; class Pucciniomycetes; order Pucciniales; family Pucciniaceae; genus Puccinia; species Puccinia polysora. The sequence continues at coordinate 46,640,661 of CM062624.1, read as the reverse complement.
CATTTATTCTTTAATTCAATCTAATATTCTGAGTTACTCCCCAAAGAAATTCTGATGCTCTAAATTCAAATTTCAAATCCCCTAAAACATCTTGAAAATTGATATATGGGGAATCTTTGTTTTTGGGAAAATGAATTTTTTGTATTGGAACTAAAAAAAATCAGAATTTCTTATAAAATAAAATATGGCCAAAAGATACCACTCACTTTTTGAATTGAGAATTTGTCAAAAATTCCAGAAGAAAAATAACATAATGTACAAAAAAACTAGAGGAAAAATCAAAAATAAAATCTGGAAAACTGGAAAAATGAGAAATTATCTAATTAACTCAGTTCCTGACTTACAGTTGTTGCTGTTTGTTATAAAGAATTCCTTCCAGGAGGATGGTAAGGAGAATCATCATCTCCATTTACTTGCTTTCTCTTTTGATTATTTCCTATAAATTTCATCCAGGAGAAGAAACATGATTTTTCAAAATGGTTTCAGACCTCTGAGAAACAATTAAATCAAAACATTAATAAGCAATGATATTAAAAAGAATCAACAAAAAAAAAGCAAATCTCACCATGTTAATAACCTCAAAAAATGGAAGCTCTTAATATTATTGTTGAAATCAATCTCTGACATGGACGCGCGCGCTTCCGTAATTATGTAGAAACTCCAGATCCAGATATCCTCTAGTCTCCTCAAGCCTACAACCTCTCGTGTTGCAAGGCGGAGGATAGAGGCCTCTCCAACTCCTTCACTTCTTCTTTGACCATTAACCCTCACTCCAATCTCTCTCCAATACTCACCTCACCTACCTCAAATCCATTCTGGATCCATCAAGATCACTCAAGCTCAATCATCTCAGCCAAGCCTGGAATCAGCTCAAGCTGGTAATGCCAAACACTGATCCAACACTCCAATCTGGCTCACACTGATGGTTCAATCCGCACTCTCTTGGTCTAATCAATCCCACCTGAAGGTCTCAAGATAGATTCCTCAGACCCTCAGACCGCCTTAATCAGTACGCCGCCCTTAAGCTCTAACTTAGATCTTGTCTCTTTCTAATCTGTTTCTTTTTGACTCCTAATGACTCAAACCACCGTCCCAAAGTGTTCGCAGTTGTGTCTCAATGAAAGTAGTGGAATATTCAGTGTGGAGCTATTGAGCCTATTTCTCTTAGCCTTTCTGTTGGTACTGTTTCATCTTGTCTTCATATTTTCTCAAGATTGTTTGTTCCAGTCACTCATCTCAGTTCATCTTTGAAATCAAAAAGTGGTCCTGATCCACTGGTTCATTTAGTTCTTTCAATTATTAACCATCCTCTTCATCCAAATCTGGAAGGTTTTCATCTTGTGAATATTAATCTTTAGTCAGAAATTCATCCTATTTTATAAAAATGACAAGGAATAATCAAAAATGAAATTCCATTTTCAGAAAATAAAGTATATATAGAAATGTACCTCTTCCTCTGATTTCTCCTTTTTTTTACCGTTACCCTTTTCCTTTTTTGAATTCCACTATGTTTTAAACCCAATACATAGGTGAAAAATATTACTTATGAAAGTCATATTTTCTTGAAAAAAAAGAAATAAATAAACAGTTACTGAGCTTTGGGTTTGCTTTGAATTTCTTCTTTGGACTTGCCCTCCTCTTGGGTTCTTCTAAATATTGAAAACCAGATGGAGCTCTTTTACTCAAGGAATGAGAGATCTTAATGAAATTATTTGCTGCTCCTTTGGCTCTTCCACTTTTTTTGGATCTTTGAGTGGAATTGGGGTCTTGAATAAGAACAACTTAATATTTTCCACTGTATATCTTCATGGTTTCACCCAAATTACAATTCTGTTTTCCGGGTGGAAACTTGTGGAATTATTTAAATAGTTCAGTGAGATATAGATTTTAATTGCTGGTTTTGGATGAAACATAAAGGGTCTCTGATTCTTCAGTTCAATCAGGGTTCAGTGTTAACTGGAGAAAACAAAATAAAAATATATGAGGAAATTATTAATTTTAACTTGAATCCCCCAAAAAAATGAAAAACAACTTACTGAGAGGGGGGTTTTGACATGCCATTGAGGATGAAAATATTCCACTTGGAAGAGTATACCCTTTCTGATAGCCAATATGAAAATGGCATACTCATGTAAGAAAATTAATCACAGTTGGTGCAAGTAGTGGAATACTCAGGAAATTTATGAAATCAATGAATGGTTTTCAGTGAAAGGTGGCTGGTGTTCTGAGAGAGATGATCCACACGGTGATTCAAACCAATCAGATGCTTCAATTATTTCTCAGAGGATTCAATAGCTCTTCCATGGATTTGGATGGTGATTTAAATTTAAATTTTCTGAATTAAATTAGAAAAAGAGCCAATAGATAAATTAATTAAATGTTTAATGTAAGAGTGTAGTCCTTAAATTTTAGAGGTACTTGTAATGGTTTTTTTTTGGCCAAAAAGGAGGCCAATGGTATCTTCAGAGGAATCCAGTTCTCAGCAAGGTAGTAAGAAGTGGGAGGATTTGAGAATAGAGAAAGTTTGGTGAAGTTTTCATGATAGATTTATTCTGATTTGGAATGGACCAACTTATTGAATTCTTCCTGGAAAAGCTTCCATTAATTTTTGAATATGAAGTGCTTCCTCAAATGGGTTTGAAAATTTTTGAAAATTTGCCAGAGAAAGAGAAGATGATTACAAGAAGCAAAAATTTTTTAGATTGAGCTTATCAAAGCTTGTTCTTTGCTGTCACAATAACCCTTGGGTGTTGATTTTCTGAAATTTACAGAAGTTGATTGAGGGCCCATTCATAGTTCTCTTTGTTCTCTTGAGATAAAAAAAAGAAGCCAAATGAGAAAGTTCTTGAAAAAATTTTTACCCCAACAATATGAAGTAGGGGAATTCCAAAATGTTTTTTTTTGTATTTAAATTCCACCATTAGAAGAGTAGGAAAAGGTATGGGAATTTTAATGAAATCAGAGTTTGAAATGAAGAAATAATTTATTTGAGCATTTATATTATTCATTTTTTAGAAAAAAGAAGAATAATGGATTTGCATTATGAGGGCTTCAAAGGGAGATTTTCCATCAATATTGGTTTTTTAATTTGATTTCTATCCTTTTTTATAGTATTTAAAATGGTATTAACAGGAGATGATGAGTTTTTCATCATAGAGTTGAAAATTTTTAAGGGGGGAAATCCAGCTTTGGTTCAATTTCAACCATCTCCTGTTGCTTGCCTTGAGGATTTCTGTGGAGGGAATGAGTGTAAGGATTGTTTTAAGGTGGATGTTTGTGGTATGGACATATAACCTTTACCAGTCAGAGATCCAAAATTTTGGAAACATTGCCTGATAATCTGAAAGGAAAAATTTTCTTTCTTGAATTTTTTAAACTTGTGGTATCTTTTGTGGCTTCATATTCCCCATTTATATCACAGTGAAAGGTGTAGCTCCTGTTGCTTTCCTTGAAGATTTCTGTGGATGGGATGAGTGGAAGGATTGTTTTAAGGTGGATGGTTGTGGTCTGGAAATATAAACTTTACCAGCCAGAGATTCAAATTTTTGGAAACATTTCCTGATAATCTGAAAGGAAAAATTTTCTTTCTTGAATTCTTTAAGCTTGTGGTATCTTTTCTGAGTTCATATTACCAAGGTATATCACAGTGAAAGGTGTAGGTATGTTTCTAGCAATTGGATAAGCTTGAAGATATTGGTTTTGAGTGGTGTGGTGTGGTGATGAGTGGAGTGGAGTGGAGTGGAGTGGAGTGGAGTGGAGTGGAGTGGAGTGGAGTGGAGTGGAGTGGAGTGGAGTGGTGTGGTGTGGTGTGGAGTGGTGTGGAGTGGAGTGGTGTGGTGTGGTGTGGTGTGGTGTGGTGTAGTTGGGAGTGGATTGGAGCTGATTGAAGTGAAGTGGTGTGGTGTGCAGTGAAGTGGTGTGATGTGGTGAGATGAGGTGTGGTGTGGTTGGGGTGGTGTTGCATGGTAGTGGGTTTTTGGAATTATTTTCATTGTGTTATATAACTTCAGGGGTAAAACATTTCAAAGAAATCAGAAAAACATTCAGTTGGATATTTAGATTCAATTCTAAATTTATTTCAAAAAATTTGGTGGAAAGTATTATTCCAGATGTAAAACAAACCATTGCAATGGATGTGTTAAGTTGAAGTGTTATTATGTTTGATTGAATGTTTGGAGGCTCAGGATAAATCCAATAAATCCCAAAAAATACTCAAAATATCTCTAGTAGTTTCATAACCTTTTTCTGAGCTTAAATAAACAAAAAATAAACAAAAAATAACCAAAAAGCCAATTAAAAGGATCCATGAGTGCAATGAGATTATTGTTTGATTTTTTATATGAATTCTTGAAGGTAAAAGAATGGAGAATTCTTTTTCTCACGTATACAACCCTTTATTTCATGCATATTGATTTTGGCCTGTGGTTGCATCCCTCTGGTATTTCTTGCAAAACTACTATATTTCATGCAAAATTCAAGAATTCATTCTATTGGATTCTGACTGTGAAGCCCCATAGAAGGGTTTCTTAAACTCCTTAAAAAAATCTTTGGTAATTTCAAAGGCTTTAGAACCCCTTCAGAAATGAAATCAAAAAATGAAAAAATTCTTTAAAAACAAATTTTTGCTTGGTTTTTTGATCCTTATTCTGGCTGTTGGAGTTAGTTTTTTTTGATTATTTCAGCTTCCAGAACGTTTGACTAACATTTATAGAGTTTTCTATTTTTTTCATAATTTTTTGATGTATTGTTTCAACTTGAAAAACTCCTTACAAAAAACAAAAAACAAATCAGGGCGTATCAGCGTTAAGCAAACCCACCATTTTTTAATGGCGGGTTGCAAACCAAATTGGCTGTTTCAAAACTGCCATTGAACAAAAAAAACCACTTATTTCTCATCAGACATGTCTGAGTTACTTGGAAATAAGTTTTTTTTCCAAGTAAATTATATAAAGGCTTCCACCACCTGTCCACTTCATACACCCCTGGTTTTCCACCTCCAACTTGCAAAAATTCTAACTCCAACCTCATTGAAACAAAATTTGATTCATTTCCCTTCATCTATTCATCACTATCCTTCTCACTTCATCACTCTCATCACTTTATTGCTTTCATCACATCCAGCTAAATCTCATTGCATCACTATCCTCATCACTTCATCATTATCATACCTTTATCACTTCAATCACATGCAGCTAACTCTCATTACATAACTATCCTCATCATTCCCTCACCCTCATTGCTTTATTTCTTTCATCACATCCTAAATCTCATTGCTTTATCCCTCTTGTCAATTCATCAATCTCATCTCTTCCTATGCTCTTTTCTTCATCATTCCCATAATGGAACCTCAGAGATCCTACCCCCACAAGTCCACTAAACAATCCAATGGACCAAATCAAACATCCCCCAGGAACTCAACATCCAAAAACCCTCCCCCATCAGCTTCCAAAGGCTCAAGTCATCTCAAGATAGCTGATAACATCATCCTGTTAAACTGGCTCAAAATTCCGTCCAACTATGATGCTTGCTTTGGATCTGACAATGAAACACACCTTGGCCAACATCCATAATCTAACTTCAATTGTTATCTACTGATGCCCAATGAACTCATAAATAAAAAAATCAAGGCTGGACCTGTCATCCAAACAGATGAGGGAGAGATCCAAGAATTATTGAGCCAAGTACAAAAAGGTCCACTCCATGTCAATCTCCACCCGCTTTGGTATCACTGACTCCAACCAATCCAAGGGAATCAACTTGGTGGTTGATAAGCTTGACCTCATTTGTCCTTTTTAAATTCAAATGGATGAAATCTTGGGAAAGAAGGCCAAAATCACCCCCCTAGCTGCTTTTGAAGCCAAAAATCTGACTCAGTTGATGCCAAGGACTTGGCTGGGGATGCTCAGCCTAGCAATGAGTACCTTGATGAAACCTTTGCCTTTGAGTGGCCCCCATCCAATGCCAAGGAGGATATTCAAACACAATCAGATTTAATCACGTCTACTTCCTCATCAATTGATGAGTCAAAACAAACCTTGGACCCCCCACTTACTTATTTTGATTGCTCTCTTCCTGGGGTGGAAGAATTAGAGAAATTGGTCAATGAGGAGGGTGTTGAATGGTGAATGAGGTCATATTGCCAATGTGCCTTCATCCTTATTTACTTTCATTTTTTTCCCTATTTCATTTCCCTTTACGTTGCATGTGGGCGCTTCCTCTTGTATTTGTCCTCCCCAGGGCCCTCCTAGTGCTATTGGTGCATGCTCCGTTTGTGACTCTTATCTACTAGCACCAGCTCAGAACCAGGATTCTCTTTTCCCTGTTAGGTTCCCAAACCGTGCAACCTGCATCCTGGGTCTTTACCTGGAGCTACTGGTAACTTTGCAGCTTGTGGTGTTGTCCTACCAAATTGTGGCCTCAAGCCTTTTCTTTTTAGGTGTGACTCATCTCTGTCTCACTTTGTTTGCTTCACATCGAATCTGATATTTTCTTTTTTAGTCTGATTGCAACAGATTTATAGTCCCATTAGCACAAACTTGACCTGAAAAGAAAAAGCTCCTTGCCATGACCAACCAAGAAGACAGCCCATAACTCAATATCCCAATCCTCACGGAATCCAACTTCCCTAACTGTCTCATACTTCTAAAGAGCTATCTCACAAGAAAGGGGCTCCAAAAACTCATTTAGGGATATAAATCCAATGATGCTACCATTCCTACGCAAAAAAGGAAGATCTATGAGGCCTGTGCATCCAGCACCTAGGTAAAATTGCATTTGAGGTGGTGGTGAACAGCTCAATTGAAGCTAACCCCCATGCTATTCTGGAAGCTATCCACAGGAGGTAAGCCTTGCAATTGTCCAACCACTGCAGCCACTGCTGGCTTAATTTCATATGCTACCAGTACAAGGGGGATCTCTCTCAATAAATTAACGACTGCTGTAAATGGATGAAAAAGCTGTCTGTGGTCGAAATCAACTTCCCTCAAGACATTCTTAGTGACACCATCCTGGCCAAACTCCCTACCACCTTCCACCAAATAGTCAACACTCTCCTTCTGAACAAAAAAATACCAAACAACTTGACAGCAGTGCTCAAAAAACTTAGGGAAGTCCTAAACCAGGAAACCTCTCAAAAGGAAGAGACAACTGAACCAGTAGAGGAAGTGTCCTCTACTTCCCCGCACAAAACTGCACCTCAAAAGAAACCAAGAACCAAACACCTGTGCTCCAAGGGCAAACAAAACCTTCTGGAAAACCACCCAGAAGTTCAACGCTGGTTTCTCCATCCAGAACAGCGTTTTAATCACTCCACCTATAAAGCTCTCTCTCATCTCAACTCCGCAATGCCTTCAACTTATGCAACCAACTTGAACAATCCAGAACCACCTCAAGCTTTTCTGAACGCACAGGTCTACCTCAAGGCTACCAAAACCCAAACACATCTCTTTCCTGGGATTGATTCAGGAGCTTTACATCCAATAATCAATTCTTCCCTTCTGCTGTGGGATATTCAACTCCTATAGATCTGAAAGTGGGAAAAGGAGCAGAAGGTACTGACCTTTTGGCCTTAGCAATGGGTAAAGCCACGCTCTTCAATCACCTGGGCAAAGAAATTCAACTTTGCAACGTACTCCTGGTCCCCTCTCTGAACCGCTCTCTCATCCTCCTCCCTCAACTTACATCAAAGTCAGCCACTATCAATTGAATTGGCTTTATTGATACTAAATCTCCCTTGATAATTTCTTGTTTTTTGGCACTTCCAGAAGTCACCTAGTCCAAATTCATGGCACTAAGCTTAAAAGCTCTGCCAAGAGCTCTGTGCTCCTTAAGAAACCTCAAGGGGCTCCATGAAACCTTCAGCTGGGACACCCCCACAACGCCGCTCTCAAAACTCTTTTTCCAGTAAGTTCCTCTCACTCCAACTGCAATATCTGCAAGATTTTTAAGATGATGGCCAGCCCGTTTTGTGGTTACTTCGAACCATCTGCTTGCTGCCTGGAAATAATTCACCTCAATCTTGTTGGTCCTTTTCTGGTCCAGTCAAATGGCAGCTGCAAGTACTTCCTCACATTTGTTGACCAATTCTCAGGCTTCAAGTAAGTCTCTTTCTTCTTCTCCAAAGATCAAGCCTCAGCGGCCATCAAGAACTTCATAAATCACTCTGAAAATCTGCTTAGCTCCACGGGCTTTACGGTTGTATCGGAAAACAGGGGTAAGTTTGTGAATTAGGAGATTGGTTGGTATTTTAAGCTTCATTGCATTAATCATCACCTGGCTCCAGAATACAACCCCAAACAGAACAGCCTAGCTGAAAGAACAAATGTTTCCATTCTAGATAAAGCCCAATGCTTACTGGTGCCAATTAGACTTCCTCCCACCTAACAGGATGAAGCTGTCAAAACTGCAACCAACCTTCTGAACGCGCCTCCTGTCTTATCCAAGGGTCAAAAAATTCCCTACAAGATCCGGTTCCAACAGCCATTCAACCACCATTTCCTCAAGCCATTTTTTTGCACCACTTACTCGCTCATTCCAAAGGCCAGGTGCAGTTTGAAAATGTTGGATAATGGAGAAAAGGGTATCCTCCTTGGGTATTTTAATGATTTCTCATCCTATAAGATACTTGACCATCAAACCAAGCGGGTGCACTCAAGCACCAATGTCCCCTTTCTCGAGGACACTTTTGAGCGCAACAAAGTTGCAGTCTTGGGAGATCTCAATCAATTTCCTAATCCTCTGCAGCCCTTCATGGGGGAAAAACTCCCTGCCATTCCTCCTGAAACAAATTCAACCCCTGATACAGTCCTTTCAACAGCTGAGAAAACCTCTGTTACCAACCACAGTATAGTCTCCAATTGCAACATTCTTACACACTCTAAACAAGAACCAATGGATGTGAAACCTCAAATGAATCTTATGAATACTGAACTCCAAGATCCCAAGTCTCTGGATGAAGCTTTGCACAGCCCCCAAATACTGGAATGGATTGCCGCCATGGACAAGGAAATTCAAAATCTTCTTTCCTTCAAGTTGTGGGATGAGTTTGAGAGGACCAATTCCATCAACCAGCTGAAATTTATCTGGGTATTCTGAAAAAATAAAGATAAATAAAACAGCATCATTGAATTCAAGGCCCAGCTTTGCAAGCAGGGTTTCCACCAGAAATTGGGTTTTGACTACACCAATGTGCTTGCACTCATGGGCAACAGGTCCTCACTCCAACTTCTCATCTCAAACGCCATCCAGCAAGGCTACAAATTCAATCCCCTCAATGTAAAATCAGCTTTTCTCAATGCTCCCTTAAGAGAGACCATCCATGTCCTCACACTGGCAAAAGTAATGGTGACACAAGGAAAGTCCCTCAAGCTCAAAAAGGCTCTGTACAGCCTGAAACAGGCACCTCAAAGGTGGTACAACACACTGAGCGGTTGGCTTTCCCAGGAAAGTTTTTTTCAAAGTGAGGCCAATTTATGAGTGCTCTGGAAGGGGAACACCTAACTTTATGTGCACGTGGAATATCACCACTTCAGCCTGCATCCAAAGCCTTTTATTGACCCCATTTTGGGCAGCTTCAAAATCAAGGATCTTGGCCGGGTGTTGCTCCTTCTGGGAATCAATGTGAGTCAATGTCAGAACCTGTTCCATCTAAGTCAAGGGAATTACATATCCTTACTTGCGGATCAATACTGACTTCCTCAACACAAGCAATACTTGAGGCCTTTCAGACCCTTTGGGAAATTACTGCCAGAATCTGAGGAGGAGCATTGGCTCTTTGTCCAAAGTGGCTTAAACTAAAGAAAACTGGTTGGTGAGCTAACCTACGTAAGCTGCAACACTCAGCCTGATATCAGATTTTCTGTTAAATACCTTACCCAATTCTTAAACAAGCCCAGCAAGAAGCACTGGGAAGCTGGAATTCTTGCCCCCAGGTATTTTCAGTCAACACCAGATGTGGGGCTCACTTTCTCAAGAAAGCTGTGCCAGAACGGACTCAGCTTGTAAATAGACGCCAACTGAGGCACGTGTCCAACCACCAGAAGGTCAATCAGCAGCTTTTTATTCCTGTGGAACAATAATTTTATCAGCTGGAAATCACAAAAAAAATCAAATGTTATGCTATCCACAACCAAAGCAAAATACAAGGCAGTGGCCAAAAATGTGAAGGAAGTTCTCTGGTTCAAACCGCTGACGGAAGAGGTGCTTGGGTCAACAATGAAGGTGCCTGACGTTTCCCATGAAGACAATGACAGTTGTTTCAAACTCACAACTAACTCAGCTAATAATGCCGGCTTTCAAACAAAACACATGAAACTACGGTTCCATTTCCGGAGAGAAGAAGTCAAGAAAGGCACCCTTTCCATCAAACGTATAGATTACAAGGAAAACCCCGCAGAATTCCTCACTAAAACTTTCTCATGGAGCTCTCTTCAAGGGCAGATGAATGTGGGGTGCAACATTTCAGAATATTGAATGCAGGGAGGATGTTGAATGGTGAATGAGTTCATATTGCCAGTAAGACTTCATCCTTGTTTCATTTCATTTCTTTCCCCGTTGTACTTCTGTTTACGTGGCGTGTGTGAACTTGCTCTTGTATTTGCCCTCCCAAGGGCAATCCTAGTGCTATGGACGCACGCTCCATTTGTGACTCTTATCTACTAGCACTAGCTCAGAACCAGGATGATCTTTTCCCTGAATGGTTCCCAAACCGTGCCACCTGCATCCTGGGTCTTTACCTGGAGCTACTGGTCACTGCGCAGCTTGTGGTGTTGTCCTACCAACTTGAGGCCTCAAGCCTTTTCTTTTTAGGTGTGAATCATCTCCGTCTCACTTTGTTTGCTTCACCTCAAATCTGATAGTTTCTTTTAAGTCTGATTGCAACAGAGGATGTCATTCCCATAGCACCATTTCCACCAAAATCTGCTCAAGTAAGGAACCAAGATATTTTATCTTCCTTCTGGTTAATACTGACTGATTTATATTTGAAATTACCAGTAGGGGTCTCCCACATCCCCTTCAAATGAGGGCAATGATCTTCCCACAAAAAAATCCTCTGTAAAGGGAAAGAAAAAGGCCTTCAATTCAATCAGCATCAACCCCAATAGCATTCAAAAGGAGAGAAACACTTCCAATTTTTTGGACTCTGAGGAGATCATTGATAAGAAACATTGAAGTAAGCCCATTGGATTCTCCTTTATTTTGCAATAAAGCTCATTCCTATTCCCCTCTTAAAAAAAGTGAAATCACAAATTGAATCTGAAAAACTTCATTTTGAAAACAAGAAGTGGAATCTTTGACTGGCTACCAATTTTCAAAAGCAGAAAGCTGAGAGTTTGGCTTATCAACAAAAATCGGATGCTGGGTGGAATTTGAAACAGGCTGAGCTAGAATTTCAAAAAGAGTAAAAGGAGAAGGATTGGAAGCAAGCACAACTGAAGATGAGGAGTGAACAACTGGCAACAGAAAAAAAGGATAAGTGGTCAATATCTGCAGCAAACATTGGTAGCAGTAGAAAAATATATGAATTAAAGGATATTACTCAAATTTTGGGCTTGTAAATATATTCGCTTGGCTGAAAAACTTAAAAAGAAAAAAAAATTTGATTGCAAAAATACTTCATACCATTTTTAACCAAACCCCCAATAAAATATTTTTTCTTTTTATTCATATTTTTTTCCCTGGAGTATATTTTCCCACTCCCCAAGTCCCAGAAAGTGTTTTGAGTTTTTTTGTTTGATTTTCATTGAAATTTTCATTCTTGTATCAGTGGAACTATCCACAGCAAGAAAAGTACAGTGCTTTTACTTATTGGCTTCCCAAACCATTTTGAATATGCCTGTTTGCTTGAAATCAATTCCAAAGCCAAGGTCAGGAAAAACAAATTGTCCATATGATACTTCATATTGATCGGTAGTTTCAATAAGTATTTCATTTGATTTGTTGTTTGGAACTGCAATTCAAAGGGAATACCCAGAGATGTGACCTTTGTCAATGTGAGGTGAGTTTTAAAAAGAGTTGGATGTGAAAGTAACATGCGGAGATCAGTCAAAGGGAGTTGGCCAAGAACCAAACTTGAGTGAGGAGAAAGAGGGGTTTCTATGTTCCTTCATTATTTCACTGTTTGATTCACAGGGAAGTCTGGCCAAATTGCAAAAAATTTGTCCTAAAATTTAGAGACTTTGTCTGCCTTAAGATTGAAAAAAGCATACTCTTGAGGGGAAGATTGAATAGATGATTTCTTCACATAGCGTCGTAATAACTCAAAGGGTTCCATCAATTTGTGTCATCCAATTGCCCACATTTTTCCGCCCCAAGATATTTAGGGACCAACAGTTTTGACAAATTTTTTTTAATGGTGAAGTAAATTTGTCACAAAGTTGATGTCCTTCTTGTCTTGGTCAGAAAGTTTCTCCAATGGGACAAATTAAATTATTGCAACAAGACTTTTATGATCAGATTTATTGAGAAAAATGACTTTGCCATGGCTGAAGAAATGGAATCACTTGATTGTCTGCTTGACATGTTCAAACTCAGTGGGTGAGGGTTTTTGATTGTTCTTTTTCTTTTTGGGGTTGATGGCAGGATACAGATCCAAAGTTTTTGTTTCTGTCTAGACCATACAACCATTTCATGGATGCCCCCTATGAAAGTTCCAAAGTGAGTTTGGATTCCCTCATTTGAATCCTCTTTTGCTTCAAAGTCCTCTGCTTGCAACCCCTCTTTATGTTTGTTAACAAATCTCCTTCAATCTTGTTCCCTCCCAGGCAAATTCTCCGCTTGGGGTGAGGATCAAGGAGGGATTCAATTTGGAGTATAACATTTTGAGTGTCGTGGAAGAAGTGATGGAATTGAAGGAAAAGGGGTCAAAGAAGGGTTACAAAAAAATCACATGAAAGTCACCTGATCACCAAAAAAAAAAGAAAAGAAAAAAAAAATTGCTGGGCGTGGGTGTTAACTTATTGGGCTGGGCTTGTTACCAAAAAAAACAAGGTCATCTCATCACCAAAAAAAAAAAAAAACAAATTACCGTGGTGCAAGCAAATTGGGCTTGGCTTTGGGGTTGGCCTTGGGTTGGGCCTTGGGCCAGGCTAGGAGGGCCAGGGGGAATGGCACCTGGCAGAAAGGGGAGGGAGGGGGATGGATTGCGAGGGATCAAGGGGCGGGGCTGATGAGAGCAAGGGGGGGAGGCAGGCCCAGCAAGCCAACGTGGGGGCTGCAAGCTGAGCAGGGAGGGGTGGACCGGAGCAAGGGGGGAAGGGCTGGAAAGCCAAGGGCAGAGCAAGGGGAGGCAAGCCAGCAAGCCAATGGAGATCAAGGGGGGGTGTGGGTGGCCAGCCAAGCAAGGAGGGGGTGGGCAGACTGGAGAAAGGGGGGGGCGGCAAGCCAAGGGCTTAGCAAGGGTGGGTGGAGCAGGCAAGCCAAAGGAGACCAAGGAGGGGGGTGGGGCCGGAAAGCCAAGCAAGAGCAAGCAGGAGGGCGGGGCCGGTGGGCCAAGAAAGCAGGCAGGGGGTGGACAGGAGAAAGAGCAAGCAGGTGCTGAGCAAGGAGGGGGGGGGGCTGACCATAGCAGGGGCAAGGGGGGGCCAACCGGAGAAAGAGAAAGGGGGGGTGGGGACGGCAAGCAAAATGAGACCAAGTGGGAGGGAGGGGCCAGCAAGCCAAGAAAGGAGTGGGGGCAGACTGGAGCAAAATTGAGGGGGGGAAGACCAGAGAAAGAGTGAGGGAGGGCAGGGACGGCAAGCCAAGCAAGGTGGGAGGGAGACTGAGGGAGGGGGGAGAGGGGAGGTGTTGGTGAGTGAGTGGGAGTGAGTGAGAGGGCATGAGGAAAAAGGGAATGAGGAGGATGGAGGGAGGGGGCTTACCTGGGGAATGAACCAAGGGGGTGGGGGGGCCTGAAGGGGGATGGAGTTGGATGAATTAAAGGATGGGAATTGGATGATGCGCGGGATGAGGAGGAGCTTGAGGAGGAGGGGGGGAAGCTTACCTGGGGTGCCAATAAAAGGAGGAGGGGAGGTGGATGGTGAGGTGGAGGTGATGGGTGAGGTGGATGTTAAAATATGTATGCACTTACATGTGTGCTACTTATAAGTGTTATCCAAATGAGATGCACATGTGGGCCTCTGCAGCCCATTGGACACACAAACCGACCATAGGGGCCTGTGTGGATGTCACAGATTTGGAGAAACTGGCCTCAAAACACGTGAAACAGGCCTATTGGTACACAGAACCTAACGGGCCCAGTGGGGTATATGGGAAAATACAGCCAGATGGGCTGGTATGGGAAAAATTGGGCCCAAGGTTTATTTTGGACATACTTGGCCAGACGGGCTGGCCATCCAAAGTATGGTTTACTCGGTTTTTGGGCTTGAGGCTGCCCATTGGGGCTGCCGCCTGTGTTGCAGCCTGCTCAGGGCCGCCGTTTTTGCCTATGGCCTGTTTACGGGGCACAGAACCCCTGCGGGTCTGCCATAGGAGGCAGCGCAGCTTCTGCGCCGGGTGGCGGCAAGTGTTGGAGGCATGGGGCTGGGGCCGACGGCCCCGGCTCCTCGCCCTCCACTCACTTGCCATTGCAAGGGGAAGGGGGAAGGCTGGCTGGGTTGAACCAGCCAGCGACCGGTTGCAAGGTGCAACCAGTCAGGGTGAAGGGGATTTCATCACCCTCCCACCCAGGAGGATGACAAGGTAGCTGGCCGCAACAAAGCAACCAGCCATTGGGGGGACCTGACCACCCCTCCACCATCAAAGCAAAGGGCAACAAAGGGGCGCTCCCCCCCCCCTTTACTGAGGGGGAGGAGCAACAGGCTGGAGGTGATTTGACCACGCCCCAGCCCACCTTAACTTGACAACGCCCTGGGGTTATCAACCCCCAGGGCCCCTGGTAGAGGGATTTGATTGCCCGCTCCAGAAATCTGTGAGAAGGAGGGGGGGGAAAGCTTGTCTGCTGGTCACACCCCCCCATTTGAGTATGAGACCGGACCCAGGTGTGTCCTGGGTCCCACCTGGCCACTTTTATGGCCAGGGGCTGGTTGCATGAGGCAACCAGCCAGCCTGTGAGGTGACAACCAACTAGGGATTGAACAGCAAAGGGTCTGGTTCAGCCCCGTAACAGTTGAAACACCAGAAAGAACCGGAATAGGCTGGTTGTAATGGTACAGGGAATGACGCCATGCGGGCTGATGGAGTCAAAACCAAGTAACAAGGCCTGTAGAGCCTGTAGAACTCTTTTGGGGCGGAAAATTTGCCTTTTGGCTTTTTGTATCATGGGCTCACAACAGACAAATGTTTTGTACTAAAGGAGCTCTTCTCCCTGCTGTTTTCCATCATCCATTCATCATCCAATTGAATTCATCACCAAAATCATCCAACGTATTGCCCCATTGTGAGAGCCCATTAGCAATTATTGACACAAGGTGTCCATCATTTTTTTTGATTTAAATACTGCTCATTTGCATAAGCTAATTGCTGGCCATAATTATAACACATTGTCAGTACCAAAATCATCATTACTTCCAAGCCATCTAGACCCTTTTACCTCACTCTGGGGAACCTCAAAGACCTCAAGTTTTCCAAGAAGATTTCCTATATCCCTGATGTTAGCTCCACCAAGATAGTTCTGAACAGTCAGAATTCTAATGCTTGGGCTGTCCTTATGGATAGTGATCTGCATAACATTTGTTGTGCGGAGATAATGGATGCAGATGACACTTTGATCAGTTCAGAAGTTGAGAAAAAGTCTTATCATCTCATCCTAAGGCATCTTTATGAGAATCATGTGACATGGGTTGCTGATACTCTTAGGGAAGATGAGAGAAGGAGGGGAAGCTTCCTTTGGAAGTTGCTTAAGTCCAACTATGCTGGTGATTGTGTTCACCAGAAGGGTATAGCTTTCAATAAAACTTTTCAAGTGACAATATTCAAATTGTAAACAGTTTGTTGCAGAGGCCAGGTCTATCTTTGCCAAGTTTAAGTCATCAGGACTTAACATTGATCCTGAGTGTTTTTCAGTCTTAATACTTCAGACGCTACCATAGGAGTTTTATTCTTTAGTCAGAATTATTTCTCAATTGGATCCTCTTCCTGCGGAGGAGGATGTGCTGAATGGATTGAAAAGGATGATCTTCAGTTCAAGATGAAGGGGGTTTCTGTAAAATCCCTTGTTTGAAAGACTGGAAAATCTTGCAGGAAGGCAAAAAAGAATTTTTCCAAGGTCTTATGCTATAATTGTCAGAAGAAGGGGGATTATGCTGAGGATTGCAAGGAGGCCAAGAAGAGAAAGAATTCCAAATAGAATGACAAGGAGGTCAATCTCCTTACTGAAAATGTTGCAATGGTGGCGTTTTATGGTCCAATGGAAATGGTTGTTGGGGAAGAAGGTCCCAACAAGAAGGCCAAAATTTATGAGGATCAAGAAATTGATTTGAAAAATTATGAAGTGATTAATCTTAACCTCAAAAATGAGAACTTATCAGTTACTGATAAAGCTTCTTTCCTATTAGGAGGATTGAAGGAGGATGTTCTTGTTTTGATTGATTCTGGCTGTACAGATAACATGTTCTTTGAACCAAATTTATTTTCAAATCTGAGTGATTATGATGGAATTTTGAAAATTGGTCAGAAAGGCAGAAAAATTCAGATTAAGGGAATTGGAAAAGTTATTCTGGCAAATAACTTGGGTTTCAAAATTTCTTTTGAGAAAATGTTCTATGTACCAGATTTGCCTTATAACCTTGTGTCTCTTGGTGTGTTGTGGAAAAAAGGCTTCCTGATTTTTTATCTTAAATAAGATAGGTTTGTTATTGATATGGATGGGAGAACTTTTCCTATTGGACAGGTTTGGAACAAGCTTTTGTGTGTAAGCTTGTTCAAAATCTCAGCTCTGAGCACTGTTTCTCACAATAGACGTGGCTATAAGGTAAAGGACAGCAACTGTGAGAGTTTACCTTGGGGTCTAACACTAGAAATGTGTTCTCAAAGAGTAGAGATTGCACTGATGTTCCTAGAGAGGAATTTCTCATTGATTCGGAAGGGTCATTTACACCGGATTCCCTTGGTGGGGCAAGATAGTTCATCAATTTAGTTGATACTGCAACTAATTATGTTTGCGTTAAACCAATTCAATCTAAGGATCAGACCACAGAGGAGATTTCTGTAATCTCCAAATTCTGGAAAAAGAATGGTCTGATGAATGAGATCAAGAGGGTTATTACCAATGGAGGTGGTGATTTTGTGAGTAAAGAGTTTGAGAGGTTATTTAAAGATTATGGTATCATTCATATAGTCACTACTGCAAGTGATCCAAAAAAAAAATGGAATAGTTGAGAGAATTAATAGGAATTTAGTGGAAAAAGTCAGAACTATCATTTCTCAATCTGGTCTACCAAAGTTCTTATGGGCTGAGTTGATGTGTACAGTCTGTCTGTTGCATAACATTGTAAGTGTTAATGGGAAGAGTCCTCATTATCAGTTTTGTAAGTTGTACCCCAAAACTTCACACCTAAGAACAATTGGTTGCTTGGTGTATTAAAGTGTCCACCATAATGAGATCGTTGGAAAATTAGACCCTAGAGCCAGAAAAGGGGCACTTTTAGGATATGATTTAATAAGTAAATTTTATAGGATCTATTGTCCAGGTAGGGATGTAAAATTTGATGAAAGTAACTTTATACTCAAAAGGAGTGAAGATGTTGTTGTTAATAAGTCACAGCAAGAAATAGAATGAGCACCCATTTCACCAGCAAAGGCTGAGGAACATGTGGTTCCAGAAGATGAAGAGATGGCAGATGTACCACTAAAGGGTTTAGTTCCCGCTTCAGGGGAGTCCGTTCATTTGGAACCTGATAAGCCTCCACCTCCAGTTAGAAGGAGTGGTAATTTTAGATTAACATTTGATAGGTATGGGGAATGGAAGTCCCATCATGCTTCCGCAGGATATGAGGAACATACATTTCAGGAACAGTGTATGCTCAATGAAGTCCTGGAGTTGAGTTCAGAAATGGGTAGCAGGGTTAACCCAAATAGCTTTGGCCAAGATATGAATTCTGATGTGAGAGCCAACTGGCAGAGTTCTATTTTTGAGGAATTTGATTCTCTAGAATAAAATAGTGTCTTTGAATTTTTTTCCAAAAGGAAAGACCATTTTGGGGTCTAGATTGGTGTTAAAAAAGACGTTTGAAACAAATGGAGTTTTGAAAAGATTCAAAGCTAGATGTGTTGCACAGGGCTTCAAGCAGAGAGAGGGTATCAATTACCAAGAAAAATTCTCACCAACTGGAAGGCTGTCCACCTTCAGGTACATCATTTCTCTGGAAGTGGAGTGTTGAGTTCACTGAGGAGATGCAGAAGTGAGAGCAGAGAGAAGGATAAGATTTCAGATAGTGACAAACGGAGATTGAGGAAAATAATGATCAGACATAAAAAAAAGAAAAACAATCTTACCTGATGAGATGCAGAAGTGAGAGCAGAGAGAAGGATGAGAGAGGAATCCTTCTGTCTGGATGGACCTCTTTCCTCAGGTAGTGATGAATGTCTGAGTGTCACGAACAATGTGACATGATCTATGGGAGTAAGAGACGCGCGCTAGTGACATTTATATGGAAACAGAAATAGGAAATAGACCGTGAAAGATGTGTGAGGCATATATGCCTTGTATATTTGATGACTGGGACAATTTGGGAGATTGAACAGAGAAGTAAGAGATCTGGGAAATAGAGGGAAAAGGAAAGGAAAACAAAAGTAAAGAAAGCAAGTTGTGGGGCATCAGGTATGCAAACTCCAACACCCCCCCTGCCTGAGCACATCACACCAGACCAAACAGGGAGCGGTGTTTTTGTAGAAGAATTTTGGCCAGAGGTTTTGTCAGCATGTCCGCCAGCATATTGGAGGTGGAGACATGCTGAAAATTAAAAAGGGAACAGCCAACGCATTCGGGGATGAAATGGTGTCGGGCATTGATATGCTTTGTCCTAGAGTGGTGAAGAGCATTCCTTTCTAGAGCTTCAGCGCCGCTGTTGTCTACCAAAAGAATGAACGGCTTGGACCCATGAATGCGTAATTCTGACAGTAGGTTGCGCAACCACAGGCCTTCATTGCATGAATCGGACATAGCTTTGTACTCTGCTTTGGTGCTGGAGAGGGAGACTGTGGGTTGTTTCTTTGACTTCCACGAGATGGCGCCAAGACCCAGCAGATATGTGTAGCCAAAGGTTGATCTTCTGTCAACAATGTCTTCAGCCCAATCGGAATCTGTGTATCCTGTAAGATCAAGGGTTGGGCCTCCAAGGACAATCCGCAGGTTGCGGGAGCCTCTGAGGTACCTAAGGATTCGAATTGCGGCGTTCCAGTGATTGACTGAGGGATCTTGGAGAAATTGTGAGAGCCTGTTAACAGCAAAGGCAACGTCAGGGCGCGTGCACTGGGAAATCCATAGCAGGGAGCCAATGAGTTTATTGTACTTGGGAGGAGCCGCAGGAGATTCGGGAGTCCGTTTGTGTAGCAATTTGAAAGAGGCCAAGGCAGGCGTTTGAGCGGTCTTGAGATCTGACAGTAGAAGGAATCGGTTTCAGGCAGAGTTGATGTAGTGGGACTGACCTATGGAAACAGTCCTTGATCCCATGTTGCGTTGGACGGACAGTGACAGAAAAATGTGAAGTTCTTCATCCAAAACAACAGTGAACTTCTTGCTTATGTCCTTTATGAAACACTTCACAAAGTTGGGGGTACCAACCACGGCAAGATCGTCGACATGAGTGGCTACGGCACCCAAGAGGTTGCCACCTACGAGCTTGTAGTAGACTGCTGAATCGTAAGAGGACTGAGATAAACCTAGCGAAAGCATTGCTGAGCTTAGCTCAAGGTTCCAGTGACGGGGTGACTGACGCAAACCGTAGATCGCACAAGACACCTCGAATACCCAGTCGGGGTGGGATGGGTCTACAAAACCTGGGGGCTGGGACATGTATACAGGCTCGTCTAGCTGACCGTTCAAGAAAGCAGTCTTGAAGTCAACCTGACGGCCAATCCAGTCATTGTGGCCGAGGAGGGACAGAATTAATCGAAGAGACTCCATAAGGAGGGTGGGAGCGAAAACATTGGAGAAATCCAATCCTTGAACTAGGGAGAAACCCATTGCAACAAGCCTTGCCTTTAGTTTCAGGATGGAACCATCTTCGCGACGTTTAACCTTGAAAAACCATTTGCACCGGATGATCTTTCTGCCTTTTGGCGGCGGGACCAACTTCCAGGTACCCATTCCTTGAAGCAACAACATTTTGTCTTGGGCAGAGAGGATCCAAAGAAGGCAATGAGGCGACCAAAGAAGTTGTTTCCACGTTGTTGGGGCGACAAGTTCGTCTTTCACTGAGGCGGAGCGGGAGAAATTCCCGTAACGGGAGGGAGATCGGCGACGCCTTGACAATTGTCGAGCCGGAAACAACGGGGTTGGGAAGGTAACGGACCGGTTGGGGGGAGGTTCTTTCCCTGGGATCGGTAGTGGAGAAAGATGGGGAACGGAAGGAGGGGATGGAGCCAAAGGAACAGCAGGAGGAAAGGGATCACACGTGGGGAGAGGGGAAGATGGGGAGGGAGGAGACGATGTGGACACATTGTCGGTGGAAAGAGGGGGTATCCAGTCCGAGCCTGATGAGATGATGCTTGACAAGCGCGGCCGAGACAAGGGAGGTTGGAAGTTGACGGTCATAGAGGGTGAGGTGACTGGACGTTTGGAGGTCGGTTCTGGTGGCTGTGGTGCAGCCAAGTTTTCTGGGGGTGTGGGCGGAGATGAGGGAGCAGGAATTTCAAGAGGTAATGGAGAAACTGGGGAGAGAGGCGGAATGGGAGGGATGGAAGGAGGCTCTGAGTTTGGCGTCTGCTGTGGAAACTTTAGAGGTCGTCCCTCAACAAGTTGTCCCTAGTTACGGGATCAATGGTTCTAGCGTCTGTAAGACTGAGAATGCTTCCTTTCCTTTTCTCCGAGAGAGAGAGAGAGAGAGAGATAAAGAGATAAAGAGATCAAGAGATAAAGAGATCAAGAGATAAAGAGATCAAGAGATAAAGAGATGTCCCCCTTCTTTCACCCGTACTGAGGGGAGGGGTATTATATCCCCCTCTCCTCAGCCCTAACCTAAGTACAAGCACAAAGACAGACTGGCAACCATGAAGAAGGAACCCTAGACCCAGAACCCTAACCCATCCCCCAACCCATACCCATACCCTATCCCGGCCAGCTCGCCTGCCATTACGCGCATCCGGTTCGTCTTTTTGTGGCGCGGCCCTCCGCCGCGCGATACCCAAAGTTCGCCGCGCTTGCGCGCATCCGCCCGACGCTCCGTCTTGGATTTCCCGTCCCGTGGCCAGCCCGCGCTTGCGTGCGGCTGCCCACGCATATAGCCCCGCTGTCGCCCCGCCTTTTCCTCCCCCAACTAGCCGTCCAAGAACCTGGTTGGCCCAGCTCCATCCGTGAGTCGGACATCCAAGCGGGTCACGGCCCGCCTCCCTTAGTCAGGCCCGGCCCGCAGTCGCGTGCTCAATCCCGCCGCGCCCACTGCTGAGCCCGCAGCGGCTACTGCTGAGGACCGGCGCACCCCCACTGCTGAGCCTAACCTACCAGATGCTGAGCGCGCAGGCCGCAACGCAGTCCCCAACCCGAGGCTATATAATGACACCACACCGCTTGGGTCTGGTTTTGACGCTGTTGGGTTGAGCATACGGGAAAACAGTATTGTTGAAGATACAGTCACAAGACTTTATTACCTTACGGCTCTCATAGTAAAGGATGCGGTACCCGTTACCGTCAGGAAGATAGGACAGGAGGATGCCAAAATTACCCTTCTTGTTGAGTTTCAGCCGGTTTTTCTCAGGTACCTTGTACCATACTTTACACCCGAATGGATGGAGGTAGGATAGAGGTTTATCTTCGCGGCAAAGGAGAGAGTTCGGTGACACAAACCAGAAGGGCTTTTGCATGGAGGGGAATTGAACGCAAAAGTCAAATGGCGGAGAGCGTCCGCCCAGAAAGATTTGGGTAAGTGAGAGGATATAAGTGAGGCTTGAATCATATTTCATATGGTGCGATTGGACCGTTCAGCCACTCCATTGAGTTGAGGGGAGTGTGGAGGTCCTGGTTTGAGAGTGATGCCTTTCGATTTGAGGAAAGATTTTATTGGTTGGTTGAGGTATTCTCCTCCATTGTCTGTGTGCAGGGAGGTGATTTGTGATTGGTGCTGGTTTTCAAAAAAAGGTATGAAGATCTTTGTGCATTGAAAAACATCTGACTTGTTCTTGATAGGGTAGGTGAAAAGCGCCTTTGAGTAGTCATTGATAAAGGTAACGAAGTACTTGTACCCTTCTCGCAATGTAGTCTCAAAACTACACACGTTGGAATAGATTATTTGTCCAGCTCTGGTGGACCTATGGCTGAGACGAGTGTGAAAAGGGGTTTGTGTCATCTGTGATTCAATACAGGTTGGACACTGTTGAACCTCCAGATTGTTTGAGGGCATCGGTGAGATGTTTTGCAACTTGAGTAGTTTCTTGAGAGATATTAGGTTTAAGTGTGAGAGTCTGTTATGGTAGCCAAACAGGCTGTTGTCAGATGAACAGTCAATAGTTGAGGAACAGGAATCGTGGCCGCTTACATCCTTTCTTGACAGATAGTACAGATTTCCTTGTCGATATCCTGATTTGAGAGCCGAGTGAGTCAGATCAGTGGTTTTCTTGTTGTAGATTTTATATCCGTCCTTAGAAAAAACAACGATGAAACCGGAATTGCAGATGCTTGAGATGGAAAGGAGGGGTTTGTTTAGTTTAGGGACCAACAGAGATCCAATTTGGCAGAAGGAGAGGTCTAGAGATCCTTCAGCTATGGAAGTGATGGTGGATCCGTCTTCCAGGCAAATGGGAGTCAGTTTTGTTTTTCTGTTTGAGATCTGGTATTTGTAAGGTGTCATAGAAACGGAACATCCTGAGTCCAGGTTGAAATCTCTGTTCAGGTTAAGGTTTGAGTGGGTGAGGTTACACGTAGTTGACCCGGCATGAACTATAATTTGTGAGTTGGAAAAATTTTCTGAGTCTTCTTCTTGTGAATCATATTTGACAACAGCTTTACTGGCATTCGCGTTTGGTCGCTTGTAGTTTCCACCCTTTTTGTTTGATCTTGTTTGGTTATTCCTTTTTGATCGCTCAAGAGCTTTGTTGAAATGCGCGCGCGTCTCTTTCCCCATGTCACGAATCATGTGAAATCCAGTCTCAGTCCTCCCCTATACTTATACCTCAACTCCTCCTAATCTTCTCCTTTTCTTCTCTTCTTCTCAGTGATCAATCTGGATCAATTGTTAGGACACATTTTCCTATTATCTTTTCTTACACTATTTCCCCTCATCCTTCCTACTCACGTACTTCTCCATTCCCTCAACCTCCCTATCGTACCTTATCAATCTCAACCGTACCTATTCCAAGACTCAATCTTTCTGGAACTCACACTTATCATTACGCGCATCTGGTGGTTATTTGGTATGAAGATCTGACCCAAATTTCTTCTCTCATCTATCTCTTTTTTTTCCTTTTTCTTCCTTTTTCCAATATTTCTTCTTCTATTTTCTTATTAACTAATCATCTTTTCTTTCAACCAGAGGGTACAACCCCAATGTTACTATTTATCTTTTTCCAGAACTTCCAGAGCTTGTCAATCTTACTTTTAAAAAAATAATCCAACAGTCTGCCCTGCTCCTGTGAGGACATCACCTGGTATGATGTTATCTATTGTTTCTTCTTTTTTAATTTTGTTGTTCTTTTTTCCTCTTCTTATTTTTTTTTTTTTATCTAGTGTTGGTTCTTGATCTGGAATTATAAAAAATAATTCAACACCATTAACAGTTGAAATAAGGAAAAACAAATCAAACAAATCTACTCGATAAGCCAACATGAACCAAGAGGGAGCCCAATCCAATGATCCTCTGCTACAGACTATCCTCAAGACTGCCATTGAATCCATACCAATCCTCACCCAAGAAAACTTCTCTCTTTGGAGAAATCAAGTTGAAAACATGCTCGAAATCCAAGGAACTCAATTGGCACTCTGCTCAGAGGACACCCTACTATCCATGAAGGATGAAATCTATATCAGATCAATCCTTACCTCCAAGCCCGACCCATCAGTACATGCCAATTTAATCACCTTTGAGAACAAAAAAGACGCCAAGCTTATCTGGAAGGCGATCATCAAACACTTCTCCTCCTCGGAATCATCTAACCGAGCCAGATTTTTTGACTCTCTTCAAGATCTTGCTTTCAATGTCAACAACATTCCCTCATTCATCACAGCGGCAAAAATGGCAATAAGACGACTTCACGAAGTCGGGATTATCTTACCCAGGGACATTCTTGCCTATATGCTCTTACATAAACTTCCCGGCTCACTTAATGTAATCAAACAACAAATTACTCACTCAGGAATTGGAATCACCCCCAAGCTTGTTCTGGATCATCTACAAATTCTAGCAAACAATCTTAGGAATAAAGAGGAAAACAAAATTCAGCTCACAGCTCTTCAAACACAGAACAAAAAGGGTCCCATTCCAAAATGTACCTGGGGGAAACATAATCCCAATTCCTACCATTCTCCAGCCAATTGTTGGGCCCTCCATCCTGAGCTTCGCGACATCTACTTAAAGAAGAAATACAACAAGGGAACTCCAAGCACTGTCAGTTGCTTTCATACAAAATAAAAAATAATTCAACAAGCTTCAAGCACTTCCAGAAACTTGGAGAAAGAGTGTCCTTTGGTTTTGCAGTTGGTGCAATAGTACGTTTGGGTGTATCCACTTGGATTTTGCGTAGAGGTAGATTTCTCTTTCTTTTTCTGGGCCATTTTTGTTGACTTGGAGCTTACCAACTGTGCAGTTTCATCTTCAATTCTGGTCTGTCTACGTAGGTGTTCCTGCTTTAGGGCGGTTATAATCTTGGATGATGGTACTGACTCCTTGTTCATCATACTGGAGACACATCCAAGCCAGTCATCCGGTAGCGAAAGTAGAATTGCCATTGACTGGAGGTCATCTGCCGTAAGGGGATTTTCTGGAGTGATGAGAGATCCGCGTTTCTCTCCGTATGAAACAATTTTGGAGAGATGGGTTGTCATATCCTTATCGTTTAATTTCTTTAGGAGCAGTTTTTGGAGCCAATAGATTCTCCCCCCAGGCGAGTTATCTTGATGTGCCTCCTTCAATGTGTTCCACATCCCCAGGGAGCTTTCTTTGTGTTTTCTGATATATTGAAAGTTAACAGGAAGAATCGACCTTGAGATAACCAAAAATACGGCCAGATTTTCATTCAAGAAGGTTTCTGGATTTGTCTTTGGTAAATCGCCATTGAGGAGATAGCTGACACCTGACGCTCGGAAATGGATACGGAGAATCATTGCCCAATCGAGATAGTTTGATTTGGATCCTGGTGAGTTCAGAGGAATAATGTAGGGAGTTTTAAGGGCCGGGTGAGTAGTTGATTGAAGATCATCCATATCAGTTAGGAGTGTGGATTTGATATTGAGTTTAACAATGAAAGATTTAGTCGGATCCTTCTTCAGTTTAAATTGCAGCGCTTAGCGCTCTGGGCTCATAACCTGTTGAGTTAACTGAGGAGATGCAGAAGTGAGAGCAGAAAGAAGGATAAGATTTCAGATAGTGACAAAAGGAGATTGAGGAAAATAATGATCAGACATAAAACAAAGAAAAACAATCTTACCTGAGGAGATGCAGAAGTGAGAGCAGAGAGAAGGATGAGAGAGGAATCTGTCTGTCTGGCTTGATCTCTGTCCTCAGGTAGTGATGAATGTCTGAGTGTCACAAACAATGTGACATGATCTATGGGAGTAAGAGATGCGCGCTAGTGACATGTATATGGAAACAGAAATAGGAAATAGACCGTGAAAGATGTGTGAGGCATATGTGCCTTGTATATTTGATGACTGGGACAATTTGGGAGATTGAACAGAGAAGTAAGAGATCTGGGAAATAGAGGGCAAAGGAAAGGAAAACAAAAGTAAAGAAAGCAAGTTGTGGGGCATCAGGTATGCAAACGCCAACATGGAGTTGGGTGAAGAAATCAGACAAGCTGATTTTGAAACATCATACTTGAATGAAAGACTTGGAGAGTAGGAGACTGTTTATGTGCCAATTCCTGATGGTTTTTGTGAATGGTTAGTAGAGACTAAACCAGAAAACATGCAGAAAATCTGTTTTAGAAGTTTTCTTCTAGCAGATAAAGGAGAATATGTCCTCAAGCTTTGTAGATCCCTGTATGGATTGAAGCAAGCAGGCAGATCGTGGTATGATACCGTGAGTTAGAAACCAATAAAGATTGGTTTCAAGATGTCTGAGGAAAAGCCTTTTATTTTTTTTAGAAAGGATGAAATATTGTTTTCATGGGTCAATGACATTATCATCATTGGAAATGGTAAATAGAGAGTCATGGAGAAACTCAAAAAGTAATTCAAGATAAAAGATCTTGGTCTGGCGCAACAGGTGCTACAAATGAAAGTCAGTAAGAGCAAGAATGGTATTAAGTTAGACCAGAGCCACTCATTAGAAGCTCTAATTAAGCAATATGGCTTAGAAG
Organism: Puccinia polysora; assembly: GCA_025617555.3. NCBI lineage: Eukaryota > Fungi > Basidiomycota > Pucciniomycetes > Pucciniales > Pucciniaceae > Puccinia > Puccinia polysora. Next base: position 46,614,057 of record CM062624.1, on the reverse strand, counting down.
ATGCAAAGGAGTTTGGTAATCCCATGCAGTCAAACATTTGTTTAGAGAAGTCTACCAATTAGGATTATCTGGAGTTTGTTCAATCTGGGAATGACTACAGGGCATCTGTTGGATTACTTAATGATTTGGGGCAGTGTAAAAGGCCTAATATTGCCTTTGCAATTGGTTTCTTGTCGCAAAACTTAGAGGAGCAAAGCATGAGGCATTGGTCAGCATTTTAGATAGTTATGAGGCATCTTAAAAGAATACACAGTCAGGGACTGTTGTTTACAAAGTAAGCAAACTTTTATTTGGTTGGTTATTCAGATGCAAGTTGGGCAGATGGTAACACTAGGCAAACAACAAGTGGTTTTGTATTCTTCTTAGGTAAGAATCTGGTGTCATGGATGTCCAAGATGGTTTTGGCAATAAGTCTTTCATCAACAGAGGCTGAGTATAGAGCTTACTTAGCAGCTTCACAGGAAGCAAAATTGTTGAGAAAAGTCTTAGAGAATACACATAAGCCACAAGATTTTGCGTTGTTGTATTCTGATAACCAGAGTTCCATTGCTTTGGCGCAAAATCAGTGTTCCTTTCAAGAACAAAACATATCAATGTTCACTATAACTATATCTGTGATGCGGTTAACTGCATGGAGATTGTGTTGAGGTACATGCCTCCTGTAGTAATGATTGCAGACATCTTGACTGAGGCTTTTGATAGGAACAAGCATCAAGGCTTTTTGACTAACATGCAAATTTCACCTCTTTTGGATTAGGGGTGTGTTAAAATACATATGCACTTATGGGTGTGCTACCTATAAGTGTAATCCAAATGAGATGCAAATTTGGGCCTCTGCAGCCCATTGGACACACACACGGACAATACGGGCCTTTGTGGATGTCACAGATATGTGGAAACTTCCCTTAAAATGCGTGAAACAGGCCTATTGGGACACGGGCCCTCATGGGCCTGGTGGGGTATATGGGCAAATACAGCCAGATGGGCTTGTATGGGCATAATTGGGCCCAAGTTTTATTTTGGACATACTTGGACAGACAGGCTGACCCGCCCAAAGTATGGTTTACTCAGTTTTTGGGCCTGGGGCTGCCCATTGGGGCTGCAGCCTGTGTTGAAGCCCAGTTGGGGATGCCCCCCGTGTTGCGGCCTGCTTGGGGCTTCTGTTTTTGCCTATGGCCTGTTTATGGGGCACAACTGCCTGCACGGGGGCGTTGTAGGGGGCCGTGCGGCTGCTGCATGGGGTGGCGGCTGCCTGTTGGAGCCGTGGGGCTGGGGCCAAGGCCCCGGCTCCTCCCCCTCCCCTTGCTTGCCATTGCAAGGGGGAGGGGGAAGGCTGGCTGGGTTTAACCAGCCAGCATCCGGTTGCAAGGTCCAACTGGTCAGGGTGGGGGGGATTTCATCACCCTCCCACCCAGGAGGATGACAAGAAAGCTGGCCACAACAAAGTAACCAGAGGTGGGGGGGACCTGACCACCCCTCCACCATTGAAGCAAAGGGCAACAAAGGGGTGCTCCCCCCCCCCCCCCCTTTACCAAGGGGGAGGAGCAACAGGCTGGAGGTGATTTGACCACACCCCAGCCCACCTTACCTTGACAACGCCCTGGGGGTATTGACCGCCAGGGCCCCTGGTAGGGGTATTTGACTGCCCCCTCCAGGGACCTGTGAGAAGAAGGGAGGGGGATAGCATGTCTGCTGGTCACAACCCCCCATTTGAGAATGAGACCAGACCCAGGTGTGCCCTGGGTCCCACCTGGCCACTTGTATAGCCAGGGGCTTGTTGCATGAGGCAACCAGCCAGCCTGTGAGGTGACAACCAACCAGGGATTGAGCAGAAAAGGGGCTGGTTCAGCCCCATAACAGTTGGAACAACAGAAAGAACTGGAATAGGCTGGCCGTAAGGGTACAGGGACTGACGCCATGCGGGCTGATGTAGTCCAAACCAAGTAAAAGGCCTGTAGAGCCTGTAGAGCTCTTTTGGGGCGGAAAATTTGCCTTTTGGCTTGTTGTATCATGGGCTCACACTAGCCCGATCTTTTGTACTTAAGGAGCTCTTCTCCCTGCTGTTTTCCATCATACATTCATCATCCAATTGAATTCATCACCAATATCATCCAACGTATTTCCCCATTGTGAGAGCCAATCAGCAATTATTGACACAAGGTGTCCAGCATTTCTTCTGCTTTAGATAATGCTCATTTTCATAAGTTAATTCCTGGCCATAATTATAGCAGTGGAGGTGGTTGGTGAGGAGGAGGGAGGAGTGGACCAACTGGTGGTTTGGTTGGGTAAGGTGGGGAGTTTGGTAGTTTTTAGTGTGTTTTGTATTAGTTATTTGAGATTGATAAAACTAGAAACTGAGAACTGAGAAATGAAACAGGATTAAAAACATCATCATGATGAGATTTATCAAGTGTAGGAATACCAAAATCAGGCCTTGAGGATTGTGACATCAAGAGACATACAGACTATAGATGAGCAGGACAAACAGAAACAAGACAAGACTGAAAAGTAGACTGTTATTATATGTCAGACTTTGGTTACCATAGGAAATAGAATGAAGAAGTTGAGATCTCACCGGGCACACAAGACATATTTGAGAGATTGAAGATTGAAGAGATGGAAAGCAGAAGTGAAGAGATGGATTGAGACAGAAAGATGAGCAGCAATAGATAAAGGAGGAGTAGGAGGGCCTCAAAGGATGAAAGTATGAGACTATAAAATAGTAGGGGAGTGAGACTGAAGTTGAGTTCAAGAGTTTAGTAATTGATCATTTTCACTATAGCTCAACTCAGGATCTTGAATTTAAGCTAATTCTTAGGTCCTCTTTGATTGAAGTATCCACAACCTCCTGGTTCTCCATGCTCCTTTATTACTCAACAACAATATACTATAACTAACAATGACTAGCAATACCCTACAATACCTGACAATACTTAACAATACCTAACACTCCTCCATGTCCAATTGGATATCACAGCTATTTAGACTTGCTTTGACTTGAGGAAAAGAAATAAAATAGAAGATAAATACTTTGTACGGATGCCGCTTTTGTTAATGGATCTACAATCATGTTGGAAGATTTCACTAGCGTTGAGTTGAAATTGTTGGACCTCACTTCTTCCCTCAACCCTTTTGTTTTTAGGTCTAAGTTCTTGTTTTTGAGTTTGAGCCAAACTTTCTTATTTTTTCTTCAAACCCACTATTGTCAATGTTTAGTTGAATTGTTTCTACTGATATGATGAAGATATCTTTCAAGAGAGACTTAATCCATGTTGCCTTGTGATATGAGTCAACCAGAGCGTTAAGTTCTGCCTTTGTTCAGGACCACATTATATTTCTTTGTTTTCATCTTTTCCAAGAGATGAGACTGCCAAAAACAATGCACAAGTATCCTTTATGAGATTTGCGCGTTTCTGGATAATCTGCCCACAAGGCATTGGCGTAAACCTTTAGAGAATCAGATCTGGGTTGACAGGCGAGGTGTAGACAGTGGTTCCTGGTGGATTTCCAATATTTCCAGGTCTCCTTGAGCTCGTCGCAATGTGTGATTCCTGGATTGACTGAGAATCTGACTAGGCTTGATAGGCAAAGCTTATTTCCGGTTGGGTGTAACAGGTTATATGGTTGATCATCCTGATTGCTGATCAATGTTTATGTTCAGAGCTTTGAAGGCTTCATGTTCTTTGTTGGTTGCAGGTTTGAGTTGGGAATTCTGGGTGATTAGTGCGGTTGAGTCTTTACAGTTGCACAGCTATAGCTCTTTGAGACTGTGTTGAAAATGGTTTGGTTGAATTAGTAGTATTCTATTGGATTCTACTTGTATTCTAATGCCCAGAAGGGTATACAGACTTCTGCTTACTGACCCATTGAATTTGTTCAGGAATTTCTGTTTGAACCCCTGCCCATCAAAAACCAGAATTAGGTTTTCTACATGAAAGAAAAGCTGTGATTGACCATCCTTTGACAAGTAGAGACATGGATTTCATTTGGATTTGTGGGACCAAATCTCGTCAAACCAATTGGTCAATGTTTTGTACCAATTCTTAGGTGATTGTTTCAGCCTGTACATTTCAGCTCTTTGATACCAGGTAACTTGCAGTCCTTTGGCTACAGAGATTGATAAAAATAATGGAATAATGATAATAATAATTATTCCAAAAATTAATGCTTAGAGGCTAAAATAAATAATATAATAGGAGCAGTTGCAAGGTTTAATTGGTTTGGTAATAAAAGTTTTTCAATATTTACATAGAAGGGGGGCCACAGTATTATACTACTGGGGGTCTTTGAATACAAAGAAAACTCTCTTCAAGGGGCCCCCTTAGGCAGTTTAAGAACCTTGGAATGAAGATGGGTGCCTTAGAAAGGGCTTATTCCACTAATGGCCGGGAATAAAAGCACACTGCCCTAGACAGGAAGCGAAAAACTCACTGTAAGCACTATATCACAAAAATCCTGCAATAATGGGAAGGGTTTCAGAACAGATGGGGTGCATTGCCTGACTAAACTCCAAGGGTTGATTTGTTTTAAGAAATGAATAGAAATACTAAAAACTTGATCATAAATCACTTTCTTAGACTCTTCATAAGCACTTTACTAACAATTACACGGTGTCTGATTGATAATAATAATTCCTGGTAAACTGATGATGGAATAATGGATCCCAAAGAGCTCTGTATAAATACCTTTTTGGGGTTATTTCGAGCTTCTCAGGGCGCGTAAAGAGGGTTCTGCTCATTGACTGAGGCTTGCAAGCCAGTCAGAGCAAGATTAGCACGTCCACTTGGTGCTGTTAATCATCTGACCTTAGATATGCTGGATTTATGTATTATTTTAGCCACAGGATCTGTTAATCTATTATGGTGTAAATTTGATCATTTTGCACTCATCCTTCATTTGTACTATTAGTATTTCTTTAAAGTTATCAGATATAGAAGTTTACTAATTTTCCATTATCTGCTGATCACGTAGATAATTTTTAATAATTTTTATGAAAATTCCTTGTAGTGTTTCATGGTCTTCAAAGATCAGAGTCAATGATTGACGTGGTAATCCTTGATCTTTGATTTATTATTAAAAAATGTACAAAACTTAATTTTTATTAACTTTAATTAAGTTTTGATCTTTTTAGATAATTAATAATGCATATTTCAAGTTGTTACGTATTCCAGGCAACCCTAATTAGGTTGGAGCTCTTTTGAGTGGTACCTGGTTGTCAGATTAGTCAAGAAGGATCCAGACGTGGGGATCAGTCAGTTCAGATGTGCGCAGGGTAGGATCCGCTGCGTGCGTGTCAGAATTTAGCTGCGCGCGGGTCTCTAGTACACAGGAAACTGCTACTATGAGTATGTAGGGGTATGTAATGATGTGGGGCTATGCACGGTAATTGTGACATAACACATTTCCGCGTGTAACTCCTAAAATATACACAACACCTCAATTCTGAGTGAATTTTAGATGTAAACCCTATACGTGACAACATGTGTGAAATGTTTGAATTGCCAAAAGGTGCCATACTGGTGTTGTAATTTTTAGTACTTTTCTTTTTAATTAATTTAAAAATGTAAGGACTTGGATTTCAAGGGTGGGGTCAGTCAGTGACCCTACCTAATTTTGGGTGAGGAATCCATTTCTTTAATAATATTCATGGACTTCTCACTCCTTCTTTTGTTAATTGAGATATTCTTATTTTTATAGTTTTGTGTTGCTATGACATGTTGCTCTGTACATAGTAGCAAGATGAGATTCCCCCACTCCAAGATATGTCTATATCTGAAAAAAAAAAATTCTGGGTCAATTCTTTCTGCTGGCTCTGTAGTTCCTTAGGTGTATGGGTCCATCAGGGATATTGTGTTCAGGTAAACATTCATCCTTATCAGCTGATTCTCCCTTGTATCTAACTAGTTAGAGTCTGATGTCTTTCCCATAAATCATTTCATTTTTATATTTAAGGATCTTGCTAATTTTTCCTCTGTCTTTTTCAGGTTCTAATGCAACAGGTATTTCAGGTGAAGGAGTATATTCTCCATTCCTTGGGTGGTAGTGTTTGATGAGACTTACTGGGAAGACTGGGTGTTTCCTAGAAAGCTCATCACTAAGGATTACTTCCACAGCATTCTTACCATGGAGTTTATTAATGGTTAAAGGTCAAACAACAGCTGGTCTAAGCTTTCTATTTCCAGCTAAGTTGGTGAAGTTGGTGGTAGAGATCAAGACTTGATCACCAATCTTGAAATCTGGCTCCTTAAGGATTTTATCCCACCTTTGTTGTCTATACTCCACAGCATCCTGGACACACTTAACAGCATGTTTATTGGCTACACCTATCATGTTTTTGAAATCAAGTGATGTAGGGTGAATATTTGTTAGTTGGTGATTAAGTTTATCCTTGGGTACTTTAGGAATCCGTCCTCTTTCCAGTATGTAGGGTGCTTCCTTAGTGGTAGAGTCCTTGCTACTTTTGTAGGCCATCTCTAGTGCAGGTTAAAAGCTAACCAAATCGTGGCAATAACCATCAGAATTATTGTAACAAAGACCAAAGCCACAGAATCTCCTGAGCATGTCTTCCAGGGTCTGAATCATTCTTTCAGCTAAGCCATCTGTCTGAGGGTGATAAGCTGTAGAGAAAGCCAAGGTGTTCCCCAGCATATCAGGAAGATTTCTCCAGAACTCAGAGGTGAATTTAGGATCTGTTTCAATGATAATGATCTTGGGAACTACAACATCAGAAATGAGTCTGTTCCAAAATAATAGGGCAACTTCCATAGCAGTGTCTTCCTTGTGATTAGGTAGAAACTTTACTTTCTTGGAGAACCTTTCCACAATGACTTGGACTGTGTTGTAGGAATAGGCTCCTCCTGGTGGTAGTCCAGTTACAAAGTCCATGTTGATGATCTCCCATATTTTCTTGGGTTCAGAAATCTTTTGCAGTAGACCAAACCTTTTCCCAGTGGTCCTGTTGGACGTTTGACAAGTTTTCCAACTAGTAACATATTGGATAGTGGAGTCTCTCCAATTGATCCACCAAGCAGTTTTTTTAACCTTATCTAAGGTTCTATCAGCAGATAAATGACCAGATGAGCAGTTATCATGGCATTCAGCCAGGACGTGTTTGATATGTTCATCCTTATATAAGACTATAACACTTGAATGTTGATGCCTGTAGTATACTAGACCATCCCATATGGTGAACCTTCTGGCTTTGTATGGTTTCAAGAGGGGTTCAGGGAGGCTATTGATCAGTTCAGATGGTGGAGAAGTACTTTCCATAATGGTTATCAGAGTTTTCATGCCTGAATTGTAAGATTCTTTGATTGAGTTGAACAAGAATTCATCCAATTCACAAATGTGGATTCCCATTATAGGAGCTTCAACTTTCAACATGTTAATTTTAAGGATAGGGATGATATCATTATCCTCTGGGTCATAAGAAGGGTTACTTGGGTCATTGGGTAAAGCATTCCTGCTCAAACTATCAGCATTCTGGTTTTTAGTACCAGCTTGGTGAACTATGGTCATCTGAACTCTGTACTGTTGTATGGCTATCTGCCATCTTAACATGTGCCTACTAGGGTTCTTCACGTTCATCAAAGTCCTGAAGGCTTTGCATTCAGTAATCACTGTAAACTCGGTGCCTTCCAAGTAGTAATGAAGTTTTTCCAGAGCACATACTAAAGCAAGGCATTCCATTTGGCTTGCACCATACCTTTTCTAAGTATCCTTAACTTGTCTTGATATGAGGAGTATAGGTTTTTCCACTGGTTTGTCATCCTCTATGATTTCCTGGTGTAATGCATCTCCTAGCCCGTCCATACTAGCATCTATATAGAGCTTGAAGGGTTTAGAATAGTCTGGCTGAATCAGTACTGGAGCTGAAGCCATGGCCATCTGGAGTTCCTTGTAATTCTTAACTCTTTCATGAGTCATTTCAAACAAGGTGGTTTTGTTGCAGATGTCATACAAAAACTTGGTTCAAAGAGAAAACTTTGGTAAGTACTTCCTATAGTAGCTGCAGAAGCTAATAAATGATAGGATTTCATTTTTATTCTGAGGCATTGGCCTATTCATTACTGCTGCTATCTTTTTTTGGTCAGAAGCTAAGGTTAGTCCAGAGACAATGTGTCCTAAAGCTTTCAGTTCTCCATAACCAAAGTTACACTTTTCCATTGATACTTTTAATCCCACAGAAGAGATAGTTTTGAGGACTACTCTTACTTTATCCAGGTGGGTATCCCAATCATCAGATTAAATGATAACATCATCAATGTAAAACATCATCCATCCTTTTCTGATGAACAATCCTAGAACTCTGTCCATCATACTTTGAAAGTGAGGAGGAGAATTTTATATACCAAAAGGCATCCTTAGATACTCCTAAACTCCCAAATGAAAGATAATTCTCATGAATTTCCGGCTATCAGGGCTGATAGGTATTTGGTGAAAACCTTTCAGCATTGCCATGGTAGTGATGTACTTAGCTTTTGATAGGTTATGCAGAGCGTGGTAAATCCTTGGAATTTGATAATAATCAGCTTGGGTGTAGTTGTTCAGCATTCTGAAATCTCCAACCATCCTTGACTTATCATTATGCCAAGCTATAATTACTGGAGTAGTGATATCTACTTGTTCATTGTGTCCTACTTTAGGTGGATCTTCATATTGGGATTCAATTTTTGAGGTAAGTTAGAATCCTCATTAACAGAATTTATGTCTAGAGAAGACTCAATACTTCCTTCAATAACATTGATGGGGTTAGTTATCATCAAATCACACTCAGAAAATGATCCATCAGTATCATCAAGGTGAGGGTCAGGATTATCATACTCTTCTCCTTCAATAGGATTAATCCTTTTCCTAGGTAGAGGAAAATCAGGTCTTACATTTCCTGTTTGGTTACAGTTCCAAAATACTTTTTCCTTTGACTCTGGAGTCTTCTTGACCTCCAAGGTAGTAGAATTAGTGGCAGGGGATTCTTTTGTTTTGGCAGTATATTCTTCCCTTTTCCTAGTATTTTGTTCCCTGGGGAGTCTGTTGGCTCTCTTATCTATACCATTCATATCAATAGTCTCTTCCAACACACCTATCAGGGTAGAAAGATAAGAATCCATAGGCATCCTGCACCTTAAAATGTGGTTGATTTGTCTGGGACATAAGTTGAGAAGTCTTTCATTTACTTCTTCTTTATCAGCATCCGGATAAAAACAGTCTAACCTCCTTTTCTGGTCTAAGCCCCACTTATGAGGTTTGTCCTTGGATGGATCAAACTGGGAGGTTTCAAAAGTTTTCATCATCTTACTTTTCCAAATCCTAGTACCAAATTGTAATTTGATCAGTTATTTCCAATAACTCCAGGATAAAGATCCAACTTCATCCCTTTTATTGATAAACCAACCAAGAGCCACTCCTTCAAATAGTCTGGTCAATCTTACCACAACTATTTTATCAGGAAGTTCATAACAATCAAGGGTATAATCCATGAATTTAATGAAACTGACATGGTTTTCTTCTCCTTCTCCGGAGAATTTAGGCCATTCAGTAATGGGAGTAAGTTACTTCAAAGAATTTTCTATCTCAGGAGTAGGACTGGGCCTAAAAGATTCATTCCTAGTCTTCATGGTTCTGTGAGGAACACTAGGAGTAATGGTGAACCTAGCAGGTCTAGTTTCTTCCAGGTCAATGAATGGGGAGTTAGTAGAATTGACTTTAAGATCTCTAAGATCATTCTTAATCATACCTAACTCCAAATCAAGTTTGTTTTGTAGTAAATCAATTTTGTTAATCAGGTGAGCTGAAGGAGTAGGACTAGTTTTCTTAACTTCTTTCTTAAGCTGTTTCATGGTTGCAAGAATATCTTCCTGAAGAATTGATTGGTTATCATCAATATGTTTCATCAGGTCCAACTTACTAGATTTTATACTATCCTTTATTTTTTGTATTTCTAACTCATCAATTCTCATAGTCTGAGACTGGTTATCAATCACTCTGAAAAAAATCAGACTCAATCTGTCCAATTGTTGATAAACTTTGTGAAAACATTGGCTGATAACCGTGAAATTGTGAGACACATTTACAGAAAATCTATTAAGAGCTTCTAGATCTAATTTTGGTACACATTTTTCCACTTCTGGGCTAGGGATATTACGCTGTCCCAATCCTTTGGGTTCCTTAACTTCTGATGGGCTGAGGACCTCTTCTTATTGGGTTCATTTCCCTTTAAGGAAGCTAAGTGATCCAAAGGATTCCAGTTCAGCACATAGCCTTCTACTTCTTTCTTTGGGATTAACCTTTGCAGAGAAATCTGAGATTTCTTTGCAAGAGAAATAGCTTTTCTCATACCTGGATGATCCTCCTGGGTCTGAGCCAGTTTGAATTGTTCCCAATAGCTCACATGCTCTTTCACTAATAACTTGACTCTTTCCTCCTTGGTTTAGTCCGCTGAGGTGTCATAGGATGACCGTTATCCTTGTTGGATAACTTGTTGGGCAATGGATGGTTCTCCAACGCTCTTTTGGTCGAGTTGGTGGCTGCAGTCATTGCCGTTGTTGTCCTGCGTGGCGCTATGGTCATGGGTTTGAGCCCCCTCATTGCGCTTGCGACTGCAGTCCTTGCGCGTACTGGTTCCTCCGGGCAGAGATCCATACAATCATTCTCTACATGATGCACTGATGTTGCACCTGTTGTGGTACATAGCACCAAAATAAATGAGTAAATCTTTTGTTGAAATTTTTTCAGAAAAGACTTAAAAATATAAAAAACTAATATTTTTTGTGTATTTATATTTTTAATAATTTTTTTTATATATATTTTGACTTACTTAAAATGAAATTCAAGGGTACCAACACTTGGTTGGGTTCACAACTGTCCTTGGGGGGTATTACAACGGGGTCTGAGTTAGTTTCAATTGGATCCTGGGATAAATCCAAGGGTAAGTCCAAGGGTACACTGACTGGGACTTCCTCTGGGGGGTCCTGGTCAATGAGATCACCAAAAAGCAAATCCACTGAGTTGGATAAAAAAAAAAAAAAAAATTAATATTTTTTTGTATTTTTACGTGGCAAGATAATATTTTTAGAAAAATAATCACTTTTATTAGGTTTGGATTTTTCTTTATCTTCAGGATTATTTAGTTTATAAATATAAAGCTTCATTTGATAAATTTTCCACTACTTATGTTGCCTTAATGAAGAATTGAAATCAATAATTCTTTCAAGCTCAAGTTCTTTGTCCTTTATAACCTGCTGTTTATAATAAAGCAATTTCTCTTGTTGTTGCTCAAGAGTTATAATAACAGGGACAAAGTTACGGAGTTTTTCTTCTTTTTTCTTTTTGAGAAATTTCAAATAAAAATTGATCAATTCTCCATTGGTCTTAAGATCCACTAGAGAAGCAAATGATCAAAAAATATATGTTATAAGTATTTTAACTTATTTATTTTTTTTAAAAAAAATGAACTGCTACAAGGAATAAATGATCAAAGTTTAATTATTTAAGGATATGTCCCGGCCAAAACCCCAGTTTTCAGCTCTCTGATACCAGGAACCTTGAAGTCCTTTAGCTACAGAGAGTGATAAAAATACTGGAATAATAATAATAATAATAATTCCAAAAATAAACGCTTAGAGGCTCAAATGAGTAATATCATAAGAGCAGTTGCAAGGTTTAATTGGGTTGTTAATAAAAGGTTTTCAATATGTATATAAAAGAGGGGCCACATTATTATAGTACTGGGGTTCTTTAAAGACAAAGCAACCTCTCTTCATGGGGCCTCCTTAGGCAGTTTAAGAACCTTGGAATGAATATGGGTGCATTAGAAAGGGCTTATTCCACTAATGGCCAGGCATAACAGCACATTGGCCTTGACAGGAAGGGAAAAACTCACTCTGAGCACTTTATCACGAAAATCCTGCTATAATGTAAAGGGTTTCAGAGCAGATGGGGTGGATTGCCTGACTAAACTTCAAGGGTTGATTGGTTTTAAGAAATGAATAGTAATACTACAGACTTGGTCATAAATCACTTTCTTAGGATCTTCATAAGCATTTGAATAATAATGAAACAGTTTCTGATTGATAATAATAATTCCTGGTAAACTGATGATGGAATAATGGATCCAGAGAGGTCTGTATAAATACCTTTTTGGGGTGATTTTGAGCTTCTCAGGGCGCGTAGAGAGGGTTCTTCTCATGTGCTGAGGCTTGCAAGCCAGTCAGAGCATGATTAGCACGTCCACTTGGTTCTGTGAATCAGCTTACCTTAGATATTCTGGATTCCTGTACTATTTTAGCCACAGGATCTGTTAATCTATTATGGTGTTAATTTGATCATTCTGCACTCATCCTTCATTTGTACTATCAGTATTGGTTTAAATTTATCAGATGTGGATTTTTACTGATTGTCCATCATCTGCTGATCATGTTGATAATTAGTAATAATTTTTATGAACACTCCTTGTATTGTTTTGTGGTCTTCAAAGATCAGAGTCAATGATTTATGTGGTAATCCTTGATCTTTAATTTATTATTAAAAAATGTACTACACTTAATTTTTATTAATTTTAATTAAGTTTTGATCTTTTTGAATTATTAATTATGCATATGTGAACTTGTTACATATGCCAGGCAACCCTTATTAGGTTGTAGCTCTTTTGAGCGGTACCTGGTTGTCAGATTAGTCACGACGGATCCAGATGCGGGGATCAGTCAGTTCAGATGCGCCTGGGGTAGGATCTGCTGCATGCGTGGCAGAATTTAGCTGCGCGCGGGTCTCCAGTATGCTGGAAACTGCTACTATGAGTAGGTAGGGGTATGTAATAATCCGGGGCTACGCGCGGGAATTGTGACATAACACATTTCTGTGTGTAACTCCTAAAATATACACAACACCTCAATTCTGAGTGAATTTTAGGTGTCAACCCTATATGTGACAACACATGTGAAATGTTAGAATTTCCAAAAGGTGCCATACTGGTGTTGTAATTTTTAGTACTTTTCTTTTTAATTATTTGAAAAATGAAAGGACTTGGATTTCAAGGGTGGGGTCAGTGAGTGACCCTACCTAATTTTGGGTGGGAATCCATTTCTTCAATAATATTTATGGATTTATCACTCCTTATTTTGTTAATTGAGATATTCTTATTTTTATATTTTTGTGTTGCTATGACAGGTTGCTCTGTAAATATTAGAAAGCTGACAGTACAGGCATTTCTTAAATTATAGGAATTGAGATTTGCAGCTTGATCCTTTAGGTGTTCTGATTATTACTTCTTCTTCTATTTTTGAGTGTAGGAATGCGCTTTTGAAATTGAACTTTTTTACTGCCTGAGATTATTTTAGTGAGTATACCAGTAGCATGCATAAGGTAGAGGGTTTACTCTTTGGGGAGAAAGTTTCAAAGTAATCCAATCCTTCTGTTTTCTTGAACCCCTGTACAAAAAGTGTTGCCTTTCATTTGACAGGATCTCCATGGCAGTTTTCCTTGAGCTTGTACGTCCACACTTAAGAGTTTAAAATGAGAAGCAAGGTTATTTGGAGAAGGAAGGAGTATGTTAGGCTAATGAAGAGCCAAATGAGATGTATTGATAAGGCTACAAAGAGCCAAGGAAAGAGGGAAAGTACTTGTATAGTCAAGTGGAACTGATCTGAAGATGAGGAAGGAACACTGCAGTTTTCTTGTCTGGTAATCAGATCATTTTCATTCATGGTCCAAGGGAAGGAACAGTATTTATGGACAACTAGAGAACCCCAAAGGGGGCCTAAGGCAACAGCTTGGAGACAACTAGAGAGACCCAGAGGTGGCGTAAGACATGGGTAATGAGATAATGAAAACAGTAAGATAGCAATAAGGTAACTAAATTTGTTAGTTACAGAATTTGAACATCAAAAATACAACACACCACCTTAACTGACAAATTTAGGTACCAATTTAAGACCAGAAAACATTCCAGAGATTCATGAGAAATGAGAGGAGAATATGAGAATGATAGAGATATGAGAGTTGAGTAATAAATGACAAGACACCACCTTGTCTGGATACGAGATGGGGAAATGATAGCTTATTTTAAGAGGAGCAACAAGGACCTCAGGCATAGTTGCCTAGCACAATATGTTGAATGGTAGCCTATTTTAAGAGGAGCAACAAGGACCTCAGGCATACTTTCCTAGCTTAATGGGTGAGAATGATATGATGATGATGGTGATGGTGATGGTGATGGTGATGGTGATGGTGATGGTGATGGTGATGGTGATGGTGATGGTGATGGTGATGGTGATGGTAATGGTAATGGTGATGATAATGGTAATGGTGATGGTGATGGTGATGGTTTTACAGATGAAGTTGGAATGGATTGGTGAAAGTTATAGGATAATGGTGGGGGATGACAGAATAGCATGATAAGGAATGTGGATATATTAAAGATAGAGGGTGGGGAGCTGGACATATAGAGACAGTATTGAACAAAAGGAGGAAAGGATCCCAACACACCAGCCTGTTCAATACTGGATGGAAGGGAGGTTGATATGTTGTTGAGGTTAATTGGTTTGGTTGATGATGATTGGTTGTTTATATGGTTTGTGAATGGAATGATGATTGAATTGGATGGATGAAGGGTGTATTGATATTGGAGATGGAGCAAGTAAAGAAGTAGCAGGTGAAGTGGATGAGATGGATGGGAGTGAGCAAGTGGTGGTTGAGGTAGCGGGTGCAGCAATTGAGATGGAGATGTAGCAATGGGTGATACAGTAGCAGGTAGAGAGAACAAGATGGAGGAGATGAAATGAGGAAAGAAGTAGCAGGTGGAGCAATGGAAGAATGGAAGAATGGTTAGGGTGACAGGAGGGCAAAGAGGATTGGTGGCATGACAAGTCTCAATCAATCCATGGGTAGGTAATGGTGAACACCATGGAGTAGGAAGTGTAGGAGGATGAAGAAGGGTCTGTTGGGTAGGAAGCCGTTGATATGAAAGAGGAATCAACAGAGGATGTATTTGAGTAAGGTTCAGCCCAAGTTACCAAACAAGAAACAGCCAATAGATATTGAAAAGGAGGAGGAGAGGGATAGCCAATGATTGAGTTGGAGTTGTTGGAGGTATCAATGGAAGAGGGCAAAGGTGATTGGTAACCAGATCATTGGGACAACGTACCAGGATGTCATTGTAAACATTTCCAAGTACCAAGCGCCAAAAAACCTAACTGGTTTGGAGAGATTCCTGCGTTGATGAACCTGTTGGAGGTAGAAGGCTTTTGAGAATTGACAGTTCCACATCTGAATGATCAATGGTTTTGAGAGATCCAAGAATTTATTCCTGGCGTAATTCTTATTGATTTCAGTCTTGGTGGGTTCAAAGTTATCATTGATTACAATGTTGGGATCAAGGATGGTCTTGGGGGATCCAATGATACCAATTTGAAAGCCTTCCAAGATCTTGTAGGCAGCCTTGGAGTGAGAGTGTTGGGTTGGGTCATCCATGAGCTGGCCTAGTTCCTTGCGGGCATGATGGAGTAGGAGTTTGTCACCACCAGGATGGTTGGATAAGAAGGACAAGATTCCGTAGACCTTGCCATCAAAGGAGACCCAACAATTGGAGGAAGAGGTATTGTTGAGTAAGTCTTCAGCCTGGAAGATCCTGGGAGGGGGATCAGGTTTCTGGAGTAGTGACTGTTTCTCAAATGGATCTGAGACGATGAGGGAAATGATGAAGGGTGAGTGAGGATTGAGGAAAGGGAGTTTGATTGATTGATGATGATGAAGAGGAAGAAGAGTGGGATGAGTAGGAGATGATGAGGTGAGATGGTTGAGGTTGAGGGATTTGATTGTAGATGACCAACTAGTTGGATAGAGACTGGGAGGGTTCAGGTAAGGATTTCTGATTACTTGACAGCAAAACATTTGAGCTGAAAGATGGGAGAGGGAGGATGAACCAGCAAGTTTGGGAGTTCCAAGTTTGAGTTGAAGGATCCTAGGATGAGGAGGAGGAGGAGGGAGGCAGGAGGGTTGTGGTAGTTGGGTTTGAAGACAAGTCTTGATGAGATCCAAGGGGTCATGGTCAAACTAGTGAGTAGGCCACCCAAACAAGAAGATAGGAGCTTATCACGAGTTCTTATGGATGATGATGATGATGATGATGAAGTACTCAATCAAGGATGATGGGATGAATTGATGAGGAGTTGAGGATGGTCTGGAGGAGGAAGAGGATTGGTAGGATCTGGATGATTGGACTTGGAGGAAGAAATGAGATCTTGAGATGAGTGCTAGTGGATGAGATGGGGTGGGGAGAGGAGGCCAAGGATTGATTGAAGGGGCAGATCCTGCTAAGATCAGAGCCTGGGATGACAATGAGGATCCTGGGGATTTTAGGCCTTAGATGGCACTGATGAGGATGTCAAGGAGGATAATACCAGGGATTGAGAGGATAATTGAGAGATGGAAAAAGGATGGTTGCTCATGGTGATTGGGAATTTAAAGCAATATGATTAAATTGGTGAGGTTTGAGCAGGGATGAGGATGGCTAGTGAAGATGAAAGTTGGGTGATGTTGTGCAATGGGCCATGGATGATCAGAGGATGAGGTGATGAGGGAAAGAGTTGGAGGGGGAGGATGGATTGGGGGAGATGATAATGGTAATTAAACCAGTTGGAACAATTAAGTTGACTGGATAGCTTAGTGGGATGAGATTTTGGCTTTTAACCGTGAAGAGTTGAAAACAAGAAGCAAGGTTATTTGAAGAACGGAGGAGTATGGTAGGCTACTGAATATCCAAATGAGATGTATTGATAAGGCTACAAAGAGCCAAGGAAAGAGGTAAAGTACTTGTATAGTCAAGTGGAACTGATCTGAAGAGGAGGAAGGGACACTCCAGTTTTGTTGTCTGGTAATCAGATCATTTCCATTCATGGTCCAAGGGAAGGACCAGTATTTATGGACAACTAGAGAACCCCAAAGGGGGCCTAAGGCAGCAGGTTAGAGACAACTAGAGATCCCCAGAGGGGGCGTAAGACATGGGTAATGAGATAATGAAAACAGTAAAATAGCAATAAGGTAACTAAATTTTTTAGTTACAGAATTTGAACATCAAAAAGACAACACACACTGTCTGGAGAGGATTTAGTTGTTTTGGTCCATTGTAATCTTCCCATAATTCTTCAAATTTGATTCAGCCTAGTTCTGTGTCCATGGCACTTATCAATTTACTCCCTTCTTCACAAGTTACAGCATCCTTGTAGCTCTTTGGCTTGTAGTAGTGGAAGAAACCGTACCTTTGCAGAGGTTGTAAGAAAGATTGATCTCCAAGAGTTCTTGCTCTTGGAGGTTGAATTGATTGCGGCATTTCCTCTCTATGAGGTTGATTGTTGACCTGACCTGGTGGAGAATGACCGGTTGAGTTTACTGACTGGAATTCTTTGCTGATTTCCTCCAAATACATTGAGTTTGAGTTGGATTCTTCCTCCAACTCAGAAGAAGATAAGTCTTCAACAGGATTGTGGTTTTTTGTGTATTCTGGTGAGTTCTTAGATATTGAAGGGCCTGGGGAAAGGTTCAAGAGGGATTTTGTATTATCTTCTTTGCTCTTGTCTTCTATAGCATTGTTGTCTGATAGGATGATAGTTAAGAGTTGGGGATTTACCATTTGGAGGAATTTGTGTGTATGATAGAATGTGTTTTGGTCAGAAATCAATAAGACTGTAGAAGAAGATTAAAGCCTACATGTATTCCCTCCTCTCCTTTTTCATCAAAATTTTTACCTTTCTCCGGCCTTGACACAAGAAAAACACATGGGCTGCCAATTGGTTTCAGGAAGTTTGGTGGTGGTTTGTAGCAATGGACTCTAAACCAGGGTGATTCCTTGTATCCATCCTTGCAGATTTGATTGATCATGAGAGTGCTTGCCTTGATCACCTTGTGCCATAAGTTGGTTGGGAGTCTTGCGTCCTTCAGGATGGTCCTGGTTGATTCAACCATTGTCCTATTGGCCCTTTCTGCCCTTCCCTATTTCACGCTTTGCACTTAGGAATTATTTTCTTCATCACTTTGACATGTCCTCTCCTCAGTACCATCTACCTCAGTCTAAAAGCGTGACACAAATAAAGCACAACATCAATGGTGCGATCCGCTACTTCCTCTGGCTCACTTTGAACTTCCAATCTTGGCAACCAACTCAGTATATACTTGCGAGCTTTGCAGTTAACTCCATACCGGTTGGTCATCCATTATGAGATCCAATCTTCTTCCCTGGCCAATAAACAGCCTCGGACTTCCATCTTTGGTCACGCATTGTTTTTTAGTTCGCATCTACGTCTAACTAAGCCATCATTACTGTAAAGTTTGCAATTGGACTATTCCCTACCCTGAATACACTATTACTTCTCATTTGCATGACCTTCAACGTCACTTGCTCCTGTCCCAATTTGTCATACAAGTATACGCTCAGATTCTATTGTCTCGCCCTTGAGCTATGACCTTGGTTAATGTACTACTGCTTCATTTCCTATCCCATTCCTGTCATTCATTGCATGATGAGCTAACTGTAGTTAGCTCATCACCAGGTTGTATCTAGTCACTTTGGATTACCTTATAAGGGCTATCCCCTTGCCTGATGATTGTCTCCTCAGTTAGTTAATTTCATACGTTCTTGCATTTTGCTACAACCTAGTTATCACATTGGACTTAGGTTGAAGTTTCCTTCTTCGGAACACATTCCATCCCTCTTGCCGTTTGTTGAGTGGAATAACCAAGTTCGCACTTTGCAACTGAGTCTCGCTACTCGCACTTGCCCTTGCACTCGGCATTCCTTCGCGCTAACGATCATCTAAGAATTGCCCTATATTATGTGGGGTGGTTGTGTGACACCTTTATGTTCTGGGTGATATGGCTTGGATACAATTTGGTGAATGTGCCTGGCTTTGTAGAATGCCTTGATTTTTTGATTTACAAACTCAGAACCTCCATCTGAGCAGACGTATGTTGGGTAACTTCCTCTGCTTTTATGTTCTTTCTCTAATATTTCCATTACTATTTCTGTGGTTTAGTCTTTCAATACCATTGGGAATGCCCTGATATACCCCAACGTGCTGTCAACGAGGGTCAAAATGAATTGATTTCCTGTGTTTGATTGAGGTTTTAGAAGTCCCATGAGGTCCAAGGTTATTCTGTTTAAGTTTTTAGCTGCTATTTTAGAGGTTTCCTTAAAAGGGACCTTTTTAATCTAACTCTTAATATAATGTATGCATTCAAACTTTTTCTTGACATCGGCTGGAATGTGTTTGAAAACTTTCTTCAGTTGGAAAATAGAGGCATGGCTGTGGTTGCAGTGGATCTCCATGAGATTTTTTTGATAAGACATGGCCAAGTTTGCTAGCTTTGGGTTGGGTTGGATAAATTTTGGCATTTTGAGTGTGTAGAGATTATTGGTTATCCTTCCTCTGAACAAAGGTTGGTAATCCTTGGAGATTTGGAATTTGTCCTTCTCTCCTCTGAGGGTGCAACCGGCTTGATCCAGTGCTCCCGCGCTCAATAAATTGATTTTGAAGTTTGGTACATATAGCACGTTTGACAATTCTAAGGTAAAGTCTCACGTCTCACCACGGAAAGATGGCTGTGCCTTTACCTTTGATTTAAAGCTCTGCACCTTCTTTTCCTGTTTTAATATGTTTGCCCTCACATGGAAACTTTTCTTTGAAGTATCTGCTATTGTTGTTAATTTGGAGACAACCTCTGCTGTCAAGTATGAACTTGGATTTTGGATTGCCATGGTCTATCCACCTTGTGAGGAGTGCTAGATAATGAGCAGAGTTTCTCATCTTGTTCTTTCAAGCCTTTCATTTTTCCTGATCTTTTTTCCACCAGTCTGGAGCCAGCTTGGGATGGAGATGCTAGCAGCTGTCCACGGTGTGTGGTCTGTCTTGTTTGGGGTTGTGCCAGCCTTCTGAGCATCTTTGTCTTTCTCCATTTTAAAAGTTTGCCATAGATGTTTTTGTGTTTGTCAATGAAATTTCTGTTGAATTGTTTTTTTGATCTTAGATTTCTTGTGCCTTAGATTTGTTATTGAGTTGTGTGAGATGATTAAGTAAATATTTGACTAAAATTTCTTTGTCTGTGTGCATAATTTGTCCCTTGAAATCCCTCATGTTTTTTAGGGAATTTGAAGAGAATGAGATAGGCAAGTATGTCATTTGGTAGATTAATGCCAACTTCTAGCATCTTCTTTTGATATACTCTTGTCCTTGTGATGAATTCTTCTATCTTTTCTGATTTGAACCTTCTATATAGGAAGTTGTTGAATATTCTTGCCCTGTTTGATGCGTGAGACAATGCATATTTGTCTATTATGGCCTTCCAGAGTAGCTTAGCGGAATTTTTTTTGTTGATGTGACAATATTGTTGTGGGTTGAGGGTTTTAATCTAGATATTATAAGGAGTTTGATTCCGTTGTTTATTTTTTTCTCTAGGATTGCGTATTCATTGTTTATGGCTTTTTCACATCGTCATACGTCTAGTATGGTGTCCATTTTTTCTTTCCAGACGCCATAGTTTTCCTCACTAAGCCTTGGAATTTTATGCAGAGAGGCCTTCAGAATGGCCTTTCAGAATCCTTTGGAAGCCACCCTTTCACATTTTCATTGTAGTTTATTTATTGGAGCAATGATCAAGAGCCAAATTTGGCTTTTAACCATATTAGTTATTTGAGATTGGTAACACTAGAAACTGAGAACTGAGAAATAAAACAGGATTAACAACATAATCATGAGGAGATTCATCAAGTGTAGGAATACCAACATCAGGCCTTGAGGATTGTGACATAAAGAGACATACAGACTATAGATGAGCAGGACAAACAGAAAGGAGACAAGACTGAGAAGTAGACTGTTATTATAATTCAGACTCTTGGTGACCATATGGAACAGAATAAAGAAGTTGAGATCTCACCCGGCACACAAGACAGATTTGAGAGATGGAAGATTGAAGAGATGGAAAGCAGGAGTGAAAATATGGACTGAGACAGATGGGTGAGCAGGAATAGATAAAGGAGGAGTAGGAGAGCCTCAAAGGATGAGAGTATGAGTGTATGCCATAGTAGGTGAGTGAGACTGAAGTTGAGGTCAAGAGTGTAGTAACAATCATGTTCACTAGAGTTCAACTCAAGTTCTTGAAGTTAAGCTAATTCTTAGGTACTCTTGGATTGAAGTATCCACACCCTCCTGGTTCTCTGCAGTCCTTTATTACTCTATGGTCATATATTATAACTAACCATACCTAGCAAAACCTAACAATACCTGAAAATACTTAACAATACCTAACATTTTGTCTAAGTCCACCCCACCAAATAAGAAAAAAAAACCGACTCAGCCTAGGAATCTTGGGTGGAAAACCAAAACCAAAAAAGTTTGGTGAAGGGATTTTATACCTAATTCAATATCAAACATTACTGATCAAAGGGAGAAAGGGTAAGAGGAAGAATCCTTTCTCTCATAGAAGAAGATGAGGTACAATATCAGACAGGTGTCAGCTTGCTAATATGTACAGAGAAATCTGTCATAACAACACAAAACTATAAAAATAAGAATATCTAAATTAACGAAAGATGGAGTGAGAAATCCATAAATATTTTTGAAGAAATGGATTCCTCACCCAAAATTGGATAGGGTCACTCGCTGACCCTACCCTTGAAATCCAAGTCCTTACATTTTTAAAATAATTCAAAAGAAAAGTACTAAAAAATAAGGACACCAGTATGGAACCTTTTTGCCATTTTAACATTTCACACATGTTGTCACGTATAGGTTTTACACCTAAAATTCATTCATGATTTAGGTGCTGGGTATATTTTAGGAGTTACACTTGGAAATTTGTTATGTCACAATTCCCGGGTGCAGCCCCGCATCATTACATACACCTACGTACTCATAGTAGCAGTCTCCGGCATACTATAGACCCAAGCGCAGCCAATTCTGCCACGCACGCAGCAGATCCCACACTGCGCGGATATGAACTGACTGATCCCTGCTTCTGGATCCATCATGACTAATCTGACAACCAGGTACCGCTCAAAAGAGCTACAACCTAATTGGAGTTGCCTGGCATATGTAACAAGTTGAAATATGCATTAGTAATAATCTAAAAATATCAAAACTTAATTAAAAATTGATAAAAAGTAAGTTGAGTACATTTTTTAATAATAAATTAAAGATCAAGGATTACCACGTAAATCATTGACCCTGATCTTTGACGACCACAAACCACTACAAGGAGTGTTCATAAAAATTATTGCAAATTATCTATGTGATCAGCACATGATGTAAAATCAGTAAAATTCCAAATTGGTTCACTTTAAATCAATACTAATAGTACAAATGAAAGATGAGTGCAGAATGATAAAATTTACACCATAATAGATTAACAGATCCTGTGGCTAAAATAGTACGGAAATCCAGCAGATCTAAGGTCAGCTGATTAACAGCACCAAGTGAACGTGCTAATCTTGCTCTGACTAGCTTGCAAGCCTCAGACCATGAGCAGAACCCTCTCTACGCGCCCTGAGAAGCTCAAAATCACCCCAAAAAGGTATTTATACAGACCTCTTTGGATCCATTATTCCATCATCAGTTTACCAGGAATTATTATTATCAATCACACACGGTTTCATTGTTAGTCAAGTGCTTATGAAGACTCTAAGCAAGTGATTTATGAACAATTCTGTAGTATTGTTATTAATTTCTTAAAACCAATCAACCCTTGAAGTTTAGTCAGGCAATCCACCCCATCTGCTCTGAAACCCTTCCTATTATTGCAGGATTTTTGTGATAAATCGCTCAGAGTGAGTTTTTCCCTTCCTGTCTAGGCCAATGTGATGTTAGTCCCGGCTATTAGTGGAATAAGCCCTTTCTAAGGCTCCCATCCTCATTCCAAGGTTCTTAGCGTTTATTTTTGGAATAATAATTATTATTATTATTCCAGTATTTTTATCACTGTCTGTAGCTAAAGGACTACAAGGTTCCTGGAATCAGAGAGCTGAAAACAGGGATGACTTGAGGTGGATCAGGAATATTGTCTTCAAATACTTCTTACCATTCATCTTTCATTTTGGCCAAAATATTGTGAAGGAATACACAAGTGATAATCATGTTGATGAGTAAATTCATGTCTTTGGGGTTTTGAAGCTTGTTTTGAATTTTCCTTAAGCTAGAACATCTTTCTTTCAGGACTGCTATGGAATGCTCAATCCTAAATTGTGATTGGGCAAGATGATAGTTGAAATCAGTTTTTCCTTGATTTATGGACAAAACTTTCCTGCATGCTGGAACCACATATTCCCAACTAGCATAAGCTGAATTGGCCAGAAGGTATTGATCTTGGTGAAATTGGTTCTCTGATTGTTCGGCAATCCCCTTCCCATTGAAAAATATATTAATCATGACAAGAACCTGGAATGCCAGCGTCTAGTGATATGAACTTCTTTTTTTTAACACAAACATATTGTAGTTCCAGGAAGTATCCAAAAAAACAGATAAAAAATATTTTTTCAATGTTTTGTCCAAGTTGTTATGCAATTTGTTGGAAAAGAAATGACTGAATTGCATTTTTTTCCAATCAAATTTGTGGTTGCCATCTAGCTTGTGTTTTTGACTCAAGGGGATGGTGTTTTTGTTGTGGTGCTCAAAAATCTAACCTTTAGCCATCAGACTGACTTTTATAGTATAAGGACATCTCCAATCATCAAACTTCCTTCAGAAACGGATTCTACACCAAAAATAACCCATAGTCACTCAGCCAAAGTACCCCTCTATCTCTCATGGTTTGAAGATACAGCTCAAATCAACCCAGGCCTACCCACACCCCTACCAGGTGTCACAGACCAGTGAAAGTTCATGGACAGAACTTGAAAATTTTCAATTACATACCGCATACATGAAAACCATGCAGCCCCCAAAAAACCTGCAGCAGTGTACATACTTAATATATGCAAGACCCTGCATGCAGCACCAAACAAACCTGCATAAGCATACATAATTAATATATGCAATACCATGCATGCAGCACCAAACAAGCCTGCAGCAGTATACAGAAAAAATATATTCAAGGCACTGATACAACAAGCCAAAAGGCAAACTTTCCGCTCCAAAGGAGCTCTACGGGATCTACAAGCGTTGTTACTTGGTTTGGGCTACATCAGCCTGCATGGCATCAGTACCTGTACCCTTGAACCAGCCTATTCCGGTCATTTCTGATTTTTCCATCTCAATGGGGCTGAACCAGCCCCTTCGCTGTTAAAACCCCGGCGGTTGTCTATTACAACTGGCCTGTTACCTCACATGCTGGCTGGTTCCCTCATGCAACCAGCCCCTGGCCATAAAAATGGCCAGGTGGGACCCAGGAAACACCTGGGTCCGGTCTCAGACACACATGGGGGGGGTGTAACCGGCGGACATGCCGCCCAACCCTTTTCTCTCAAATCCCTGGAGGGGGCGGTCAAATCCCCCTACCAGGGGCCCTGGAGGTTGATGCCCCCAGGAAGCTATCATGATACCTGGGCTTGGGGGTGGTCAGATCACCTCCAGCCCATCGCTCCTCCCCCTTGGTAAAGGGGGGGGGGAGAGCGCCCCTTCAATATTGGGGGGGTGGTCAATTCCCCCCCCCCCCCCACATCCAGTTGCCTTGCTGCAACCAGCCTAGAACCACATTTGGTGGGGGGGTGATCAGGTCCCCCCCACCCTGACAGGTTTCCTCTTGCAAACGGTTTCTGGCTGGTTCAACCCATCAGGCTCTCCTCCTTCTCCTTGCAATGGCAAGCGAGGGAAGTGGGAGGAGCTGGGGCCATTGGCCCCAGCTCTGCGGTTCTAACAGCTGGCTGCCACCAAGTGCGGCAGCTGCGACCGGCTTGAAAGCAGCCATTGGGGTGGGGGGACTCCATTTTGAGTCCCCCTTCCCCCTACAAAGGCCCAGCGCAGGCCATTGGGCCCTATAAACTGGCTGTAAGCAAGCACAGCAGCCCCCAGCGGGCTTCAACACGCGCGGCGGCAGCCCCAAATGGGATTCCCCAACCCCAAAAAGTGAGTTCAAAATACACCAGGAAAAATCTGGTGGATCTGGTCAGCCAGTGAAATCACATCCTTTTGATGAGATGGTTGAATCCAATGGATTTCTTGAATGTTTCGATCATTTGGAAACACAGCTTACCCCCAGTTTACAATTAGTTTCTTCACAATTGCTCCAATTATTCACATTTGTTGCTGATTTCATTCCATTCTGTTTCACCTTTGGATGTCCTAGGTTTCTCCTTCTTTTCTTCCTGTCTTACCTATGATTTCAAATGCTATTCTCCAAGGTTTCTATTTTACTTCCTCCCAGATTCCACGTGGTTTCCAATTTTTTTGTCCATGATTTCCGACTGATTTCTCCCGGATTTCTTTCTGATTTCTCACTTATTTCCCACAAGTATCCATTTTTCCCCCTATGAGGATAATCCCTCATAATTTTCTGAAATTAAATAAAAGCATTTTTTGAACAAAATTTATCCTCATCATTCATACAATACCTTCTCTCATGAAATTTCTGTTCTATCTACAGGTAATTCTTGATAAATTTAATTGAAATTCACTCCAAAAATAATTCAAACAAAAAAGATGGAAACAATTCATAACACTTGGGATATTGCATAATTTTTAAATTTCACTTTCAGGAATATATAATTTTGTGACTAGTATGATTCCATTTTGAGAGAAATATGCACACTGGCCATCAACAGCATCACAAGAAATGATTTGTTTTTCAATCCAGTTTTTAACTTTGTACACATTGATATGCTTCCAATCAACTAAAAAATTCCTGTCAATTTGAAATGGATTCACTTCCAAGAAGTAACCTGGTATGCTCCCATATGGATCCACCACACTGAATAATGTTTTTTATCTGACCCAAGAAGGAGACTTTACCCAGATTATATGACACAATGCTGTTTCTGTAATTTGATTCTTTTGTGGATAATGCCATTTTATTCCAATGGAGATGATTCCAATAGCTCCACCATGGTGAGAGAGTAACAGTGTTTGGTTCATTGGCACTATTTATTGAATTGAAATATTTCCAATTTGTAAAAGAGATGGAATTCCTGAGATAATTGAGGAATTTGTAATAAGATTCTGGATTTTCATGGACAGGATTTAGCTGTGGGATTGAATTTGACCTGGTGGATGATTCAACAATTCTTGAAAATTGATTCACCTCTGGTGGTGCACGTGGTGAGTTGATCAGGGACTTTAAATTTGAAAGTCTGCAGAACCTTTGAACTATAGTAAGTGGTACTTCATCTGAGTTTAATGTAAATCATAGTCAGCATTGTTGTACTCTGTATATCTTTGATTTAAAGAAATTCAAACACCCAAATAATTGTTGGTGTTGAACTTGGAAAATAGCCCATTGAAGCACTCATAAGCCCAGGTAAAACTTGTGGGGCCAGGCCCCCACCTTTGTAAAAGCTGAGGTATATGGGATGCAAGATGATGATTTGGCTTTTGATTTTGCTCTGGAAAGAGCTTCCCACAAAGTTGGCAATATTTTGCCCAGTGCCTGGTGAAATCAGAACCTTTTTGGGAGCTGGTATTCCAGCTAGTGGCAATTTTCAAACAGGTCACTAAATGGAAGGTATTTTCAACAACTATTTATGGGAATGGACATTGTTCAAATTGCATGGAAATGATGAAATTGGGAATGTAGACTTTATAAAGGAGAGACCACTCTGATGCCTTGAGACTTCCATGACTTGCTGCTCCAAGGTTTTTGGGTACTCTTGTGCAATCAGATGGGATTAGAGCAATCTTGATGACTTGTTGGAGATTGTTTAGCAGAACAGAATTAAACTTGAATTTTGAAAAAATTGAAGGGCTTTGCTCAGGGATATCACTGGTGCTTGGATCCAAAAATGAGACAGGTACATAATCAAAGTCAGAGAACAAAGAAGATTCTGCCATGAATTTTTCTTGAGTTAGAGACAGAGGTTGTTCTCTCCCTTTTCCTATGGATTTTTGTATATTTTGAATATCTTGCTGGGCATCTCTTTTCAAGTAATGCAATTCTCTAGAATGAATTTTTTTTTCGCTGGGATCTTCATTGTCTCCACTTTCATCTTGATCATAATTTGATCCCTCATCTGATGAGTCTAGAGTTTTTTCTGTATCTTTTTCCAAGAGGATTCTGGAAGTTTTAATTTGGTAACAGCATGATCTTTCAAGGCTCCAAGAATCATATTGTGCATTATGTCAAGGTTGGCCATTTTTGTGGCATCCCAATAAGGGAGTTCTTCTAATATTGAGTAATGGACACCATTCTCTTTGAAGAGATGATCTCTGTGTGATTTAGCTGCATTTTACCATGAATTAGCTTGAATTTTGTGCTCTGATAAATTTCTTGGGGCCCAATTGAAAGGCTCAATCTCATTTATCTCAAACTTTTTGATGGAACAGAAGTTGCAAAACTTTTTTCCTGAATGACTGGTAAATCCTATGATATTGCGCATTGCTACAACTTCTGCTATGACGGTGAGTATAGCGGCTCTCATGGTAGCTCCTGAAGGATTATTATAGGTCTTGTAGAAGTCAACACCATTCCAAAGTTTCTGATGTTCTCTGACTAGGGGGGTGAGTATATGATTCAGTTGAGGACCAGTAGGCTCTTTGGGGCCAGGTATGATTCCTACCAGATAAATGTTTTCTGCTTTCAGATGTATTTCAGGTGGAAGATTCAGGCATACCATGGCAATGGTTACAAGAAAGGCATGACAACAAGACTTTCCAAAAGCATTAAACAAGTCAACATATAGGGTGAATGACAAGTTCCCAGGCTTTGAAAAAAAGGGGGAAGTTTCATTTGTGCCCCTGAATCTTTTCCAAAAAATCCCATCCAAGATATCTTTCATTATCTCAGAGGGTTTTTTTTGGAGATAATTGAGCAGTTCTTCCTCAATACCTGGACGTTTCAAAAATCTTGCCAGCTATTGTTGAAATGATTGGTAAATGAAATGTTTGCTTGAGGAGAATTTTTATTCTTTTAAATTGTTTCTGCTAAGAATGGAATTGATTGAATTCTTCATAGCTCCCAAGCTGGATGAGCAAGGTGGACCCGGGTCAAATCTTTTTAAATTTTGTTTGCATTTGATATTGGGGTCTGTGAAATGTTTTTCTTGGTCAACCAAGTAGAAGCACTTTGGAAAACAGACATATATCTCCAGTGAAGCATCCAGTTTGAGATGCTTGAAGATGGTCAAAGTGCTGAGGGGAATCTTTGAGCTGTTATTGGCCTGATGGTTTTGAAGAGTATTTTGAAAAATTGTGTTATTTTAAATATTGAAAGCACAAAGCAGAAACCTTGATGCCTCTGTACTGATTTGATGATGCACATTCATGCTGGCTGTGATCACCATTGGAAGGATGACATGTTGTTGGTTTTGTATCCAGGGTAATAGGACAAAGTCTTGAGTGTCAAATATTGGAACACCAGCTGGAGGTGAAATTGCAGTGATATTATCTTGAGATTGGGCCATGTTTTCATTGTTATTGTCTAATGGATATCTATGGTTTTTTGGTGTTTTTGGGGACAGTGCTTGTGGAGCTGCTATTGGTTGTGGAGAAACTTGAGTGGAAAGCAAAGTTGTGGTGAATTTTTGATGCTTAGCATATCCAGAAGGAGTATATGCTATGCCTTGCTTGATCCCATTGGGAGTCATATGAGTTTTTCTGGAGCAATTTTCACACATGCAAAGAATAAGTTGGATATTTTTTGGGGCCATTTTGGTGCAAGTTCTTGATGAGTGGATGAATTGATGATGGGGGAGAAAAGTGTCTCTTTGTGTGAAAAAACTCTGGTGAAATAGGTTGCAGGTTCAATTTTTTTGTTTCAGTGACTTGCGTGGTTTATTAAGATGAAAAAAAATTGAGTTCTTATCTTGAAAAATTGAAACTGATTGCATGAGAAATGTTTTGGGAACTTGGAAGAAAGATTTTCTTCACTTATCATGAAACAATTAATGGCTTATCATGAAGAAGTTGATGTCTTATCATGAAGAAGTTGATTACATATCATGAAAAAATAGACAATCATCATGAAAAACTTCAAGGTTTTTCATGAAACATTTGAAGTCTTATCATGAGATGTTTCATTTCATTACTTATGATGAAAAATTATTTACATAGCTTTTTTGTTTTCCATAATTCATTACCCCAAGAGTGAGACTTTTGTAGAATTTTTAGGTGTGTAATGCTGATTGAGGATAATCAATTTTTTTGTTGAATTCCATTTCCAGCATGAAGGAATAAAACATTTTACTGTAGTGTAATTGATCCAACATGGGCTGTACATGGAACACTCAAAACAAAATTCTCTTCAGTATTCACCAATTGAAGCCAATAATCACTGAAATCAAGTAAAAGACATTTTGCAAGAGTAAATTGTGAATTCCAAGGCCAAGAGAAGGCTTTATCATCAAAGAAAGATTGTTGAATCAGAGATACAACATATGAATTGGTTCTTTTCCATATTTTTTCAGTTATATCTTTTGGCTCTAGCTGATTTATTTTAGAGATTAATGATATAAGCTGGAGAGAATTGTTGACTTTGAACCTCTTCTGATCTTCTGGAATAAGCAGGAAACTACGCATTCCAGAAACCAGATATGCTTCTAGAAGGTGATAGGCAGGACGTTTGGTGAATCGTTGAGGAAGTTTGACAAAAGCTGGAGTATATTTAGCAATATTGGTTGTTTCCCTGTTGATTTTATGTTTTTCCCAAAGAATGGAGAAAGCTATGAGCATATAGTAAATGCCATCTACCACATTATCTATTGCTTTGGAGTTGCTTGGAGGCATATTGGATGGATTGTTTTCTCCAGACTTTGCCAGACACCACAAGCAATGTTATGCCCCCGTAGAGCATGTAAATACAGTAAGACTCATTTCACTTGGGATTATGTGGGTTCTTTCATGCTCTACAGGAACATAAAAATGCTCATGATGTCCGGTTTCCGGAAACCAGGCATCAACTTGGAGCAGTGTCATGCCCCCGTAGAGCATGTAAAAACCAGTAAGACTCATTTCACTTGGGATCATGTGGGTTCTTTCATACTCTACGGGGGCATAAAACTGCTCATGATGTCCGGTTTCCGGAAACCAGACATCACCTTGGAGCGGTGTTATGCCCCCATAGAGCATGTAAAAACCAGTAAGATTCATTTCACTTGGGATTATGTGGGTTCTTTCATGCTCTACAGGGGCATAACACTGCTTGTGATGTCAAGTTTCCGGAAACCAGGCATGACCTTGGAGCGGTGTTATGCCCCCTTAGAGCATGTAAAAACCAGTAAGAGGATTATGTGGTTTCTTTCATGCTCTACAGGGGAAAAACACTGCTTTTGATGTCCAGTTTCCAGAAACCTTAAATCACCTTGGAGCGGTGTTAGTAAAATGAGTGTTACGGTTTTTTACATTCTCTACGGGGGCATAACACTGCTCCAAGGTGATTTCTGTTTTCAAGAAACAGGACATCACGAGCAGTGTTATGCCCCATAGAGCATGAAAGAACCCAAATAATCCCCATTGAAATGAGTCTTACTGGTTTTTACATTCTCTAAGGGGGCATAACACCGCTCCAAGGTGATTCCCAGTTTCAGGAAACCGGACATCACAAGCAGTGTTATGCCCCTGGAGAGCATGAAAGAAACCACAGATCCCAAGTGAAATGAGTCTTACTGGTTTTTACATGCTCTACGGGGGCATAACACTGCTCCAAGGTGATTCCCGGTTTCTGGAAACCAGACATTATGAGGAGGGTTATGCCCCTTTAGAGCATGAAATACCCCAAAGTTTAATATCCGGTTTCCGCAAACCAGACATTAAAATCCATAGATTTAACTGGCTATACAGATTGAAAGCATGGGGTGAAGAAGGAAAATGAAGCAACATAATGTGGCTTGGAGGTAGCATGGTTTTGATGTTCTCTACGGGGGAATAACATGGCCCCAACATGATGCACGGTTTCTGGAAACCGGACATCACCAGAAGTGTTATGCCCCCTTAGATGAAATGAATCTATTTTAAATAATACACTCTATGCATATATTTATAATCTTTACACCTGTCCCACAACTTGTACACAAATGTTTCACATGATTTTCATTTAAATACCTTCCCTATTTCCAATTCTGTCAGATTGCCCACACTAGTACCATCCTCCTTCCTTGGCAACACATCAACTTTCTAATTCCTCCAGAAACTCCCATACTCACAATGCAGTCAATTAATCATACCCCATTCTGCATTGGCCTTGTTGAGGTTCCTCTTGCTGAAATAAATACCTCAGCTTTCCCAAAACTGCTACATAGTGAAGGAACATATTGGGCATTGTTATACCCCAGGGATAATAAGCTAAATGTCTACATACCAGATCTTCCTTTCCCTGTAGGAGTCCTTGCCCCTCAAATTGAATCATTAATTTTACTCCTCCTTTTCCGGGCCACAGGCTATGGACCAGGTGGTGATTGGCAGGCAATGATGAAGGAACTTCCTCATCCAATTCTCTTTGTGGAAACCATTCTCTATGTTAGTGTTTCCACAATTACAAAATTTAAACTTGCTCTCCTTCAATTCTGTCATGAAAAACATATATTCGACATACTTGATAAGCTTCTTGGTGCTCATATAATCATCCAAAGACCCCCTAAGTATAACCCTTCAAAACACCAGGGATTCCCACTGGCCAACCTATCATTGCAAAGGCTAACAATGCCATCACTTCTTTAAAACCCCTACTATGATCAAAACCTACTTGAAATACCAAGTGGATGTGATCTCAATCCAATCCACCCCAATCCACAAATAGTCACCACCAAACTCCTCCCCCACCAGGCTCAAGGACTTGTATTCTTGCTTGATTGTGAATCACCACATTCTACCTCTGCTCTGGCCTTGTGGTATAAATCAAACATGAATTCCTGGCACATTTGGGAAAACAAAATCAGTGGCTCAAGCTTGGCTCTAATTGATCCAACATCTGTTTCACCAACTGCTTTGGGCTCAAAACTGGGGGATGATAAGGGTCTTGGGAAATCTTTACAAGAAATCCCCCCTATTGTATACCTGAATCAACCTCTTTTTACCATCACCAAGATAACCCTCCAGCAGATGTGCCTCATCACGCCACTCTCATCATATGCCCACCCCACCTGACCCAGAACTGGGCAAAAAAACTCAGAAAACATTTTTCCCCTCACACCATCAACTATATCAACCCTTCACTCACCAGTATTTTCAGATTGAATATTGTCATGCGGGGAATGGTGCCCCATTCTTGGACCCAGGCTTTCATCATCATTTTGAATGTGCTGAATTTTATCACCTGGGGTTGTACCCGCTATTTATCCAAGACAAAATAAATTAATTAAGTAAAAAAATGGTTGGTATTCCATCCATTCACACAAATACAACTGCCTATGATGAATACACAACATTAACTGGTTTTTGAACAGAATTTCCAACAGTAATCAAAGCTTGAGTAGGAGTAACCAAATCATCTTCCTCAATATATTGATCTTTCTCAGGATCATCTTCAGAAATACACAGGGGTTTAAGAATAATAAAAACAAATGCATCAATCCATCAGTAAAATACACAAAAACTAATCTGCCATAGGGGGAGATCACTGGTGATTTTCATGATGCACTGGGTGAGTACCTGTTTAAAGCATCTATATATATCAATAACTTTTCAATTGAAGGTTAACTGACAATCAACAAAACGTTCCATCTTTTCACTTTTTTTAGGATCAGTAATCGTTCACTTGGCTCAGGATCTGGGGATAAATGGATGAATGTTCTGGGAAAGTGAAAATATTGGTGGGAAGCCTGGGGATTATATATTCCCCCTGAATACCTGAGATAACCTTTGGAGTGCTCATGCGCTTGGATTCACTTACCAATCGTCAAGTCATCAGTTAAGATATCCTTCTTGCTTCTCAGCTTGACAATATCAGCAATATGGACTGCTTGACAATATCAGCAATATGACTCATAATTCAATTAAAATGAAAAAATTAGACACCCTCAAAACGTTTGCATGTGTCTTGATTGTTTGCCTCATTGAACATTGGATGCAAATCATTTGATTCCCCCTTCTATACCCAATACTCATTTGATCAAAACAATCCAATCACAGAGAGAGAAAACGTCACACTCTCTGGTAAGACACTCTGCATAAAATTCCACATAGTATTTCTCAAATATTCTCAATTGGAACTATTGATTTTGTTGTTCTCAGATTCAATCACAAAGAAATAAAAGCATATCAATATCATCCCTATGCACCTTTCATGTTTTAGTTTTGATATTTTAAATAAAAGAGCATATCATCCTGCAGACAAATTTACTTCCTCCTACGTCACTCTGAGATTCTTTACAAGACCAATATTCCAAAAAATTTATCATGGATGAGAAATTCAGCACAAAAGCTTTGGCATGGCGTATTCCATCCTTGTAAAAATGAATCATTTGTTTCAAAGAGTATTCCTAGTTGATTGGTGGACCTGCCAAGATTACAAGTCATTATCTGAATTAGAAATATGATCACACATGAACATATCACTGACCTATTCCAAGCCATTTAGGTGCTGTTCAGCTGCATAATGTATAGTGTATCCAGTGAGTTTTTTCAGGTGGTCAACTCCCCCTGGTCATGTGACAAGACATGGTTGATGGTTGGACCAAATAGCTTGATGGGGCAATAGCCATGGGGGCCCCATCTTTTTGGGTCATCAACTTGACAAAGTTTCTGATCAACTCAGGGAGACAAGAAGTATTTTTCTGCTGCTGTGCTCCTCATGACTGTTACGACCAACAGGGTGGCCTCAAGTCAATGCCAGACTCTTGGTTGCTTCAGTTGAAAGCCGCTATGGCGAATTTGATGACACACCTCCATTAGTTGACAACACGACAAGGGGTGGTTGACTAAACGCCACACAGCTTTGAGTACCTGCCAACTGTGGTTTGACAAAAAAACCACCAAGTCAATGAGCCAACATAACTCAGTCAATGCACCATATCTGTAAATGTAACAGATCCCCCCCTGCAAAATTGAAGTTAAAAAGTTACACTACCATGCTGCCCTCTGCAAGAAAAGGTTACATAAAGTTACAAGCTCTTCCCCTTGTAACTTGCTTTAACTTGCTGTTTATGCGCTAAAAATTGAGAACTTACAGGCCCCAATCTGTTTGGCTGCGTGGCCCTGATATGAGCAGGTACTTACAGTTTCAAATGCACTCATGGGCATATTTTGAACTTGTAACCAGCTGTTACAGTTACAAGTCATCTGCCAAAGGGGCCCTTACAATGCTTGGTCCAGATTTTGTAAAAGTTAGGGTACATTTGGACCCACATCAACCGTCTTGTACCATCATGAAAATCCTGGATATTTATGAAGGCATATTATGTTTGGGTAGCTTTTCATAGCGGGTGTTTGGCGTCCACTTGTAAACTTTAGCCCAAATGACAGTAGTTGATGCTTCCCAAGGTTTGAGGTCTCCTATAGGCCAAAATTGGAAACAACTGAACATTTTGGTCCGGACAAAAATGTTAGCATCATGTACGTACATAGACACATCCTCTCCTCCCTCTATGCGCTAACTATTGACTTATCCCCCACTTTTTACCTTGACATCTCCCCTGTCACTGGTGAAAGCCAAAGACATCTCCCCTCAAGAATATCATGTTGCTTGTGGACACCAAACACATCAGGTTCAGAAATGAGGTTGCATCATGTTTGATTTTGCGCAAAATCAAACATGACGCTAACTTTATTTCCAAAATGAGGCTTCATGATGGTTTGTGTGGGTCCAAACTCACCCTTAGGCATCTGGGTTTCATTCATGCCCATGGAAACTGCGTGAAAAATCCAAGCATTCCATTGATGCTCTCAACTTTTAAGGAATCTATCATCATCTAAGATCTTTTTAATTTCAGTTCTTCCATCATGAACCGGGTCAAGCTCTTCAATTTTTTTTAGCATTCTAAATCTTAGCCCATTCAAAAAATCAACTTGACAATCACTCAGATTCCTGCTGAAATAAAGCTGCTTCTTGCCATTGTTTGGTGGAGTAAATTATTCATTGTAATGAAAGCAAAAACCTCATCTATTTGTACCTTAAATTCCGGCTGATTTGCCAGCCAAAAATGGTGAAAGCATCCTTTTAAAAATGTGTATTTTCAATTTTTTTTGGAATAAATGCATGGTGATTTTCTTGGAAGTCAAACAGCTTTTGATTACTGAATTTTTGGAAAGCAGTATGCAGAAGCTAAAACATGGTTTGCAAAAATGGTCATGGGAGATAATCTCAGCGCTTTCACATTATCCTTATTCAAGAAAACATTCATCTCACCTATTTTTTCTTCAATATTAAATGATCCATTGCAACCATCACTTTCCTGGTTTCTGGACCATATTAAATGGTAGGTGATTTTTTTGACATGTTATGAATCAAATATGGTGTATCCACTGATCCTGGATGGGTGGTAAACTCCTGCTGATCATGCAACAAGCTGGAGTTTACCACCTGACAAAATGGGTTCATGGGGCAAAATTCAAGGGAGCCCAATCTTGTTGGGTCATCAACCTGACCTAGTTGTTGATCAACTGAAAGCAACAAGAATCAATTTAGCTGCAGTTGCAATCCTCATGACCAGCATGACCAATAGGATGGCCTTCTGTCAATGCCAAACTCTTGGCAGCTTAAGTTGAAAGCCGCCACGCCCCAGTTGATGGAACACCCCCATTGGGTGACCACATGACAAGCAGCGGTTGATTAACTGCCATGCGAGTTTGAGAACCTTCCAACAGTGGCTTAAAAAAAAGCCACCCAGTTGACCACCTGGCCAAACTTGGTTGATACAACATAGGAGGAAAAAAGGTGAATTGAAGAAGTAAATACTTGGAAGTGATCAAATGGGGTTAAATTTTTTGAAAATCATACAGCTCTGTAAGAGATCAAACATTCATCTTAGGAAAATAAAATTGAAACCAGGGAGAAATCAGGGGGATTCATGGGGGAAAAGTAATGGAAAAGCAAAAGACACTTTTGATAAGTCCTGCAGAAACCAATTAGAAACACAGTGGAAAATTTGAAGAATCAAATGAGAATTCATTGGTCACTTTTGGAGAATTTAAGAGGAGTCTCTGAAGCAATAATGGATCAACTTTGTTTCCATCTTTGTGAACTCTACCAGAAAAAAAAACAGAAATCATGGTGATTTCCTCTGGAAATTGATTATAAAGTGTGAAGCAATTGGGGAAACCATCATGGTGAAGTGAAGTCTCTGGTCCGCCAGAGATGCCTGATTTTTCCTGGTGATACTTTGGCGGGCCAGCCCGTCTGGCCAAGTATGTCCAAAATAAACCTTGGGCCCAATTATGCCCATACAAGCCCATATGGCTGTATTTGCCCATATACCCCACCGGGCACGTTAGGGCCCGTGTACCAATAGGCCTGTTTCATGCGTTTTGAGGCCAGTTTCCCCAAATACGTAACATCCACACAGGAATCCATGGTCCATGTGTGTGCCCATTGGGCAGCATAGGCCCTCATGTGCATCCCATTTGGATTACACTCATAGGTAGCACACACGTAAGTGCATATGTATTTTAACACACCCCCTTAATCCAAAAGGGGTGAAATTTTCATATTAGTCACAAAGCCTTGATACTTGTGTTGAATTTCTGTAGAAGACTTAAGAAATCAAGAAAATAGAGGCCTGAGCCGGAAAAAACATCAATAAAAAGAATGTGTGATAAAGGAAACAAAAGAAATTGAGAAGGGAAGAAACCAACATCTGGCAACTGAAAGAAAAGAGGTGTTCAACAAGATTATGGGCTTTCAGGTTTTTAGTCAAGATGAGTCACAAGCAGGAGGCAATGAATAACTTTTGGAGGAGGATTAAATGAAAAGTCAGACTTGAAGAATGAGATTTAGATAGCAACAATTTCTGATCTTACTAGTCAGCTTTGATGAAAGGAGAACTTGAGCAGTCAAGTTTGTGTTGATTTGATTTATTCAAGTTGGTTGTTGTATTGATGATTTGATAAATAGAAGGAAAGAATGAATAAAGAAGATGTGAAAAAGGAAGAATGAAAGAAGAAAGAAAAAGATGTAATAGAGAGTGGTTGGGTTTTGATTGTTGAGGTTTGAGATTTTTCTGAGTAGTGAGTCGTTGATTTGTGAGTGTTTAGATTGCGGAAAATGAGGATAGACTTGAGTGAGTTAAATAGAGCAGGTTTTGTGAAATTTCTAAAGGAAGTGCGGGTGTGAAATATGTGACTTGAGAAGCGCGGATGACTTGAGAAGCACGGACAGGACAGGGAAGAGAACAAAGAGAGACAGAAAAGGAAAAAGAAGAGACAGGGGAAAGCAATTTACCCAACAGCTTGTTCCTATCTAAAGCCTTATTTAAAATATCTGCAATCTTTTCTCCAGTAGGCATATATTTACCTCAACACAATATCCTTGCAGTTAACCGCATCGCAGATATAGTTATAGTGAAAATCAATATGTTTCATTCTTTAATGGAACACTTGGTTTTGCGCCAATGCAATGGCACTCTGGTTATCAGGATACAAAAACACAAAATCTTGTGTCTTATGTGTATCCTCTAAGAATTTTCTCAACCATTTTTCTTCCTGTGAAGCTGATAAGTAAGCTCTATAATCAGCCTCTATTGATGAAAGACTTATTGCTGATACCTTCTTGGACATCCATGACACCAGATTCTTACCTAAGAAGAACAAAAAACGACTTGTTGATTCCCTAGTGTTACCATCTGCCCAACTTTCATTGAAATAAACAACCAAATCAAAGTTTTCTGAGTTTGTAAACAACAGTCCCAGACTGTGCGTTCCTTTAAGATACCTGATTACTCTTTTAAAGGCTGACCATTGCCTCATGCTTGGATTCTCTAAATTTTGAAACAAGACACCAATTGAAAAGGCAATATTGGGCCTTGTAAAATGCCCCAAAAAATTAAGCAATCCAATAACTTACCTGTAGTTGTTCCCAGATTGAACAAACTCCAGATACTCCTCATCTGTAGACTTCTCTAAACAAATGTTTGACTTCATGGGAGTACCAAACTCCTTTGCATCTTCTAAGCCATATTGTTTAAAAAGAGCTGCCACGTAGTGGCTCTGGTGTAACTTAATACCATTCTTGCTCTTACTGAATTTCATTCCTAGCACCTTTTGGGCCAGTCCAAGATCTTTTATCTTGAATTCCTTTTTGAGTGTATCCATGACTCTCTCTTTACCATTTCCAATGATGATAATGTCATTGACCCATACAAAAAAATTTGATCCTTTCTCACAAAGAGACAAGGGTTGGCCTCAGAAGTCTTGAAACCAATCTGTATCAGTTTCTCACTCATGGTATTATACCACAACCTCGCTGCTTGCTTTAATCCATACAGGGATCTACGCAGCTTGAGGACATATTCCCCTTTATCTGCTGAAAGAAAAATTCTAACACAGATTTTCTTAATGGTTTCTGGTTTAGTCTCTACTAAACATTCACAAAAACCATCAGTAATTGACATATAAACAGTCTCCTCCTGTACAAATTTTGCATTCAAGTATGCTGTTACAAAATCAGCTTGTCTGATTTCTTCACCATACTCCATTGCCAGAGCAATGATTTACCTGAAGGTGGAAATCCTTTGAGTTTGTGAGAAAGTTTCTTGGTAATCAATACCCTCTCTCTGCTTGAAGCCCTGTGCAACCCATCTAGCTTTGAACCTCTTCAAAACTCGTTTGTGTCAAGCTTCTTGTTTAACACCAACCAAGAACCCACAATGGTCTTTCCTTTTGGAACAGAATCCCGCTTAACCACTTCAAAGACACTATTATTCTCCAGAGAATCAAATTCCTCAAAAATAGAACTCTTCCAGTTGGCTCTCTCATCAGAATTCATAGATTGGCCAAAGCTATTTGGGTCAACCCTGTTACTCATTTCTGAACTCAACTCCAGGACTTCATTGAGCATACACTGTTCCTGAAATGTATCTTCCTCATATCCTTTGGCAGCATAATGGTACTTCCATTCCCTGTACCCATCAACTGGCACTCTAACCCTTCCACTCCTTCTACCTGGAGGTGGAGGCTCATCAGGTTCCAAATTAACGGAATCCCCTGAAGCGGGAACTAAACCCTCTGGTGGCATGTCTGCCATTTCTTCATCTTCTGGAACCACATGTTCCTCAGCCTTTGCTGGTGAAATAGTTGCTAATTCTATTTCTTGCTGTGGCTTATTCACAACAAAATCTTCACTTCTCTTGAGTGGAAAGGTACTTTCATCGAATTTTACATCCCTACTATGGATAACCTTTCTTGCCCCTGGAAAATAGATCCTATACAATTTAATTATTAAATCATAGCCTACAAGTGCCCCTGTTCTGGCTCTAGGTTCTAATTTTCCAACCATCTCATTATGGTGGACACTTTAATACACCAAGCAACCAATTGTTCTTAGGTGTGATGTTTTGGGGTACAAATTCCAAAACTGATAATGAGGACTCTTCCCATTAACACTTACAATGTTGTGCAACAGACAGACTGTACACATCAACTCAGCCCATAGGAACTTTGGTATACCAGATTGAGACATAATAGTTCTGAATTTTTCCAGTAAATTCCTATTCATTCTCTCAACTATTCCATTATTTTGTGTTGTAATTGCAGTAGTGACTATATGAATGATACCACAATCTTTCAATAACCTCTCAAAATCTTTACTCACAAATTTGAATTGGTAATAACCCTCTTGATCTCCTTCATTAGACCATTCTGTTTCCAGACTTTGAAGATTACAGAAATCTCCTCTGTCGTCTGATCCTTAGATTGAATTGGTTTAACACAAACATAATTATTTGCAGTATCAAATAAATTGATGAAGTATCTTGCCCCACCAAGGGACTCTGGTTTGAATGGCCCTGCAAAATCAATGGAAAATTCCTCTCTAGGAACATCAGTGAAATCTCTACTCTTATAGAACACATTTCTAGTCTTAGCCCCCAAGGTAAAACTCTCACAGTTGCTGTCCTTAAACTTATGGCCACTTCTATTGTGAGCAAAAGTGCTCAGAGCTGAGAATTTGAACAAGCTTGCACACAAAAGATTATTCCAAACTTGTCCACTAAGAAAAGTTCTCCCATCCATATCAATAAAAAACCTATCTTCTTTAAGGTAAAAAATCTGGAAACCTTTTTTCCACAACACACCAAGAGACACAAGGTTATAAGGCAACTCTGGTAAATAGAACATTTTCTCATAAGAGATTTTGAAACCCAAGTGATTTACAAGAATAACTTTCCCAATTCCTTTAATCTGAATTTTTCTGCCTTTCTGACCAATATTTACAACTCCATTATTATCACTAAGATTTGAAAATAAATTTGGTTCAAAGAAAATGTGCTCTTTCAAACCAGAATCAATCAAAAAAAAAGAACATCCTCCTTCAATCCTCCTATTAGGAAAGAAGCTTTATCAGTCACTGATAAGTTCTCATCTTTGATGTTAAGATTACTCACTCCATAATCAATCAAGTCCATTTCTTGATCCTCATCAATTTTGTCCTTCTTGTTGGGACCTTCTTCCCCAACAACCATTTCCAATGGACCATCAAACTCCACCATTGCAACGTTCTCAGTAGTGAGATTGACCTCCTTGTCATTCTCTTCCAACTTCTTCCTCTTCTTGGCCTCCTTGCAATTCTTGGCATAATGCCCCTTATTCTGAAGATTATAGCATAAGACCTTAGACAAATCCTTTTTTGCCTTCTTGCAAGATTTTCCGGTCTTTCCAACCAAAGCTGTTCCAGAGCCCCCCTTCATCTTGAACTGCAGATCATCCTTTTCAATCCTCTTCAGCACATCCTCCTCCCCAGCAAGAGGATCCAATTGAGAAATAATTCTGACTAAAGAATCAAACTCCTTTGGTAGCTTATGAAGGATTAAGAGTGAAAAACACTCAGGATCCATCTTAAGTCCTGATGACTTAAACTTGGCAATCCTAGACCTAGCCTCTGCAACAAACTGCTTACAATTCAAATATTGTAACTTGAATAGTTTATTGAAGGCTATACCCTTCTGGTGAACAGAATCACCAGCATATTTTGAATTAAGCAACTTCCAAAGGATGCTTCCCCTCCTAATCTCATCTTCCCTAAGATTTTCAGCAACCCATGTCACATGATTCTCATCAAGATGCCTAAGGATGAGATAATAAGACTTTTTCTCAACTTCTGAACTGATCAAAGTGTCATCTGCATCCATTATCTCCGCACAACAGATTTTTTCCAGCTCACTATCCATAACAACAGCCCAAGCATTATAATTCTGACTGTTCAGAACTATCTTGGTGGAGCTAACATCAGGGATATAGGACATCTTCTTGGAAAAATTGAGGTCTTTGAGGTTCTCCAGAGTGAGGTACAAGGGTCTAGATGGCTTGTAAGTAATGATGTTGTTGGTACTGTTAATGTTTTATAATTATGTCCAGAAATTAGCTTATTCAAATGAGCAGTATTTAAAGCAAAAGAAATCCTGGACAGCTTGTGTCAATAATTGCTGATGGGCTCTCACAATGGGGCAATACATTGGATGATATTGGTGATGAATTCAATTGAATGATGAATGGATTATGGAAAACAGCAAGGAGAAGAGCTCCTTAAGTACAGAAGATTGGCCTCTTGTTAGCCCATGATACAACAAGCCAAAAGGCAAATTTTCCGCTCAAAAGGAGCTCCACAGGCTCTACAAGCCTTGTTACTTGGTTTGGGCTACATCATCCTGCATGGCCTCAGTCCCTGTACCCTTACAACCAGCACATTGCCATCATTTCTGGTGTTTCCACCTTAATGGGGCTGAACCAGCCCCATAGCTGTTCAAACCCCTGGATGGTGTCTATTAAAGCCTACCTTTTACCTCACATGCTGGCTGGTTTCCTCATGCAACCAGCCCCTGGCCATACAAATGGCCAGTTGGGACCCAGGACACACCTGGGTCCGGTCTCAGACACACATGGGGGGGTTTAACCAGCCGACATGCCACCCCCCCTCTTTCTCTCAAATCCCTGGAGGGGAGGTCAAATCCCCCTACCAGGCGCCCTGGAGGTTGATGCCCCCAAGGCGTTTTCATGGTAGGTGGGCTGGGGGGTGGTCAGATCCCCTCCAGCCCGTCACTCCTCCCCCTTGGTAAAGGGTGGGGAGGGCGCCCCTTTGATGGTGGGGGGGTGGTCAATTCCCCCCCCCCCCCCCACTACTGGTTGCCTTGTTGTGACCGGCCTAGCCACCACACTTGGTGGGGGGTGATCAGGTCCCCCCCCAACCTGACCGGTTTCCTCTTGTGACTGATTTCTGCCTGGTTTAACCCAGCCAGCTCTCCTCCTCCTCCTCGCGATGGCAAGCAAGGGGAAGGGGAGGAGAGGGGGCCATTTTCCCCAGCCCCGCGGCAGCCCAGACTGGCTTGACAGCTGCAACCAGGGTGGGGGGACTCCATTTTGAGTCCCCCTTCCCCCTGCAATGGCCCCACGCAGGCCTTTGGGCTCCATAAATGGGCCTTAAGCGAAAACAGCGGCCCTTAGCGAGCCGCGACACGGGCAGCAGCCCCAAATGGGCTGCAACACGGGCGGTGGCCCCTAATTGGCTGCTAAAAGCCCAAAAAGTGAGTTCAACATACTTTGGTGGGCCAGCCCGTCTGGCCAAGTATGTCCAAAATAAACCTTGGCCCCACTTATGCCTATACAAGCCCATCTGGATGTATTTGCCCATATATCCGACCACCCGTGTACCAATAGGCCTGTTTCACATGTTTTGAGGCCAGTTTCCCCAAATCCGTGACATCCACACAGGCACGTATGGTCCATGTGTGTTTCAAATGGGCCACAGAGGCCTGCATGTGCATCCCATTCTGATTAAACTCATACTTAGCACACGTGTAAGTGCATACGTGTTTTAACACACCATGCCGCCTAGGCACCCTTAACCCATACTTTTACCATCCTCAACCATTATCCCATAACCCATCATTTGATCATCACCAATCCCTTATCCCAAACCAACAACATCACCATCACCATCAGCATCATCAACACATACTTTTGACCATTACCCAACCCAATAACCCATAACTTTGACCATCCATCACCACCATTATGCACCAAATTCCCCCTACCCTTGAACGTAACCACAATGTCCCCATAACTTGAACATCAACAAGCATCAAAAATACCTTGGCTATCATCATCATCATCCGTCATTCACCTACCTCAACCATAATCATCATCCGTCATCATCATCATCATCCAACCATCATCACTTCCATCCATCATCACTATCATTCATCATCACCATCATTCATCACCTACCTCAACCATCCTCATCATCCATCACAATAATCAACAATCATCATCACCTACCTCATTCATCATCAACATTATCGATCAACATATTCATTTTCAACCATGAAAATCAGTGATCAAGTATAAGCTCAACAATTTCAACTGTATCAATAATCACCTTTAATATCAGAGGATTATTTATCAGTATCCAATAAAAACAAGATAAAGGATATATAAAGAATAAGACAAGAAAAAAGATCCACCCTTACTCAGCTTCTATAGCCTCAGTCTACTATCTGCTTCACCATTTCTTCCTTATCAAGCTTGAATACATTGATCCTAGGTCTGATAGAGACTACTATAGTAGCAACTCTATCTAAAAGTCTGACACCAATCTTTCTTCTTTTTTTTTTACTACTATATTAATTAGAGGGGAAGGCAATTCAAAAATACCCTTAGTATTCCTTATCATATCAATATTAGGAGTACTAAATTCCCCCTCAAGTGACTGCCAGCAAGCTATTTCCTACTTTTTTACCCAATCCCAAAGGATTCTCCACATGTTCAACAAACTCAATGCACCCAGGAAAGGATTTGGTCCCCATTAATTGAGATATCTCCTTGCGTTCTTCTTTGGTTTTCCAAGAAAGGAATGAGAAACAGAAAGCTAGGATAGCAATCATGAGTCAATTGTTCCATAACCACCTGAGAATATATTTTCTAATCAATGAATTGCTGCCCCATTTCCATTTGATTCCAATCTACAAAGAGAAATAGCCAGTTGGATAGCAGGATTGCGTTGAGGATTTCAAGAATTTTTTGAGAAGATGTGGTGGCTTCAATCATCCCCCAAAGTTTTATGAATGAAGGCAAGATATTTTGGAACAGTTGATGGAAGCTTAAGTTGGGGAGGACATGAAGCTTTTGAATTTTTTACATAGGGTTGTGGAGAGTTTGTCTTCTTGGAGCCAGGTATTGCTTTTTTAATAGAGCATTCAAAGCCAACCAAGTTGATTGCAAATTGGAGTCTGGATCTGGGTCTGAATGGCAGTCAAATACTAACAAAAGTTCAGTCATCTTTTTGGCATTTTCAACTTGCTGCGGGCAAGTTTGATGGGACAGGTTGAGAAAATGGTAGTTTGAAGTGGGTTGATGAGATGATGATGGGATTTTTGTTAAGATGGAGATGTGAAGCAATGCAGAGAGATGTGTGTGATGTTCTGGAGATGGGATTGGTATGGATTTT
Source organism: Puccinia polysora (assembly GCA_025617555.3). NCBI lineage: Eukaryota > Fungi > Basidiomycota > Pucciniomycetes > Pucciniales > Pucciniaceae > Puccinia > Puccinia polysora. The sequence goes on along the minus strand of CM062624.1, from coordinate 46,569,417 downwards.
CTGAAGTGGATGGGTGGTTTGGATGTGATGGATGGTGGATGGATGATGATGCATAAATGGCGGTTTAATGGTGGGTTTGATTTTTGAAACCAACCATTTTCATGAAACCCGCCATTTTTAAATACACCAGTTAGGGGGCATGTGTATTTTGTTAGAATTTGAGTTTTCATTTATGTGACCTTCACTGGAGTTCAGAGTACCATTGATTAGATTGATTTGATCTTATTATTGTTAACTTTAAAAGTACTAAAACAAAAGGTAAAATGTAACTGGGCTGTGTTGTAGTATTGTGATTATCAGACTGTTTAGTCATGGCTATCAGACTCTTTAGTAATAGGATTTCACTTACCATTTCACTTAAACTGCTTACTTATTCATTTTGTACTCAACCACTTGTCAGCCTATTGTGTATTTACTCTATATAAACACCAGTGCTATCAAGTGGAATTCATTTTCTGTTCAGCCAAAACATCAACCGGAGTGTCCTATTCCTCCTGATCTCAGGTCTGTTATGCTTGACGTTACAAGCCCCTTTCACTCATTCTTTAATCATTTCATCTCATTAGAGCTCAGCTCGTTTTATATTTTACATATTTCAGAAACCTGCCATTAAAAATGGCACGTTTGGTCACAAAACGCTGGTTTCTAATGGCCGGTTTGCTAGCTCTGATACTCCCTAGTCCTCTTTGGAAATTAGAATCCTTTTATTTTCCTTTTTATTTCATTTTTTGGGTAATTCAAGCTATCAATAAGTTAAAAAAACATTCAAAGAGCATTAAAATATTTTTCCCAGTTTTTCTGGATGTATTATTAAAATTCCTTGAAATGAGCAAAAAATTCAAAAAATTCAATTTTCTCATTTGACTTTTGGATCCTTACATTTGCCATTTTGACTTATTTTTTATGGTGTTTTGAACTTTGAGAATATTAATAGAGCTATTCAAGAGCTTTTTGAAAATTGTTTTAGTTTTTTTGGATGTCATTTTTGACATTTAACAATTCCATCAAAAAACCAAAAAATTTGAAAAAATCAATCTTATTTGAGCCCTTCACATGTATATATTCAATACAACTTAAAATTGTTTTTCCTGGGACCACCACCCATCTTGGAGCACTCCATATATCTAATAAACCACCCCCTTGAACCATTCCACCGTCCAATCACCCCCACCACACCATCCCACTACCATACCATAGCACACCACACCACACCATACCACACCATACCATATCTCACCATACCACATCACACCCCAGAACACCACACCACATAAAACCACAAAACATAAAAAAACAACACATAAAACCACAGAACACCACACCTTTTCACACCACACCAACAACCACTCATCAAAAAAACTTAACACTCCAGATACTTCCAAACAAGATCACCTCTTTTCCAATGGCTCAAGAAAACATCCACCAACTTTTCAGAACTGTTTCAACTATTTCACCAGGCCCATCCTCCATCATTTCATCTAATCAAACTAGTGATTCAAATCCTCTTCCTCCTTATTCACCTACTCGAACTATTGATTCTACTCTTCTGGCCCCTCCTCCTAAGCTATCATATAATCAAAAGGACAAGCTGGTTGAGTTTATCCAATCATGGGTAAAGTCCCATGGATATGAAATATATACCAGAGTATCACATTGAAATAATCAGGCCTACACTTACTGATTTGATAAATCTTTGGAATATAAAACCAGCAAAGATACCTCCAAATTAAAAAAATCAAGAAAGACCAATTGTCCTTTCAGGTCATCAGGGAATTTTTCAAACAGATTGGGTTCATTTGTGGTGAAGTTTATATGTCCAGAGCACAACCATCCACCTTCAATTTATCCTTAAACTCATCCCATCCACAGAAAAATCCAAGGGGGGCAAAAGGAGGTGATTGAAAACTTATCCCAAGCAGGAGTTCCCTCTTTAAAAATTCTAAAATCTCTTATAAAAAACTCATCATAAACTATCCATACAAATCTCCCTACAATTTAAAACATACAAAACTCATCATAACCTATCCATACAAATCTCCCTACAATTTACAACAAAAGATCCCAAATACAAAAAAATGCCCTTGATGGCAAAACCTCCTGTGGAAGCACTCATACTAGAACTCAGGAATTCTTCTTTTTACTACAAAATGAACAATATGGATGGTCAAATTAATTCATTATTTATTTCACACCCTGATTCCATGAAACTTCCCAACTTTTTCCCTGCTCTCATTATGATGAACTGTACATATAAAAAAACCACATTTGGAATGCCCCTTCTTCATTTTGTTGGCATAAACAGTTTGCTAGAAGCTTCTCAGTTGCATTCTGTTTCTTATCTCAAGGAAAAAACAGAACTATGATTGTTCCCTGACTCAACTTCAGTATAGCAAATTTGAAGGTCAGTCACCAATTTTTGGACAGAAAAATTTATCAAAATTCATAATATTTTATTTCTTATGTGTTCAGGATTCAAGAACATGCAAGGCTAACCAAGGGAAGGGGAAGGTAAAAAAGAAGGAGGAATCAGAGGAAGAGGTAATTTTATAACTATACTTATTTTTTCTGCAATGGGGTTTTTTTTTGATGATTCCTTCTCATTTTTTGAACTTAGGGTGAACTGCTGACTGATGAGGAATATTTACAACATGAAGAGGTGCCACATTTGAATGAAGGGAAGATTGAGCAGATAAAAGTCTGCCATATATGGATGTAATTAAAATCATGAGGCTTCATTTTCTTTAATTTTTGGCTAATTTTTTGGATATTATTTTTCATTAATTTTTTCATTCAAACCTTTATCAGAGGTCTGGAAACATTGTTAATAAGCAATTTGCTTATCCTGAATACAATCCTTGGACAGGAAGCAAGAAACTTAAGGTATCCAATGAAGATGGTGATGCTCCTTATCATCCTCCTGGGGGGAAGATATTAGAAGCCCCAAAGATCAGTGAGAAAGTTAGTACATTAGCTATTTTCTGATTTTTTAATTTTGTCTGATTTCATTTGGGGTTTTCCTCTAGGTTTCCTGCACATTTTTATATTCTTCTTCTGGAATATTTGAGCAAGTATCAATTCAAGAATTGAGTATTATCTTTAGTCCATATTTTATTTTATAAAAAATTCTGATTTTTTGTTTTATTTCCAATACAAAGATTCCATTTCCCCAAAAACAGCCATTCCACATATCTCCCATATTCAAGATGTCATAGGGGACGGGAACTACGGCTTTAGAGCAGCATCCATTTGCTGGGAGAGGATCTCAGAAGACTGGATTTAAGTAAGGAAGGAAATGGTGAAAGAGCTTGATTCAAACCCAATCTTCAAGGACACAAGATTACTGTGTGATATATTGGGTGAAAATTTTCAAATAGCAAGAAGGCAAATGAGCAACCTTTATGGCCCAGCTCCTGTAAATATGTGGATGAAATTTTCATGCCATGGTTTCCTTCTGGATGAAACATATAAGTGTCAAGTGGCTCTGTTTTCTTCTTTAATTCCTTGCACTTATCTTCCTCTGAGCTCCCCTCCCACTGAAAATTAAACAACTTCTCCTATTTTCTTCATTCTTTTAAAAGAATACAAACATATAGTCTCATTCAAGCTCAAGTCTGATCATTGGCAACCTCTAACTAATTTAGATCCACTTTGGAAAAACTTTCTGAAAATGGATTTCAAATCTTGGGAAACCATTTTTCAGATAAATTTGGATCTTGGTAATGAGGTTTTGTTCCCTCCACAAAAATCAAGTAGAAAAATAAAACCAATTATAGCTGAATAAATTTTAATATTTGTATCCATATTTGTTGTTTATTTTTAATTTTTTGAATGAAGCTTGTAAGGTGTATGCAAGAATGCAGATGATCTTCAAAGAGGATAAGTTAACTGTTTTTTTGCTTTTTTAAAATTCAAAACTCTGAAAGCTTGAATAACCCAAAAAAAGTTATATAGGCCAAAAAAAGGGTTCAAAAATCCAGTGAGACAAAAGAATGTTTCCAATTCCTGGTTTTTTGATGGAATTTTTAAAGCTCAAAAATGACATCAAAAAATCCTGAAAATTCTTTCTAAAAAGCTCTTGAATAGATCCCTTAAGATTATCAAAGCTTGAAACACCAAAAAAAAATAACTCAAAATGGCAAACATAAGGATCCAAGAGTCAAATCAGAAAATTGAATTTTTTGAATACTTTGCTTTATTGAAGGAACTTTTTAAGGAAAAATGATACATCCAAAAAATTATGGAAAAAAATTAATGATCTTTGAATGTTTTTAAACTTTTTTATAGCTTGAATTTTCCAAAAAAATTAAATCAAAAGGAAAATAAAAAGATTCAAATGTCCAAAGAGAAATTCAATTTTTTTGATTTTTGTGTTTTTTGGAAGAATTTTTTTAGGTGAAGAGACACATGCAGCCAAAAAAAGGGTTCAAAAATCCAGTGAGACAAAAGAATGTTTCCAATTCCTGGTTTTTTGATGGAATTTTTAAAGCTCAAAAATGACATCAAAAAATCCTGAAAATTCTTTCTAAAAAGCTCTTGAATAGATCCCTTAAGATTATCAAAGCTTGAAACACCAAAAAAAAATAACTCAAAATGGCAAACATAAGGATCCAAGAGTCAAATCAGAAAATTGAATTTTTTGAATACTTTGCTTTATTGAAGGAACTTTTTAAGGAAAAATGATACATCCAAAAAATTATGGAAAAAAATTAATGATCTTTGAATGTTTTTAAACTTTTTTATAGCTTGAATTTTCCAAAAAAATTAAATCAAAAGGAAAATAAAAAGATTCAAATGTCCAAAGAGAAATTCAATTTTTTTGATTTTTGTGTTTTTTGGAAGAATTTTTTTAGGTGAAGAGACACATGCAAAAAATATGAAAAGAAATTGGAGGACTCTATGAATTTTTTAAGAATTTTCTTTCAGCTGAAATAACCAAAAAAAACTCAAATAAATTAGCCAAAATCATGATCCGAAAACCCATGCAAAAATTTGTTTTACAGAATTTTTTCATTTTTTTGATTGAATTTTTGAAGGGGTTCTAATGGCTCCAGAAGAAACAGAAATTTTATTTGGGGTTTTGAGAACCTCTGCTATGGGGCTGTGCATTTTAATTTTAAAAAAATGAATTCTTGAAGGTTGTGTGAAATAAAGTATTTTTTTGTGAAATACCAAAGGGGCGCAACCACGCACCAACATCAAAATGCATGAAGTGAAAGGTTGGATGCGTGAGAAAAATAATTTCCAAAGAATATATACAAAAAAATTGGCAGATAATATAAGTAAGGTATTTCATGGTTTTTTTAAATTTCTGAGAGCTTGAATAAACAAGCAAAAATTAACTCAAAAGGCAAATAAAAGGATACAAAAACCACAAAAATCTGCATTTCACTTGCTAGCAAGTGCAATCAAGGAGCTCTTGCTGAATTTACGGGAAAGCTCAGGTAAAGCTCCTACAAGGATCAGGTCAAAAATTTTCCAAGCTCCAATTCACATTCACTGTGTACAGTCAGTGAATGTGCATTGGAGCTTGGATGAATTTTGACCTGAGCCCAAATGCACAGTGACTGCTCACAATTCACAATGACTGTGCAAAATTCACAATGATTGTGCACAATGCACAATTACTGTGCACAATATTTATCAAAGCTCCAATGCACAATTCACAATGAGACTGCATAATGCACATTGACCCAGCACAATACTTATCAAAACTTCAATGCACAATCACTTTGAATTGCACACAGTCATTTGGTCACTGTGCATTGTGAAAAGTCACTAAACCCCTTCAGAATGGATGATGGAGGGTTAAAAAACCTCCAGAATGGATGATGGAGGGTTAAAAAACCTCCAGAATGGATGATGGAGGGTTAAAAAACCTCCAGAATGGATGATGGAGGGTTAAAAAACCTCCAGAATGGATGATGGAGGGTTAAAAAACCTCCAGAATGGATGATGGAGAGTTAAAAAACCTCCAGAATGGATGATGGAGGGTTAAAAAACCTCCAGAATGGATGATGGAGGGTTAAAAAACCACCAGAATGGATGATGGAGGGTTAAAAAACCTCCAGAATGGATGATGGAGGGTTAAAAAACCTCCAGAATGGATGATGGAGGGTTAAAAAACCTCCAGAATGGATGATGGAGGGTTAAAAAACCTCCAGAATGGATGATGGAGGGTTAAAAAACCTCCAGAATGGATGATGGAGGGTTAAAAAACCTCCAGAATGGATGATGGAGGGTTAAAAAACCTCCAGAATGGATGATGGAGGGTTAAAAAACCTCCAGAATGGATGATGGAGGGTTAAAAAACCTCCAGAATGGATGATGGAGGGTTAAAAAACCTCCAGAATGGATGATGGAGGGTTAAAAAACCTCCAGAATGGATGATGGAGGGTTAAAAAACCTCCAGAATGGATGATGGAGGGTTAAAAAACCTCCAGAATGGATGATGGAGGGTTAAAAAACCTCCAGAATGGATGATGGAGGGTTAAAAAACCTCCAGAATGGATGATGGAGGGTTAAAAAACCTCCAGAATGGATGATGGAGGGTTAAAAAACCTCCAGAATGGATGATGGAGGGTTAAAAAACCTCCAGAATGGATGATGGAGGGTTAAAAAACCTCCAGAATGGATGATGGAGGGTTAAAAAACCTCCAGAATGGATGATGGAGGGTTAAAAATTTCCAGAATGGATGATGGAGGGTTAAAAAACCCCCAGAATGGATGATGGAGGGTTAAAACCCCTTCAGAATGAATGATGGAGGGTCAAAACCACTGCAGAATCGATGATGGAGGGCAACAACCCCTCAAGAATGGATCATGGAGGGTTAAAACTCCTGTAGAATGGATGATGGAGGGCAACAACCCCTCTAGATTGGATGATCAAAGTCACTGTGCATTGTGCACAGTCACTCTGAATTTTGCACAGTCACTTCCCATTGTTCACAGTCACTCTGAATTGTGAACATTCACTCTGCATTGTGCACCAAAAACATGTTAGAGAATGAAAATACCTTCAACTTGACATTGGAATGATCTTCAACCAGAGCTTCCTTGATGGTACTTGCAAGCAAGTGCCATCACTTTTTTTGTTGTGAAAAGTCCAATTATTTTTCTTTTTTAAAATTTTTTTAATTATTTATTTTTTAATTTCTTTGAATTTTTTGAATGAATTTTCTAAGGCAAAAGAATATTTCCAAGATATCTGAGAGGAATTTAATAATTTTCTTGGACTTTTCTTCATGAATTACTAAAAAATTAAATTCAAAAGGCTAATAAAAGGATGCAAAATTCCAATCAATTTTTTTTCTTGATTTTTTGGTCAAATTTCTGAAATAGGTTCTATTTCCTCACAATTATTGCATAATTTTGTTAAGGCTTCAAGGGATCCATCTACTGGAATAAAGTATCAGAATACAAAAAAAAAACAAATTATTGAAAGAAACATGAAATGAAGTATTTTTCTGTGTGGGAGGTACCTTGGGCAGACAAAAAAATCCATGATTTCAAGGATTTTGCCTGTGATAACCATAATGAACGTTTTATTTCTTTTTTTTTCCCTATCTCTTATCTATCACTCTATTTTCATACTGCAGTTTTGTGTGTCTTTCTTGAAAATATCTCACCAGAGAATCATCTGATTTTGTGGTTTTTCATGAATGTTTGTTTATCTTTATTGAAAAATTCAAGCTAGAGTGTTTTCTGAGTTTGTTGGGGTTTATAAAGACTTTGGGAGCATTAAAATTGCACTCAAACTGTTTGAATACAAGGGAAATTAAATTAAATTCAAATTGTTTATGAATATAATGCACATAGAAATCTTTCATCAGAATCATGAAAAATTGATCCAAATAAATTAATCATACAAATTCATGCTTGTGAATGAAATTAGGAGAAGAAGGAAAAATGACTCATCAAATATTTTTTAAGGTTTCTGATAAATTAAAAAATCTTTCAAGAAAGAATTAATTTTCAAAGGTAGAAATTGAAACTCTGGAGTCCCATAATCATTACAGTGTCCTGCCAGTCTTGTAGCCATATGTCCAAGGACTTTGTTGGGATCAAATCCTGGTTGAAATTCATACAAATCAATCCCATGATTCAGATTGAAATTATCTTCTGAAATTCTAGCCAGATAACTTTCCTTGACATTTTCAAAATGAGAGTTCCTTTCTGAGAGATCAATTATCAACTCAATTGATGTATTGAAAAGCTTGAAGAGAAAAACATCAAGATTTTCTATTACTAGTTGATTGATGAAATTATTTTGCTCGAAAAGATTGAGTTTTGGTGGAATTAATCTCATCACTCTCTCACCAGCATCACTAATTCTTTTCAATACAAACTCATGTGATTTACTAACTCTATTCTTTGGTAATTTTTCAAACTGAATGAAAGAGCTTTCTAGATTGAAATTTCCATAAATTTTTTTTATGCAAGACTCAAATTGTTCTGGAAGAATGGTGTAAACTGCATAATTGCTAATTGAGATATCCTTAATCAACCTTGAGCTAGGTTCTCTTAGTTTTGTTGTGTTTTTGCTTGTTAATGTATGTTGAAATTTCCTGTATAGTTTGGGATGTGTTATTTCATATATGTAATCTGAGATCCAAACATAGGTTCTTAGGAGATTTTCTGGTTCATGGACCTTCAATTTCTGATTATGTAGTTTCCAAAAAAATTCCCAGATCTTCCCAATCCTTTTCCAGCGCTCGAAATTCAAGCCTTTCAAAACCAATTTATACACAAATGGAATCAGTATATTGTGAGATTCTTGCATTTCACCAAGTTGGTGGTGAATGTTGGTCAAGCTTGAAATTTTTCTCAAGAGATCGATTGCCAGTATTCGGGATACAAACGATGCCTTCATGCTTAATTTCTTAGGATCATCAAGCCAAATTTGACGGGAATAATACCGAAGAACAGTAGCCTTTACCAGTGATTCGCCATCCGATTCCGCTTCTTCCATGCTATTTTCAATCATTTCCCTTGGATGCTGCCCGATCTTCGAATTCTCGGATGACGAGATACAATAAAGCTGCAAATAATCAACAGCTGAAAATCCAATCTTACTCCTTTGTTCACTTGTGGTCACAGTTCGACCGACTGAAGTGTTAAATGTCTCCGGGGGTAAGCTCGAGCAGCACAGTCGTTTAGAGTCGCGATTGAAATTTGACGACACCCGACTTGAGCCTGAATTTGATATAAGCGGACGAACCTCATCAATCGGAGGATTTGTTTTTGAGTGGGGTATATTTCTTGAAATGACCCATCGATCAGATATCGCTTCATCATCATGGGCTCTTTTACGAGCTTCGTTTTTACCTTCTGCGCAAGGGCTCGCCAAAAGGAATTCCTTTGAATTTCTTGAAAGAGTCAGGAAATGATTTCGATCTGCGGTGCCAAGGTCAAAGGTTAAAAGACCCGGTGGATTTTCGTCCGTTGCGCGACGGGATGAATCACTTGGAGCCGCCTGCTCTGGGTTGAGTGGGAAAAAAGTGCGTGTTGCGGTATGAGATGCCGATGAATAGCAGCCGCAGTTGAATTCCGCCTGTTTGGTCAAGTTCGTATCTTGGGTTTCTGAATGGCATGCTAATGGTGAGCCTGATCCCACCAGATGACCAGGAGCCTCAATGGTTTCATAACCTTCTAAAGGTTCAGGAAACCGTCCAAGGTCTGGTTTTTCAACCGGTAAAGCTCGCGTTGGGGGATTCAAGGAGGAGCCAAACACTAAAATTGTTTTGTCAAATTTTAGCATTGCCGTCCTGTTTTTCGCAGGAGAAAAAAGACAGTCACAACACAAAATAGTAAAAACAACAAGACTTGGTCGCCACGCACCTCTGAAATGCTCACTCTCCCCACACCACACGAACTGGAAGCCAATAATCGCCGCAAAGGCCTTGATAGCAAGGCTCAATGGACAGAACATCTCAAAGAATGAGACGGCAAAATGGACCCCCGGGTTTCTGAACGAGTCGGGCTTGTGGTGCTCTGATCGTTTATGTCGATATATGTGTGAAGGCAAAGGGGGAATAACTATAGCTTGACCTCATTTTTTGACCGCTTTCCTCGCAGTTCAAGCAAATATGAAATCCCTGTGGAGGCGTTTCAAGTTCAAGTCTAGTTTCGAGCTTTGCTTGTTATCGGAGGTCGCCGCTGATCTCCACCTGTTATGTGGTCGCTGAAACCCTCAATCGCTTGATTTGTAGGCAGTAAAAAAGCCTTGGCAACGTGGCACATGAGTTCATCGCTTATCTGAATCGATATTTCAGTGAAGCAAAAGTTGGCAGGGCTTGTGAAACTACTTTGGACATAGTTTAGCAACACGAAACTCGACGCGAAAGGAATCGCAGTATCGAAATCCTTGGCCAAAGAAATGCTTCAACCGGCTCAGTTGGTCTTGAGAGACCTCGCAGCTAAGATGCAACTTCGTCATCATAGGTGAAATTGATCCAGATGCATAGGCGAAGGATTTGTCATGCGTTGAGCGAAAAAACATCCAGGCGTTTGATATTTCCCCATTTCCCCTGCCGTACTGTCCTTTGAATCTCATGAGCCAACGAAGTCGCTGCGGGCTGTATTGGAAATATGCGTATACAAGATTATGGAATAATCTAGAGCGGACTATTAAAGCGTATCAGAGTTAAGCAAACCCGCCATTTTTTAATGGCGGGTTTCAAACCAAATGCGCCATTTCAAACCCGCCATTAATAATCAAAAACACCCACTTATTTCACATCAGACGTGTCAGACACCAGGGCCAAATTGGGGTCTCTGGCTGGCCAGTGACTTCATGTCACCATCCAGTCACATTTCCTGGCCCATTGAGTCACTTCAGAGGGAACTTCTATTCAGCAATGAATATTCTTGAGTTCACCTCATTTTACATCAAAAAGAAAATATGATTCACATTGTATTCACCATGGTGGAAAATGAATTTCACTTTTAATTCCCCAATGAAAAAACCTGAACTCACTTGGATGTTCATGTTGATTCAACTGGCACTCACTTCAAATTCCCCATCAAATAAAAATTTGCAATAAAAGATAGTGTATTTTGATATCCTGGCTCAAATTTTTATGATCAATGTTTTATTCAATGGCCAGTTGCATTCTGATTAATGTCAGCATTTATAAAACAACCAATATTTTCCAGTTCATTTCCCATTTATTTTTTTTGGAATTAACAAGTCTGTATCCCAATTTTCACCATGGTTTTTCCAGCCTTTCAACTGGTTTGACATCTGGTTCATTTCTAAAAAATAGGTTATCATTCATGACACTTTTGTTGATGGAAACTGGCACTTGGTCTCCAAATTTTCATTGGTGTTTGTGAGTAACATGCCAATATTCATTCTGCTCAGAAACTTTGATCAGAAAGTGTGGGAATAATTTAAAATCTAAAATGATAAAATAAATGGGGTATCATGTTTTCATATTGTATGTCATCTGTAATGATGTGGAAAAGGCTGATGCAGTCAGTGGGAATCCCACCCACATTGACGGATTGCATGTGGCTTGCTCTAACCATTGAGTTACAATTTCTGGGAGCAAGGTGTACATCACAACACTATGGAATTGACTTTGAAAGCTACAAAATTTAAATGAATCTTTAGAGAATGTACCACTATCTTGATAAGTTGGCTTGAGACCTGGACTTATTGAGGATTTATCCCATCAAGCCACCATTGTCTGCTCAATCAAGTTTGACATACATTCTTTCCAATTGGTTGGATTTTTCTTCTTCTCTTTTTGAACTCAAAATGATCCATCCCATTGCTGTTTTTTTGCCATGTTTGGGGCAGTCCCAACTGTTATTGAGCAGGGATTCATGGAAGCAACAACAGTGGGTCCTGGTCCCTAACAGCTGGATAACTGTTGTGTTGGCCTGATTTATTGCAACAAGGAAGCAAAATCAAATTTATGACGGCTATCCAACCTTGCATGCCTCAAAAACTTGTCAAATTTGTCAAGACAGTGGTAGATACTCTGAGGCATTGACAAGAACCTGCCAACAATGTTGTGATGTACACCTTGCACTAAGCAGTCTAGCTCAACAGTTATAGAAACCCACATGCAATGGCTCAATGTTGGTTCAACTCCCAGCAACTTTGTTATTCTTTTCCCCAATTCATTACAACAATGCAGTGCAGTTTTTGCTGCAAGATTTTTGACAATATAAATCACATGGATTGGCTTTTAAGTAATAAGTGATATGTAGAACAAGCATCATATGCCAATTTTTGAATTTTGCACATTGATGTTTATGAGTGCCCTTGGATTTTTATTGATGTGTTTCATAATGGTATGACTTGGAACGAATTCTCAAAAAAAAGCAAAAATAAATAGGTTAACCTGCTCAGGCATCAGGGGAAATAGCCACGGATGCACATTTGTTCATTTCCATTGAGAAAAATCAGCATTGGGACTTGAAAAATGTTTTTTTTACTATTTGGGTATTAATTTGTGACAAATCATGCATTTCAGATTGGCCCCAATCACCAAGAATGGCATTGCTTCATACTTGATCTTCAATCAAAGAAATGTAGCTTTCAGGCTTTCCAAAAATATAGTTAGGTTCATCCTTGGTTTTTTGGCATCCTCTGTATCCTCCTCTCTTCACTTTCAAACCATTTAAAACAGAATTTTTACTATTGGAGATCTGTTCTCATCTCATGTCCAAAATTCCCGTTGATTGTGAGTTTCCTTGTGGTATTAAAAACCACTCTGGTAAAACTCATGCACTTTGAATTGTTCAAAATTAACTCAAGCTTTGAAAAGTTGATCTGTGTGTCAATTACAGCCCATGCGGTCCAGATCTAAAAGATAAATTCTTGATTGAAGTTACAGATAACCCAGTTACACATCTATATACAGAGTCTTTGCCAATGAGTTCATTGGAAAATAGTATTGATAACGCTGATAGGCAAATTGGGTAGTTCAAATTTTTCACAGGTTTAAAATGGAATGAATTAATCACAGAAAAACTTTGATGATTTTGTTTGTACAGGTTCTGTCCCAATTTCAGCCTCACAGGATCAAAAAGTGTCAACTGGGTTGCGGTTTTCAAAAAAGAGCCTAACAAAGGCAGGAAATATTTATCCAACAAGTCGTATGTTCTCCTATTTATGGGAGAGATGTCTGTGGGCTTATGTAATAATGCAATCTTGATCTAGTCCACACTCCAAGGTCCCCTGTGGCTCCATCTGGAAGTCAACATAAATTTTTGCAGAAATACCTCCTTGTAAATTTATCACTCCACTTTTTAGGACAAGTGACTACTTCTGAACGGGAAATAAAAAATGAATAAAGACAAGCTGAAGCAGCAGCAAGGAGAGAAAAATTGATATTCCAAAGCAGAAAGAACAAAGAGGTTATTGGCAAGTCTGTCTCCTCAACAAAGCAAATGGAATTGCATGGTTCAGATGCAAATAAGTTGGCAGCCGCAGGATTGAACTCTGTGGGAATTGCCTTGGAACATAATTTGGATAAGGAAGATGAAGGTTGGTGTATCTAATTGTGCTTGAATTGAACAAAATGACTGATAATTGTTTAAAATTCTTTTGAAAAGAGGGACTAGTAAACCCTCTTGAATCAAAAAGAGAGACTAGAAATACTTGTGAGTGAAGCAGGACAATGTTTTTAGAATCTTTCACATCTAAAAAATGTTTTTTCATAGTGGCTTCATCTGAATTTTTGGCATCTGAGGCATTGACAAAAACCATACCAACAATATTTTCAACAGGTATGCAGAAATTATTTGTGACTTCTAACCTTTGGCAGGCATTTTGATTTGACTTATTAAAATTTTCAAATTAGGCATGGAAGAAAACCCACCACAATCTTCAGAAACACTATCAGGGGCCAAAAAAAAAACATGACACACTTGAAGCTGCTTGTTCAATGGGAGAATCAAGTTGAGGGGGGAAATCTGTGAATGTTCTCATGACACAGATTCTAGGTGGGCGTATTGATATCATAGGTGTGTTTGATCTCAAAAATTGAGTTGAAATTATAGAACTGAAACTTTTATTCCACAGCTCAAAACACACGCTTGCCATCTGGTGGTTACACAGATTGTAAGTTATTTCAGAAATGTAACACACTTCACAAATTTGATGGGAAATTCTTTTTAATATTAAATATAGGGTCAGGCCCTGGTAGTGAAATTTCTGGGGAAAAAAAGGATAAGTCTGATCAGAGATCAACCAGCTCAATTGTTGAGAGATCATTAAGGCCCCCGGTTGCTGAATTGCATGATAGCAGCCCTAGTGAATCCATTTCCAGAAATGTGGGGGATATGCTAATCCCAAAAGGTTTGGGAAATGTCCCGTGTGTTTGGGAGAGTTCTGTTTTGGGTTGGAGAGATTCATCCAGGGGAAGTGAGTTGGAAGAATCAATCAGGCTGCATCTGTTACAACCAGTGCAGGAAAATTGGGATTTTTGGCGTGGAAGATTGAATTCCCAGGGTGAGTAACATGGTATTTTGAAAATTATGTGTATGGGCACAATGGCTTATTTATGACCAATTTAGAACATTCCAGTTCTTCAAAACAATCACACAATATCTGGGATAATCAAAAATCTGACAGTGGAAAAGGATTTGAGACAAGTACCCTAATACTTTGTGATGGAGAAGGTTGGGAATCAATTGATGAGGACACAGAAAATGTTGAAAGTATGTGATGAATTGATATGATTCCTGAAAATAGTGATATTGATTTATCTTTAAATCAATAACTAAGTGATAAGCCCAAAATCAGACAGAATGAGAAAAAGTTCAAATGTCCATTATGGTGCTTCTAAATCACAAAAAGATCCAAGGCATGTGGCTGGAGAACTGGGAAACATGGAAGGGTTTGAGAGTGGGGATCAATTTGAATTGGATGGTACAAACTCCAGCTTTGCATTAATAATGTTTCCAGAAAGCCCGGTGGTGAGAAAAATTTATTTTAGGATGTGAGAACAAGAATAGCCAGAGCAATTACACACTGGGGAAAAAAGCCCAGCGACCATATAATTGGAAGATGGAAGGTAAATTACCTGTTTAGTCAATGAATTACTGGCTGCTGATAAAATCATCTAAAGCTGCTGCTGGGGAGATATCAAACAGAATGTCTATGAGGCTTCAAGATTTTGATAGATAAATTCAAATGGTACTTTGGAAAAAAGGTAAAAGTTTGATGTGAAATCTAGAAAGAGGAAAACAAGCTGATTGGTACATGTTTCATTTTTTTAGGGGGAAGAAGCAATCAGCCTTCAAGGACTAAGAAAAATAATGTTGGCCACCATTGGAGGATCTCAGCACCCCCTAGAATAAATCCTCCTGTACAATTGGGATCTCAATTGATATCCAAGAGACTTGCAGAAGATGCATTTCCAACTCAACATAAGAATGATTTCTCACAGGGAAATTATGGTAAATATTCATAAAATGAGGTTATTCAAAGAATCATCAATTAAAGTCTTTGGGATATTTTGAATTAGATGATTTCATCAGGATTCCCAAGAAAGGCTGTTTTGAATATCTGGAAGAGAGTGGAGAAGGTATTTTTTCCCTGCAATTTCATATAGCATTAGCTAGACCACAATGAATCTAATCCATAGCCCATGTTTTAGAAGAAGAATAATCATCTACTATTGCAAGGATGGACAAAGGCAAGCAAAGGGCAATTAGCCCAGGTGAGTATTTTCAATGTTCAAGCAGTTTTTCAAGAGCTAAGCATTAGGATCAAACACAGATATATCTGTGGAAGTTGCAAAATTACACTCCAGATTCAGTGTGGGTGCATTAGCACAGGGTTCAAGCCAGAGGAGAGTAATACGGGCTCCAGGTCCAAGAGGTAAGAAAATAATCACAGGAAGAAATATTATCCAATTATTTAATTGATTTTGAATTGGTAAATAGATGTGGCCTCACTTGAGGAAACATTTCTAGGGATCAAGAAGCTGCAATCCATATAAAAGTCCCAGGCAGCGTTCAATCAACAATTCCAGGAAGACCACACCAAGAAGTGCCATTTAATACCAGTGCAATTGAACAATGCCCCACCGGTACCCCTCAGCCTATATTCACCTGAAGAACCCCTGAATAAAGAACCACACCTTTCCCCACCCCACGTGCTGCTAGAGCTGTGAAGTTGCAAGATCTTCCTCATGCAAATGAGACCCATAATTCAAACTTTGCAACACAAGCACCAGGAGAAGCAATGCCTACTGAACCAAATCCATGTGAGCTGTTGGTTTAAAAAGAATCTTGTGCATTATTTCACTTTCTAATTATTATTTTGGCTTTGAGCACAATCAATGAACAACATTCAAATTCAAGATGAACATTTATCCGATGATCAGGGCAATTTTTTTTGTAGTGTATGCCTGGTTGTTGGAAAAAACAATTGACTGTGATGTCACAAACTTTATTGGACCCAGTCAAAGCTGAGGATTATGCTGCAGACTCTAGAGCACATGAAAATTGAGGAATTTGGAGGAAAGAAGCCCAATCAGCCAAACGTCAAACCCAAAAAGAGAGGATGAAGGAACTTAGAGGAGAGCTTCCAGATGGAAGTGAAATAACAAAGAAAATTGTCCATTAACATGCCAGGCTCCTCATGGATGTGGAAGGAACTGACCTCCAAAACCTCCCTGCACCACCACTACAAGATGAGAGGGACCTTGCAGTTCAATGTTCAAAGAGTCTCAGTTTCATTCAGCCTACACCAACAGCCCCAGCAACAATCAATAACAACACAAAAGCATACAAAAGTTGGGTCCAAACCAAAATCCGGAAGCTTGGGCTAACAGGATTCACATTTGATTGGCAAAGCTCATGGAAGAATCCATTCAACCAGCTCATGGACCTGCTGTTTTTCAGGACACTTGACATTTCCCTGCATTTGGGGGAATATAATAGATACGTTTGGTCCCCCAATCATGCCACTCATGAAATTGTTCCAGTTATCCTTGAAAGGTATTTTTCACACCTGCAGTCTCAATGGAAGCTGGTGCAAAGATCTGGTGAACAGGCTTTGGAGCATCAAAAGGCCAAGGCACGTGCCCTCAAGACAACAAAAAGAGTGAGTCAAATTTTCTGATAGCATTCTGAATTGATGAAGGGCCACTGATTTTCTTCAAAATAAATCACAGCTTGCTGAAAGAAGGCAGAAGTGGTGTGATGAAAATGGTTATTTTGAGCTGGCAGCACAGTTCAATGACCCAGCCATATGCTCTGACACCAAGGAAGTTTTAGTTGGCCAAGTGACACAGCATCACTGAACAAAACTTGAATGGAGGTCAGATTCATTTTCCAACCTGGTCAAAGTTATAGACCATCAAATAAGAGTGGGTGCAAGAATAGGAAAAAGCGGAAATCAAACAAACTTCATTATCAGAGAATATGGCACAAAATATGAAGAGAATCCACGTATACCAGAGAATAAAGCACTCCAAGTGTACAACCCTTCTTGGTTGGCCACATTGACAGCTGCAACAAGGGAGAGCCTTAAAATCACAAATATCAAGATCATGACAGAGGATGGTTAACCCTCAACTTCCACAAGGCCTTAGTCTATAATAAATATCCCCCTTGATATAAATTTGTATTTTTGCGAATGATTTCAGTTCAAAACAGCTTGTAATAACTCCCTCCAATCACTTGTGGTTAAAATGGTTGACCTGATATATCAGATAGAATCATGAGATACATGCAAGTATTGAGAAAATCATGATCAAAAAACTTACTGTGCCAGCTGCTCCTTATGCCTTTGCACCTATGTAATTCATGTGTTTTCAAAATTAGTCAATCAATCAAGTTTAAAACTTGTGTTGAAATGAAAAATCTTGCCATTTGAATTTTGGTCTCTATTGTGTCTGGGGTAATGAGATGTAATACTTAAAAATTTTTTTTTGACCAATTCTGTGCAGACGGTCAACAGCTTGGGCTTCAACAGTTGGGTTCCAATGGGGCTCCTGGTGGCAACATTCATGCTGATTGAGACTGTCATTCCAATTTTACAAAATGCTTGTGGGAAGCATACATACCCTTAGAATACACACAAAAGCACATGTAATATTGAGCCCCACTCCAGCTGCTTGGATTGAAGCAAGGAGGATTGAGATGTTACTTTTTGTTTCAAATTGGCACAAGCAGCTGTCTTGCCCATTTGGATCCACTTGTCCATCCAGCCACAGAAATGGAATTCCTCTGTCTTCAAATACAACAGCAAGACTAGGACCATTTGAATTCAGTGCTTTTCAGGAAGGATGGAATACTTAATCACAACTCACATGTCAAGCATACGTTTACAAATAGAAAAAATGACCACTTTTAGTTTTTGTTGCATACAATCAGACATTGGTGAGACAATTTCAAGTATTGCAGATATCTTGGAGCTCAAGAGACATAGCTTTGGATTGATTTCATGTATGATGAGTTCCTTTGTCACTTTTTGTGATTGCTGTGAGTCAAATTTGGTGATTTCCCCTGAACAAGAAAGGCCAAGAGCAGGATTGTGAAGCAGGGGATGATTTCAAATCTCAAGCAGGCCTTGGATCATGTGGAGGAAGTTTGAATGTGTTCTTTGGCCAGTATGAGGGATTTTTTTTCCAAAACAAGTCAAAACAATTTGATGACTCTTGTTGTAATATTCCTTGACAGGGGTGAACAGGGGTGTCAGGATTGTCTTGTGAGTTATTGGCAACAAAAAAGGCAATTCCATTGATTTGGTCCTTTGAAGCAGACAATGTTGTAGAATCAGCTGAATTGGCTTGACATTGGAGTTTTGAAGATGTGGAAGCAGCATTTGTGGCCATTCATTCAAATAATTCTGATGATTAATGCACAGAAATGTGAGCAATGATAGTAAATCATGAATGCTGTTCTGTAAGGGTGTTCCAGTCAGACAGACACGTTTTGAATCCTTGAGGTGATATATTGCAATCTGTGTTTTTGATTCATTGGTTCTGATTTCACTTCAAAATTACCAGGATCAATATGATGTTTCATAGATGAACTGAGTATTAGTTAAACTGCTTACTGTGCTTCATCAAGTATGAGCCTGTGCCAAGTGTAAGAAAAAAGCCTAGATTTTGTGGAAATTGGACTTTTTTTGTGAAGAAAAAATTCTCTTGTGATGATGGAGTATGTTGTCAGAACTATATTGGAGCTTGTGACTGCATGCAAGGCTATATTGTGCCAAGAGGGCCCATGATACAGGACATAGTTCATTGTTTTTGGCCAGGTATGCTTGATTATTTCTTTCTCCCAATTATGGAGCACCCCTGAACGACATATGAGCAATGTTGCATGAAGGAAATGTCCAGGATCCCCTTGCAGTTGCAAAGAAGAGTTCTTCCCAAGGGTCGTGGCAATAAGGAAAATGGCTTGGAGTGATTTGCCAAGTCCCATGTAATCTGCAAGGATAGAACCAAGTGGAGTATTGGGAATTGAGAGTGGATTTGAAACCAATAGTGTTTGTCAACTGATGATATGCTACAACAAAAAAGATCCATTAGAGGGCATTATCTTACACAGTGATTTTGAGGATTCTGAAGAGGAATTTTCTCAATTGAGGAGGAAGGCCAGTCCCTGTTATTCATTTGGCAGAAGCTTTGTGCGAATAATGGCCTGTGGAGGAGTTTGGGGTGGAAGGTCACAACCACTGGGAATCAAGAGAAGCTTTGAATCAAGGTGTGGATTAAATCTCAAACTGGTAGGATTTTCAAGGGGAAAGGTTGAAAGCTTGCAGCCAGAATTTTGTTCAGGCTGGTAGTTGAAAGGCCGTGTTGGAATGATCCCAGCATCAAGCATATCATCAAGCAGCTTCTTTGCTTTCTCCATTGCACAGAATATCCACAGAGCCATGTCAAAGTGAATAAAATTGGATACTATGAAATTGATTACTAGCTCCACACAAATTGAATCATTCATGGAGAGCTCTGATTTCCAACCACCAGCTGGTCCAGGAGCGGTTGTTCCATTTGTTGAAGTTTGAGTTAGATGCCCCGGTGAGATGGTTGAAGAAGATGGTATGAGGTCTTTGTAAAGTCGAGAGGAATGGACTTAGAGAGTCAAGACAGGGGCACTCCAGTTCAAATTAAGACAGAAAAGATGATGATCAATTTTCTGGACTAGTGTTGAGAGATGAATGACTCACTTGAGTGAGTTTCCCTGCTCCCGCTCTGACCTCGAATGCAAATACTCCAAATCTAGACATGAGCTTCAACGATCCTCAATCCTACTCTCTCCGATCCCATGAACAAAGACCTTGGATCTCCTTCCCTTCTCTGATTCCTCATCCTTGATCATCTGCTTCTCATCCACCATTGATCCGCTCCTCATCCACCATCAATCCACTCCTCATCAACCATCCATCCAATCCTCATTCATCATCATCCAATCCTTCTCCCCTTCGTCAATTCTTCTATCCATTTCTTTCCCTCTCTCAATCATTCCCCTTGTCCTCAATCCTCAACTCATTTTCCTCCTTGTCCTCAATCCTCAACTCATTGTCCTTGATTCCACCAACTTGTCATTCCTATTCCAGCCAACTCAACCCGTTGTCCTCAAATCTCCTTGTCCTCAACTCACCCTTGTCAATCTTATCATCAACTCTCAATCACTCAAGTCACCACTCATCTCCAGCTCTGTCCAGCAGTGAGGCTTCCTATCAATCCAATTCATACGCTTTACTTCCTATTTCCTAACTTTCAAATTCCATTTCTTCATTACTTCCTTGTAACTACGACCTCAGCACGCTCTGATCTTCTTCATCTATTGGTCCTTTGTTGCAATCAAATCATTCCATTCTTCACGGTTAAAAGCCAAATAGCAGAATGACTACCCCAGGACCAATAGACTCATCCTCCTCCCTTCTGAAGACACTGACAGACTTGATTCCTAATCTCAACAACTCAAACTTCTCTCTCTGGCAATCTAAAATTCTCACCATTTTCTCACTTAAAGGCATATCCCACTGGCTGAACTCCTCGGAACCAAGCAAATGCCCGGCTGAAGTTAATCTCAAGATTTTGGGTTACATCCTGGCAAAACTGGACAACCAAACCTACCTAAATTGTGTTAAGGAGAATCACTTGACCAATGGGATAGCTCTCTGGAAGTTGATTAACAAATTCTTTGCCTCTTTGCAAACCGCTAATTGATCTTGGGTTTTCTTCCATTTCCTGAACCTTCAATTTGACCCCAAGAACATCAAGAAATTCATCACAGAAGTCAAAGCCTTCTTGCCCCAAATCGCCAAAATTGGGATAAAAATGGACAACGATATAGTAGCATACCTCATTCTCTACAAATTCCCGCCTCAACTGGACCATCTTAAAACCACCATAACCCACTCGCTAGGATAGAATAAAATTGACGGCGATCTTGTACTACGCCATCTCAATCAAGTCAAGCATGAGGTAGCCACCGGATCTCAGGCAATGGCCCTAGTTGCTCACCAACAAACTCTCCGCTGCAAGTCCAACTGGCACAACCCCAAAGCCAACCATCCCAAAGACCGTTGCTTCTGGCTCTACCCCCATCTTTTACCTAACTACGTCCCACCAGCAAACTCCAACTCTGGTCAGAAACCTAATCCTCCCAACAAGGCCACTGCAAATCTGGCATTTAGCTTTGCAATGACTCACTCACTCAGCTTGTCAAGGGACCAAGTAATCCTTGACTCAGGCGCGTCTCAGAGCATGTTCAAAAGCTCTTGTTTCTTCGACTCCCTTGAAAATGACCAGACTGAAATTCAAACCGGAAAGTTGGGATCCTTGATACAATCAAATGGAATAGGCTCTGCCTCCATCATCACCTCGCACTCCTGTCTCACCCTTGCTGACTTGCTCTACGTTCCCAAAATTGCCGTCAATCTGATTTCCCTAGGTCAACTAATCATGGGTGGCTGCTTGCTGACAAGAACTGCTCCAAATTCATTCAAAGTCACTCACGGCAACCTAACCGTACTGGAAGGTAAAACCCAAGAAAATTTACTGATCATAGAGGAATCAACACATCCCACGACTCCCGAGGCCTTCTCTTTTCTAACTCTTTCAACTCTCCACAAACGCTTCACCCATCCCCATCCGGAATCCACCAAACTTCTCTCTCGCAACTTTTGCAAAATTTGCTGGGACAACACCTGCTGCGTCTCATGTGCTAAGGGAAAAGTTCATTGCTCCCCATTCAAAGGCCATTTTCCCCAAAGAAACAAACCATTTGATGAATTACATTCCAGCCTCTGTGGAACCATAAAACCAACGTCCAGAACAGGAAATTTGTACTTCATGATCCTAACTGATAGCCACTCTTGTTTAAAGACATGCATCCCTCTCAAATTCAAATCCGAAGCAACCAACAATATAATCAAATTTATTTGCCTTCACTCAAACCAACTTTCCAAAAAACTAAAACACTTCCACTCCAACAACGGCGGCAAATTCATCAACTCAAAACTGAGCTCCTTCTTCAACAAGGAGGGGATTCTTCATTCTACATCCAAACCTTACACACCTCAACACAACCCTATAGCGGAACAAGCAAATTGGACCCTCATCAAAGCCACTTGCACGAACATGCTCAACATGAACATTCCTTTGGAGCTCTGGGACAAAATTGTATCTGGCTGTTGCACTCTACGCAATCTCATCCCCTTGCCAGAAACTAAAACTTCCCCTTTCAAACTGTGGAACAATTCATCCCCTAATCTCAACATCATTTGCGTCCTCGGATCAAAAACCATTGTTCTCAATCAGTGTAATCAACTGTTATCCAAATTCAAAGAAAAAGGGATTGAAGGAATACTGGTAGGATTTGACTTACAACTGTTATCCTATCGCCTCTTCTGTCCCTCCATCAAGGATTTAGTCCGCTCCAAACACGTTAAAATCTTCAAAAACCTCTCTCTTCTACCTTCCTCCAACTCCCACAAATCTCCCTTTGATCCCTTGCTTTCTCTCAACAAAACGCTAACTGAAATTCTCAATTCTTCCAATTCCATCTCCTCATCCTCTTCCACTTCTCCTTCCAATCCACAGTCCTCTCCAATCTCGTCCAAATCCCTTCCCAATTGGACCAGGACCTCCTCCAATTCCAATTCATCAAATCTCATCTCTACCGCTGTCGAGGCGTCTAATAACTCCAACAGTTCCTCCTCATCAGAGTCCAAAGGCGAACTTATCTCATGCAAACTCACCAACTCATCATCTCGTACCCTCAGATACCAATCATCTCTCGGACCCCCTGCGCGCTATGGATTTCTCGCTAGGACTGTTCCTCAAAACTATCCAGAAGTTCTTGCCTCTCCTGACTGCCCCCACTGGTTAAAGTCCATGAAGGTCAAAACCAATGGCATCAAACAACTCGACGTTTGGGAGGGATGTCACTCTCTTCCTTTGGGGAAGAGAGCGCTCTCTACCACCTGGGTCTTCCGGCTGAAGGACAATCCCTCTGGCAAAGGAGTAATTTACAAATCTCGCCTCTGCGTCCAGGGGTTCAAACAACTCAAATTCATCGATTATGGTGAAACATTTGCTCCAACCGGACTCATCACGACTCTGCCAACTCTCCTTGTCTACGCTTTTCACCATGAACTTCTGACTGTTCAAATGGACATCAAAGCCGCCTTCCTCCACGCTCCCCTGGATGAAGAAACTTATATTAAGTGTCCCAAAGGGTATCCATCTAAGTTTCCCTATCTTCAACTCAAAAAGGCACTCTATGGCCTGAAGCAAGCTCCCAAGAGCTGGTCGGACACCTTTTGGTCGTGGATCCTAAGACAAGGCTTTGTCACCTCCATATCTGATCCCTGCCTGTTCATCAATAGATCCTCATCCACCTACGTCTTCCTCTATGTTGATGATCTTGTTATTGTTGGAGAGTTAAATGAATTTTGTCTCAACTTAAAGAAGGAGTTCCACATCTCTCAGGAGGGATCTATAAAGAAAATCCTAGGCAATCATCTCATGCAGGATGAATCTTTCAAACTACTCCACCAACCTAACCATATCAAAGCTGCTCTTTCCAAACTAGGTCTCTCTAACGCCAAACCAATATCAACTCCAATGACCCCCAATGTAAAGCTCAGGGGCGCCTCTGACTCTGAACACAACAAATTCATCAGCTTGGGTATCAACTTCCGCTCGGCCACCGGCTACCTGAATTTCATTACTAGTCGTACTTGCCCTGATCTCTCCTACGCCATGTCCAACCTCTCTCGATTCAACTCAAAACCTGGAACTCTTTACTGGAATGAAATGAAGCACGCGTGGCGCTATCTCAAGTCCACACAATCCCTGGCTGTACGCCTCAAATCCACTTCCTTCAAGTACAACCTTGAGTGCTTCAGCAACTCTGATGGCGCTGACAATCCTAACACTTGCAGGAGTCACACGGGATTCATAATCCTTCTCTACGGCTTTCCTGTAGCCTGGCATAGCAAACTACAACCAAATGTATCTTTATCATCCACAGAAGGAGAACTCAAGGCACTGGTCCTCGCCAATCAAGAAATAATTTGGCTCACCAATCTTCTTCTCAACTTAAATCCCAACCTCAAACTCTCTCACTGTGCAAACATTGAAAATAAGGCTGTGCACAACATTGTCAATCACGATTCTCACCACGGGGCTTTAAAACATGTTGACACTCAAATACAATGGCTGCGTGAGCAAAAAGACAATGGGCACCTCATAACCAATCTGATTCCCTCCGGCCGCATGATAGCTGACTGTCTCACCAAGCCAGCAATCAAGCCATCAGTTACTCTTCTCACGTCTACTGTCCTACACAGTCTCACTCCTAGACACGGCAGCGTGTTGAGAGATGAATGAATCACTTGAGTGAGTTTCCCCACTCCCGCTCTGACCTTGAATGCAAATACTCCAAATCTAGACATGAGCTTCAACAAACCTCAATCCTACTCTCTCCAATCCCATGAACAAAGACCTTGGATCTCCTTCCCTTCTCTGATTCCTCATCCTTGATCATCCGCTCCTAGTCCACCATCAATCCGCTCCTCATCCACCATCAATCCACTCCTCATCAACCATCCATCCAATTCTCATTCATCATCATCCAATCCTTCTCCCCTTTGTCAACTCTTCTATCCATTTATTTCCCGCTCTCAATCATTCCCCTTGTCCTCAATCCTCAACTCATTGTCCTCCTTTTCCTCAATCCTCAACTCA
Organism: Puccinia polysora; assembly: GCA_025617555.3. Lineage (NCBI taxonomy): Eukaryota > Fungi > Basidiomycota > Pucciniomycetes > Pucciniales > Pucciniaceae > Puccinia > Puccinia polysora. The sequence goes on along the minus strand of CM062624.1, from coordinate 46,544,233 downwards.
TTTTCCTCAATTCCAACAACTCATCATTCCTATTCCAACCAACTCAACCTGTCATCCTCAAATCTCCTTGTCCTCAACTCACCCTTGTCAATCTTATCATCAACTCTCAATAACTCAAGTCACCACTCATCTCCAGCTCTGTCCAGCAGTGAGGCTTCCTATCAATCCGATTCATACGCTTTACTTCCTATTTCCTCACTTTCAAATTCCATTTCTTCATTCCTTCCTTGTAACTACAACCTCAGCACGCTCTGTGCTTCTTCATCTATCAGTCCTTTGTTGCAATCAAATCATTCCATTCTTCAACTAGAACGGTTTTAAATATTCTAGATACAAGCCATCTGTTGATGACCAACTTGTGGTTCTGTCAACAAGAAGGATAATGAATAATGAATGATAAAAAAAAACCAAAGAACTGTCACATTATCAGTGAAAGACAGTATGCAACAAGGCAGAGAAAAAACAAGACATAAGCCAGGACATAAAATCTATATAAGAAGAGTAACAAGCACAATAAAACTGAGGGGTTAATTCAAGCTGATTTGTTTATTTAACAAACACTATAGTTAAGAAAGAAGATCATAAGAAAGGAGGTCATTAGAGATAAGAAGACACGTGGATGAACAGTGATAAGGGCTCATGGCTACAATATTTGATTATAGAAGGATAATCAGACTACTCCAACAAGCATTCTTTCAGACATGTTTTTAACTTAAACTTGAAATAAACATCCAAGGATGACAACTGATTAGAGCAGCAAAAGGAGACATGTACCATAATGCTACTAATTTTATGAAGTCATAACAATGATTGAATAATGAAAATATAACAAGTGAAATTTTTCAAAAGAAGAAAGGAGGTTAAGTGTGAGCAGAAAATAGCTGAATTCCAACACTATTAGCAAGGAATATATCTACTACATCAGCTGAATTCTTCAGATAGCCCCAGAACAATTTTGATTTCTGGGGCAATTTACTTAAAAAAGTAGTCTTGAGTGCTATTGGAGAGCAAGAGATAATTCCAAGGAAAACTGGAGTGGGAGGCATTATTGCTATGGCTCAAAAATCATGTGCAAAAGAATGCAGAGTGACCAAGGTAGGCTGGGATTTATCTATTGTTGCAGAAGCCTTTTATGGGTGGATCATGTGATATTTTTTTGCTGCCTTTACAAAAACCTTTGGGGCACAATCCTTTGGGGAAATGGAGACAATTATCATGCTTACTCATAATGCAGAATGATGTTGATGGATGTTTGTCATCACAACCTGTTTTGGATACTCACCAAACATACTTTAATTAGCTGCATGTTTGGATCCATTCAGTGGTAGGGCATTCATTCTAATACTATCATAGATTCTGAACTCACATGTACATTTTTGCAGGTTCTTATTTGAAATGTAGATATGGAGAGATAAATGCAATGCATCCCGACAGTGCCACTTATCTTGCAATGTCAATGCCATTGGAACACTGAGATTCTTGTGCCATGGCCTCTGTCCTGTTGCAAACTTTTTGACTACTTTATGCCCGCCCAGAAGCATAGTTCCAGTGCAAGTGAGGCTTTTGCAAATCCTAGTGAGTGTCCATGGCTCAATGCCTGGCACTACCATGCATCCAAACACTAAGTTTCCAGAGTAGGGTGGCGGACACTGCCACATTCAAATTAGTTGCACCAGAATTTTATTGTTTGGATGTATGCATTCAAACACTAGGATTCTCATGAAAGTTTCCAGATTAGAGTGGGGGGCACTGCCACATTCAAAGTAGTTGCACCCAAATCTTAGTGTTTGGATGTATGCATGCAAACACTAGGATTCTCATGCAAGTTTCCAGAGTAGAGTGGGGGGCACTACCACATTCAAAGTAGTTTCACCAGAATCCTAGTGTTTGGATGTATGCATCCAAAAACTAGGATTATTGTGCAAGTGCCCAGAGTAGAGTGGGGGGCACTACCACATTCAAATTAGTTGCACCAGAATCTTAGTGTTTGGATGTATGCATCCAAACACTAGGATTCTCATGCAAGTGTCCAGAGTAGAGTGGGGGGCACTACCACATTCAAAGTAGTTGCACCAGAATCTTAGTGTTTGGATGTATACATCCAAACACTAGGATTCTTGTGCAAGTGTCCAGAGTAGAGTGGGGGGCACTGCCACATTCAAGGTAGTTGCACCCAAATCTTAGTGTTTGGATGTATGCATCCAAACACTAGGATTCTCATGCAAGTGTCCAGAGTAGAGTGGGGGGCACTACCACATTCAAAGTAGTTGCACCAGAATCTTACTGTTTGGATGTATGCATCCAAACACTAGGATTCTTGTGCAAGTGTTCAGAGTAGGATGAGGGACACTGCCACATTCAAAGGTGTTTGCACCAGAATCTTAGTGTTTGGATGTATGCATCCAAACACTAGGATTCTTGTGCCAGTGTTCAGAGTAGGATGGGGGACACTGCCACGTTCCAAGGTGGTTGCACAAGAATCTTAGTGTTTGGATGTATGCATCCAAACACTAGGATTCTTGTGCAAGTTTCCATTGCTCAAAGCATTCCACTGCATCAATGGATGTGGTTGCTTCAGAATGTTAGTGTACCAATGTGTCCATTCAAACACTTTGATTTTGGTGCAACTGTCCATCATTTTGCAAACTTCTTCACAACTTTATCAAACCATCCAAAACCATAATGGGCCCCATGGCCAGTTATCCAATCCTAAACCACCCTCCTCCTTTGATTTTGATGATTTCAATGGAAATCAAAAGGAAGGTCTTCCATATTCACCAGCACACTGATCTGCCCCTGTGTACTGTCTCCTCTCTTCCTCTTCTCTCTTCTTCCAATTACTTGGTCAAAGTTGTACCCCGCTCTGAGGGCTAGTCTAGCGCCATTCCATTGCCTCTGGCCCGCAGAGGCAGTAGATGTCCATTTTTTATATCATTGTGTGCAATGCAATAAGGCAAAAGTACACTTTTGAAACTTCAAATGCTATCACTAAGGCCCAGTATCTTGGCGTATTGGAGGGTCTGGACCGAGCCCATACAAGGTAAGGATTTTCTTTTTTGCTTAATATCCCTGGCTTATAAACCCTCAAAAGTTTCATCAGCTGACAAAGTAGACTTTCTCTTCAACAAAGTAACCTCTTCTGTGGTTTGGCGCTGTCAGGATGCTAGAGAAGAAAGAGCCAAGAAACTTAAGACAAGCCCAGTGGCAACACGTTCAACTGAAAGCAATGCTTCAGGTAAGACATGTCCCAGACTCACCAGACAAGGCAGAAGTGTGACACACACTAACAACGGTATACCCACAGACACAAATGTGACTGGGACAAACCATGCCAAATGAAACCGGGATTGGACCCAATGGGGAGTAAGACACCAGTTAACATGTCCACTCCCAGACCAGACCCAAAAAAGGCCAGATCGTGCACTGAAATAGCTGTCACCAAGGAAAAATAAGCCACAAGATTGCGAGCAAGGCAAATGCCTTATAATCCAGAATCAAGACTGTTGTAAATTGTTTTTCTTTATCTTTTCATTATCAAAAAATCTTTGCCATTTTTTTGTCATAATTACTATTGCAATTCCACTTAACACAGTGAAATCATAAATTCAATCATTTAAACAAGCAATTAAGAGATCGTCCTTTCACCCCCAGGTTGATCCATACACTTGATCAGAAATCCATCACCTATTCCCTCAAGTTCCTCTAAGCTTGGCATTTCCATCATCCTTGAATTCCTCTAAGCTCACAATTTTTTCAGGCGCGAGATCAATGAAATCGGGGAGCCAATCCGCGGTGACACATTTCTTGTGTTCAACAGAGATCTTTTTGAGCTAACAAATGCTGAGGTGAGTGTCAAACCCGTCTCGTGTTCAACAGAGGTCTTTTTGAGCTAACCAATGATGAAGTGAGTGGCAAACCCCCCTTGATGCGCGCCATCTGATAGTTGGATGACTCCCTGCCCGCAAAAATCCGAGGGAGCTGACCAGAATGCTTGCGTACGGTTTGAAGGCTTTGCCGATGTGGCGAGAAAAAAGAAAGGGGGGGATGTCAACATCGTAGAGATCATTGAATTGATTTCTAAATACAAAATCTCTCGTTACCTCCTTGGGGTAATGAGCAAGAGGCAAGATGCGATCCAAAAAACTGTCAAAAGATCACATGGGAGTGATGGGAGATAGGATCAGCAGACACTACTAGATGGAAGTACAGCGCTATAATGAAACCAAACAATCTACTCTCCAGGCCTCAGAAGAGAAGAACCCAGGAACAAAAATACTCACTCCAAGGAATAAGGGCGTACACAGTCAGCCAAGGAAACATCTTATTGAACTTGTTGTTCAAGTGTATAGCGAGCACACTTTCTACTCCTTAGTATATTTGTAAAATCCTATCAAGTTAGAAGGAAGCTTAGGTTTGTGCTGAGGGTTGAAGCAATCAACAGGTTTCCTTGGTGTGACCGAATTCAAGCAGTAGTCAGTGGTCGTCCGCTTTATGGTTTGAGACTAGGGGGTGAACGATGGATGAATCGATGTATCGAGCTTACTGCCACCAAGGGAAGTTTTGGCGGTATTGATGCTCCATTCCCTGCGTGGAACCAGCCAAGCCACCATGACACGCCAACTGAAGTTAGTTGGGCATGAAGTTTAGAAGGTTGGTCATTTGAAGCACTTTTAGAGATGCATAGAGCCTCTGACACAATTCTTCACTTGATTGGGTACCAATGCACGATCCCGTGACCATTTGATCATTGCAACCTGATTACACACGTCACAGTTCTCCGTGATCCAGTGTTGCTACTGGAACGACCAAGGGGGGGTTTCACCTTTTGCTGTCGAGAGCGGACAGCTTCGTCAAGCCGTCCTGTCCGCTGTCATAAGCAGATAGACTTGTTGGGGAAGTGTGAGAGCCAATCCAGTTGTTGGGGGGGCGCAAGAGCGAATCCATTTCATATTTGCTGCTGACAGCGGACAGCTTCATCAAGCTGTCCTGTGCACTGTCATCAGAGAATCAAATTGGTTGCTGCTATTGAAACACCAAAGCGGTCACAGCTTTGACTGCTGCCAGATTTCAGGATTTTTTCCCTTGACTCATGCTGACAGCAGGCTGAAAGAGGCCGGTCAATGATGAATGCCCCCAGAGGCTGGTGTCCCCCATTGACGTTAATATAAAAGCCTGAATCTACTCCCCTTTCCTCTTAGCAACATTCTCCCCCTCAACAATTTAAATTAGAAAATGAACAATCCATCCGGTACTCTTTTGAATAAAGTGAATAACCCAGTCCTTCACTTATTCCTTGTTTCCCTAGAAGTTGCTTTGATTTTTCAACCAAAGCACGTCAGAGATTGAATGCCTTGTGTGAATGCGTCCATGAAGGAAACCATGCAAAGTCCTTTCTAATCAATGATGGTATTTGATTGATTGGGCTGTGGCTGTGCCATGACTGAAACATTGAACCTTTCTTTTTTATCCCCTTGGTTTTCCAAAGATCACCCATCTCATTCCAATAAAATACTTCCCGCAGGCACTTGAACAACACTTATTGACATTCCTTTCTTGATTGGCAGAAAAAAGAATGTCATTGCTCAGTAGCAGCCCTTGAACGCCGTGCCCTGAGACATCAAGAAAAGGATGACATGCAGAGGATTATGACAGAAAGCCAAGCTCAGCATAACGTCCATGTCCACTCCATGAGTGTGCATCCACCATGGGGAAACTCTGCCAAACATGTCATGGCAACACCATTCCCTGAGGATAGCTATAATTATGCCAACCGAGAGAAATGATATAAACAGGCCTCAATTGCCATGCTACAGCATTCACCAGGATTGTCTTTGTCTTGCAACCAACCCAACAACCTGGGATCTATTCAATTTCCAGATGTGCATTCCATCCACCATACACAGGAGGTACTCCAACATTAAAAGTATCTCAGGCTACCAGGGCCTGATGTTGTGCATGTGAATGGAAAAAAGGAAATTGGCCTAGCAGTAAAATTTACTCAATGGAGGGGTATGAGTCTGGTTGAATATGCTGACCTCTGCTTTTTCACCACCAATCTTGTTCAGTTGGAATCTTTCTACGGAAACCAGAAAAATGGCTCCTTCTTGTCAGGAATCATGAAAGCATTTGGTTGGCGTCCAGTTTATGGCTATCATGGAGAAAATGCTGGTAAATTTCAAATCATTGTCATTGGCTATATCATATTGGCTGACAAACAATTGTCCCAGGCCAGTATGTGCCAGTGCCTGCCTCAGTAAACACAACCCAGAAAAATGCGCATTGGATTAACCTTGTGAAATTTCTACCAAGGATTGAAAAAATAATGGGGAATTGGTTCAAAACCATGGCACCAGGTTTCCACAGGCAATCCATTCATCAAATGCGTCAATTTTCAATACCAGGATTTGCATCTAGAGAATATGGGTCTGCCGGTGAAGAGGTTTTTGCTGGCAATTTAACTGCCACTTGGAATGAATTTTCTAATTCAGCCCATGTTGATAACAACATTAGTGGTATGGATTATGGTGGCTTCTGTGGTATTTTTCAGGAGAGAGGGGAACCTGCCCATAGACACCAGGGCTTTGATGTTTAATATGGACAATTTTTCTTGCCTGGGATTCAGACTTATATTGACTTTCAATGCAACAATGGTTGGGCTGATGTAATCTGGGCATCAAATTATCTGTTACATCAGAAATTCCAATCACTGAGACCCCCTGGCAGTCCTTTCACACGCTTGGGAATCTCAGTCCAAATTAACAAAAACCTGGCTGAGGTTTGCAGGAAGGCACAATTAACAGGTTCAGGAAATTTTGGTGGACATAGTTCAAGGGAGGAAATTGTTATCAATTGGCTTGCTTCTTCATGCAGATGTTATTTTTTTCATCTATCTTGATTGCCACACCTTGTTTCTATTAAAAAATGCTCCACACATGTAAATTTTTTGTTTTCACCATGAAAATCTCACAATTGATCAGTCACAATGAATGGCATGCTTGGATGTGACTTGTGTGAATCATAAACATGCATATTCTACATGCTTGCCTGTAAATCTGTTTTCCCACAAACTACAGTTTTTTTCTTCAATTGCTTCCCATGGTTGCCTTAAATACCAGGATCCAGTGGATCTCCCATTCCTTCCTCATCAAAATTCCCCCCCCTTTCCTGCGTGCCATATATTTATTATATAAGGCACTTGTGAGTTGAGCAATGTCCTTTCCACCCAACAATAGAAATCCCTCTCCTCACCTTTGTGATCTATTTGACCCTGAAACAAATGATCTCCTAGCTAGTGACCTTGCTCAGCCAGGTTACTCAACCCAAATCCCAGAAATTAACCCTGGTCATGCGACATGGACTGAACTTTTTGCTGATAATTCATCATTCATAGAATTGCCAACATTTGAATCAGTTGAGCTCTTCAATGCCCCAAACACCACTCCTTTAAAGCCATCATCAAATCCTGTCTTCCCACCTACCACACCACTTTTGGTTAATGAAACATCCCAACCACCATCATCAACAGCCCAACACAATCCAACGTCTACCAACCTTTCTGCACCCCACTGGCCACACCATAAGCACAAAAAAGATCCAATCTTGCCCCTTTTTCAGCCCCCCCCTCCACCAATGACAGGGACCTTCCTAGATGAGTCAGAGATCTCCGTAGTTCCCCTGGCAGAGTTTCTTGAAAACATCCAAAAAATGTGACACCACTTTGAAAAAGCCCACAATGACAAGACCTTGCCCAAGTCAGTTTGTGACCATGCAAAAAAAGGCTATGGATGCCAGCAATGAATCCAATAGAGGTCAGCACATCTATTGAAATCCATTTCACTCCAATAATCCCATGATTTTAACCAATAGTTCTTGATTTTCAAAGTTGTGTCAAGTGGTCAAGATCTGCCATTTGAAGAGCAGGTGAAGATAGGGCCTGGAAATCTTCTATCTAAACGCTCTCATCAATCCAAATATACTCTCCAGCCTTCCAAAAGACGATATTGTTTCACATCAAATTCTACTGAAACAAATGACAATATCATTTTGCCTGAAAGCCAGCAGATTATAACAGATGAAAATCCCAAACCCAGTGTCCAATTGTTTGATTTTGAGGCATCCTTCCCATCCAACTTTCAAAGATCTACCAAAAATGAGCATCGGCCATCCCCACCGCCTAGAACCATTTATCCTGATATGCTCCAACTTATGGGTGAAGTCCCCCATCAGCACCAGCCTCAACCCATTCCCCCTTCAACATCTGAACCTTTGTTGGCAATACCAACACCAACTTCTGAAAACCAAAAAACCAACATTCCCAGTTCCAATCTGCATGCAATTCTCAACCCAATCCACCTCCAACAGCCAATTCTCTATCTGCCATACTTCCAGGATCTTCTGAAGGCCAAACTAGCCAGCAATCCAATGCATCCAACATATTCCTGAAACACACCAAGGCAATCCTTCCTATAATTCAACTGTACTCTTCCACACTCCTCTATGATGCTTATTCCATGGCACATGAATCTGTAGTCAAGCTTCACACCATGCAAATAAATAAACTCCAGCCAATGAGCAGCTACACTGATACCCTTCCATCAATGATTCAATTCCTTACACTGACTAACACTGGTATCAAACAGTGGTTGAAGAAAATGCTGGATGATGGTCTTTTGAAACTTTATTTGTTAATCAAATCTTTGAGATGTTGATTTGAATTTTTTTTTTGATTGCAATCAGGAATCAATGTTTTCAAGCCTTTGTTGAATGAACCAATCTTGAAACCAGATGTTTGGAACATTCTCACAATAGAAAATCACACTTCTCCATCAAATTTACTGGGTCATGAATTAATTACACTGATCAATATGTTTTTCCATCCAACAGAGCATCAACAGAACAATTGGGAAAAAATCTTTTTCCAGTCCATCGCACTGGTTGCTAAGGATATCACACCTTTACCAGCATATGAAGCCTCAAGCAAACCCAATGATGAATTGGCCCAAGAAATAGCAATGATACAGTATTTCATACAATGTCTTACCAGCCATAGCACCAATTCCAAAATAACTGATTCCACTGCATCATCCAATGAAAGAAGCATCAAACTTGATTTAAAGGCTCTGGACAGGCTGGTTGATAATATCTATCATCTATTGATTTCATTTTTCATATTAAAGGCCAGGTGCAAAATCAATTGGTCAGAACAATCTCTTCAGTGTTATACCTTGCAATTTGATCAACTTCCCAAGGAGTACACTTCAAGGCCATGTTATTCCCTCTTGGCTGCTTATTGTGTTTCAGGAATTTGTGGGAATCTTTTGAGTCTTAGTGATTACAGAAATTTACCAGCCTCCAGTTGCCTGGAACTCATTTCCATTGTTTCCAAGCTGAATGAACTTGAAGCCAACAACATCAATGAACCCATATGGAAAACAACCAACACATACACCTGCTCCCTAATTCAAAAGAATTTCTTTTCTGCAGATGGATTTATCCTTTGCCGTGTAAAAAGATTTGAGCTTGCTAAGTTCATTGTGCTTGACTTCAGTGAATACTGGCTGAATTGTCATCCTAATGGAGACCAAGTTTTTGATCTTCCAAGAGGGGCTCATATTACTGATGCAACAATTCAAACACTATGATTTTTTTTCTGTCCTACTTTTTGTAATTCTGGATAAAAATTTGTGATTTAAAATTTTGAACCTTCTTGTGAAACATGTTTCAAACCTGCACCAAAACCCCTGCTTGATGAGTTCCAAGACTCATCCACTTGATTTTGGTTACAATTTTGAGATAAAATTGTTCACTTCAATGCATCAGGACACTTCTATATAAGATTTCTACTTTGTCTACTTTCATCCCCCCATTAAGATTTTTTGGATTACCATTTGGAAGGGAAATATACCCAAAATTTCAACATCACAAAACAAGCACATCATCTGCCAATGTGATGATTGTAATTCCAAGACCCACATGACAATTCATGGGATGAGACCTGGGTTGGCTTTTTCAACTGCCCAGTTTCAACATCACATAGCAAGGAGAGAAAAAACCAAAATAAATCCACCCAGGAATCAATCAAATCAGAAATACTTTGAAGTTTCCTTCAGTGAACCAAGGTCATCAGAGCCAAACAAATTACAGAGCACCTCTGCTTCAGCTTTTCATTTGTCTGACTCTCATTCAGATTCAGTCATCTTTGATAAATCAAAGTATTCTCAAATCCCTTGGAGACTCAATGAAAGACCATTTGTGCTCTCTCTAGTGATATTGGCTATTTTGAATATTGAACATTGTATCAGCAGGGATGCATCTAGACTTCTGTTGTTTGCATTGAATTTGCACAAGCAGACCTTCTAAATCACTCTCCAAATATTGAATTAACAAACACCCTAAACATGGATACTGTTTTTGAATACCTAAATTTCAACCCCACCTTGAATATATATGCTTGCTTTCCAGAATGTTTCTTTCTCCCTGAATTGGTGAAGGACATCAAGAATGAAGAAATCAAGTGTACCAGACATCTCAATTATGGCCAATTCATTCCAGCATGTACAGAATCAATTATTTAAATGAAGAAATAATCAAACAAAAATCCAAAAGTGAAAGAAATTATTCAATCACAGTTCTCCCCTAGGAAAAAATTTGTGTACCAACCTTTTAAGGCATGGCTAGCAAGTTTTTTGCAACGCAATGGAATTGAAAAGGATCTTTCTGTTGGGATTAATCTATCCCTATCATAAATCCCATTTGGTTCCTTCTCAGTTTCTTCATCATTTCCTATCTTTCTTTATTCTTTCTTTCATTCTCTTAATTTTCTTTCTCTATATTTCTCCATTTCTTTCTCAGTCTGTCTTCTCTGTCATCAAACTAGTGTTAAACTCTCTACTCTGGTTTCCTCTACTGTCTGTCACACACGCGCGCTCCATTTCCAGTTCTTTGATGTTCACAAAACATGTCACGCCTGATGTGACACTTCTATCACTGTGTCCACCTGAGGACAGAGCTCGAGACTGGTAGAAGGATTTCCCTTCCTCATCCTTCTACTTTCCTCTTACTCTGACTTTCCTCAGGTGAGTATTTTGTGTCTCTACTATTTTTCCTTTGACTCTTTCTATTTGAAACTGATCCTTCTACTTGCCTCTTACTCTGACTTTCCTCAGTCCAAAAGGTTATGAGCCCAGATTTTCCAGTTAACCCAGCTTACAAAACAAATCGCTCTCTATAGAAGGATCTGGCACAGATCATGTTGAAACAAACAGTTGAACATGGAAGACGGACAACATAGACATCCAGTGCTCAAGAATCCCTCTTTCCTCCCTCTTAGCTCACCTGGATCAGACTCAAACTACCTGGACTGGTCCATGATCCTACAAATCCACTTCCGAGCTACTGGCGTGGGATATTTGATAACCAACAATACTTCCAAGCCCACCTCTGAGACCTGGACTAAGGATAACCTGGCTGTATGCTCAGTTATATCAAGATCAATCAGCCCCACAAACTTTCAGTTTATACAAAAACACAAAGAAAGCGCCTTAGGGATGTGGAACCCAGTCCAGTTCCACTCTATGTCAACAATGAAGGCGCCAAAGCCTTGGCAAAGAACCCTGAGAACCACTCACGCACAAAGCATATCGACACCCGTCACCATTTCATACGCAAATGCGTAGATCAAGGGGCCTTCACCGTTCATCATGTGGGAACAAAGAAAATGATTGCTGATATGCTAACCAAACCGCTACCTCAAGTGCTCCTTGGGATACATCAAGCTCTATTTGGCCTCACAGCGGTTAGTTAGAAAGGGGGGGTGTTGGGATTACTCTATCCCTATCATAAATCCCATTTGGTTCCTTCTCAGTTTCTTCATCATTTCCTATCTGTCTTTATTCTTTCTTTCATTCTCTTTATTTTCTTTCTCTATATTTCTCCATTTCTTTCTCAGTCTGTCATCTTTGTCATGAAACTAGTTTGAAACTCTCTACTCTGGTTTCCTCTACTGTCTGTAACACACGCGCGCTCCATTTCCAGTTCTTTGATGTTCACAAACCATGTCACGCCTACTGTGACACTTCTATCACTGTTTCCACCTGAGGACAGATCTTGAGACTGGTAGAAGGATTTCCTCTCCTCATCCTTCTACTTGCCTCTTACTCTAACTTTCCTCAGGTGAGTATTTTGTGTCTCTACTATTTTTCCTTTGACTCTTTCTATTTGAAACTGATCCTTCTACTTTCCTCTTACTCTGAATTTCCTCAGTCCAAAACTTTCTGCTCACCTGGAAAGATCACCAAGGGATATCATGACCAACATTGGGATGGTTTTGTTTGGAAAAAATTCAAAGGAATTGGTGAATAAGAATGCTTCCTTTCAAAAAAGGAACATTTGGCTTTTATAATTTACATTGATTGGTTCAATGCATTTGGAAAATGAAGCAGGCATGTAACCTTGGGGTCAATAGTCTTGGTTTGTCTCAATCTTCCTCCTGAAAAACATCACAGAAGAGAAAATTTATATATTGCTGGAATCATACCTGGACTCAAGGAGCCTACTGGACCCCAGTTGAACTATCTACTACAACCCCTTTTTGAAGAACTAAAAGAACTTTGGAATGGTCTTTTATTCTCAAAAAAAATCCCTAAATACAAATGGATCCTTCATCAGATTTGCCATTTTGACTGTAATTGCTGATGTTGTAGCTATGAGGAAGCTCACTGGTATCACAAGTCATGCAGGAACCAAGTTTTGCAATTTCTGACATATTGAGAAATCCCAAATGGATTTTGTTCAGCCATTCCTGTTCCCAAATTGAAACTTGAAGGAAAACAAGGAAAGTGTCCAGAATTGGCTTCACGCACCCTCAATTAATGCACGTGAGTAAGTCTTTTGGAAAACAGGTGTGATAATTTAATCCTAGAAGAGCTTCCTTATTGGGATTCAAACAAGATGATAAATCTTGATGTGATGCACAATATGGTCCTTGGAGCTTTCAAAGATCATGCCACAAATGAACTCTGCCTGCCAGAATCAACATGGAAGAAGAACAAGATCAAAAAGGAATTTTTTTCCAGTAGTGACACACTCTCAAGAAGTGAAAGTTAAAATGAAGATTACATACTAAATAAAGACATTGAATAAAGAGAAGTGACATATCTGAGGAGGGAGGCCATTCCAGATCTTCAGAGAATACCCAAAACCCACCACAAAAATATTTCCAACAATAAGAAAAATACCACCACTCCCCATTTAGAAAGGAGTGCCAACTTTCTTCACACCTCAGAAATCAGCAATCAATATAATGATGATTTGGACCATGTTCCAATATCAAGCATCACTAGCTCTGATTTTCAGTCTAAAAGGGTTTATGGAAAAATGATTCCAACATTTACATTTGACTCAAAAACTCGGAATGAAATCCAAAACTTGATTGAAAGGACACCCAATCCCTCTAATTCACCTGCAGAGATTGTTGAAAACACTTTTCACCTTGTGAGCGCACTAAACATAGCTTCCAGTTTGGTTTTTACTCAACATTCTGCTCCAGAATTTACAAAGCATTGGACAAAATACTAAAATAGTTGTCAGAAGATTTTTCCTGCATGCAAATCCAAACCAAACCATCACCTTTCAACACATATACCTGAGCTCCTAATGCAATGGGGTCCTGCTCCTTGTTCTGCCACATGGGCATATGATGTTCAGCTGAGGATACGCAGAGAGAGAGCAGAAAGAAGGATGAGGTTTCATATGGAAGAAATATGGAGTCAGATGAGGAACAGAAAAGACAAACAAATCAGGGGCAATGAGAAAAAAATGGAGGAACAGAAATTACTTACCTGAGGATATGCAGAGAGAGAGCAGACAGAAGGATGAGGAAAGAATTCTTCTTTCTGACTCGACTTCCGTCCTCAGGTAGTGTACAGCAGGTTGATGTTTGTGACATGTGAGTGTGTGTATGTGACTTGGATGATTAAGGCTGGTGGAGGCGCGTACATGACATGTGATTGGAGGTGATTTCTGACAGCAACGTAAGGGGAAAGGAAAGATAGGAGATTGAGATGAAACAGATAAAAGAAAACATGATAAAGAATGGAAATGAGTCTGTGAAGGGGTAAAAGCAATCTATGATAGTATCCCAACACCCCCCCTTGCTAGCCAAAGCCGGTGAGACTGAACATTTGTTGATGAGTCTCAAGAAGGATCCTGGACAGCGGCTTGGTTAGCATATCTGCTAGCATGTCCTTTGTGGTGACATGACCTACCTTGAATACACCCCTGTCAACACACTCGCGGATGAAATGGTGGCGGGCATCAATGTTTTTTGTCCAGGAGTGGTGTTTGGGATTTTTGGCGTGAGCCTTGGCTCCTTCATTGTTGACAAGCAGTGGTATGGGTGAGGGGTCCCGGAGATGGAGTTCGCAGAGTATGTTGCGGAGCCAGAGTCCCTCTTTGCACAATTCAGAGAGGGTGTTGTATTTGGCCATGGTGCTGGAAAGAGACACGGTTGGTTGCTTCTTGGACTTCCAAGAGATGGCACCTTGCCCCAGGCGGAAAGTATACCCCAAGGTGGATCAATGATCCAACTTGTCTTTGGCCCAGTTGGAGTCATAATAGCCGGTTAGATAGATGGAGGGGCCAACAAGCATGAGGCGGTGGTGCCAAGTGCTGTGTAGGTAGCGCAGGATGCGGAGGGCGGCGTTCCAATGCTCGAGTGATGGGTCTTGAAGAAACTGAGAAAGTCTGTTGACAGAAAAGGCAATGTCTGGGCGAGTGCATTGGGAGATCCAAAGCAGGGACCCAAAAAGTTGACTGTACTGGGGAGGGGATGGGGGGGAACCAAATGTGCGTGGAATGAGACCCTTGAAGTTAGAGTCAGTAGGGGTGCGGACGGTCCCAGTGTTGTTGGGGAGAAAAGATTGCATGAAAGTAGAGATGTAGTGACCCTGAGAGATAGAGATTGTTCTGCTGGCAGGGTCACGGATGATGGAGAGAGAGAGGAAAAGGGAGAGATCATCATTGGAACCAACCTTGAAGAGTTTGCTGATGGACTGGATAAAAGACCTGACAAGTGGGTTGTCCCCAACAATGGCGAGATGGTCTACGTGGGCAGTAACAGCACCAATGAGCTTCCCGTTGGAGAGTTTTTAGTAGAGAGAAGGATTGTAAAGGGACCGGGAGAGACCAAGGGACAGGAGAGCGGAGTTGAGTTATATGTTCCATTGACCAGGGGACTGCTTGAGTCCATTGATAAACCTGGTTACCTTGCAGACCCAATCCCGGTGGAAAGGGTCTTCAAAACTGGGGGGCTGCGCCATGAAGATGGGCTCTTTGAGGTGGCCTTTCAGGAAGGCCGTCTTGAACTCCAGCTGGCGGCCAACCCAAACCTTGTGAGCTAGAAGGCTGAGAAGGAGCCGCAGTGTCTCAAGGCAAAGGGTGGGGGCAAAAACCTTGGAGAAGTCCAAACCACGGACCTGAGAAAAGCCCATGGCAACAAGGCTGGCCTTCAGTTTGAGAATGGAGCCGTCCGGATGTCTCTTCACCTTGAAGACCCACTTGCTGCGGATGATTTTGCAACCCTTTGGAGGCGGAAAAAGCGTCCACGTGTTCATGCACTGGAGGGAGGACATCTCCTCCTGAGCTGAGATGAGCCACCAACAGAAATGAGGTGAGCGCTGTGGTGACCAATCCGGGACACCACGGAAAAAAAAAAAAAAAAAAAAATATCTTTGTTGGTTGTACCCCTATGGGTACCTTCATTCCCCCCCATCTCTCAACCTCTCCCTGTCCTAGCGGTCTAGGACAGGCCTCTTGCCTGTCTCTCCGCTTTGATCCCCCCCTTCTGTGTTCAACTCCTACTTGTCGCTCTCGCGGCCCTGACTTTTGGCAACGCAAGCGATCATCGAACCACCTTTGACAATCCCCTCATCCCTTCCATCCTCCTCCCTCCATCCCTCCATCTCCCCTACCCAAGCTGAGTATCTCTCCAAGATTCGCATCCTGGCCCTCAAGGAGGAAAACCTCCAACTACGCCATCAACTCAAATCAGAGATCAAGAGAGCTCATCAGTTCAAGTTACAATTACTCCACAACTACCTCATCCATCATCCAACCCTACCCCTAGCCCTCAATCATCAACTCAACACCAATCCACTCGTCGGCATTGATCACCAATCCATTTGATCAATGCTCAACAACCAACGGATTGATGACTTACTCATCAACCTACCACTACCACCACTCATCAACCTTCCAACGGTCCCTTTGGGATCTATGAAAAAAATCCTGGCCTGTGATCTCAAGTTCCCCCATCTTGTCTCCCCCAAACGCTCTCATCATCACCATCACCCTCATCACCATCAAGCTCCACACTCGATACCAACCAACGAGGAGATCATCATCCATCTCGCCCATCATCTGATCCAACCGACGACCGCAAGCGACCACTTGCGGCCGTCGGAACCTTCACCCCGCTGTCGCCGCCAATCAGGCAACAACAGCCGTTGTTGACACCTGCGAACGCTGTCGCGGGTGTCAATCTGGTTGCCCGCGGTCATTCTCGACGCGGGCAACATTTCTTTTTTTTCCTCTCATGTTATTTTTTTTTTTCTTTTTTTTTTTTTTTTTCTTTTTTTTCTTTTTTTTTTTATGTTTTCATTTTGCCGCACCTATTTGTATTGTCTCTTGTACATAGCATACAGGGCCTCATGTCTATAAAAGGAGGGGCTCTCCCCTGCCTTTTGTCCCAGCATCCCATCCTATCAGACCATCATCATAATAAAACTTATCCGTGGGCATCCTTCCCACTTATCTGAGCAATTTATCCGGGTATATCCATGATTTCCCCTTGATCCTTTTGAGCCCCCATACTCAGACTCTGTTCCTTGTGACCTTGTTCCTTATCACCAACCAATAGCCTTGCTGGTTGAAGAAGAATTCCTGTCTGTCTGAATTCTTGGGTGTGTTGTACCCTTCTGATCCTTTTTTTTTCCGACCATACTGGTCTTGATCTCTCCTTGATCATCTTTCTGGAGCCAATCACGTTTGATTGAAGAGGTTTTATTAAGCTTAAAACCTGGAGTCTTATACCTCCCTTCTTCTTTAAGGTTGAATTTTGACAGGCTATTCTTGAGTCCCTTGAGAAGTGTTGGGATATTCTTGTTTGAATTCGTTATTGATTTGCTTCTAGAGCTTCATAAACAAATTGCTTTTGTTTTGTTCAGTCTCCCACAGTTATCTGGTACCCTTCAAGCGCTTGATTGCGGAGAGTTGGGCAGGTTCATTGAGAACCTGGAGGTTGGTTGGGATTGAGTTGATCTTTCCTAATCAGCTGCTGACGAACTGAGTTATTAGCTGTCGGGTGTTGTTACTTACAACTGCCTTGTTCTAAAAAACTCTGAACAAACCTTGACTTATTTGTTCAAGTCTTTACCTGCACCATCTTGCCTCAGATAGTTTTGTCTCCATCGCTACCAACAACTCTTATCCTCTTCCCTTACTTTGATTCCTCATCCATAAGGTTCTGGACCTTGATTCCGGTTACATTTAAATATTATTGTAACTCCTAGGAGGGCAGCCTAAACAGCAACTTTCCCCTCCACAGAACTGCCATGGCTTAGCACCGTTTGGAGTCTTACATTTGGTCCCCCGGGCTGGGATCAAACCACCAAACCTTGGGATTTACAGTCCCAAGACATTTAAAATCAACCTTGAAATCCAATCTTTCTTTTTTCCTATTTTTTTCTCTTCTCAAATGTGATCCGTGGAGGCAACTTATCCTAGAAGTAATTCCTCCCAATTTGTGCACCGCTTGGGCAAGATACTTGTTGTTTTTGGCAAAACCCTACTCTTGCCACACTCGTGAGCCACTTTGGAAATCTGGTTTTTGGATCCCCTAGGAACTCTGTTATTCAATATGGCATCTTCCGCTACTCCACCACCCCTGTCTGACCTAAGATGGTAAAGATCAAAACTCAGAACAAGAACTTAGGCTTCAACGGTACAAATGTCAAGCAATTCTTGGACTCCTACGAAATTGCTGCTGAAGTGGATGGAGCTAGTGAATTTGATATGGCTTATCAGTTGCGGTTCTTTATCTCCTCTGATGAAGTTATGGAGGTAATTGAGTCTTCCGAGGGATTTGAATCCCATAACTGGACGCTTCTCAGGGAGGCTATGTTGGCATACTGGGGAAAAATAGATGTGGCTAGGTTTACTCTGCAGGATTTGGATGCTCTGGTTTCTCAGTGGATCTCCAATGGTGGTATTTCTTCAGCCTCTGACTATCAGATTTTTAGAAAGTCTTGGGATCCCATTCAAAACTATCTTATCCAAAACAATCACATTGACACAGTGGACAAAATTCAAGCAAAGTTCTTCCAATCTTTTTTGTCGGCTGTGCAGGAAAGGATTAAAGAAGAACTGGTCAAATCTGGATCCATGATTACCACCAGGGATAATCGATTCAAGCTCCCTATTTTTCTTACCCTTAGGAGTGCTGTGGATAAAGTCATGAAAGGTCAAACTGCTCTTACCTTTGAAAAACCTAGAACTACTGAACCGGTCCATGCTCCTTCTTTTAAAGAGTCAAACGATATTATGATTAAAATGGAGGCAGATCGTAGGCCTAAAGCAGATCCTAATTCCAATCAAGAACCTACTACTATAGATGAAATCACCAAGTTACTTAGGGCCTTTGAGAACAAAATAGATCAAAAGATTTCTTCGCTAGCTACTCCTAAAACTCCTTCTTCTGTCCCCAAATCAACTCTGGTCTGTTACTACTGTCATAGGGAAGGCCATGGGACCGGACGATGCCAAGAACTTCAGAAGGACCTAAAGGAAAAGTTGGTAGAGCAGAGGGGGAACAATTACTTCCTCCCTAATGGTGCCCTAATCCCTTTTGACTCGTCTCGCCACATCCAACATGTGGTGGCCTCTTACCAGTCATCACCTCCTGTGAAAGCATCTCTTGCTTCCTTTGAATTTTGGTCATCCTGTGGTACCCTCCAACCTTGGTATCCTCCAGCTATTTCTTCCTCTAGTCTTGCAGGGACTACTTATCAATCTGATCCAGCCATGAAACAACATGAGGAACCTAAAACTCATAAGGCTCCTTCCTTGCCAACTTCAATCCTTTGAAAACCCGTTAAACGTTGATCATCACTTGAGCCTCCTTCCTCTGATGTAGAAGACATGGAGGTGGAAAAGGAACCACTCATGGAAAGGTTCCCAGATCACCCTGATCCTTCTCCCTCACTTCAACCTTCTAATCCTATCTTAGATTCTGCGTCACCTGAACTTCCTCCCCCCACCCAGCCCAAAGTTTGATTTGAAAGGGGAATCTCCAAGGATCACCCCAATGCTGTGGAGGGAGTATTAAAGAAAATTTCTGATCTCAAAATTCCTGATCTATCTGTGGCTGAACTCCTATTAATCTCTCCATCTGTTGCTGAAAGAATGAAGAAATGGGTCTCTCGTCGACGTGTGGAAATTGGCCCTGAAGAACTCAAAGTCTCCTCTGGCACTTTAATGGAGGACTCTGGTGGAACCAGTCCTTCTTTAGACTCCAACCTTTATTCCTGTCCCCTTGGCTTCCTTCCTTGTTATCTTGGTGACTCAGCTAAAACTGTTTCTCCTCTTGTGGATTCTGGATCTCAGCTTAACTTAATCTTGGATGCTATGGCCTGCAAGCTCAAACTTAGTCCTAGGGTCAGCTTCAACTCTGCAGTGTATGGGATAGGAAATCAAGCTTGTGAACTGGTTGGTATTGCTGAAGATGTACCGGTCAGGATTGGTCGAAATATTGTTGGAACCTGCCACTTTTGGATCACTCGTTTGGACAGTCCTATGATCTTGGGACAACCCTTCTTAATGGACTTTGGTGCAACCCTGATGTTTTCTGATCAAGTTGGGGAGAGAATTCTTCTCCCTGATGCTGATGGCAGGAAAATTGAAGTTCCTCTTTGCTCTTTGGATTCTGGTCGTTGGGAAAGAGATTTTCCTGGTCATTCTCCCGAATCATCTTTTAAGGGGAAGCAGAAGGATAACTCTACTCCCTCTCATTTTTTAGGGGAATAGTTGATCCTACTAATAGTTGTAGTTCTTTTCAGCCTCAGACTGCAACTCAAGGGTCAACTTCCATCCCTCAGGCTTATTTTTCATTCCTTTCATCATTCTCTTCGGAGCTCAAGAACATTAAAAAACAAAAACATATCAAAATAGAAAAATCCAAAAATATTTCTTCTCCATCTCCTTCTCTCTCTGGATCTGTTGTGTCTTCTTTTCCTTCTACTTTTAAGTCTGATCAATCTTCTCTTAGTTCCGGTTTGAATCTCCGCAATGAGTCTAAACTAGATCCTAATTGCAATTCCGTTTTTGGTGATTTTGGTATGAAGGAATATGGGCTTCAGTGGAGGCAATTTGGGGTACAAGTAAGTCCTCCCAATTGTGCACTGCCAGGGCAATCTTTTACTGTCATTTTCGAAACCCTACCTTGTGCCACACATGTGAGCAACGTATTATCTCCTGGTTCTCCTTTTATGGAAAAGGCACCCTTCAAGGATATTGCAGAACATCAGACTTGGAAGATGTTGGAACTTGGACTCAGCTTTCGTAATCAAGTCTCTCTGGTCAACTCTTGGAGGAAACAAGAACTTCTCTCTTTTGCCACTAAGTATAAACCAGTTGCTAAGAAGGTCCAACCAGTCAACCAGCCTATGCCTCTCAACCTCAATCCTCCCCTTATGCGTCCTCCTCTATCTTGCAATCCTTACTGTGGTCTTCCTCAATCTCTTACTGGTCCCTTTGTGCCTAATGAACGGGTCAATGAAGACCGTCTGAAGGTGGTCAACTTTGGTCCAGATGGATGGCTTCTTCCTGATGAGTTAAATTTAATCAAAAAGGTCTTATCTCTAAGGGAAAAATCTATTGCTTTCTGTGAAGAAGAGAGAGGTCTCTTGCAGGAATCCTATGGCCTCCCTTATATCATCCCTGTAGTTGAACATGATCCTTGGCAAAAGAAAAAGATCCCTATCCCTGCTGCTAAAGTGGACGAATTCATCAAGTTGGTCCGGGAACGAGTTCAAACTGGCCTGTATGAACAGTCAACTTCTAGTTACTCCAGCCCCGTCTTCTGTGTCCTCAAGAGTAATCGTAAACTTAGAATAGTTCATGATCTTCAACCTCTTAATAAAGTTACTATTAAAGACTCTGGTATCCCTCCTGCTACTGAAGAATTTGTTGAATCCTTCGCGGGAAGAGCTTGCTATGGTCTAGGGGATATTATGGGTGGCTATGACAAATGATCCTTACATCCTATTTCTTGTCCTTTCACTACTTTTGATACTCCTTTTGGTTGATTTCAACTTACTTGATTGCCTCAAGGAGCCACCAACTCGGTTTCAGTCTATCAGGCTTAGATGATGTGGATCCTCCAGGATGAAATCCCTGATCATGCTGGTATCTTTATTGACGATGGAGGAATTAAAGGTCCAGTATCTGACTATGATAATGAGCTCTTACCTTGGCATTCAGGAATTTGTCGTTTTATCTGGGAATATGCTACTACCTTGGAGAGGATTCTGTTTCGAATTGAGGAATCTGGCCTTACTGTCTCTGGATCCAAACTGGAGGCTTGTGTCCCTGCTCTGGAAATTGTTGGTCATGTGGTCTGCAAGGAAGGAAGAAGGATGGCACCAGCCAAAGTCAACAAGATCATCTCTTGGCCTACCCCAATCAATCCAACTGAAGTTAGGGGCTTTCTAGGTGTTGTCACTTATGTTAGATTCTTTATCCCATCTTTATCCAAAATCTGTGCACCCTTGCGTCGTCTAACCAGAAAAGATGCTGAATGGATTTGGACCCAAGATTGTGAATGTGCCTTCCAGCTACTCAAAAGGATAGTTGGTAAAGACATAGTTTTGAAAAAGATCTCTTATGGACCTGGAGCTGGCAAGATCAAGCTGGCTGTCGATTCTAGTTATCAATCTGTTGGGGCCATCCTTACTCAGGAAGATGAAAATGGTTGGGACCGTCCTGCTCTTTATGAATCTTTAATGTTTTCAGATGTAGAATCTAGATACTCCCAGCCCAAACTGGAACTCTGTGGTGTGGCTCAAATGATGAAGAAACTTCAAACCGTTCTCTGGGGCCAACATTTTGAATTGCAAGTTGATTCTCGATCCATCATTGAAATGATCAACGCTCCCAGTCTTCCCAATGCTCCTATGACTCGTTGGGTGGCCTTTATCCAGCTTTTCTCTTTTGATATTGTTCACAGGCTGGGAAAATCTTTCACCATGCCTGACGGTTTATCTCGACAACCTCTTGGGGACAACAAATCTGATGTTGGAACTGATTTCAATGAAGAGGAACCTTTAATCCAACCTATTTTCTCTTTTTCTTCTCAAAATTATTCTGGCTTTCAACAAGGCTTCTGGTTTAAATTAGAGCAGTACCTTTCAACTCTTCAAAAACCTCCTGATCTCTCTGCTAAGGAATTTTGATCTCTTAAACAAAAGTCTTCTAATTTTTTTGTTCAAGGCTCTAGACTTATGAAGAGAGGCAATCCTTGTGCTCTTATTGTTGTTACTATTCCCTATAAACAAGATTCTATCCTTGAAAGTCTCCATGAAGGCCTTGGTCATTGTGGGGAAACCAAAACTTATTGACGATTATCCAAACAATTCTGGTGGCCATCTTTGAAGAAATCGGTCTCCCAATGGTGCAAGAGTTGTGAAGTTTGTCAAAAACGTGATCTTAGGCGCCCAGCTGAAATTCGTTATCCTACTGGGGAGTCCACTGTCTTTGGAAGGATTGCTATGGATGTGGTTCATATTAAGGCAGGTGGTGCTAAGTAACTCATTGTGGCTAGAGATGATTTTTCCGGATGGGTTGAAGCAAAATTTCTTAAGAACCTTAGCTCTGAATCAGTGGCAGCTTTCCTCTACAAGACCTGGACAATGCGTTATGGCCTGGCTTGATCTTACTCTACTGATGGTGGCTCTGAATTTGGGGGCAAGCTTGCTGAAATGATCCAATCCCTTCCTGGACAACATAGAGTTACTACTCCTTATTATCCTGAAGGCCAAGGCATGGTGGAACGAGGCCATGCCCCTTTGAAGGCTGCACTTGTTAAACTGGCTGGTGAAAGTGGCAAGAATTGTCGCAAATTCCTTCCTCTTGTTCTCTTCTCTGATCAAATCTCAACCAAAAGGACTACTGGCTACTCACCTTATGAAATCATCTTTGGTCAAAGAGCAGTCCTTCGTTTGGATCTGGAAATGGAATCTTTCTTGGGTATCTCTTGGGAAGAGGTGTCCTCAACAACTGATCTGTTAGTTGCTAGATCCAAGCAACTGGAGCAAAGTGAAGATGTTTGTGAAGAAGCTTATCAAAAGATGATGGAGTCCAGAGCAAAATCCGTCCAGTAGTGGGAGGACAAGCACTCTAATCGAATCAGGGAGCCCTTGGACCCTGGTGACCTAGTTTTAGCTTATAATCGATCTTTGGAAACCCAGTGGGGCAAGCTTTTCTCTAATCGTTGGAATGGCCCTTATCAAGTGGTTCATCAAGTTAGAGGTGGATCTTATGTTTTGGAGGAGGTGGATGGTACTCAGTTGGCCAGAAGGTTCTCTGCTGATCAAGTCAAGAAGTTTCATTGTCGTGGGGGCAACTTATCTCAGAAGTAAGTCCTCCCAATTGTGCACCACCAGGGTCATTTGCTGCGTTTTTTTTGTGAAACTCTACTGTATGCCACATATGTGAGCACCTGGGACGCCCTCCTTGTTCTATTCCTGCCGCTTCTAGGGATCATTTGGAAGAATCAAGATATTTTCCTCAACTCTTCAATTGCTCTCAAGATCAAGAAATGGCCAATCTTTGCTTCAATTTCTTTGTTCCCTGCTTTTTTTTTTAATCCCTTCAAATTTTAGATGCATACTAGGGACAGTCTGTAAGTTGGGGAGAGATGTGGTGACCAATCCAGGACACCACGGAAAAAAAAAAAAAAAAATATCTTTGTCGGTTGTACCCGTATGGGTACCTTCATTCCCCCCCATCTCTCAACCTCTCCCTGTCCTAGCGGTCTAGGACAGGCCTCTTGCCTTTCTCTCCGCTTTGATCCCCCCCTTCTGTGTTCAACTCCTACTTGTTGCTCTCGCGGCCCTGACTTTTGGCGACGCGAGCGATCGTCGAACCACCTTTGACGATCCCCTCATCCCATCCATCCTCCTCCCTCCATCCCTCCATCTCCCCTACCCAAGCTGAGTATCTCTCCAAGATTCGCATCCTGGCGCTCAAGGAGGAAAACCTCCAACTACGCCATCAACTCAAATCGGAGATCAAGAGAGCTCATCAGTTCAATTTACGATTACTCAACAACTAGCTCATCCATCATCCAACCCTACCCCTAGCCTTTGATCATCAACTCAACACCAATCAACTTGTCGTCATCAATCACCAATCCATTCGATCGATGCTCAACAACCAACGGATCAATGACTTACTCATCAACCTACCACTCCCACCACTCATCAACCTTCCAACGGTCCCTTTGGGATCTATGAAAAAAATCCTGGCCTGTGATCTCAAGTTCCCCCATCTTGTCTCCCCCATGCGCTCTCATAATCACCATCACCCTCATCACCATCAAGCTCCACCCTCGATACCGACCAAAGAGGAGATCATCATCCATCTCGCCCATCATCTGATCCGACCGACGACCGCGAGCAACCGCTTGCGGCTGTCGGAACCTTCACCCCGCTGTCGCCGCCGATCAGGCGACGAAAGCCGTTGTCGACACCCGCAACCCCCGTCGCGGGTGTCCATCTGGTTTCCCGCGGTCATTCTTGATGCGGGCAACATTTCTTTTTTTTCCTCTCATGTTATTTTTTTTTCTTTTTTCTTTTTCTTTTTTTTCTTTTTTTTTTATGTTTTCATTTTCCCGCACCTATTTGTAGTATCTCTTGTACATAGCATACAGGGCCTCATGTCTATAAAAGGAGGGGCTCTCCCCTGCCTTTTGGCCCAGAATCCCATCCTATCAGACCATCATCATAATAAAACTTATCCGTGGGCATCCTTCCCACTTATCTGAGCAATTTATCCAGGTATATCCATGATTTCCCCTTGATCCTTTTGAGCCCCCATACTCAAACTCTGTCCCTTGTGACCTTGTTCCTTATCACCAACCAATAGCCTTGCTGGTTGAAGAAGAATTCCTGCCTGTCTGAATTCTTGGGTGTGTTGTACCACTCTGATCCTTTTTTTTTCCAACCATACTGGTATTGATCTCTCCTTGATCATCTTTCTGGAGCCAATCACGTTTGATTGAAGAGGTTTTATTAAGCTTAAAACCTGGAGTGTTATACCTCCCTTCTTCTTTAAGGTTGAATTTTGACACGCTATTCTTGAGTCCCTTGAGAAGTGTTGGGATATTCTTGTTTGAATTCGTTATTGATTTGCTTCTAGAGCTTCATAAACAAATTGCTTTTGTTTTGTTCAGTCTCCCACAGTTATCTGGTACCCTTCAAGCGCTTGATTGCGGAGAGTTGGGCAGGTTCATTGAGAACCTGGAGGATGGTTGGGATTGAGTTGATCTTTCCTAATCAGCTGCTGACGACCAGAGTTATTAGCTTGTGGGTGTTGTTAATTACAACTGCATTGTTCTAAAAAACTCTGAACAAACCTTGACTTATTTGTTCAAGTCTTTACCTGCACCATCTTGCCTCAGATAGTGTTGTTTCCATTGCTACCAACAACTCTTATCCTCTTCCCTTACTTTGATTCTTGATCCATAAGGTTCTGGAACTTGATTCCGGTTACATTTAAATATTATTGTAACTCCTAGGAGGGCAGCCTAAACAGCACCTTTCCCCTCCACAGAACTGCCACGGCTTAGCACCGTTTGGAGTCTTACAGCGCATAAGCTGTTTCCAGGTCTTGGGAGGAAAAAGTTTGTCTTTCACAGAAGCATGACGGGAGAAGTTACCGTAGTGGGTTGGCGGACAAGAGACACAAGATGACCGGCAAGGTGAAGCAGTAGGAGGAGGATTGGTAGTGACAGGGGGGCTTGGGGGAGGGAGGAAAGGAGGGGGATCCGGGGAGGACGGATTCAAACCCGGAGGCGTCAGAGCCGGAGGATGAAGAAGGATGGAGTCATCCCAGAGGGCAGGGCTAGTGGAGCAAAAGAGTTGAGGCATAGGGATTGCTGGGGGAGGGGGGGGGTAGAGAGGGGGGAACAGATGGCTGACCATCAGATTGGGTGGAGTGGTCAACTAGTGGAGGGGGGGTTGGTGGCTGAGTTGGCAGGGAAGATTGTGGAGGCAAGGGGGAAAGCAGATTGTTGGGCCAGGGGAGTTCTAAGGCAGCTGGAGGATGAACTGTCTGCTTGATGGGGAAACAACCATAAGGGAAGTAGGATTTGTCAAAAAGACAGTCATGGGATTTCAGTTCTTTCCTTGTGGCCAGGTTGAGGAGGCAAAATCCCATGTGGTCAGCCAGATAGGAGAGGAGAATTGCGGGATGACCCTTTTGATCTAGTTTGCTTCTGTTGGCTTCTGGGACCTTGTACCACATGAGACAGCCAAAAGGGAAAAGAGAGTCAGGCTTTATATCTGTCGCTTCAAGGATTGAGTTTGGGGAGACAAAACCCTGTGGGGTCTTGCACGGGTAGGAGTTGAAGGCGTCAAGGCAGTGTTGAAGGGCATCGGCCAAAATGATTTTGGAAGATTTGAGGAGAGAAGGGAGCATTGAACAATGTTGGAGATCGTATGGTTGGATCTTTTGGCAACCCCGTTTAGATGGGGTGAGTGGGGCGGACCGGGTTTGTGTAGGATTCCTTTTTTGGCTGGGTATTCCTTCATGGTGTGGTTCAGATACTCGCCTCCATTAACAGACCGTAAGGTGGTGATTCGTGAGTCGTATTTGTTTTCAAAAAATGAGATGAAAGAGTTGGTACATTGGAAGACGTCAGATTTGAGGTGGATTGGGTAGGCAAAGAGTGCCTTTGAGCATTTGTTGATGAAAGTCATGAAATATTTGAAGCCCTCTCTGGAGGTGGTCTCAACACTGCACATGTCCGTGTGGATGAGCTCTCCTGGTTTTGATGACCGGTAGCTTAGACATGAGTGGAAAGACTATTTTGTCATTTTGGATTGGATGCACCTGGTGCATTGCTGAACATCCCTTTTGTTCCTTGGTTGGGGTGTTATACCGTGCAAATTGAGGTATTTCTGGAGTGACTTCAGGTTTAAGTGAGATAACCTACAGTGATAGCCAAAAAGACTGTGGTCAGAGGCTTGAGTGATACTCAAGTATACTGACTCTTTTCTGCTTACATTTGCTTGTGACAGATAATAGAGGTTTCCTTTCCTGTACCCAGTTTTAAGCGGCTGCTGATTTATGTTTGAGGTTGATTTGTGGAAGATTTTGCAGCTTTCCTTATGGAAAACTACCATCAGTCCGGAATTGCAGATGCCTGAGACGGAGAGGAGAGGTTTGTGGAGGTCTGGAGCGACCAGAGCTTCAAGATTTCCAAATGGGAAGGAGATAATTCCTTTTTTGAGTGAGGATATGGTGATCCGTTTGTGAGACGGATGATAGTGTTATCTGGGGCCCTGTTTCTGATCTGGTCAAGATATGGGGTCATTGAAACGGAGCAGCCCAAGTTGAGGTTGAAATCATATTGTGGGACACGGGAAGAAGATGATGAGTTGCATACGGCTGATCTGGCATGTACTACAATCTGTGAATTGGAGAAGTTGTCAGATTTGGAGTTGGATTTGGTATTTTTGGTTTTAGTCAAGTTAGAGTTTGCGGGCCTCCAATAATTTGTGGAGGGTCAATTTTTGGTTTTGTTACCGGTTCTTTTCACCTGATCTAGTGCTTTACGTACCTCAGTACATCTAGAAAAAGAGTGTCCTTCAATGTTGCAGTGCAGGCAAAAGTAAGTTTGCGGATGTATGTAATTGGGGTTTTGGTTGGAGGAATTGCCTTGTCTCTGTTGACTTAGTTTGGTTGAATTTGCCATTGCATCCTCATTCCTGGTCTGCCGTTGAAGGTGTTCTTGTTTTAGGGCCGCAATGATTTTTGAGGAGGGGACAGATTCCTCATTCATCATGCTTGAGACACAATTTAACCAATTGTCAGGTAAGGAGAGGAGAATGGCAGTTGATTGGAGATTGTCAGCGGTGAGAGGGTTTTTGGCTATGATCAGTGATGAGAGTTTCTTTCTGTATGATACTATCTTGGACAGTTGGGTTGTCATATCCTTGTCGTTGAGTCTTGTGAGAAGGAGCTCCCGAAGCCAATAAACCCTTCCTCCGGAGGATTTATCTTGATGAGCTTCGCGCAGGGCGTTCCACACCCAATGGCGCTTTCCTTGTATTTGCATATGAACTAAAATTTTGATGAGGTGATAGATCTAGAGATCACTGAGCACACCGCGAGATTTTCTGTTGACCAAGCTTCTTGATTTGATTTTTGTGTTTTGTTGCTGATTAGATATCCGACACCAGAGGCTCAAAAATGAATTTGGAGAATCATTGACTAGTCAAGGTAGTTGGATTTGGAGCCCAGGGAATTGAGAGGGATGATTGCGGGTGTTTTCAGCACTTGTTGGGAGGAATTGGTTTCTTCCATTGTTGAAGAGTTGACGACACTTGTGACGGATCCTTCTGAGTGTGTTTTGTTATTGAGGTAGCTCTGGGCTCATAACCTGTTGAGCTGAGGATACGCAGAGATAGAGCAGACAGAAGGATGAGGTTTCATATGGAAGAAATATGGAGTCAGATGAGGAACAGAAAAGACAAACAAATCAGGAGCAATGAGAAAAAAATGGAGGAACAGAAATTACTTACCTGAGGATACGCAGAGAGAGAGCAGACAGAAGGATGAGGAAAGAATTCTTCTGTCTGACTCAACTTCTGTCCTCAGGTAGTGTACAGCAGGTTGAGGTTTGTGACATGTGAGTGTGTGTACGTGAATTGGATGATTAAGGCCGGTGGAGGCGCGTACATGACATGTGATTGGAGGTGATTTCTGAAAGCCACGTAAGGGAAAAGGAAAGATAGGAGACGGAGATGAAAAATATAAAAGAAAACATGATAAAGAATGGAAATGATTCTGTGAAGGGGTAAAAGGGATCTATGAAAGTATCCCAACATATGAAAGAATAAATGGGCTTTTTTCCTGTATCAACCATAACAAATCAACAGGTACAAGATAAGCTCAAATTTTGAATCATATTAATCACAAAAAACTAATTTTAATTTCTTTCTGATTGCAGAAAATATACCCTTGACTCTTTTTCAGAGATTCTCCTGATCTAACAACTTGAAGAATATTTTGAACAACCCTGAAGCCCCCCCAGAAGTAACAATTATTACATCATATTTAAAAAGCAAAGATGCAAATGACAATCAGATTAATTAAAAACAAAATCTGGCAGAAAGGAAAGATTACACTGATTTCCTTGCTCATTTGAGGAAGGTAAAACCAGATATTAACTGTATTGATCATGATTTTCCAACTAATTCATTTGACTCTCAGAACATCATTTTGTCCCCATGGTGGAGATACCACCATCATCTTAGCTGGAAGAATTTAACCTTCACCACACACAGTAAACATATGGGCAACAGAATTGTTTGTTTTCATCTAGATAATACTCCACATTTTGGTAAGATTAAAAAATTATCAATATTTTTGATCCTGTTCATGATTTCCCCAATTTTTATATTTTTATCAATTTGTTTGAAACAAATACACAATTCCTTTCAAGTTGGGAACATCTGAATGTTTTTAAAGTGAGAGCAACCAATAATTGGCAGATCATAACTTGTGGTGTTATTAATTTTCATGCTGCACTGTCTGAAAAAGATGGACTGTCTATATTAGTTTGGCTCCACTCAACAGATTTTGAATTATAAAAAGCATTTTGATATTTTTATAGGCATTTATGAAATAATTAAAATCAGGTGAAAACCACCTTGAATTCACAACATTTTCCTGTGAAACGCATGTACAAAAAGTTGTGTGAAAATTAAAATTTCACCCTGTGAAACATCCACTGTTTTTTTTTTGGGGTGACATTCATTAATGATTAAATTCCAAAAAAATTGGAAAAAACTGCACATGAATTAAAAAAAAAATGCTAAAATTTTGAAAAAATTTAAATTTATTTCTTTTTGTCTGGTGATGTGATCCTGAAACAATAGTTGATCTTTGGGTAAATCAGTTTGACTTTCATTTTCCACAAAGGTGAAACCAGAATGACTTTGAATTTTAACCAAGGTGAAAACCAGTTGAATTTTATCTTCCATCAAGGTGAAATCCACAATCAACCCAGTATATGTTATGGTGAATCACAGAATCCATCATTGTCTTTTCATGGTGAAACTTTTGATACTTATTTGAGAAAACATTGGCCACATATAGTGACTTCATGTCACTGGTCAGCCAGAGACCCCAATTTGACCCTGGTGAGAGTTACCTGGAAATAAGTGGGTTTTTTCAAGTAAATTATATAAAGTCTTCACTTCATACACCCCTGGTTTTCCACCTCCAACCTCCAAAAAATTCTATCTCCAACCTCAACTGGAAAAAAAATGATTCATTGCTCTTCATCTCTTCATTGAAAAAACCTAGCCTTGTCTCAGTTGTCTTTTAAGGATCGGGTAAGTTGATTATTATATCTTGGGTGTTTTACCTTAAAAAAGAACAACATGATGATTGTCTTGAAATGATGGACTGAGAAAAGGGTGAAACTTGAGAAAAAAATTTGTTTTACTATGAAATAAATGATAAAAAAAATGGAATAGCCAAAATAAACAGCAGTACTTGACAACCTCTGCCCTTATATAACATCACCTCTGTGGCCTGTGAGGTGCAGGTAAGATGGAAGTGGACTTCTTAGTCAGTCATCCATTGGCAGGTGTGCAGACCGGAAGTTGTCCACCGGCCAGGGCACAGGCTATCTCATAGATTGCAATGCTGGCCCATTTACCACTTAGAGTCAGGATTGGCCAGCCTTTATGTGCAGGAACCAGCCTTCATACCCCTCTATTGTGGTTCAGTAACAATTGGTCAGGCACCACACCCTGGGTTGGGCTTGTGGTTGCTTGCCTACTCAATCTGGCAAATGGGGTAGTCCAAACCGGACCTATAGCCATCAGAATCACTTTTCCATTGTAAAAAAAGCTCAAAACCTCAAAGTAACCTCAGAAATGGATGCTACATCAGAAATAACCCATAGTCACTCAGCCAAAGTACCCCCCTATCTCTCATGGATTAGAAGATACAGCCCAAAAAACCTCCAACTGTGGAAAACTCATACCCAAACTGGTGTCACAGCCCTGTGGAAGACATAAGACATACCTTGGAAACCCTCAAGTACATACCAGTGCGAGCTTACCCTCAAGAAAAGGACCATACACCAACCCTCTCACCTTATCAGCATATAAAGATTCATGTACAGGAGGCAGTGCAATCTTTTAGACCCTGTCACCTCAGCCAGAATAAATCAATAAAGATGTAAGAGGCAGTGCACCTAGTCCAGATCCAGTCACCTCATCAGCATACAGAAATAAAGATGCAAGAGTCGGTGCAACCAGTCCAGATCCAGTCACCTCATTGGCATACAGAAATACAGATGCAAGAGGGAGTGCAACCAGTCCAGATCCAGTCACATAGAAATACACAGATCCAGGAGGCAGTTCAACCAGTCCATATCCCGTCACCTTATCAGCATGCAATGATACAGGTACAGGAGGCAGTGCAATCTGTCAGACCCTGTGACTTCAGCCAGAATATATCAATAAAGAAAAAGGAGGCAGTGAACCCAGTCCAGATCCAGTCACCTCATCAGCATACAGAAATATACATACAAGAGGCTGTGCAGAAGTATACAGGAGCAATATATGCAGGAGGAAACCAAACCAGTCTCAAGAATAACCAAAAAAACATGCAAATACACATACAAGTGGATCTGGAGAAGTATACAGGAGCAATATAGGCAGGAGGAAGTCAGACAAGTCTTGACCAGAACCAAAAAAACCACCAGTATTGCACAGCAATGCATGTAGGTAGAATCAAGTATCACTAAAAAAACCACAAATACATCACAGCAAATTCAACCCATCTGCACTTCACAGCAATTATGCAAGGCTGCCAATGCATGAAACCCCTGTACAAGCTTTTTCCAACCAGAAAAAATGCCTCATGTAACTGTACAAGCTTTTTCCAACCAGCAGAAATGCCTCATGTAACTGTAGAAGCTGTTTCCAACAAGCAGAAATGACTCATGTACCTGTATCCCACTGTAACAGGGGAAGCCCCAGGGAACCCTCAAGGGCATCCCTGAGAATCCCCTGAGGACCAGATTTTCTATTTAAGGAGGGCCTCTATGCCCTATCCAGGTTGTATCCTCATGCTATAAGCACCCATCCCCATCCACTTATCTCATCATCCATCTGTGGTACCTACCCAGATAAAATATTATTAGTGAAAATCAGTCATAAAAGGAAAACAAGAAATCAGAAATCAAGTGACACCCATCTTTTATCCAATTAAACCATCCAACAGGTGCTTGAATAAGGGTTCTTGTGTGACCTAAATATTCAGCACCAGATTAAAGAAGAACCACCCCTTATTCAATAAATAACCCTTAAAAAGAAAGACAGCACAACAAAAAGCAACTACCAAACTTTACCCTACCCAGCCCCAGGTGGGTAAACCCATCTTTGGGTCCTCTCCTGAACCATCCCTTTGATAAAGCCTTGAGCCCTTTAAAGTTGGGATATTGGTTAAGATCACATATATCTGATAAATTAGTGACCAATAAACCTAACACATCCTGTCCACTCTTCAAAAAAAATCCAACCAACCCACAGCTAATAATTAATCATAGGTTGATCTGAGACCTATATTAAGTCTAAAAACAAACAAGGCACCAATGAAAAATATTGGAAGACTTACTATAGTTTAGAATGGCAGGCAATTCAAAACCAAGTCAGTTTACTAATTCTCTAAAGGAGTAGAAGTAGTACTGAATTCCCCTTCAAAGAATGCCAGTAATCTATTTGCTAAATTAACCATTATCCCATTAGGAGTCTCACATTGGGATGAATTTAGTAAGTAAGTCTTGTATGTCAGGATTGACACTGGTAAGTTGAGCTTACTTTGCCTCTGTTTGCTTCTAGTGAAAACATTGGAAGGATCCCAAATGCTTCCTCTTGGAATGCAAGGGGTGTGCCAAGGCAATTTCAGGTGAATCTTCAAATCCCCCCTTGCTAGGTACAGCTGGAACCCCTAGAACTTCACATAGGTTGGAGAGAAGAGAAGGACCCAACAAGGGCTTGGTTAAGAAGTTGGCCTTATTATTCCCGGTCAGTATATGTCTTAAGGATAAGGTATTGTTGGCAACCAGCTCCCTGATGAAGTGGAGCCTGATATCAATGTGCTTTCTCCGGAAGCAGTTGTGGCTGGATCTTGACGTGGCAATGTTGTAAGTGCTTTTATTATTGATTGCAATGTTGACCAAAGTTGTCTCCAAACTGGTTAATTCCTTTAACAGCGTCCCAAGCCAAATTGCCTCTTTACAGCCATCTCCAAGGGCTCTATACTCTGCCTTGGTGGTCGAGAGAGAGACTGTTTTATGGCGGTACAAGCGCCAGGTCAGCACATGGCTGCCCAGCATCCCAATCCTACCTGTCCAAGACCGACGGGTTTCGAGGCAGTTGTCCCAATCTGCCTCAACATTGATGGAGACGCAAGATTTTGCTTCCTTTGAGAAAGTGAGCCCCTGAGTCTTTGTGCCTTTGAGGTACTGGAAGACTCAGACAGCTACCAGGTAGTGGGACTCTCCAGGCTCATTGAGTTACTGCAATAGGATGCTGAAAGGCAGGGAAATTTCTGGTTGTGTCAGAACACAGAGTTAATTGAGAGATCCTACAATAGCTTGGTAGTGGATCCCCTTCAGGATAAAAGTGTTCCTCTTGGGGGGTGTTGCTGCTCTGAGTTTCAAGCCCCAATCCATTGGGCACAAGGTTGGGCTATGGTCTTGAAGGCCAAACACTGCAAGCTTCCAATCTATGTACTGCTTCTGATAAAGCTTGATGCAATCTCCGTTGTGCTTCACATTCATTCCCAGAAGGAAGCTGACTGGACCAATGTACTTAATGTCAAACTTGGCCTCTATCTGTTTCCAGAATTGCAAAGGGTCCTTGCTTTTGATTACTAAGTCTTCAACATGGGCATAAACCCACGTCTTGTCCATAGTACCACCAGGTTTACGTGGGAAGAAAACGCAGGGGTCAACCAGGGAGATTTTGAAACCTGCTTTTGTCATGAATGAACTGAGCCGTCAATACCAAACCAACGCGGACTGTTTAAGACCATATATTGCCTTCCTTAGCTCTAGAACCATCCCCTTCCCATCCAGGTAGACCGGGGGTGGAAGGATAAAAACTTTCTTGTTGAGGTTTCATGTAAGGAAAACGCTTCATACTTCAAGTTGGTGCACAGCTAGGCTGTTATTGACTGCCAGGGATAGCAGAGTCATACAAAAAGCCAGCATCCCAGTGGGAGCATAGCCCAGAACAAAGTTCAGGCCATATAACTTCCGGAAACCTTGAGCACAAATACATGCCTTGTGCTCAATGATGCTGTTGCCAGGTCCCAGCCTTCTTTCATAAAAACACATGGATGGAATAGGGTGATATCCATCCATTTGATTCCTCTCTATCCATAAGCCATGAGCTTTCATGTTTTCAATCTCTTTCTTTTCTTTGCTGATCCATTTCACCGCTTTCTCCAATTTCATGGCATGCCTGTGGTTATGGGGGTCATTGAAGGTAGCGGAATGGGCTGTTACCACGGGCTGTCGCCTCCTGGGGTAGTTTTGGATGGTTTCTGTTGTGATGTTGCTGCTGATGATAGTTGGGTGTTGAGGCATCGGCAGGATGAGCTTTCTTGGTCTACTCTGGGGTACTGATTGGTCCTTGGCAAAATTCTGACATGGTGGTGGATAAGATTCTGACTCACCCTCCTCTGGGCCGCAGGACTGAATCATCAGGCTAGGAGCAAGGGAATTTTCCTTCTCGTGGTATTTGAGGCAAGGCAAGAGGGCATTGGCTCCCTCAGGATCAGCTGACAGAATGTTGTCTCCAGTGGAGACACGGAGATCTGGGCTTGCAGCTTTTCCAGAAGGGAAGCGTAGTTCATCAAAATAGACATGTCTGCTCAACCAACTTTCCATCATGTTCTCAAAAGATGTGGTATGATGAGCAATCATTGCGGTAGCCCAACAAGATTCCCTCCCATGAAACAGGAGAAATTTTTGAGCTTCTAAGTTTCTGTGGAATGAGGACGTAGGCTCTGCATCTAAAAGGTTGAAAGAAGCCTAAGTTTGGAGTTTTTCCAACAAATAACTTGAGAGGATGCATGCTAGTCTTGCTCAGTGAAGTTAGTGAGTTGGTTATGGTCATTGCTGTCATTACCACCTCCCCCCACCATTCCCTGGCCAGGCTCAATCCCAGGAGAAGGCAGCAAGACATGTTGATGATGGTTCTATTTGCCCTTTCCATCATTCCATTGTTTTGCAGAGTATAGGGTCGAGACATGTTATGCTGAACTCCACTGGAGCGGATGAGTTCTTTCAGTTTAAACCCAAGTAACTCACCCCCGCCTTCACTTAAAATGTTTTTGACTTGTTGTTTGGTTTGTGTTTCAGCCCAAAGCTTAAAGGTTTTGATGGAAAGAATTGTGTCACTTTTTCTCTTCAAAAGCGTGACATGTATGTACCCGCTGAACTGATCTACTATGTTCAAAATGTACTGCGCACAGCTATTTGTGGATGGGGTTATTGAACCCACCAAATCAAGGTGGATCACTTCTAATGGCACCATGGCTTTTTCAAAACTTCCCTTGAATGGAATCTTGTGTATTTTTCCTTTCATACACTTTGGGCAGGAATGGATTTGCGCTATGTTTGTAGGAAGGTTGGTTGATATAAAATGCATGCTTGCGTGGCCTAGAAGTTTTTGCCATTTAATGGATTGGTTTTGGCTTGCATGGGCTGAGTAAGACAAGGTGTTTGTGGGTGGATTTTCAAAGCTGACCAATCTGTGGAAGCAAAACACGCCATTGATGATGGAAAACCAGAAGGCAAAATTTCTTTACTTGAGTACCATTTGGGAGGAGGAGCTGATAATGGTTCTTCCATTGAGTATAATAACGCCCAATGATAACAGGTTCTGCAAAAGCTCTGGGAAAAATAGGATGTTGCTGATCTTCACCACATTGCCGCAACAGTTGCTTAATTCCCCTCCCCCAATGAATTTTGTGTCTGTCGACGTGTTGCTTTTCCCTGTTTCAATAGGGATGCAGAATGGGGAAGGGTTGATAAGCACATCAAGTCTGTTGACCATGTGATGGCTTGCCCTGGGATCAATGATTAGTGTCTCTGTTGCCATACCAAGCGCCATGAGGTTCATTGCAAAATATGCTCTGATACCGCCATCTTCTCTCATAGGTGTGTTGGTGTGGGAAGTAGCTTGTCTTGAAACTTGATTCCTACCCCTGTATAAGGCCCTTATAGGTCTTAGACCAGTTTGAAGGGCCCAGCACTGATCCTCTGAGTGTGCCGCCAGCGGGTTATGCATTCCATTCTTGCATCCAGCTGGTGGGCGTTTCCTGGTCTTTCCTTGAGAGAAAAAGAGATTAGCAGTCTTCTCCTCATGAGGTTTTTTGTGAAACATACTTTCATAGCATAATGAGCGCAATCTATCCATGAGAAACTCAGACAAGGTGCTGGGGTTACCATGAAGTAGCAGAGGCTCAATTAGACCGGGTCTTCTTTCTGCAATCTGCACCATGATTGTCCCCCATATTTCTTTCTTGGTTTTTTTGAAACAAATGGAGTTGAACTGCTTTAAGCAGCTGTCTAAATGTTCCAGATACTTCCCAAGGTCTCCTGAATATTCAAGGGTGGCCCACTTTCCCAGGATCCTTCTCGTGGCGTATGGAGTTGCTTTTGCAAATTCATTGTCTAGACGTTTCCACATGTTGTAAGAGTTGCAACTGTTCTTGTTGGTAACAATTTTATTATAGACCCGTTTGATCATTTTCTGGAAAATGATCTATGAAGCCTTGTTCAGCTTTTCCTTCAGCTTAATGGAAGGAGTAGGGCCAGGATAAGTCAGCATGATGTGCATAAGTTTTTTATGACATAAACAAATAGTTATCTTTTGTCTCCATGTAGGATAGTTTATGGCTCCGTTGAGGAGGTGAATGCAGGTGAGTTCTTCTTTTGGGGGATTTGAGGTCATTGTGCAGTGTTTGTGAACATTGAGTAGGTAAAGAAGGTGCAAAAATTTTGACAGTAAATCTGAAAGAACCTAGCCTTGTCTCAGTGGTCTTATAAGGAGCTGGTAAGTTGATTATTATATCTTGGGTGTTTTACCCGCACAAAAGAACAATATTATAATTGTCTTGAAATGATGGAGTGAGACAAGGGTGAAAATTGAGAAAAAAAATTGTTTTATTATGAAATCAATGATAACAAAAAATGGAATAGCCAAAATAAACAGCAGTAATTGAAAATCTCTGCCCTTATATAACATCACCTCTGTGGCCTGTGAGGTGCACGTAAGATGGAAGTGGACTTCTTAGTCAGTCATCCATCAGCAGGTGTGCAGACCGGCAGTTGTCCACCAGCCAGGGCACAGGCTATCTCACAGATTGCAATTCTGGCCAACTTACCACTTGGAATCAGGGTTGGCCAGCCTTTATGTGCAGGAACAAGCCTTCATACCCCGCTATCATGGTTCAGTAACTATTGGTCAGGCACCACGCCCTTGGTTGGGCCTGTGGTTGGTTGCCTTCTCAATCTAGCCAGGATCAATTTAGTAAGTTAGTCTTGTATTTCAGGATTGACACTGGTAATTTGAGCTTAATCAACCTCTGGTTGCTTCCATTGAAAACTTTGGAAGGATGCCAAGTGCTTCCTCTTTGCGTGCAAGGGGCGTGCCAAGGCAATGTCAGGTGAATCTTCACATTCATCACTATCCTCATCACTTCATCACTCTCATCACTTTATTACTTTTGTCACATCCAACTAAACCTCATTGCATCACTATCCTCATTGTTTCATCACTCTCATCCCTTTATCAAATTCATCATATCCAGCTAACTCTTGTTACATCATATCCTCAGCACTCCCTCACCCTCATTGCTTTATATCTTTCATAAAATCCTAACTCTCATTGCTTTATCCCACTTGTCACTTCATAACCCTCATCTCTTCCTATCCTCTTTGCTTCATCACTCTCATCCTCTCATCACTTCATCACTCTCACCACTTTGAGGTTCTCAAGGCCCTTCATCCAATCATCCCTTGTATTCTTTTTAACTGGCCCCTCAGCAATCCTCCTCCTGAAAATCCACTAAACAATCCAATGGACCAAAGAAAACATCCCCCAGGAACTCAACATCCAACAGTCCTCCCCCATCAGCTTCCAAAGGCTCAAGTCAGATCAAGATAACTGATCACATCATCCTGGTAAACTGGCTCAAAATTCTGTCCAACTATGATGCTTGCTTTGGATCTGACAATGAAAAACGTGTTGGCAAACCTCCATACTCTAACTTCAATTGTTATTTCCTGATGGCCAATGAACTCAAGAATAAAACAAAAGTTAGGCTTGATATTTCATCCAAATAGATGAGGGAGCAATTCACAAATTATAAAGCCAAGTACAAAAAGGCCCACTCCATGTCAATGTCCACCAGCTTTGGTATCACCAACTTGGACAAAGCCAAGGGAATCAACTTGGTGGTTGATAAGCTGGACTCCATTTTTCCTTTTTATATTCATGTTGATGAAATCTTTGGAATGAAGGCCAACATCATCCCTGTAGCTGCTTTTGACGCCCAAAAATCTGATTCAGTTGATGCCAAGAACTTGTCTGGGGATGATTGGCCTAGGAATGAGGATCTTGATGAAATATTTGCCTTTTAATGGCCCCCATTGGATGCTGGGGAGGATATTAAAACACAATAAGCTCCAATCACATCTACTCCTGCCTTGATTGATGAGTCAAACCCAATCTTGGACCCCTCACGTAATTTTTTCAATTCCTTCCTTCCTGGGGTAGAAGAACTGGAGAACTTGGCAGATTAGGAGGATGTCATTCCCATATAACCATTGCCATCAAGATCTTATCAAGTAAGGAACCAAGTTCTTTCCTCTTCTGTCTGGTTAATTCTGAGTGATTTAGATTGTTAAAAAATAGGCTCATCCATTCCTGAATAGCCAAAAACTCAAGCCAATTGGGCCTCCCAGATCTGCTTCAAATGGGAGCAATGATGTCCCCACACAAAGCTCCTTTGCAGAGGGAAAGCACAAGGCCTTGAATTCCATCAACATCAACCCAAATAGGATTCAAAAGAGGAGAAACACTTGAAATTTTTTGGGTTTTGAGGAGATCATGGAAAACCAAAATCAAAATAAGCCCATTGGATTCTCCATTTGTTCAAAATCAAGCTCATTCCTAATCCCCTCTGAAAAACAGTGAAATTGAAAATTGAATCTGAAAAACTTGAGTTTGAAAAGGGGAAGTGGGATCATCAACTGGCTATTGATTTTCAAAAGCAGAAAGCCAAGAGTTTGGCTCATAAAAAAAATCGGATGATGAGTGGAAGTTGAAACAGGCTGAGAAGGAATCTCAAAAGGAGGAAAATGAGAAGGATTGACAGCAAGCAAAACTGGAAATGGAGAGGGAACAACTGGAAACCAAAAAAAAGGATAAGTGTTCAATGGCTGCAGCATACATTGGTAGAAGTCAAACACTATATGAATTAAAGCAGATCAATCAATTTCTACAACCGTAAATATATTTTCTTTGATGAAAAATTAGAAATTTCAAAAAAAAAATTTAAGTACAACAATGCTTAGGACTATTGTTAACCTCACCAATAAAAAATATTTTTTCTTTTTATTTATATTTTTTTTCCTGGAGTATATTTTCCCACTAAGAAGGTGTTATGATTGGTTTTGTTGATTTGCATTGACATTGCCATCCTTGCATGAGTGGCACTCTCCACTGCAGGAAAAGTAAAGTGCTTCTACTTATTGGCTGCCTAAACCATTTTTGAAAATACCTTTTTGCTTGAAATCAATTCCAAAGCCCAGGTCAGGAAAAAAAATTGGAAATATGATACTTCATATTCATTGGTAGTTTCAATAAATCATCCATTAGATTTCTTGGTTGGAACTGCAAGTCAAAAGGCAGTCAAGGGGGGGGGGATGGGGCCCAAGCAAAGGGGGGTGGGACTGGAAATCCAGGGAGGGGGGCAGTTCAATTGAAGGGTGGGGGGCCAGCAATCAAAGGGGGGGGAGAGGGAGAAGAAGGGCTGGGCAAGCAAGGGAGCAGGGGGCGGGGTGGGGGGGCTAGAGCAAAGGAGGTGGGGGGTTGGGAATTGAGGGGGGGGCAGGGTGGAGAAAACAAGGGGGGTGGCAAGGCGGGCCATCCAAACAAAGAGGGGGAGGCCATTTGAAGGGGAAGGGATGGTCCAATTGAAGGGGGTGGCTTTCAATTGAAGGGGTGGGGCAAGGGAGGCAGTGAAGATAGGCAGCAAGGGAGAAGAGGGGCTGGGCAAGCAAGGGAGCAGGGGGGGGTATGGTGAGGGAGCAAGGGAGAGGGAGAGGAGTTGAGGGATCAAGAAAGAGGGACATGAGGTTAGGGAGCAAGTGAGAGGGAGAGGAGGTGAGGGAGCAAGCAAGAGGGAGAGGAGGTAAGCAAGGATGGAGGGAAGAGGAGGATGAGCAGGAGGGGGGGGAACTAACCTGAGGAAAGAAGAAGTGAGGTGGTGGTGGGGCCTTGGGTGGATGGATCAAAGGATCAGTATCCATGGATGGGGATGGATGAGGAGGAGGATGAGGAGGAGGGGGGGGAGCCTACCCGGGGGTGCCAACCAAAAGAGGAGGGGAGGTGGTGGGTGAGGTGGAGGTGGTGGGTGTTGCAGAGGAGGTGGGTGAGGTGGAGGGGTGTGGTAGAGGTGGTGTGAGGTGGATGTGGTTGGTGAGGAGGAGGAAGGAGTGGATCAACCAGTTGTTTTGTGGGTTATGGTGGGTGGTTTTGAAGTTTTGAGTCTGTTTTGTCTAATTACACCCCATCAAAAAAGGAAAAAACAAAAAAAACTCAGCCTAGGAATCTTGGGTGAAAATTCAAAAACAAAAAAATAAGGTAAATGTATTTTTTACATAATTCAAAATAAAACTTTACTCACCAAAGAAAGAAAGGGCGAGAGGAAGAATATGTTCTATCATAGAAGAAGATGAGGGACAAGATGAGACAGGAATGACTTGAGGCGGATCAGGAATATCATCTTCAAATATTTTTTCCCATTCATCTTTGATGTTGGAAAAAAGATTGTGAAGGATTACAAAATTTATAATCCAGTTGATGAGGAAATTAATTTCTTTGGGGTTTTTAAGCTTTTTTTGCATTCTTCCTTTCAGAAATCCTATGGCATGCTCAATCCAAACTTTTGATTGGGCAAGATGATAGTTGATATTTGTTTTTCCTTGATTGTTGGACAAAACATTCCAATATGCGGGAAACACATATTTCCAACTAGCATAAGCTGAATTTTCCAGAAGGTATTGATCTTGGTCAAAGTAGTTCTCTGTTTGTTTGACAATCTGTATCTGATTGAAAACATATGAATCATGAAAAGAACACAGAAGGCCAGCGTGGAGGGATATGAACTTCTTGTTGTTGGAATCATTCCTATTTTTGGTTCAATACTATCTCTATATCTTCCTAATCCTCAACCTTCTATCTTTACTACAATCACATTCATTACTATTGAACAATGTCATCCCCACCATTATTCAACAACTGCTATCAATCCATTTCATCTCTATCAATCACCATCACCATCACCATCACTATCACCATCACCATCATCATCAGCTTTAACATCAACATTACCATTACCCTCATCATCATAATCATCATCATCATCATCATCATCATCATCATCATCATCATCATCATCATCATCATCATCATCATCATCATCATCATCATCATCATCATCATCATCATCATCATATTATTCTCCCAATTAAGCTAGGCAACTATACCTGAGGTCCTTGTTGCTCCTCTTAAAATACGCTTTCATCATTCTAGGCAACAATGCATGAGGTCCTTGTTTATCCTCTTAAAATAGGCTTTCATCATGCTAGGAAACTATACCTGAGGTCCTTGTTGCTCCTCTTAAAATAGGCTTTCCTTCCCCATCTCATATCCTGACAAGGTCATGGTGTCTTGTCAATTATTCTCAAAATCTCATATCTCTCATATCCTCTTCTCAATTCTCATCAATCTCTGAAATTTTGATTGGTCTCAAATTGGTTCCTAAATTTGTCAGTTAAGGTGGTGTGTTGTTGTCACGCCTTGCACTTATGGATTATTGTCTTCATCACTTTGACATGTCCTCTCCTCAGTACCATCTACCTCAGTCTAAAAGGGTGACACAAATAAAGCAAAACATCAATGGTGCAATCCGCTACTTCCTCTGGCTCGCGTTGACCTTCCAATCTTGGCAACCAACTCAGTATATAATTGCAAACTTTGCGGTTAACTCCATACCGGTTGGCCATCCATTATGAGATCCAATCTCCTTCCCTGGCCAATCAACAGCCTTGGACTTCCATCTTTGGTCACACACTGTTCATTAGTTTGAATCTACGTCTAACTAAGCCATCACTACTGTAAAGTTTGCAATTGGACTAGTCCCTACCCTGCGTACACTATTACTTCTCATTTGCATTAACTTAAACGTCACTTGCTCCTGTCCCAATTCATCATACAATTGTACACTCAGATTCTATTGTCTCGCACTTACACCATGACCTTGTATATGGTTGTACTACTGCTTCATTTCCTATCCCCTTCCTGTCATTCATTGCCTCACCGCCTTCAACTGTAGTTAGCTCACCACCAGGTTTTATCTAGTCACTTTGGATTACCTTATAAGGGCTATCCCCTTGCCGGATGATTTTCTCCTCAGTTAGTTAATTTAATACGTTCTTGCATTCTGCTACAACCTATTTATCACATTGGACTCAGGTTGAGTTTCCTTCCTTGGAACACATTCCATTCCTCTTGCGGTTTGTTGAGTGAAATAACCAAGTTTGCACTTCGCAACTGAGTCTCGCTACTTGCACTTTCCCTTGCACTCAGCATTCCTTTGTGCTCAAAATCATCTAAGAATTGACCTATAGTATGTGGGGAGGTCGTGTGACAGTTTTCTTTGTAGTTCATATTCTGTAACTAACAAACTTAGTTACCTTTATCTCTAACTTAATTTATCCATTAAATAAATACTCATGTCTCAGGCCCCCTCTGGGGCTCTCAGGTTGTCACTGACCTGCTTTGTTAGGCCCCTTTTGGGGGTTCTCTAGTTGTGCTTAAATACTGGTCCTTCCTTGGGACCATGAATGAAAATTCATCTGATCATCAGACAACTAAACTGGAGTGTCTCTTCCTCCTCATTGGATTAGTTTCACTTGACTACAAAAGTATTACCTCTTCCCCTTTGGTTCTTTTCAGCCTCATTGTTTCCCATTCTTCTCTCTTTGGCGTTACAGCCTTACTTCAACTTTTCACTTGTTGTTAGCAAAAACAAGTTTTAGGGCCATGGAGTATCTAAATAAAAAGATGAAAAGTATTTGGTCAGTGTGTGATCAATAGCTTCATCAAAGTCATTGGATAAGAAATTACTCAATTGCCTCTTTTTCAAATCAAAATAGTGGTTGCTC
This sequence comes from Puccinia polysora, assembly GCA_025617555.3. Lineage (NCBI taxonomy): Eukaryota > Fungi > Basidiomycota > Pucciniomycetes > Pucciniales > Pucciniaceae > Puccinia > Puccinia polysora. The sequence goes on along the minus strand of CM062624.1, from coordinate 46,500,402 downwards.
TCTAGCTTGTTTTTTTTACTCAAGGGGATGGTGGTTTGATCTACAAAAAAAATGAAACCAGGAAAGCCTTCAGTCTTCATTACTTTAGGTATCCCCTTGCCTTATTATTTGGTTGGAAAAGAAAGGAAAAAGAGATGGCAAGATAAGATAGCAATCATGAATCTTTTAGTGTATGAGTCAATGGTTCCATAACCTGCTCAGAATACATTTATAATTAATGAATTGCTGCTCCATTTCCATTTGATCCCAATCTACAAAGAGGAAAAGCCAGTTGGATAGCTGGATTGCATTGAGGATTATAAGAATTGTTCTGGAAGATGTGGTTGTCTTTGATCATCTCCAAAATTTTTATGAATGAAGGCAATAGAGTTTGGAACAGTTGCTGGAAGCTTAATTTGGGGAGGAAATGAAGCTTTTGCCTTTCATTCATGGGGTTGTGGAGATTTTGTCTTCTTAGAACTATGTCTTGCTTTTTTAATAGAGCATTCAAAGCCAACCAAGTTGATTCCAAATTGAATTCTGAATTGGAGTCTGAATGGCAGTCAAGTACTAACAAAATTTCAGTCAGATTTCTTGCATTTTCAACTTGCTGCCTGAAAGTTTGATGGGAATGTTGAGAAAGAAGCTCATCTATTTAGAATATAATTCTTGCAATCTCTTATTTTGGGGGTTGTTTTATAGTATTTCAATATTATTCCTAGCATTGTCAATATTGCCCTTTACAAAAGAAGAAACTAGCACTCTTATGCTTTTGGCTTGTTTTAAATTTTCTCATGTTTCAATCTGTTAATATTCCAACTGGGCCAGCTTGTGTTTTTCATATCTATTAATTTGTATATAAAGGGCTTGTTGTCTATTGCTTCATTATCCATGGAAAAAATCTATAATATTCCCTAAATTACCATGCTGGTAGCTGTTTATGACAATACTAGTGTATAATCTCCCCCAATTGGGGGAAGGAAGCCTTATGCCCGTTGCAGAGGCTTGAGTGAGGTAGATACACAGCCCGCATCCAACTTGAGGCTATGATTTCTGAGAATGACACCAGCTACTGAATGGGTTTCAAGGTAGGTTTCCCAAGGAGGCCAACATTGGTAGTTTCCAAACCTCAAAAAACCAATATTTTTATAGAAAAAGATTAGTCTTTTGCACCCAAATTTGGGGATGGATTGAATAAAAATGAATTGAAATGAACAGATGTGATATTTTTTAAGTAATATATGATTATAAGAGAATCCAAAACTGTATTGGTAAACCCGCTTGTTAGTTTAGTTTACCATGCACAAGCCACAATTGTGTCCTAAATAGGACCTTGCTAAGTAGCAAGCTCCATAAGTTTGGTCAAAAACCAACAAAGTGACAAAAAATTATGGTGCTTGCTAACCCCAAACCTGGCCAGGATTTAAAGTTCCCTCTATAACTCCACCACATCCACCCATCTTTCATCATCAATCATGTTTTTCCAATTTCACCTTCCCCTCCAATATTCCTAGCATCAACCCTCTCCCCCCCATTCATTGCTCCCCCTTGAATTTTCCTAGCATCAACCCTCTCCCCCCCATCCATCCCCCTTGCTCCAATATTCCCAGCATCAAACCTCCCCCCCATCCATCCTGCCCACTTGGATAATCATAGAAACAATAGTGGTCAATGAAAAGGTTGTGTGGGGTTCTTTTGTGCGGTCTTTATATTTCAATGCTTATTCATGTTTTACTTGCTTGTCAACATGTGGTGGGTAGCAGTTGCTGAGGGGTGGAGAATTGCAGGTCAACTGTTGTCAGCTACCTTGCAAGTGTGATTAGCAACCACAATTGCATCTCACAATTTCTAAATCCCTTGCTTGCTATTTTTTTGCACTATCAAGGGCTTAGCTAGCAAGACTTCATTGAAAATAAATTTTGGATGCTCTAATCAAGTGTCAAATTAGGCAAATGGATTAAAAAAAAATAATGAAATAGACAATTGTTCAAGTATTTCAACAGATAATAAAGTACAAAGATCTTGGTATGTGATCTCAGTGGTGGATAGAATTCAACACCTCATGTTAAACCAAAATTCATTTCCTGATTATTTTTCTAAGCTCTACTTTTTGATAAAATTTTACAAAATCTGGAAAGGCTTTTCCAATTGATGTTACATGTTTTTAAAACATAATGAGGCCCTGGTGATGGTTATCAAAGATTTTCTAACCTTTGCAGATCTCTCTGCTACCACTCCGGTCCTGCCATCATTCTCCCCAAAATACTAAATTTGAACTGCCCCTAAAGCTCTACCCCACCCCAAATATGCCCCCCCTGTCCCCATCCCTCCCAAAACTAACATTCAAAGCTTCCCCCCAACCTAACACCTTCCAGAACCTCATGGAAGCTTATGCAAGACAGGCCCCAACAACTCAGTCAATGGAAGAACCAATGGATATCCCATATGAAGTAAGCCCAGTCCCAGCCCCTCTCTCAAACAAGAATGAATTGCCTGCATTAACCAAGTCACCCTTTCTAATCTTTCTTTGCAATGATATCAAAACTTCAAGCAAAACAGGATCCAAAGACCTGCATTTGGATCCCGTAATGACTTGTTTCCTCCTCCAGCTCATCAAAAACAAGGCCAAACACCAACGCATGCAGCTCCAAATGATTAAGCAGGACAAAGAACTTAGGGAAAGAATGGAACCACTGAAGCTGGAAAACCTCTCCTCAGTCCCAACCCCCCCTTGGAACTCCACAAGTCCCCCTCAACTCCTCCCCTGCTCCCACCAGGAAGGAACTTACCTCAGCAAGGCTGGGTCAAACCATTATCCAGGCCAAGGTAGGCACCAACCCCCTCCACTCAGCTAACCTAACTAACGTATTCAGAAATTCAAACTAAGTATTGAAGTCCCTCAAGGCTGAGACCAATGGCAAAAATGTCAGCGTCAAGAGTATTGGAGTTTTCCCCACAGACAACAGCAGTGCCAATCTGGCCACAAATTTTGAATGTGAAGCTACAGGCCTCCTTCTTGGTCTGGAGTTGGGCCTAGACTTAATTTCCAAAGGGCTCACCAGCAGTATCCCAATCATCTCCAACAGCCAGGCGGCTCTGTGTTGTGCACTACTCCCCAGAACTCCCAAACCAGGGAAGAAAATCTTCCTCAAATTAATCCACCTGATCTCTCACGCACCAGCAGACACTTACATCCAGCTAAGTGGTGCCTGGGCTACTTAAACATCCCTGGAAATGAAGCAGCCAACTTGCTAGTGGACTCTTCCGGGAAGAAAAAACCCAACCCCCCCTGCAACTAAATGTGTTGAAAGCCTTCAAACACCCCCTCCCCCCAGGAGAAATGACAAAGCTTTGTCCCCCAATCTACTTCCCATTCTTTCCCGCAGTCCAACAACTCCATTCAGGTCAGGTCCACCCAAAAGCCCACCTTTTCCAATTCAAACAAGTGCATTACCCAATCTGAAACTGGTGTGGATTAGTGGAGAACGTAAAACACCCAATATCCTCCTGCAAACTCTTTGAAAATGAACACAATACACTCTGTGCAAAACTCAAGAAATGCTTCCTCCGCTCACAATACTTGTCTTCCAGTTACTTTTTCAATAACCCCACAGCCTATGTCCCTCTCACTAACTACATCAAGCAGAATTCCCAGCTACCTGAAACTTCTAGGGTCTACTAAACTCCCAAGTAGCCCCCCAGGAAGCCAACAGTTAGAACTTGTTTGCTTCTCTTTTCTATTCCTTCTGATGGGTCCTCCTTTTCTGACCCCTTCTTGCATTCTTTTTCTTGGTACCTTTGTCTTCATATTCTTTTCTTTCTTTTCTACATTTCCTTCACTCTATCTCAGGTTGTACACTCCCAACTGTCATGACCCTCTTGCACCCCCCGGTTTTACTTCTCTCAGATATGTTGTATTGGGCTCTCCGTTCTCCAGAATTTTGATAGCACACTGGCCCGCGCCCCCCCCATAAAAGGATATGCATAGTGCGCAATCTTAAAACTAATTGCACTTTAAAAAAATAAAAAAAAGTACTAGAAGATCATGTATCTAGAATATACTATTGTATAATTTGCACCAATTGGGGAACAGAAGCCTTTTGCAAGTGCAGAAGATTGAGTGAGGTAGATGCATGGTATGCATCTAAATTTTGGTTAAGATTGCAGAGAATAACACCAGATACTGAATGTTTTTCAAGGGAGGTCTCCCAAGGAGGACAACGTTGGTATTTTCAAACCCTTCAAAACCAAATATTTTTATAGAAGTCGACTAGTCTTTTGCCCTTAAATTTTGGGATGAATTTAATAAAAAGGAATTAATATGAACAGATGTGAGATTTTTTAATTAATAAATTATATTAATTGAGTGTCAAATTATGGCAATGTATTAAAAAAATAATGACATAAAGAATTGTTAAAGTATTTCAACAAATCAGCAAGTAAAAAAAATCTTGGTATGTGATCTCAGTGGGTGATAGAATTCAACACCTAATGTTAAACCAAATTCATTTCCTGATTATTTTTGTAACCTCTAATTTTTGATCAAATCTTAGGAAATCAGGAAAGGCATTTCCAATTTCTGTCCCATGGTTTTGAAAAATAATGAGGACCCTGGAATATGTGATTAAAGAATGAATAAAAGCTCCAACCATGAAATCGATGGAAGAATTATATGGGAAAAAATAGATTTCTGGCTGACAAAGTACCAATCTCAAACAAATTTCTGACCCCAAAAGGGTGAATCTTTACACCAGCTTCTTGAATTTTCATTTCTATTTTTTTTCCTCACGTAAAAACTGGCACAAAGATGAATATTAATATGCATTAGAACTACCATTAATTGCTTTAGGTTATTAAATGATGTAGCATAAACAGAATATTCAAAAAAAATTAAAACTATTTTTATGGATCTACAGGATGAACAGTATAAATGATCCTTATCCAATAACTAATCTCAAAGTGCCTGCAATCTTTTCTGAGTGGATGGAATGTGAAATATAATTCAAAGTCTGAATATTTTATTTTACTTTAAAAAATATCAATTGAATTTATTTTAAAATATTTTGTAAACCTCTGAAACATGTCTCTGGAATACCTACATACCTTGAATCACTAAATTAGTTATTATAATCCAAATAAGCACCAAAATCAACAATATAAATATCATACCCCACATTAATTCTATTTTTGGGGGAATTTCAAAACCAAGATACCTCCATATATCTCTGAATTTCAGTGGAATCGGTGCTTTCCCAAAATAAAAGCATTTTAAGGAACCCCACACCAATTATGAATTTAAAAGTTTGTATGATTCCTCCTGATTAAAGTGGTAGTTAAATTATGGTGTCTTTTGTATTTCAAAAAACTGTTTTTAATGAAAATGAAGGATAGATAGAAAAAAAAATATTAATGAGAAAACTCCCAACAATGCCCCTGAAGAGCTTAGCCTTTTTAATCCCTCAAATATTCTATTTCATACAAATCTGCCCCAACATCACCCTTAAAACAATAATGGCCCTTGAAAATTTTTTTGTATTGGTATTAAACAGCCAAAATATCTTCAAATATCTTCAAAGTTATGTGGCATTGGGTATCTGCTAAAAGTTCAGGATTGTAAGGAACCATTCATGAATTATCAATGAGGAAATTTGTATGATTCCTGCTTAGTGAAATGGTAGGTAATTTGTTTAATTGCTTGAAAATGGTCTTGCTCTTTGAATTGATCAGGTCTCTGCACAAACAATCATTCCAATTTCTTCAGAGCCAATTTCTTCCAATGTTCTTGGTTTGTGATTCTGGTAAAGAACTAGAAAAATGTGAGAATGAGGCAGAAATATCTTCTTGAGTTATTTAAAATGGGCTATTCCCATTGTTAATCCAAATAGTTCATCAATCGGCTTTGATTTACAAACCTGTGTTACAAGATCAGGATATTTTATGAACCAGTTTTGCCATTTAACTGACGAGATGGATAATGGGTCCACTACTGAGAATGTGTGGATGTGTGATTCTCTATTGAAGAATTATATCTTCTATTTTTAGAATGGTTGGAAAAGATATTATATTTTTCAAATAATAAATAATTTTAATCAAGTGGGAAATGAGGGCAATGGATAAAAAAAGAATGACGTGAACAATTTTTAAAGTATTTCAACCAATAAGAATTTATAAAAAATTATATAACATTCAAATCTTGGTATGTGATTTAAGTGATGGATAGAATCCAACAGCCCATTGTAAACCAATTAAATGGAAAAAATTTACTTGAAAAAATAAGATAAACTTTATATGATTTTGATCCAGTGGAAAATTTGGGAGATTTATGAGAAAAAATGATAGAATTATAAATTTTTCAAGTATTTCAATGGTCAAGAAGATCAAAAAAACTATCTATAATGGAAATATTGGCGTTTAATTTAAGTTTTGGATAGTGTTCCATACCTCATGGTAAACCAGCTTTTCATTGTAAGATGAGGTATGTTTTTCAGTTTTGGTTTCAACCACTACCCACATTGAACTTTTGGATCAAAAAATTGAAATTCAACATATAATTGCCCGTGGGCAAATTCTTGATATTGAAAAAATTAAAAATATAACTGCCCATTGGTGAAGTCTTGATCTTGAAGATAAATACTATTATTTATAATTTTCTGAAATTTTGATTTTTCAGTTATGAGGAGAAACCTTTGGAAGAAATAATGAATTAGGAGACTCTTTTTGGTGTAAATTTTGATTTTTTTTTTCAAAGAGAACCATTTCATAATTTCTAAAACTTTCATAAAACATTTTAGGATGTTTAAATTTCGAGAAAAAGGTAGAATTTTCCAAAAATCACCACCATGAACTCTTAATTTGCCTCAAAAAGGTAAATCACAAATCAATATATCTTGAAGGATTGTGTCAATAAACACAAGAGTATGCTTATGAGTCATAGTTTCTTCATTTAATTTGCCAGGATCCTCAATAGCTAATTAAGATGGCTGAAATGAATCGCATAAATTTGATATGAGCTCAAATATATTCCTCTTTCTATTATTAGGAAGATGAATCCTTTACAAATTTGATTCATTTATAGCAGCATTTTTTCTTATTCCAGAATTAATTTCCTGTTTATTTTTCTAACCTCTACTGTTTTATCACATTTTGAATGATAAGGAAAGGTTTTTCCAATTTTTGACCTGTGGTTTGGAATCTGATTTACTTGATTCATCTGATATTTTGGTTTTTGAGGAAGCTTTGATGCATCATCCAAGAATGATCTAAAGCCTCCACCAAGAAATTTTAGCATTAATTTCATGGTAAAAGTGAGATTTTTGGAAGAAGAAGTGCCAATAGAATTCCAAAAAACTTTCTTGGATTGAGACAGTGATTCTCCCTATCACATTTATGCATTTTTTGCTTCTAAATGATGATTTCGCTCAAGTAAAAGCTTGGAAAAAGATTTATCTCTGGAAATTTCATAAGAAATTCTGTTGACATGCTTTAGATTATTGAATGAATCAGCACCAAAAGAATTATTCAACAAAATTCTGAGAACATAACTTTATGAATCTGCAGGTTGAATTGTATAAAATGCTGATTTAATAACCAATCAGACAGCGCCTGTAATATTTTCTGAAGGGATGAAACCTGAGCTATGAGGAAAATTCTAAATATTCCATAGTACTTGCAAAACTATCAATTACATTAATTTTGAATTCTTGTGTAAGAATATTTTTTTCTCTTGTTGATCTTTGAATTTTAAAAGAATTTGATTGGTGGAAAACCTAGACCAGGCTGGAAATTCAAATTGATTCGATAAGAGGAACAAGAGCTGGAAAAGAAAGGAACAAGAGATTAAATGGAAGGAGCCAGAAACAAGAGAGACAAGTTCTATGGTCAAGATTATTGCCTATGAACAGACAAAGTGGAACCAACACTGCAAACAACTGGTAGGATAAGGTTGATGAGCAAGTGAGAGTTGGGAAGAGACAAGTAGAGCTGTTTGGTGGATGATTTTCAAAATATGAACCCCCAGACTGCTGATAAGATTACCTCAACTGATCCGCCAAATGATGTAGGAAGTTTAGTTCAACTGAAATAGAGCAGAGGTGAGTCATCTTAATGTTGATTTGAAACAAAGGGATGATACCCACTAAGCTGCAATTAATTGGTGATCAAGTTTGAGTTAAGTCTTCAGTTCTTCAGAGGTTGTTTGTAGTAGTTGAAACGGTTGAGAAGGTTTTGAAGGTCTGAAGGTTGGTCCATATAGTCAGCAGGATTTGAGAGGTGTTTCCAACTTGCGCAGGCAATCCCAAACAGTTCTGTGAAATTCAAGGTATTACAGATCCAGCAACAGTAACCACAAAGTGCCCCTGCATACTAAACAATTAACACTATCACAACGTAGAGGACATAAGAACTAAAGGAGAAAGAGAAAGAGTAGCACATAGGAGATAGATAGAATCAAAAAAGGGGTGATGGGATCAGGAAGCATTCAAATAATCAACACCCCGGCACAAATCAAAATTAAGAGAATTCAAGATCCGAAATGTTTAACCAATTTCATGACAGCAAGTGGGCTAGCTGCCTTGGTAAGGGCATTGGAGAATGTGTTTCCCAACAATAATAGTTCAATTTTGATGAGTCCTTTATTCAGGTTGTTGCGCAGACTTTTGAGATTTATGTAAATGTGTTTGGCATGCAATTTGGAACCTAATTTCTTAAGATTGTCCTCTAAGCCTTTATTGTTGATTAGATGAAGGGGAGGATAAAGTTTAGTTCGCCACAGTTCTTCTAGAAGGTGGTTCAGCCATCTCCCCTCTAGGTGGCTTGAGGCGAGAGAGTTGCATTCTGATTCAGTTGGAGAGTGAGCTATGTTCCCTTGGCGTCAACTGGTCCAGTATATTGGACTTCCCTTGAACAAAGCCAGGAAGCCAGTTTGAGAGATTTGAGTGTGAGGATTTTCTCCCCAGGTAGAATTGCTGTATATAAAAAGATGGTTGTCAGCGTTTTTGAATTTGAGTACTAGCTTGAAATATATGGTTTTTAATAGGTATTGCCAGACGCAAACAAACTCTTGCCAGTGATTGATGCCTGGCCTATCAGAGAATATGTCTAAGTTGTATACATTAAAGCTGATTTCCGATCTAGCCAGGTTTTCAATGAAATTGAGTTGGCCTATTGGTGAGCAATAGCTCAGATTGAGCTCCTTGAATTTTGAGACTTCTTCTTCAGTTTCAGGCAAGAGTTGTATTCCAGAGGTGCAAGGTTTATTCAGCGTTTTTGCATCAAGGAGGTTCATTTCTTCCAGGGCTTTGTGAATGTGATTGGGCAGAGAAATACTGATGGAATCTTTTGAAGTTCCAACCTTCATACCTAGTAAGGGATCTACTGGATGAGCGGATGAGTCTTTGAAGCAATTGAGAAAGGTGAGTCTGAAGTTTTTGTGGTTCCCTACCACTACTAAGTTGTCCACATGAAAGAACAAGGCAGAGATTGAATCTTTTTGAAGTTAGAGGCATGGATTGGGATTGCTTTTAAGAAATCCTTGACTTTAGAGCCAGCCACTTAGTGTTTTGTACCAGTTCAAGGGGGCCTGTTTGAGGACGTACAAGGATTTTTTTAGTTTTAGATATTTAGCCTTCCTTTTTGAGCCAACTGTAGTTTGGATATAAAATTTTTCATCTAATGAAGCGTCAAGAAACGCTCCTTTCACATCAAATTGAAGGATCAGAAGTTTTTTATCCACCATGTACGCCAGGAAAGCTTGTAGAGAAGCAATTTTTCCTGCTGGAGCTAATGTGTGCAGGTAATCAATACCAAAAACACTGGTTGAATCCCTTCACATGGACTCTTGACTTAAGTGTCTCAGTCCCAGAGTGGAGATTGTGCTTTTGTCGGAAGACCAAGGTGGTGTTGAGTGGATTAGTTACCTCAAACTCATCTGCTTCCTCCCATACTTCCAGGTCCTCAGCTGTATCCAACTCTTTGTTTATGGATGGGATCCATGTCAGAGTCTTGAGAGCTTAGTGGATATTTTTTTGTATGTTGGTGTGATAGTAGCCATATTTCTCAGCAGGTTTGATTTGACTCCTGTCTCTCAGGTTTGTTCCAAGGGATTTCAGGATATTCTGGTTGAAATTGTTGGAGTTGGATACACTTTGGTCTTCTGGAACCTCCACACTTCGACTGAGATCTTTTCTATCTTGAGAGGGAGCTCCATGATTGTGTTGAGCGGCTTCAGATGAGCCAGTGTTTTCTTCAACTAGTGTATTTTCCTCAAGATATAACAAGGATGGTTCAATTGGTAATTCCTTATTCAAAAATCTGACGTGCTGGCTTTCTACTATTTTTCTACTTTTGGAGACCAACTTGTATGACAAGAGTTTGGGATTGAAGCCAATTAAAGTCCCTTCCTCACCTTTCTTGTTCATTTGCAACATTATTTTATTCTGTTGGATTAGATAAATAGCCAATGAGCATATGGGTTGGAGCTATTGTTTGGGGACTCAGTTTTTATGAAGGAGCTCCCAGGTGGTTTCCCTGTTTGATTCAGCTGGGATTTGATTTAGGGAAAAACAACAACTTTGAATCACAATGTGCCAATAGCTTTTGGGAATGGAAGTAGAGCTGAAGACTAATCTTAGGGATTCCATGATGGTTTGATTCTGTCAGCCTCCTGGATGCAAAGAACCTTGCTATCCTTTAGCTACCAGAGGTTATAGAATAAGTAATAAATATATTATTTAATAAATGCAGCAAAAATCCATAAAATATTTGGATTAAGCTTGTTGCAAGGTTAAGTGGTTTGGTTATGGTTTATTGTTTTAATTCAATATGAATTAATTGATTATTAAATATTTTTATAGAGGGGTCACAATTATATTGAGGATCTTTAACACCTCTCTTCAGGGATTTAAGTATGAAAACACTTGGTCCAGGTTACTTTGGGCTCTTTAGTTGAAAGGATATTTTACCCAAAGATAATATGTATATAAAATACACAGTGGAGTGGCAGGGCCTTGTAGCCAAGCTGCCACAACAGAGAAAAGGATAATAAAACTCACTTGTATATTATAAAATCCTTTGGGTATCTGTTTGAGACGTGAACTGATTGGTTAAACCTGTATACTGGGGTTATAAGGTTGTTCCGCAGTTTTAATTGATAAAAAAGAGGTTGAGTACAGATATTACTGATCAGACTTAGCCATAAATCACTTACTTATCTCTAATAAGTACTTGATTAAATTGGCACGGTTTCTGGATATAAATACAACTGGGTCTCTGCCCATAAATATCCTCAAAAGAGCTCTTTATTTATAGCTTTTGGGGTCCCAATATTGTCTTTCTGAGGGGTACAGGGGCTCAGAGGGACGGACCCTAAGGCTAGCAGGGTAACCAGGGGCAGCCTGTCAAGTGTTCTTGGTGCTATAGCACGGGTGGCATCCAATTCCTCAGGGTATCGGAATTATTCTACTTTATAATAGATATTAGGATGTGTGAATAACACTAATCTGTCCCACTTATTTATCATTTAATTAATTATCCTTAGCAAATGTTTGCAGTAATTTAATAATTATATAAAAAGACATTTCTACGGCCATTCTGATGTCAGGTGAGTTCTCATTATGTATTATATAACTGGAGTAAAAGTCATGATATTGATTTTACTCCTTATTTTTGAGTTCCAGTTAATTTACTAAGAGAATTACTTCAAAATATAAGTCATGGGAATTCATGTAATATTGTTACATCATTAGTTTTCTTAGTAAGTCACAAAAATATTCATGTCTAGAAATTCTCATAAAATTATATTAAAGTATTTTAATATATTTTTAGGAGTTGTCATTGTCTTATTTTTGACTTTATTGATACTTTGAATTATATTAAATAAACAATACGTATAAGGATTATTTAAGTATTTTTATATAATATTATGTACTTTAGACTATCTACTATCCACAGCAACATTTATTACATATGTAGAATGTTCCCATGTGGGTTGTAGCATGTTTACGCGGTACCTGAGCCTCTCAGGCTGCCTGTCACTCTGTCAACCCGTAGTCCCGCGGCTGCGTACTTTTCAGAGGCCCAGGGCTGACTACACAACCTTGATGGAGTGACAGGGCTGTTGTTGAGTTATTCCATGCATGCGGGCGCGGGTGAGCCCAACTTTCAGTGGATTGGGGAAACCTACTGCGGCCGTGAACTGCGCACTTAGAGTAGCCCATCTGATGGAGGTCTATCTGGCCATTAAATTCGACGCGGGGTTACTTCATAATCTTGACGGGATCATTCATCCTTTCACTCATCCCCAGATTCCTTGTCTCCTTCGTTCATCTAGTTTCCTCTTTGCTCTCATTCTTTCACATCATATACGGCATGTACTCCATCCCTCAAGATCATTCTTTGGCCCTCTTCTCAAAACACATCACCCACACAATTGACATGCATCAATGATTGCCTGGTGAGATTCAACACCTTGAATTTCTTTCTCATATTCAACGCACCCACTCATGCTAGAATCTATCAGCCTCTGCTTCAGCCTCTGCATCTCAACCCACAAATCTTCCTCAGATCATCTCCTCCAGTCTCTCAAATTTCTGCTCATCAAGTGCAGTCCTATCTTGTTTTTTATTCATGTCTTTGTTTCATTAACTCTCCTCATGACTTCTGTGCTCATTTAGTTGGTCTCCTCAGTCTTCAGTCTTGTGTTAGGTCTCTTGTCAATAAAATCACTTTACCGTTAAAAGCCAAACGGCTTCTCTCAAACTTGTCGAATAACCAATACACAGACTGAGGAAGGATATCTAGCCGGGCCACGATGGACTTCCGACAGACTATGCTCAAGACTGCCCTTGAGACTATCCCTCTACTTGGAGAAGAAAACTATGGGATCTGGAGAGACAAGATGGATGCGATTCTGGACGTCAGAGGCTGTACTGCAGCAATCAACAATGAGACTTCTGCTCTTGATGGTGCAGTGAAAAATGAACTCAAACTTCTTATCATCTCAAAACTTGATTCTTCTTCCCACGGAAACATAGTTAGGGCTGAAAATCAAAACTCTGCTAAGCTGCTGTGGAAGGCTATCATTCAAAAATTTGCTTTGTCGCAGGCTTCGAATCTTGCAAGAGTGTTCAACTCATTTCTCTATCTCACTTTCAACCCAGAGGACATTGTCGAATTCATCACCACAGTCAAAGTATGTCTCAAAAAGATGGCCAAGGTGTGAATCAAACTCCCTGACAATATCATGGCTTATCTCTTTCTGTTCAAATTTCCCGCTTCAATGGACAACTTTAAGAGGCAGATAATGCACTCAGACAAAGAACTCTTGGTTGACTACGTCTTGAATCATCTCACACAATTGAACAACAAATCTTTGGCCCAATCATCTATTGCTAGCTCGAAGTCAAAAGGAGACATTGCACTGTTTGGAAGCAAATCATCATCTCATTCACCTTCTACCAAGGGATCCAATCCTCAAAGATGCTTCAAAGGATATCACCACCCTGGGCAAGACAAAAATCACTCATCAGCGGACTGTTGGCACCTTCACCCAGATTTGGCTCCTGAATGGTGGAAAGATAACCAAGCCAAATGGAAGAACGGACAAAAAGGAAAAGTAGAATCTCATTCAGCACACTATCTTGCTCTTCTGAATCACTGGATCAAACGAGGAGATCCCGCTTGCCGTTTCTTGCTGGACAGTGGAGCCTCTGTCCACATGATCAATGATGCTAAATTCTTCAGCGAGATGGAACCTCACGTTGGTAATCCAATCAAAACGGGCAAGGAAGGGGCTAGTTTGGCGATCAAGGGGAAAGGCACTGCCTTCCTTCACTGGAAGGATCTCACTCTCAAACTCACGGAGGCGTTTTACGTTCCAGACTTAACTATCAATCTAATCAGTGCAGGAGCCTTGAATGCCAAGGGCTGTTCTGTTCACTCTTCAGCCAAGCAATTCACTGTCTCGCACAGAGGCAAATCCATACTGAAAGTAACCGTTGATGACAATCTCTACACTCTGCCTACCCCTTCTTTTAGTCTTGCTCCTACTCTCCAAACCCACCTTTCCACACTATCCACTATTCCTGAAGACGCTCTTCTTGAGATTCACAGGAAATATGTTCATGCTTCTATGGCAAGATTGACTCCACTCATCCATCACATTCCCAAGAAATTCCAATGTGTAGAATACGCCAAGAGTAAAATTACCAAGTCACCCTTCTCTCAATCCTCCACAAGGTCTACAAAAGTGCTCAATTGAATGCATCTGGATCTAATGGGACCCATTCAACCTACGTCAATGTCTGGTCACCGGTTTATCCTGTCCCTTTTAGACAATGCCAGTGGATACCTGGCAGCCTTTCCGATCACCTCAAAGGATGAAGCCTCTGATATTATCATAGATCTACTCAAAAAAGAGCGCCAACGCCCTGATACATATCCTTTGGAAATCTGCTCAGATGGAGGAACCGAATTTGTGAACTCAAAACTCTCAACATACTTGGACGAACGTCACATCACCCACATTTTGTCAGAGCCCTATCACCCAGAACACAATGGACGGGCTGAACAAGCCAATCAAACAATCGTGGAGTCTACTCGCGCCAACCTCAAAGACAGCAGGCTACCGCCATTGGTTTGGCATGAGGTTGTCAAAGGATGCTGCTTAATGCTGAACCACATCCCAGAATGTTAAGAATGTCAAGATTCACAAAACTATTTCTAGTTTCTATCCTAAGTCTAAGTGCGCGTAAACTTCAATGATGAGTGTGTATACTCTACTACGAGAGATAATAAGCCCCAGAGACACTCTCTGATTTGGGGCCACTGGGGGCGGATTAAAATCAATACTTATTTCTCACCTCATCATGAGGAGACTCTGCTTTGTTTGTTTTCTTTTGAGGTTGCTTCTTTTTTTTCTTCTTCCTTTTTTCTTCTTCTTTTCTTTGATTATTTCAATTCTTTATCCATTTTTGTTATTCCTTTTCACTTACGTCTTGTCAAGCTTATCCACACCTAATCAACTCAACCTTTGTACAATTGTTGACCTATCCAGTTCTCGATCTCTACTCTGTCTCAATCACTTGACAAAATTGCTTCAATCTGAATATCTCTTTCAAGTTGTCTGCCTGGTAAGAATTCACTTTCCAAAGATTAATAAGCTAGGGCAAACTCTAACAAAATAGCATGGTGGATTATAGCCTTCATCCTGCCTCCACGTGCCTCATCTACTTTTTCCGTGCTCATCTCTTCTTCTCAACTTAACATAGTCCAACCTGTTGGTGTTTCTTTTACTCTTATTTTCTTTTTCTACTATTTTTGACCTAAGCCTTCATGTCTCTAACTTCTATCTAAAGTCTGCTGGTTTTTAGTAATAAGAAATTGAATTCTAAACTTAACACGGTTAAAAGCCGAAAGGACGACTCTACCTACTCAAAAATGAACAAACCAGCTGGGGTCAACGACTATTTTCATCAAGTTGCGCTCAAAGCCTCTGTCAATGCTATCGCTCCACTCAACGAAGACAACTACTCCATTTGGAGAGACAAGATGATGATGCTATTCAATCTCAAAGACATCAAATGCGCTATAACTGGAAGCTCAGATCAACCATCAATTAAACAAGACCAGGAAATACAAGCAATTATCCTGTCTAAACTCAATAGTACCACTCATGCAAATGTGGTTAATGCAACGAATATCTCTTCATCTAAACTTCTCTGGGAGGAGATCACTCGACGATTTGCTTCATCAGAAACCGGGAACAGGGCTCAAATCTTCAACCAATTTCTCCATGCTCCCTTTAACAAACAAGCAATAGAGGGATTTATAACCAATATTTGAAAAACTCTCACACGCATGGCAGACGTTGGTATCGAGTTACCAGGAGATATCTTAGCTTACTTAGTAATATTCAAGTTTCCACCCATCTTAGAAAACCTTAAACAACAAATAATGCATGTAGAGAAATTGTTAACGGTAGATGTAGTATTCAATCATCTAACACAATATAAAAACAAACAAAAGGCACAATTGAAAGTAACAAAAAACACTCCAGATGTCACTCTACTGACAACACAGAGCAAGACTGAAAGAAACGATAAGAAGGTTTGAATTCGGTGTAAGGAAGGTTACCATGACCCAAACGCTCCTCATGCTGAATCTTTTGGTTTTCATCTCCATCCTCAGATTGCGCCTGCTTGGTGGGTAGAACAGCAAAACGAATGGAAGAAAAGAGTCCAGAAAGGACCCGCCATTAATTACCACGCTCTGCTCACTCTCTGGATCAACGCGGACAATTCTCCTCATCTTCTCTTGGATTCTGGTGCAAACATCCATATATTTAATGATCTAAAATACTTCTTGTCAATCAACCTTCAGAATGAGCCTAAAGAAATTAAGACAGGCAAGCTTTAAGCCAATCTTCAAATCCGAGGAACAGGCACGGTTAGACTTGTATCAAACGAATCTTTTATAACTCTCGAGAATTGCATGTATGTATCCAACATTGTCGTCAACTTGATTAGACCAGGCCTTCTAGCGAAAAAGGGATGTAGTCTTCATCAGGAGCAAGATTGATTCTTTATCACTTGAGACAGCAAAACCATTTTGAAAGGTCTGATTTGAGACAACCTGTTTGTCATAGAGAAACCTCAAATATCTGGCGAGAATCTTTCAGTCAATCTTA
Organism: Puccinia polysora; assembly: GCA_025617555.3. Classification (NCBI taxonomy): domain Eukaryota; kingdom Fungi; phylum Basidiomycota; class Pucciniomycetes; order Pucciniales; family Pucciniaceae; genus Puccinia; species Puccinia polysora. Next base: position 46,483,742 of record CM062624.1, on the reverse strand, counting down.
ACACCTCCACTGGAATACATTCACTACTTGATCTCCACAAGATGTACGGACATGCTTTGATCTCAACCCTCAAGTCCATTCTAAAAGACCGCTTCTCCAAGGAAGAATTAGACAAATTTCAGTGCGACAGTTGTGTTAAAAACAAAATAACCAGATCACCCTTCTCATCTACATCAACACCCATTTCAAAACCTCTCAAAAGGATCCACTTGGATCTAGTGGGACCGATCACTCCCCAATCAAAGGAAGGTCACCGCTACGTCTTGACTCTGGTTGATAACTTCACTGGATATCTGTCTGCTTTTCCACTATCATCCAAGGAGGAAACCCCGGACGTGATTATTAATCTCCTAGAGACCGAATATAAAAGACTCAATCATTATCCAAGCGAAATTTTCCCCGACAAAGGGACTGAATTTACAAACAGAACATTGAGGGATTTTGCAAAATCAAAACACATCAAATTACTCACCTCCGAACCATACCATTCTCAACACACTGGCCGAGCGGGACGGGCTAATCAAACTATTATTGAGTCAGCCCGCGCCACCTTCTCATCATCTAGAATACCAAAGTACTATTGGCATATCATAATTCAAAGTTTCTGCTTCATGTTGAATCATATCCCTAGGGAAGGTAATAACCTATCCCCTTGGGAACTCATGTTCAAAAAGGAACTCCCAGCTAACTACTTAAAACCTTTAGGATTGCCCGTAATCTGCCTTGGAAATCGTCTGCAAAAAGGAAGAAAGTTTGACGAAAAGGGGCTAGAGGGAATACTAGTTGGGTTCAATCCCATTTTTCATTCTTATCTTATCTTAAACTCATCTGGTGCCGTTTGTGAAACCAAACATGTTCAGTTCCTCAAGTATCAACTTTCTGAATTTCCTCTTCTTGAATCACCTGGTCTCGACATATTCGCTCAAGAAAATTCAGAACCAGAAGAATCTGATCTCTCCACCACCAATAGAGAATACAATTCCCAAAACACACGTAACGACCTCAAATTTTCCTCGGCCAACAAGCAATTTAATTTTTGGGAAAGACATAACAATCTCACCGAATTGGAATCAGAACCAGAACAAGAGGAAGCTGAATGTTTAGATTCTCCACCTTCGACTCAACCGGTGTCTCCAGAACCCGTCTGTCCACCCATACCTCAAAGGCCACAATGAGAGATCAGGAAGCCTCAGAGATACGGCTTCCACCACTACTATGAGCCACCTTCCTATAAGGCGGCCCGTAAGTGTTCCGAGTGGCCGAAATGGAAAAAAGCTTCAGAAGACAAATTAGAATCTATAGAACTACAAGAAGTGTGGGAAGACTATTACAAAACACCAGATAACATTCTAAACACTACGTGGGTATTCAAGGTTAAGCAGAACTGCCACGGAGAACCGGCCAAATATAAAGCCCGGCTCTATGTTCAAGGTTTTGATTAAGTTCTTGGAGTTGACTATAACAAAACCTGGGCACCGACTGGGAAGATTGGCTCTCTTTGTCTGGAACTTCTACATGGACTGAAAGAAAAAATGAAATTTACTCAATTTGATGTTAAGGGTGCATTTTTACATGCTCCCCTTGACAAAAATGTCATCATAAAAACTCCGGAAAGATCTAATCGCAAATCTCCATATCTGAAATTGAAGAAATCATTATATGGGTTGAAACAATCTCCCAAGAATTGGTATGAAACCTTAACCCCCTGGATCAAATCTCAAGGGTATCGTGAATCAACCAGCAATCCATGTCTTTATATCAACAGCAAGACTCGAGAAATTATCTATTTTCATGTCAAAGATCTGATACATGTAGGTAACTCGAACACCTTTGAATGCAGTTTTCTGGATCAATTCAAAAATTCTTCCTGTCATCCTCCAAACACTATACTTGGAATGCTCATGGAGGTTGAGGATGACAGAATCCTCCTTAGCCAACCAAATCATATTGCTTGCGGACTTGAAGAGCTTGGTCTATCATTGTGCAAGGAAGTACAGTCTCCTCTAACTCAAAATCTTCACCTGGAACCTGCCTCAGATGATGATCATGCCCAATTCTGTCAGCTGAACATCAACTATTGGTCAGCTATTGGACTACTTAACCATCTATCTCAATATACGCGACCAGAAATTTCCTTCTCAGTTTCAAGTCTGGCCAGATTTAATGTTAAGCCCAGTATGAGCCACTGGAGAGAAGTGCGAAAAGTGTGGAAATATCTCAAGACGACTCAAGATCTCAAACTTACAATCAAACACGATTCCGCTCAAGACGCACCATCATGCTTTAGCAATGCGACTTGGGGCGAAAATCCTTTCTTCCGCAAGTCTCAAACTGGGTTCATAATCTTTCATCATGGAAGTCCAGTTGTCTGGAACTCCATTAGGCAGCAAATCATTACTTATTCCTCTACTGAGTCTGAACTGAATGCGCTACTCAAATGTTATTTAGAAATAAAATGGATCAAAAACCTTGTTGCGGAAATATCTCATACTCTGGAATCAAAACCTACGCTGTAAATTGATAATAAAGGTCTGGACAATAAGATCAAGAAATTTGGCTCCCATTCTAAGTCACGACACATAGATATAAAAACTAAAGGATTACGCGAAGATTTTGCACATCAAGAGTTCAATCTAATCCTGATTCCCAGTCACTCAATGGTAGCGGATTCTCTCACAAAAGCCTCCTCTATAGACTCCTTAAGACTTCTTCAACAAAAATTTTTTTCTTAGTTCTAGGTATCTTCAAGATCAGTAGCACTCTTACCCGTCACGGGGAGTGTTAAGAATGTCAAGATTCACAAAACTATTTCTAGTTTCTATCCTAAGTCTAAGTGCGCGTACACTTCAATGATGAGTGTGTATACTCTACTATGTGAGATAATAAGCCCCGGAGACACTCTCTGATTTGGGGCCACCGGGGGCGGATTACAATCAATCCTTAGTTCCAACCTCATCATGAGGAGACTCTGCTTTGTTTGTTTTCTTTTGGGGTCGCTTCTTTTTTTTCTTCTTCCTTTTTTCTTCTTCTTTTCTTTGATTATTTCAATTCTTTATCCATTTTTGTTATTCCTTTTCACTTACGTCTTGTCAAGCTTATCCACACCTAATCAACTCAACCTTCATACAATTGTCGACCTATCCAGTTCTCAATCTCTACTCTGTCTCAATCACTCGACAAAATCGCTTTAATCTGAATATCTCTTTCAAGTTGTCTGCCTGGTAAGAATTCACTTTCCAAAGATTAATAAGCTAGGGAAAACTCTAAAAAAATAGCATGGTGGATTATAGCCTTCATCCTGCCTCCATGTGCCTCATCTACTTTTTCCGTGCTCATCTCTTCTTCTCAACTTAACATAGTCCAACCTGTTGGTGTTTCTTTTACTCTTATTTTCTTTTTCTACTATTTTTGAACTAAGCCTTCATGTCTCTAACTTCTATCTAAATTCTGCTGGTTTTTAGTCATAAGAAATTGAATTCTAAACTTAACACAGAAAAAGGGGAAGATTTGACACCCTGGAAGAAAATGCACAATAAAATCTTGCCGCCTTCCTATCTCAAACCAATCGGGAGCCCCTGCGTTTACCTTATCAACAAACGACCAAAGGGGTTGAAATTTGATTTTAAAGGAGAAGAGGGAAATCTTGTAGGCTTTAATCCTCTCCTCCTTTTGTATTGCATACTAACAAAATCCGGTTCTATTATCTTCTCAAAGCACGTCAAGTTCTTCTCTTTGCCAAGACCTCATGCTCCTGGTTTTTCTTTTGATGTCAATCCTCTACCCGGAGACAACGGTTGCTCTCGCGCCAATGATTTAAGTCCTCTCCTGCCTGACCCAGCTCTCTTAACCCGCGATTCTTCTCAGATTCCCTGGACTCACTATTGCGATCACTCTGATGAATCAGTCAGCTCTGCGGACAAAAGCAACTCTACCATTTGGTCGTCTTCAGAAGAACAGCCTGATACGACACCTGTGGTGCGTAGCAATGAAACCCCTCAGGGACAACCTCAATCAGATAGTGCTCCAGCAGGCCGAGTTTTGAGGGATAGGTCTCAAGTCAAACCACCTCAGAGATATGGCTTCTATCACCATTGAAAGCCTAAGACGTACAATGACTCTCTCAGATGCAATGAGCATGTCGAGTGGATCGAGGCAATGGACCTAGAACTGACTTCCATTGAAGACCTGTCCGTCTGGGAAGAGTACGACGGTCCCGACCCCAAGAACGCACTCAAAACTACCTGGATCTTCAAGGTAAAGCAAAATTGCCATGGCGACCTGGTCAGATTCAAGGCCCGACTTTGCCTGCAAGGATTCAACCAAATCGAGGGTCTTGACTACACGGAGAGATTTGCTCCAACCGGGAAGCCTTCCACTCTACGACTACTACTACTGTACGCGCTCAAATCAAATCAACAAATTCAACAATTCGACATCAAAAGTGCATTTTTGCACTTGCCTATCGACAAGGAAGTTATCATTTGCACTCCCAAGGGCTCAAAGCGAACCTCATGGTAACTCAGACTCAAGAAGTACCTGTACGGGCTCAAACAGGCGCCAAAAAATTGGTATGAAACTCTCACTGCGTGGTTCAAAGAGGTAGGTTTTGAGGAGTCTTTGTGTGATGCTTGCCTTTACCTGTCTCGTGATGGTAAGTCTTGTCTGTTATTCCACGTGGACGATCTTGTTCTCGTTGGAGACGGCAATGACTTCAAGTCAAAATTTTTGGATCGTTTCGCGGGATCAAAGGCAAAAAACCCCAACACCATTCTTGGTATGAAAATTGAGGTACGCTGGGATGAAATCTTGCTCAGCCAGCCAAAGAACATTGACCTTGGTCTCAAAGAGCTTGGCCTAGAAGAGGCCAGAACCAGCAAAACTCCATTAACTCAGAATGCTCAACTCAAACCCGCCACCGACAAAGAGTTTGAGCAGTTTAAGGCGCTCAATGTTAACTATTGTTCGGAGGTTGGACTTCTTAACCATATTGCATGCTACTCACAACCCGACATCAGCTTTGCAGTCTCCAGCCTGTCAAAATTTAACGTCAAACCCGGTATTCCCCACTGGAATGAGGTGAAGAAAACCTGGAAGTACCTGAAGGGGACTCCTCACATTCAACTCAGCTTGGAAGTCAAAAACGTTGACTCCCTGATCTCAGCCTACTCAGATGCCTCTTGGGCGGACAATCCCAACACTCGATGTTCTCACCTGGCTATGTATGTGCCGCGTATGGATGTGTCGTGTCCTGGAACAGTTGCAAGCAGAAGAATGTCACTTTCAGTTCCACGGATGCAGAACTCAACGCCTTCGTAGATGCATTTCATGAGGCCACTTGGATTAGGGCTCTAGCCTGCAAGATATTCTCAACTAAGCCAACGCCCATCGCAATCCACACCAACAACACCAGCTTGATTGACAAAATACATTGGTTTGGATCCAACTCCAAGACTCAACATCTAGATCTGAAAACAAAGGGGATGAGAGAAGAACTGAAGTCAGGAAATATCACCTCGTTAAGTCGGAAGAAATTCCGGCAGATGCTCTTACCAAAAGCTCAAGTCTTACCAGCCTCGAACTCCTCCAATCATTCTTCAGCTCTCATGGAACCTCATAGTGTCCTTTTTTTTTTTTTTTTGCCTTGTTTTTTTTTCTTGTGGTTCTTTTCCTTTTTTGTTTCTTTCTTCTTCTTCTTATTTGCGCCTTAGAGCTCTTCATCTCACCAGGCATGGGGCGTGTTGAGTTATCCCATGCACGCGGGCGCGGGTTAGCCCAACTTTCAGTGGATCGGGGAAACCTACTGCGGCCGTGAACCGCGCACTTATAGTAGCCCATCTGATGAAGGTCTATCTGGCCATTCAATTCGACGCGGGGTTACTTCATAATCTTGACGGGATCATTCATCCTTTCAATCATCCCCAGATTCCTTGTCTCCTTCGTTCATCTAGTTTCCTCTTTGCTCTCATTCTTTCACATCATATACGGCATGTACTCCATCCCTCAAGATCATTCTTTGGCCCTCTTCTCAAAACACATCACCCACACGATCGACATGCATCAATGATTGCCTGGTGAGATTCATCAACTTGAATTTCTTTCTCATATTTGACGCACCCACTCATGCTAGAATCTATCAGCCTCTGCTTCAGCGTCTGCATCTCAACCCACAAATCTTCCTCAGATCATCTCCTCCAGTCTCTGAAATGTCTGCTCATCGAGTGCAGTCCTATCTTGTTTGTTATTCATGTCTTTTTTTCATTAACTCTCCTCATGACTTCTGTGCTCATTAAGTTGGTCTCCTCAGTCTTCAGTCTTGTGTTAGGTCTCTTGTCAATAAAATCACTTTAGCTGTATCTCAGCCGCGCGCGGGTGCATTGGCTGCCACGGCTGCGTGCTGGAATTGTGACAAAACACATTTCCGTCCTTAACTTCTAAAATATACACAACACCTCAATTCTGACTGAATTTTAGGTGTGAAACCTATACGTGACCATGCGTGTGAAATATTTAATTGATCAAAAGCTCAATAGTGGAGCCATAGTATTTTGGTCTTTGTTTCCTTAATTATTTAAAAATATAAGGAGTTGGATTTCAATGGTAGGGTCAGTGAGTGACCCTACCTGATTTTGGGTGGAGAATCCACATCTGTAATAATATTTATGGTTTTCCCACTCCTTCTAAGGTTAATTGTATTATTATGTTTTTATATTATTTTTGTTACTTTTGCAGCTTGCTCTGCAATAGTAGCAAGCTTACAGATTCAATTGCTCTGCTTTGTCATTGTGATGCAAGTGGTACAGTTTTCTGATTATGTGGTTGATACTTTTTGATTTAAAGAACTCTTTTGATGGAATGGTTGACAAATTCTCCCCCCCTATCTGTGATAACCTCTATTGGGTACCTGTGCTTCCTCTTGGATTTTTTCTTGATCAAAAATACAATTTTTACAGCTGCAGCTTCCTTGGATGGAAGCGGAAATGCAGATATGTATCCAGATTTCTTTTCAACAATGGTGAGGAATTACTTCATGCAGCATTTGCTTATGGGGTTAAGAGGTCCCATGAGATCCATTTGTAATCTTTCAAACACTTGCCCTGCTGGGGACTGGTTTTCTTTGAAGTAAGCTTTGTTTATCAAGGATTTCTTGCAAGCAAGGTGCAAGCAAGGCATTCAAAGCTGTCTTTGAATTCTTGCGCCAGATTTTGTCCCAGGTGCTTTTCAATTAAACTCAGACTGGCGTGAACAAGTTTTTGGTGTAGTTTGATAAGCTCAGATGAGGTTAGCTAGCAGTATTTGTGGAAAGAGAGAGACTTGGCGTTCATTTCAAGTAGTTTTTTATTGATTGAGCCGCCAAGGACTTCTTTTCATGGAGTTTCATGGTGAAGGTGGCAGGATTGTTTGACAGCTTAACATGCAGGAGCCAAGCCTTTTTTAGTAAGTCACCCATGGAAATTAGGTTCACTTGCTTTGGGGACCCAAGCTTTGTTTTCAAGGCAGATTTTTTTTTGATACATACGTTCCTTGTGCTGCACCTAGGCCACAAATGGGTAGTCCATCTCCCTTTTTTCTGGTTTTGATTTTTTCATTGCCTTCCTGTTTTCAGAATTTTTTGAATGCTGATTTATCTGTTATAATGTGTATTGAACAGCCGCTGTCCAGTATGAATTGCTTTCCATTGATTTCATGTTGTTTTAAGGCGCAGAAGCACAAGTAAAAGTGTAATTTGGCTTGGGTCTTTTTTTGAGGCCTCCTTGTTTTACTTGTTGGATGCTCTGGTTTGAGCTTGGGGAACTCCGCCCAGCACAATGAAAAAGGGTGAAAATTAACGGCCAGATTGTGCTTCCCATTGGTACATTGAGGTTGATCTGAGGTTTTTGTGCCAAAGTGATATAAGGCAGAATTTATTGCCATTGATTCCTGTGCCTTAGACTGCAGCTTTTTCCAATGTTGGACCAAGTGATTCAGGATGAAATTGACCAACAGGTCTGCGCCTGAGCGCATTATGTTAAATCTGATGGAGTTGAGCGATTCAGGAATCTTGATGAGGATTAGGTAACTGGGAATGTCCCCAGGTAGTTATATGCTGACTTTTTCCAACTTTCCAAGATGGAGTTTGATGTTTGTGACAAATCTTTTGATGTTGTTTAGTTCAAAAGCAAGATATAGGAAATTTAAAAACATGCAAGCGAAATTATCCGCCTGGTTCAATGAAAAATGGACCTTGGCGGCTTTCCAGATGAGTTTTTCTGAGCCTTTGTTTTCAATTGTGATTATTTTGTTATGGGTTGCAGGGTCCAATTTGGACATCAGATGGGCAGGCATCTTGTTGTTGGGGATTTCTTTGTAAGGATTGGGGGAGTTGACCAGTTGAAGAATCCCCCTTGTCTTGAACAGCCTTTCCATCTTTTTCTGCCATATTGATTAGTTTGTATTGGATAAAATAGGAGTCAACTTCATCAGAAACTTTAAATCAAGCCCTTGAAGCTACCCTCTCCCCCTGGTCCAGGTGTGGATGAGGTTCTGTCCATTGCGTTTGAGCTTGAGGAATCCATTTTGGCTTTTAACTGTGTGAAAGAATTGGATTGGTGGAAAACTTTCAGCCTCCTGGATTCCAAGAATCTTGCTGTCCTTCTGATACCAGAGGTGATATAAAACCAATAAATATATTATCCAATAAATGCAGCAAAAATCTGTAAAATATTTGGATAAAGCTATTCCAAGGTTGACTGGTTTGGTTATAGTTTAATATTATAATTCAATATTAATAAATTGATTATTTTATATTTCAATAGAGGGGACACAATATTATTGGGATCTTTAGAACCTCTCTTCAGGGAATTAACTTCGAAAACATGTATACCTGGTTACTTTGGAACCTTAAATTTATATTCTTAAAGGATATATTGACCAAAGATAATATGTATATAAAATACACAGTGAAGTGTCAGGGCTTTGAAACAAAGCTGCCATGACAGAAAAATGATAATAAGACTCACTGGTATATTATTTGATCCTTTGGGTACCTTTTTGGGGCATTTACTGATGGGTTAAACCTGTTACTGGGGTTAAAAGGTTGTTAAGCAGTTTAAAATGATAAAAAGGGTTGGGGATGGATATTATTGATCAAACTAAAGCCATAAACAACTTAATTATCTCTTATAAGTATTTGATTACCTTGGCACGGTTTCTGGATGTAAATATAACTGGGTCTCTTGGTATCAATATCCTCAAAAGAGCTCCTTATTTATAGCTCTTTGAGTCCGAATATTGTCCTTCTGAGGGGTACAGAGGCTCAAAGGGACAGATAAAAAGGCCAGAAGGGTAACCAGTGCTAGCCGTTCACGTGTTCTAGGTTCTTTAGCACGGGTAATATCTAATTCCACAGGGTATGGGAATTATTCTATCTTTTAATTGATGTTTTGGACGTGTGAATAACACTAATCTGTACAAATAATTTATTATTTAATTAATTATCCTTATTCAATGTTCCCATTATGTTAATAATTCTTTTAATAGACATTCCTATGGGTAATCTTTTGGTTCTCATTATGTATTAACTGATTAGAGTAAGATCATGATATTGATTTGACTCCTTATTTTTGAAATTCAGTTGATTTACTAAAAAATAATTACTTAAAAATATAAATAATGAGAATTCATGTATTATTTTTAAATCATTAGTGTCCTTAGTATGTCAAAAAAATACTATTTCCTTGAAGCTCTCACAACTGTATATTAAAGTATTTTTATATATTTTTACAAATAGTAGTTCTCTTATTTTCAATATCCTTTGTATTTTAAATTATATTTAATCAAAAATACATATAAAGGTTATTTAGGTATTTTTAAATACTTTTATTTTTTTCAGATCATCTAATACCTAAGGGGACATTTATTACATATTTAGAATGTCCCCGTATAGGTTGTAGCATATTTACGTGGTACCTGAGCTTCTCAGGCCTCCTTTCACTCTTTCAGCCCATAGTCCCGCGGCTGTGTACTTGTCAGAGGCCCGGGGATGTGTACACAGCTTGTCAGGGTACGCTTACAGGATTTTAGTGCTTCTGCTCAGCCTTGCAAGGGTGTATTGATTGCCGCGGCTGCGTGCAGGAATTTTGAAAGAACACATTTCTGTGTGTAACTCCTAAAATATACACAACACCTCAATTCTGACTGAATTTGAGGTGTAAAACCTATACGTGAAAATGTGTGTGAAATATTTAATTGGAAAATAAGTCCCATAGTGGCGCCATTTTATTGTCATTACCACAATCCGGTTCAGTCTCCTTACTCACACCCAACCCTCAGTCAATCTCAATGCCCAGTATAATCTAGCTTCTACCCCTGGATTCTCATACTGCACCTCCTGAAGTCTCCCCCTGCATGCCCTGCAGTCCTCAGTGGTCTCCCAGGCAAACTCCCCACCTCTGTATTTCTTGGTACATCCCCATCTCTCCTTCAACTCCAGCTGGTATGTGAAGTGCATATTATAAACCCATAGTATACTCCTGGCTGGACAACCCATACTCCAGTTCAGTACATGACCTTCCTGGACAGGCCATTACCCAATCAGTCAAACCACTTTCTCAAGACCAATTGATCAATATGTAATACCATGGGGAAGTTCAGAACCAGCACGAGTCATCCCTCCTCAAGCCTCCTCTCAGTTCTAACATATACTGGCCTCTCTTCTATCCCTGGCCTAATTCCCATCAAGGAATGAGTATACTTCTTCTTATTTGTTATTACCTTATCCAATAGCTGTCATCTCAACACAATAAATCCAATCAGCCTACTTTAATCATCTCACCTATCCCTCCTGTGTTACTCTTACAGGATTCTCTTATCAACATTCTTCAGAGCCTTACTCCTTGATTCATCTTCTTATCATTTTCCTTACTCTAAGTCTCATCTTTCTATGCAATCAATCCCCTTGCCTCTATCCTGAGTTCGGTGAGCAGGAGTGCCCATGCCTTCAGCCCCTTGCACTCCAGGGGAAGTTGTAGCATTATACCAATTCCTTCCCCTCAATCACTACCCATTTCTATATCTCAATAGACCCATTCCATCCATTTGTCAAACCATCTTCATTTGAGGGATAAAACTACCTAAAAAATTTTTGGGCATGCTTTTTATAGCGCTAAACAGTGTGTGGCCTCCATGTTTCCAAAAAATCATCCTGCGGAATTTATCTAACTTATTCCCTCTCCTGGAATTTGCCCTTAAACAATGCTTTGACTTTGAACTTCAAACTTCAACTTACTTTGACTTACTTTGACTTCAACTTTGACTTTGACTTTGACTTCAACTTTGACTTTGACTTTTAATTTGACTTTTACACTTTGGCTTTGACACTCTAACCTTTGAATTTGACCCACTCTGACAAGGTTTGCAAAACTTTTTTCAAACTCAACACCTTTGCTGCCAAATTCCTCCCCTCTTATCACCTGGTACTTTTCTTGGGTCATTCCCTAAGGCATATTTGGAAACCATGCCTCCTTGAGGTGCAAAACCTTCCAACATCACCAGTCCCCCACTTAATAGGGCAGCCCAAGGGTGTGGTTCCACTATTGACATACAGGACCACAATCAATCCACTCCTCATGCCTTTCAACAAGGGAGGACCTTTTACAACCTCCCTGCACAAGCTCCCAACACCATGGATACTGGTATCCTTCCTCCAGCTCTCCCCAGAGATTCTTTATCCCCTTCTCCTCCTGATGTCAGAATGTTTATTAATTGAGTGATTGGTCAATACCCCCAAGCAGGATTTGGATTGGAATCCCCTTTGTACAATCCCAGTTTAATCCCTCTTCCAAACCTTTGAGGCCCCATCAATGAATCAGCCAGAAAAATTTGAAGGCAGTAATCCCACCAACCTCAGACCCCTTTTAAAAGCTTGCAAACTCATCTGTGCAAAGAAAGGAGGGGCCTTCTGTGTGGATCAAAGGAAAGTTCTGTTTGCTGTCTCCTACCTCTCTGGAAACAAAAACTGTTGGATTAAACCCTACCTGGCTCACCTCTCCAATCAAGAGCCTTCATTCCTAACCAACTCCTGGCAACACTTCACAGAAAAACTTTATAATATCTTTGGCAGTCTTCTGAAAGTAGTCAAAGCAGAAAAGGAACTTTTGAATTTGAAGATGAAGGACTATGGCTACGCTTGAACCTACATCACAGAATTTCGCTCCCTGATGCCTAAAGTTTCTGGATGGGGGGATAGAGCTTTCTACTTCCATTTTTGTCAAATTCTCCCTGCTCAACTTCTGGACCAGCTAGCCGGGTATGATGGTTCTATAGACTCCCTTCAAGATATTATGGATCTAGTGGTTGATTATGACACCAGGTACCACAAAAAAGTCAAGGAAAAGTCTTCCCATCAAAAACAACCTAAACAGCAAAATTCCTCTCAATCCCAAGCCAGTCCCTTCCAGTCTGACAAGGGCAAAGGAAAGGCTAAGAAGAAAGACAAATCTTCACAGCATCAATCTTCCCAAACCAAAACTACCTTGGACTTAGGTCCTGAGGGCAACCTCAAGGCTGAAGAAAAAGCAAGAAGGGAAAAGGAGGGACTATGTATGTATTGCAGAGGGAAGAACAAGACAGAGGACTTTAAAAAGAAGCCTGCCTCAAACACTTCCTCCAACACCAACTCTTCCTCTACCTTCAAGCCAAAAAAAACTTGGTGGTTTTCCTGCTGTACTCAGGGATTATCACCCTACCAATGTTAGGGTAAAAGAGATAAAAAAAAACTACCCTGACCAACTCTTAAGGCTTAAGTTTTATTCTCCTTCACCAGGACTTGAGTTATGGTGTTTTCATTGATTCAGGTTCTACTAAATCAGTTATGGCTAATACTATGATTCCAAAGTTTTCATTACAGCCCATTCTCTTGGGAAAACCAATTCCTCTTTTCAATTTCAGTCCAAAGGTCACCCTCTCAACTAATTACCCAAAGGCAACTTGGGTGGTCTCTCTTCCCTTTTTTTCAAGCTATGAATGGGAACTCCTCCTTGTCAAAAAACCCCTCTCAGAAGATCTAATCCTGGGAATTGATTTCCTCCACCATTGGAATCCTGAAGTAAACTGGCAGATGGGGCTGATCACCCCAAGAAACCAGCCAACTGACAGACTTCCCCCTCAATCTGTTGAACTCAACATGGCCTACCTACCTTCAAACCGCTTCCCCTCTACCTTGCCTCTGGTGCTGCAGTCCATCACATTCCCCTCCACTTCAGAAACCTTTCATCCTCAACACTCTATCCCATTCCCATTGAGTTCAACAATTTCCCACCTTGCTTGGATATTCACTGACCCTTTGACCATTCATCTAGAGGAGGAACCTAGGGATTAATCCTTTCACATAATGCAATTGGTTACTCCTTCTAATATTTCTGTTATTCCCCATAACAATATTTCAGCTTTCTGGGATGAGTTTGATATTGATGAAGACCCTGAAAAAATAGAAACTGTTTTGTAAACGTTTCCTGCTGATTACCATTCTTTCCTATATTTCTTCTCTAAAGTTAAAGTAGATTAACTTCCTCCTCACCGCGCTTGAAACCACCATATCACATTGGAAGGACCACTACCTCCAGTTGGGCCCATCTATTTGCTATCTAAAAGTGAAAAGTCAACCCTAAACGCCTACATAGCAGAGAATGTAGAGAAAGGTTTCATCCGCTCCAGCACTTCAAGCACTTGAGCACCTGTTCTTTTTGTCAAAAAGAAGGATGGGAGTTTGCGGTTGTGTGTTGACTATTGAAAACTTAACCCTGTCACCAGGAAGAACCACTACCCCCTTCCTCCAACAACTTTCTTACTGACTGTCTTTTGAGGTTCTTCTATCTTCACCAAAATTGACCTCATAGGCGCCTAAAACTTACTGCGCATCAAGGAAAGAGATGAAAACTTAAAAGCATGCAGATCTCAGTTTGGATGCTATGAATACCTGTTCATGCCCTTTGGGATGAACAATGCCCCAGCTTCTTTCAAAAACCTTATCAATGACATCTTTTCTTATCTCCTCACAGTCTATGTGGTGATTAACCTTGACAACATCCCTATTTTCTCAAAAAACTTACAGGAACACACCCCTCATGTGTGTGAAGTACTGACCAGACTCAGAAAGCATAAGGTATATGCAAAGGCCTCAAAATGCGACGTCCATGCACCTTCTGTGTACTAAATAGGCTCTGTGGTCTCAGAGGATGATATCTTTATGGAAAAAAACAAAGTCAAGACCATCCTTGCCTGGCCTACTCCTTCAAACAGAAAAGCCTTGCAGTCTTTCCTTGGGTTTGCTAACTTCTATCCCAGGTTTAAAGAACTACTCCAAAAAGGTCTCACACCTCACCTATATTCCTGGGAAAAGCTCCCCTTTCAACCTCACTGTTGAAGCCTTGAAACAATTCAAAAACATAAAGCAAGCTTTCACTCAGGCCCCAGTCCTTTGCCATTTTGATCAGCTCCTGAGAAACTATGTTGAAACTGATGCCAGCAACTATGCCCTGGGTGAAGTTCTGCACCAGGTGGCTGCTAATAAGACTAAACACCCTATTGCCTTTGACAGCAGGAAAATGTTGAGTGCTAAGCTCAACTATGAAATCCATGACAAAGAACTCCTTGCTTTGGACTTTGCTCTCCAGAAATGGCCTTCCTACCTCTTGAGTGTTACTGACCCCTTTTAAGTTCTAACTGATCATTCCTCTTTGAAGTATTTTATTTTTTCTAAGGTCCTTACTAGAAGACAGGCCAGTTGGGCGGAATCACTCTCTGAATTCAATTTTACGATCACTTACAGGCCTGGCAAATTTTCAACCATCCCAGATATCATGTCACGTCGGGAAAAGGAGTATCTATTGGGGAGAATGCCAGATTCTGAAAATAATCCTGGTAATTTTCAACAGCTTCTGAAACAATATGAAGTGGAAGATTCTACACTCTTTTTTCTTGCTGCTAATAAACTTGACAATCAACTGAGTGAATTGAATTCTGGTCAAGAAGCAGACGATTTATTCCAAGGAATCATTAAAATATTGAATAAGAATGAAGAAGTAAATGATTATTTCTTAGAAACCTTTAATGGCTTACTCCTGTTCCAAGGTAAAGTGGTCTTACCTAACCAAGCTAACCATCTTGAAAAAAACTCTACAAAAGACATGATTCCCCTCTTGCAGGTCACCCTGGCCAAAAGAAGAGTCTAAACCTTGTCAAGAGATCATTCTCCTGGAATGGAATGTCAAAAGATGACAAGAACTATGTTTCAAAACAGCTGGTACACTGACTCCAGTAGTCCTTTCTAACCTTTTCATCAGTCATTTCTTCTCTAAACATTGCCTACCTGCTGACATCATAAGTGACCAAGGCTCCTTATTCATCTCTTCTTTCTGGAAAGCACTTTGTGAAAAATTACAGATCCAAAGGTGATGAAATTTGAACAGGTCACCAAGACCAGGCTGAATGTATTTTGACAAAAGTTTAAAGTAATCAGTATAGAATCTGATAAAGAAATGAAATACAAAAACAACCAACAAGATAACACTGGTGGAAAGTCTGAAATTGAGATATGAGATTAAGCTTGAGGAATACGGCCTGATTGAGGAGTGACTACGTCAGTTGAGATGATGCAATAGAAGAGATTAAGCGCCTTGAATAACTGAGAAAAGAACAGAGTGAGTGAGATGAGCAAGAAGTTGAGACTGTTGCTCTGAACCTCTTACTTGTTAAACTGGCTGCTTGACTTGTTTGCGTGCTTGAAGATGATAGTCGATATTGATGGTTGATATCTTGTGGATTTGTATAAGTTGGTTTGATTGACTTTGGTCTTGAGATTGTTGATTTGAGTTTCATCAAGTTGAGTTGCTTGAGTTGGTGGATTGGTGGATTTGAGTTGGTTGACATTTGAAATGATCTGCAATTAGTAACAAAGTGAAGCCGGGATAGAGACTCGCGGGTGGTGACTGAATATGGAGTATCCACAGTCACTCTGACTGTAGCAGATCATCGCAGAGCAGGCAGAATCATATGTGTGAAAGAAATAAAACAAAAAGAAGAATAAAATGAAAATATAGAAAACAGAAACAAAAATTAACGTGCAGAGCAGCACAACAGCAGATTAATACTGAAAAATTTTACACGCCCCCGCAACTTCTCAATCAGTGAACGATAGAACTGAATGTGTTGATCAATATAATTTTCAAGGTTTTATTGGCCGCTTGTTAGCGCATCAGCACTCATCTAGGGAGATGGAATAAATTTAACATCTATGAGCCCAGCTTTGAAGTCACTTCAAAGGCTCTTGGTTTTTATATCTATGTGTTTGGCCTTTGAGAATGACCCAAATTTCTTGATTTTATCATCAAGTCCTTTGTTATCAATTAAGTGAAGAGGGCACTTGAATTTGAGGCGATAAATGTCTTTGATCAGTCTCTGTAGCCAGCGGGCTTCTAGATGGCAGCTTGAAAGATAGACGCATTCTGATTCAGTCAACGAGTGCGTGATAGATTGCTGAAGTTTGCTGTTCCAGTACAACGGACTCCCTTTGAAGGTACAAATGAATCCGCTCTGCGAGATACGGGTTTCTGGATCATCTGCCCATGTTGCATTGCTGAAACATACCAGTGGATCAGTGATTGACCAAGGACCAATTTTCAGGGTCAGATTTTTGGTACCGGATAGATAACGCCAGACATGTATTACTTCTTGCCAATGACTTAGGCCTGGCCGTTTGGAGTGTCTTGCTAAGCTAGATACAGCAAAGCTGATATCCGGACATGCCAGGCAAGCAATGAAGTTTAATCTTCCTATTGGAGAGCAATAATTCATGTTTAGAGCCAAGAATTTTGCGTGATCGTCATCGTCGGAAGTCTTGAGATTGAGGCCCAGTGTGAGGGGTCTGGAGACTGGCTTGCAATCGATCAAATTCATTTGGCTGAGTCCTTTTTCAATGTGTAGGGGTAAGGATAGATGAATTAAGCCATCGTTTTGCACCACCTTCATACCAAGGAGCGTGTTGGGAGGATGAGCAGAAGAATTTTTGAACCTACCAAGAAAGCTTTCTTCGAATTGTTTGGTGTTGCCTGTCACAATCAAATCATCTACATGAAAGAATACAACCGTCACCTTATCTTCCCCTACGTAGAAGCATGGATTGCAATTGGATTCTTTGAAACCTTGACTTTTTATCCAATTGCTTAGCATTATATACCAATTCCGCGGCGCTTGTTTGAGACCATATAGTGATTTATTGAGCTTCAAATACTTTGATTTTCTGTTGCATCCGTACGGAGTTTTAATAAAAACCTGTTTGTTGAGTCTGGAGTGAAGGAAGGCACCCTTTACATTGAGTTGAAGAATATCCAGTTTTCTATCCGCTGCATAGGTCAGGAGACCCCTTAGAGATGCGACCTTACCAGTTGGAGCATATGTGTTGAGATAGTTGAGGCCATACCTCTGATTAAAACCTTGAATGCATAGCCGCGTTTTTAAGATAGGAGCTTCACCATGAGTGTTGATTTTGATTTTGAACACCGGAACTGTGTTGAGAGGGTTGGTGACAACGCTTTTGTCGGCGTCCTCCCAAACACCTTGATCCTCTATTGTTTTAAATTCTTTCATGGCTGATTCCTTCCATTCTGGAATTTTCATTGCTTCTTCAAGAGTGGTTGGCAATCTGTTAGCTGCAAAACCGTATCTATTGGGTTTAACCAGGGTTTGTCTATCCCTGAGATAAGGTCAAAGTTTCTCTTCTAATATTGTGTCAGATCCAGTCTCCAAATCTGACTTGTCTTTCACAATTACAGGAGATTTGAGTTTGTCTGTTGTTGAGTTGTTGGCTGGATCGTCAGTTGCAGAATTGGGTGATCTTCTTGATTGAGTCATTTTCGGTTCAGTAACATCTGAATTGAACTCATCCGTCTCCATCAAAACCTTGATGGGATTTTGAGAGTTGAAGATAACATGTTTAGTGTCTAATATTTTGCCATAGACGTTCATGACCTTGTAGGATAAGAGTGAAGGGTTGAATCCGACCAGAATTGCTGGCGCACCTTTCTTGTCAAAATTTGACTTAATGTCAGTAGAGTTGAGTCGATAAGTCACTGGAGTTCCAATAGGTTGGATGTAACCAGGTGGTAAATCTTTTTTATGCATTAATAACCACGGTAATACTCCATCCTTCTCCTTCTGTATTTCGTTGAGCATTAGGCAGGAGCTGCGTACAACTTCATGCCATAACAACTTTGGCAAAACGGCGTCTGAGATGATTGCTCTAGCTGATTCAACAACTGTTCTGTTTTCCCTTTCTACTCTTCCGGTGTGTTGTGAGTGATAAGGTTCACTTACAATCTGATTGATGTTTTGGTATTGATAAAAGTTCTGAAGTTTGGTGTTAACAAATTCTCCACCCCCGTCAGAGCAAACTTTGGCAGGATAGAAGCCGGTTTTTCAATGTTGATTTTCAATGATGAAGATGATTGTATACACTGCATTGTTCTTAGCGCGCAGCGGAAAACAAGCTATAAAGCCTGAGTGTGAGTCAATCAGGTTAAGAATGTATCAAAACCCTCCTTTTGACATTGGATTTATTGGACCCATCAGATCAATGTGGATTCTTTTGAACAATTTATTTGCTGTTTGTTGTTGACTATTGAATGGTTTTCGAGTGATTTTTGACTTGTCACAGCTGAAGAATTCAAATTTGTGCTTTTGGTCTGCAGGAATCGTCACTTTGAGATATCTTTCCATCCTGTCAATGCTTGCATGACCCAGAGATCTGTGCATTTGAAGGAGTTTGGCACTCGATTAGTAGGCTTGTTTAGGTTTGGTTGACATGTCAATTATGAATAGATTATTGATGATTTGTCCAGAGATAATAACCTTTCCTTGCAACAATAGGTAAAACATGCTAGGTTGCAGTTTTGAGTCAAAGGATAGGGAAGAACCTTGAGTCATCAGGGCACCAAGTGAAATCAGATTGATAGTTTATTCAGGAACCCAGGTGGCGTTTGATAGGATTAAAATTGCATCTTTGGTTGACAAAGCAACCTTACCCGTTCCTTCAATTAGAAAGGCCGCATCCTTCTTGCCTGTTTGAATAAGTTTGTTTCAATCACTGATAGACAGATCTATGAATGCCTGCTGGTCTACTATCATGTGCACAGAGCACCCAGAATCTAGAATGAAACTTTTTGACATCTGCTTATTGCCAATTGATTTCCCGTCGCAGAAGAACAAGTAGAAGTGAGGTTTGTTTGTGGTTTTTGATTTTGCCTTCTTCGCTTGATTGTGTATTTTTGAGGGTTTTAACTCGGGAAATTTGAACCAGCAAGAACTGGCTGGGTGTGAAGTAACTGCAGGATTATGTTTTCCATTTCCGCACCTTGGGCCTCTGTACAGCGCTATATTTGTAGGTTCAACGTTTTTGGCTTGAGCCATCGCCTTGTTTTTATGTTGAATGAGGTGATTAAGTACCGTATCAATCTTCATGTCGGAGGTCGAGTGCATTATTTGTGACATCATATCTTGCATGTTTGAGGGAAATTTGAAAAGAACTAGATATGCAACAATGTCCGATGGCAAGTCAATCCCTACTTCAGACATTTTTTTCAAATACACCTTTACTGCAGTGACAAACATCTTGATGTTGGTGTCCATTGAAAGATGAAGAAATCCGTTAAAAACCCTAGCTTGGTTTGCGGACTGAGAGGAAGCAAAGTTCAATTGAGTTAAAAGCCAGATAAGCTTGGCATCATCCTTGTTGACGTCGTCTATAACATTATTGTATGTATTTGAATCAAGCTTAGCAATGATGTGTGCAACAAATTCTTGATTCAGTTATTCATCAAGTCGCCTTAGATTGTCAGGATCACTCATTATCTTGAAGATTCCACATAATTTGAATAATTTTTTGAACTTCTTTCGCCACATACTATAGTTTTCAGCCATAAGTAGCGGTTTTGACTCTATCAATGATTTGATGGCTAAAGATCTGTAGTTCATACTCAATTCCCCCCCAGGTCCTGGCGTCGTAGAAGGCCCCAGTTGTTCCATGTCAATCGGCGCGGGCTTTTAACCGTGATGAAATTTGAACAGGTCACCAAGACCAGGCTGAATGTATTTTGACAAAAGTTTAAAGTAATAACTATAGAATCTGAGACAGAAATGAAATAGAAAAACAACCAAAAAGATAACACTTGTGGAAAGTCTGAAATTGAGATATGAGATTAAGCTTGAGTAATACGGCCAGATTGAGGAGTGACTACGCCAGTTGAGATGATGCAATAAAAGAGATTAAGCGCCTTGAATAACTGAGAAAAGAACAGAGTGAGTGAGATGAGCGAGAAGTTGAGAATGTTGCTCTGAACCTCTTACTTGTTAAACTGGCTGCTTGACTTGTTTGCGTGCTTGAAGATGATAGTCGATATCAATGGTTGATATCTTGTGGATTCATATAAGTTGGTTTGATTGACTTTGGTATTGAGATTATTGATTTAAGTTTCATCAAGTTGAGTTGCTTGAGTTGGTGGATTGGTGGATTGGAGTTGGTTGACATTTGAAATGATCCGCAATTAGTAACAAAGTGAAGCCGGGATAGAGAATCGCGTGTGGTGACTGAATATGGAGTATCCACAGTCACTCTGACTATAGCAGATCATCGCAGAGCAGGCAGAATCATATGTGTGAAAGAAATAAAACAAAAAGAAGAATAAAATGAAAATATAGAAAACAGACACAACAAGTAACGTGCAGAGCAGCACAAAAGCAGATTAATACTGAAAAATTTAACAAAAGGAATCTATCCACAGCTTACCACCCAGAAAAAGATGGTCAAAATGAAAGAGTCAATCAAGTCCCAGAGCAATATCTTTGAATGTACATCAGCTATCACCAGGAAAACTGGGATACTTGGCTCCCCTTGGCAGAATTCTCCTTCAACAACAGTTTTTAATCTTCTATCCAGAAAGACCCTTCTTCACCCTTTATGGAAGGCAACCCAGCTTTGAATTCCTGAATTTTTTGGATGACCAACCTGCTAGTCACTACTTTGATAATATTCAGAAGAACCAGGTTCAGCTAAAGAAAGAATTAAAATAGTCTATGGATAATTATAAGTACTATGCTGACCTTAATAGGAAAGATATTCCAAAAGGTATTAACCCTGGGAATAAAGTTTGTTTCTATGAAAAGAATATCAATACTAACAGACATTCCAAGTTTCTCTTTGAGGGTTGGTTAGGGCCTTTTCTCATTACTGACAAAATAGGGTCTCACGTTTTCAAACTCCAACTCCCTGATCAATTTGTAAGAGATTCGAGAAGAGATTCAATAGCGCTCACTGTGAATAATCAATCAATAGAGTATTGCATGAACCCCTCCATCCAATCCAGAGCCTTCATAGATCTAGAGATTTTACTCGGCTTGACTTTCTAGTTTGGATTCATCATTTTCCTTTATCTTTCTTCTTAATTCTATTTTCCATTTACCATTCCTGTCAATCCACTGGTCCATCATTGTCCATCATCCCTAAACAATCAAATACCTCAAAACTCAAACAATAAAAAGATTGTCAGATGACCTTTAACACCATTGGTACAAAGATTTGGTTTGATCTCAAGTCATTCCCGACTAACCTTCTCCATTGACCAGAAATTGACACAAATCCAGATTCCTTCCATCCCATCAACTTGGTCATCACCTCACCGTCATCTCCAAACACTCCACCACCTAGTCTCCTTGAATGTCCTACCTCCTTATTCAACAAGGTTCCTAGGTCTCAAGCCTTCAACACCCATGTTGGTTGTTTTTCATGTTCATTTAGTTCTTTCCTTTCTTCACATCCTTGTGCTCACTCTTGCTCTCACTCTTGCTTGAACACATTGAATGACATGAAAAAATCCAGTGGTCCTGGTTTTTAGCTCAAATTCATTCACAATTGTCCTCCATCCACCCTGTTTTCCACGCTTCACTCCTCAAACCATACACCCTGGAAAAAAGCTCTCCCAACCATCAACCACCCCCAGAACCAGTGGAAATTGTTGGCCATGAAGAATGGGAAGTATCTCAAATCCTGGACTACAAGATCAGGCGTGGAAAACTCCTCTACTTAGTCAAATTTAAAGGTTTTTTCAAAGACTCCAAAAGAACCTCATGGGAACCAGTGTACAACCTCACCAACTGTTCAGCCCTACTTCATGATTTTCACTCCCTTTACCCTTCCAAACCCAGACCCTCATAACCATCATCTACTTTATTCCAAATCAAATTCCTTTCTTCTCCACAAGTCTCAAATGTACTCCATCTCTCTCAAAAGAATAAATAAATTAAGCCTATCTCTATTCAATCAATCCACATCAAAAAAAATTCCATCTACCACTTTTTCTCAATATTATCAATGAAATCAGTAATCCTACCTACCCAAATGCTAGCCAACTTTATCTTCCTACTTTCATATTCTTCTCTATCCTTGGAAGTAGCCCCCAATTCATAAGTCACCTCCAAAAAATATAAAAAGTCTTCCAGCTCTTCAAATACTTCCTTCTTTGCATCCTTCTTTTCCTTCTTCTCCTCTACTTCTTCACCACTATTTAAACTCCATCTAAAAATGGCATTTATTCTGGAATCTTTTGAAAAACTTCCAAGCCGCCTTTAAATCTTCTTCAAGTCTCCAACTGGATCATCTTCAGGAGTGTGCATTGGCCAGACCGCCTTCCCTCCAGAGAAAGCATAGAAACCAATATCCCCCTTGGTCACCTTTTTATAACCACCTATGGCCCCATCCTCAGCCAGCAATCTTCCAACCAACTCTCCAACAGACTGAGTTCCAGGGTAATCATCTTCCAGCTCTATCACCTCTTTACCCTTTCCTTTATCCTTCTCCACTATTTCTTCTTCTTATTCCTCTTCCTCTTCTTCTTCTTCCTGATCTTCTTCTTCTTCTTCTCCCTCTTCATTATCCTCCTCATGATTGGGTTCTCCAGGAGCATCTTCATCCTCATCCTCCTCTCTTCCCACTGCAAAATCCTCTTCAGCTTCAAATGGTTTGATTTTGGCTTTGAAAAAGGTGGCAGTGGCTTTGACAGGCTGTTTCTGGTGATTCAAAGAATACTTGAATTTCAAACTTTGACATCCTTTTGACGCTTCAAAGCCTCTTCAACTCCCTCTCCCCTACTTTGAACATGCTTTGAACGGATCACCAAGGTTTAGACAGTCCTTCAACAAGGTTTGGTTGCTTTGAGCAAGCTGCATCAAACTATGACAGGTTTGAACTTTGATTATTGAACTTTGACCAATCTGATTTGAACTTTTTGACCTTTGAACCATCTTTCTTTGAAATTTTTAAACTTTGACCAATTGCACAATACTTTGACTTGCTTCAACCAACTTTGACTGGTCCAATTTAGCTTTGAAAAGGGTTTTACTTGCCTTCTCCGGCCTTGGTGTCCTTGAGCAAACGAATTGATGACAAGAATGGGGTCCCCCAACAAATTTCCATTGCCTTCAAACTTTTTGCCTCCTTCTTCAATGTTGTAAGACTCCAAATGGGGCTAAGGTGCAGGCAGTTCTGTGGAGGGAAAAGGTGCTGTTTAGGCTGCCCTCCTAAGAGTTACAATAATATTCAAATTTAAACAGAATCAAGATCCAGGAAATTGTAAATAAGAAATCAATGTAAAGTATGAGTTTGGGAATAGTCAGTAGCAATGGAATCAACACTATCTGAGCCAAGATGTTGCATGGAAAGACTTGAAAAAATAAGTCAAATTTTTTTTCAGGCTTAAATGAAACAAGGAAGTTTTAATTAACAAGGCCCACAAGCTAAAAAATCTGGTTTTTGGCAGAAGATTAGGAAAGATCAGATCAATCGCAACCAACCTCCAGGTTCTCAATGAACCTTCACAACTTTCCGCAATTAAGCGTTTGAAGGTTAACAGATAACTGTGGTTGGCTAAACAGAACAAAAGCAATTTGTTTATGAAGCTCTAGAAGCAAATAAATAACAGATTCAAACAAGAATGACCCAACACTTCTCAAGGAACTCAAGAGTAGAGTGGCGGAATTCAACTTTTAAAGAATAAAGGGAGGTCTAACACTCCAGGTTTCAAGCTTAAAGAAGTCTCTCAGTCAAACGTGACTGGATCCGGAAAGATGATCAGGGAAGGATCCAACCAGTATGGTCGGAAAAAGGGATCAAGAGTGGTATAACACACTCAAGAAGTCCAGCAAAGAAAATTCTCTTCAACCAGCAATGCTATGGTTGGTCATAAGGATTAAGGTAAAATATGTATGGATCAAGGTTTGAGTATGGACGCTCAAAGGATCAAGGGGAAATCATAAGATATACAAAGCACACAAGTTGCAGATGAAGGGAAAGAGGCCCTCAGGAATGATTAGATTATTGATTACTGTATGGGATGGATGATATGAGATGATCCTCCAAAAAGGCAGGGGAGAGCCCCTCCTTTTATAGACCAGAGGCCTGTAGACTACTTACAAGAGATACTTACAAATGAGTGCGGAATTTTTTTTTTTTTTTTTTTACATGCAGGATAATAAAAAAGAAAATCAAACAATATCAAAAAAAATTATTGGGACATGTGAAAAAAGGATAACAGTAAGGAGACCAGCCCGCATCACGGATATAAGCGGGCAGGGGATGGACATTTTCAGAATTGTGGATGAGATTTGATGGGCTGGCAAGCAGCCATGGTGACGGTGATGATGGCAGAATGATTGGTGGGCGGATTGAGGTTGTCAATGAGAGTGGCCGAGGTGCAGGCATCACCAGATGACTTTTGCTGCAAGCATTGGAGGTGTCAATGGTTCTGACGGATGACTGCTGGCAATGGGTTTGACCGGCCTTGATTGCAGTCAGCCAAGGGAGAATTGATGAAGTTGGTGCAAAGTCACCAACAGCCGCAAGCAAATCTTGAGGTCATCAGTTTGTGGCGGTGAAAAGGTTCCAACCGCAGCAAGTGGAAATGCCAGTTTGCGGGTTTCAGAGAGGGATTGGGCAGAGGATTGGATGGGGAGTTGGGAGAGCACCAACTGACCAATTGAGATCTGTGAGAAGGTGGTGATGATGGTTGGAGAGGGTATTGGTTGGATCAGCTTCCCAAAAAACAATTTAGATGAGATTGGTCATGGGAACGACCAATTGGGTCAGGTGACATGGATTAATTCCAATGACCAATCTGATGCAGGCAATCAGATAAATGATGATGGGGGGCTGGTCATGAGGTCACCAACAACCACAAGAGTTGCTTGTGGTCATTGGTGAATGGCTGCAAGGATGCATTGACTAATCAAGGGTTGGGGGCCAATGAGGTTGAGAGATCCATTCAGGAGGATGATTGGATGGTGGTGATGAGTTTAGGAGGGGATGGCCAATTTCAATGCCAGCAAGGGTTGAGCCAAGCCAAGCCAGTCTTGCCCACACACTTGGCAAAAATGGACTGGAGGATGAGGGTGGGGCAAGAGGGACTTGAGCACCGGGAAAAGGGGTCCAGACACCTGAGAGATCCTCCTAGAAAACTAAGAGAAGGGAAGGCTGGGAACTGAAAACTAAAGTGGGAAATCATTCCAGAAAAGATTTTTTTTTGAAATTGTATTGATGGATAAGGAAATGTAGAAAATTTCAAAAATTTCCATGATCTGTCATTTGTCCCAGATTGATCACAACATCTCTTGCAAACTTACAGGCTTTCCCTAGTCTGCACCTTGAACTTGAATATTCAAGGAGAAGGAGAAATACAAGGAAATTGAAGGGAAGATTAGCCATTTCTTGATCTTGAGAGGGATGGAAGAGCTGAAAAATATCTTGATCCATCCAAAAGAGCCCTAGAAGAGGCAGAGATAAAATACAGTAGGCGTCCCAGGTGCTTACTTATGTGGCATACAGTAGATTTTACAACAAAAATGCAGCAAATAAACCTTGTGGTGCACAATTGGGAGGACTTACTTCTGACATAAGTTGCCTCCACTACACTGAAACTTGTTAAATTGATCAGCAGAGAACCTTCTGGCAAGTTGAGTACCATCCAGATCCTTCCAAAAATAAGATACACCTCTAACTTGGAGAACCACCCAATAAGGACTATTCCAACAATTTGAGAAAAGCTTGCCCCACTGGGTCTCCAAAGATCAATTATAAGCTAAAAATAGATCACCAGGGTTAAGAGAGTCCCTGATTCAATTGTAGTGCTTTTCCTCCCAATATTGAACTGATTTTGCTCTGGACTCCATCATTTTCTCACAAGCTTCATCACAAACATCTTCACTTTGCTCCAGTTGCTTGGATCTAGAAACTAATTGCTCAGTAGTTGAGGACACTTTGTCCCAAGGGATACCCAAGAAAGATTGCATTTCCAGATCCAAAGGAAAACTGCTCTTTGGCCAAAGATTATTTCATTAGGTGAGTATCCGGTAGTCCTTTTGGTTGAGATTTGATCAGAGAAGAGAACAAGAGGAAGGAATTTGAAACAATTCTTGCCACCTTCACCAGTAACCTTAACAAGTGCAGCCTTCAAAGGAGCATGTCCTTGTTCCACCATTCCATGGCCTTCAAGATAATAAGGAGTAGTAACTCTATGTTTTCCAGGATGAGAGGGGATCATTTCCAAAACTTTGCCACCAAATCCAGAGCCACCATTTGTAGAGTAAGATTGAGCCAGGCCATAACGCATTGTCCAGGTCTCATAGAGAAAGGCTGCCACTCATTCAGAGCTAAGATTCTTAAGAAATTTTGCTTCAGCCCATCCATAAAAATGATCTCTAGCAACAATGAGGTACATAGCATCAACTGCCTTAATATGCACCACATCCATAGCAATCCTTCCAAAGATAGTGGACTCCCCAGTAGGATAAAAAATTTTAGCTGGATGCCTAAGATCATGTTTTTGACAAACTTCACAACTCTTTCACCATTGACAGACAGATTTTTTCAGAGATGGCCACAAGAATTGTTTGGATAGTTTTCAATAAGTTTTGGTTTCCCCACAATGAACAAGAACTTCATGGAGAATTTAAAGGATATAATCTTGTTAAGAAGCAATAGTAACAACAATAAGAGCTCAAGGATTCCCTGTTTTCATAAGCCTAGAGCCTTGGAAAAAGAAACTAGAGGAATTTCTTTTAAGATATTTAAATTGTTTATCACAGAGATCAGGAGTTTCTTGAAGAGTAAAAATTTACTGCTCTAGTTTAAGCGAGAAACCTTGTTAATAGTCATAATAAACTTGAGAAGAGAAATAGAAGACAGGTTGGATTAAAGTTTCTTCCTCATCAAAATTGGTTCAAACATCAGATTCATTGTCTCCAAGAGGTTTTCAAGATAAACCATCAGGCATAGTGAAAGATTTCCCAGGCCTGTGAACAACATCAAAAGAAAAAAGCTGGATAAAGGCCACACAAAAATTCATAGGAGCATTGATCATTTCAACAATGGATTTAGAATCAACTTGTAGTTCAAAGTGTTTTCCCAGAAAACGGTTTGAAGTTTCTACATCATTCCAGACACAACACAAAGTTCAAATTTGGCCTGAGAGTACCCAGACTCTAAATCTGAAAATAGCAAAGATTCATAAAGTGCAGCACAGTCCCAACCATTTTCATCTTCCTGAGTAAGAACAGCCCCAACAGATTGTTAACTAGAATTGATAGCCAGCTTGATCTTGCCACCCCCAGGTCCATAGGAGATCTTTTTCAAGACTATGTCTTTTCCAACCATCATTTTGAGAAACTGAAAAGAATTTTGAAAATCTTGGGTCCAAATCCATTCAGCATCTTTCCTGGTCAGACGACTTAATGGTGCACATAGTTTGGATAAGGATGTGATAAAGATTCTAACATAAGTGACAAAAACTAGGGAGCCCCTAACTTAGTGAGATTGATTTGGGTAGGTCAACAGATGATCTTGTTGACTTTGGCTGGTTCCATCCTTCTTCCTTCCTTGCAGACAAATGAAACTGAAGAGATTGGTCTTATGATTCCAGAACTAAAAAAATTCTAACAACACAATGACAATTTATAAATAAGAGACAGTCACAACAATTAAACTGTGAGTGAAACAGAGAATGAGAATGGTAGAGAGAATCAACCAATGAAATTGAAGAAATGAATCATACCCCCCAGAGATGAAGAATTAGTGTTGAGATGACTGAGATGAGAACACTGGATGAATGAAGAGAGATAGCTAGGAAGGATGAGAGGACTAAAGCGGAAGATGAGTAAGTGTCGATCTTGGGTCCTTTTCGGATAAGATTCTCACCAGATGAAAGCGAGTGAGGGTGAATGCCTTCAACAAGCAAGCGAGTAGAATCTTTGTAGTGGTCTTGAGTGTACTTGATAGATGACAATTAGAGCTGCGGAAAATTCATAGTTGTAGTGGTCTTGAGTGGACTTGATAGATGACAATTAGAATGGCAGAAGATAAGTTTTAGATGATAAGGTAAAAGAGGAGCGGAGATGAGGTGAGGAGAAAGGAGCAGTCAAAGGAGAGAAGAAAGAGAGCGGGAAAGTGTGTGTCATCCATAAGACATGGGAGTGATATTGAACAGATCAAGCTCCCCCAGGTGAAATTTTGCATGATTTTTCAACACCCCTTGTTGTCTGATGAGAATTGAGCCAAAAAACACCTTTTTGCAAGATTCTTAAGGGAAAGGAAGGTTGACAATTTTCTGGGAGCGTCCGCCACCATTTGAGTAGTTGGTATGAGTTTGACAGAGATTTTTTTTTTGGAGTATAGGTTCCAAAGGAATTTCATTTTTATGTCAATTTCTTTTGTTTTTGAGTTCAAACCAAAGTGTTTGAGCTTATCAAGAAGGCCTTTTTTGTCAATGTGAAAAGTGGTAGGACTGATGGATGAGTTCCAAATTTCTGAGATCATGGTGGTAAGCCAGAGATTTTCCTGCACCCTGTCTGAGAGAGCTGATAGTTCCAATATGGTTGAGGACATATGAATTTCGCGCTGTTTTTTGATGCCCCACAATACAGGACAATTTAGCCAGAAGGCAATATTGCCGCATTGAGATATACAGGTGATGGGATCATCTGCCCATTTGGCGTTGGTGTAAAATTGCACAGTGCAAAGGTTTGAGTTGGGGTGGAGAGTCAATGAAATGTCCTTGGTTCCCTTCAGGTATTTCCAAAATTGAACCACCTCTTTCCAGTGGTTAATTCCAGGTTTGTGTTTATATTGAGACAGAATAGATACCGCCATGGACAATTCAGGACTAGTTTGGCAGGGTAAATAATTCAGCATACCGGTGAAAGATTGGTAGTTGATTCCTAACTTGGAGAACTTGTCTTGTTCTTGTAGAGACGCCAGGGTTAGATGGATGTGAGGAGTAAGAGGAATGTTCACAGGTTTGCAGTTGGTCAAATCAAGGAGCTGAAGTCCTTTATTGATGAGAGAGTGTTGACTTAGTGAAATGTAGTGTTTGTCAACAGACACATCCATTCCAAGCAAGGCGTAAGGATTGTGAGCTGAAGACTTGGGGAATTGTTGAAGAAGGTATTTCTCAAAGACCTCGGTTTGTCCCACAACTATAAAATCATCAATGTGAAAGAAAATGAAGGAGTTTAAGTCTTTATGGACAAAGACACAGGCGTCAGCGGTAGATTGATGGTATTCAAGATTGATGAACCACGTGGTAAGTGTTTCATACCAATTTTCAGGAGATTGTTTTAAGCCGTAGAGAGATTTTTTCAGCTTGAGGAAGGATGCCTTTTGATGAGATTCTTTTGGAGTCTTGATAAATATATCTTCTTCAAGGGAAGCAAAAAGAAAGGTGCTTTTTAAATCAAACTGTTGGATAGGAAGATTTTTGTTGAGATACAGGATCAGCAAGAGGAGGAGAGGTGGGAACTTGCCCGTAGGGGCAAAGGTGTCACCATATTCTAGGTTGGGTATCTGAGAGAAGCCTTGGACGCAAAGTCTTGCTTTAACCTTCTTGGAAGATGAGAGAGTAGCTGGTTTGAGTCAAGTTGCCCAGGTGGTGTGCAGATAATCACTGGGAGTATCAAATTGATCTTCCCAAACTTCATGAGCCTTGATGTTTTCCAATTTGGAACTCTTGGCCTTAGTAACCAGCAGTGGATCAAGAGACTCAGAGTGATAGGAATATTTGGTGGGTTTGATATTAGCAGTTTGCGTTCAAAGCACTCTGGCAGGGATGTCAACATTAGAAGACGGCTCCAAGATCAGATCCTGATTAGTGGTACTAACAACGTTGTCCTCTTCTGTGTTCAGGGGAACAGGAGTCAAGTTGGTAGGAATGATAAGTTTGTCTTTGTCTTTGTCTTCAAGAGATTTGAGATTGGAATCAATTGAGTACTCTAGTTGATTGAGGAACCACTTTTCAGAGGTTGACTTTGTTTTTATGTCCTTTGGTTTTTAGCTCAGAAACTGTACGTGTTTTGTGTCTAATATCTTGTTGGACATGTTGAGGAGTAGTGCTGGGGAGTAGCCAATTAGTTTTCCAAGTCCACCTGGGGCATGTCATTTGGATCCAGCTTCAGTGGGAGTCAGGGAATAGGAGACTGGATTTCCAATGGGTTTGAAATAAGACAGAGGAAGAGATTGATTTTTGAATATTTTGTAGGCGGATTTTTTTCTCTTTTGTGTAGGGATTTGATTGAAAGTGAGAGTAACTCCTGAAAGTACTTTGTTCCACAGATTGCTGGGAAGTTTTGAGTCTAGAAGGATGGTCCTAAGCGATTCTAGAATGGATCTGTTGAATTGTTCAGCAAGTCCGTTCTGCTGAGGAATATATGGATCTGAAAAGGTCTGATTGATCAGGTTCTTCCTGCAGAACAGTTCCATGCAGGAGTTTTTGAATTCTGTTCCTCGGTCCGAATTTATGATGAGAGGGTAATAACTGAAGCATTTAGCCTCCAATCTCAGGATCTCAACTAGGTAGGTCCTATGGAATCTTTTGTGGATATGGGAATAGCTTGACAGTATCGGGAGAAGGAATCCACTATAGTGAGAATGAACCGGTGACCGGCTCTGGAAGCAGGAAGCATACCAATGGTATCTAAATGTAGCTTGGAGAATGGTTTATCACTGGTATAATTTCTTGTCTTGAAGGATGATTTAGTGATCTTTGATAGCGCGCAGGATTGGCAGTCTGAGGTTTTCTTAACAGGCAAGCTAAACTTGTTCCTCAACCAATGATAACTGATGAATATACTCAGCAGATGACAGATAAGACTCATGAGAAGATAGCGAGAATTTCAAGAAAGGAATTTTGTTCTGATAAAAACCTTTCATTGCAAGCGCATTGTTGAGATAAAAAGAGATAGAGTCAAGATTTAAATCAACCAAGAACCCGTCCAGTATCAGTTTACAGAGCAACAAGTGATTAACGGTAAGCTTTGGAATGAAGAGAACCCTATTGAGATTGAGAGTACCGCCGTTGTACATCAGTCTGAGAGAGCCTTCTCCTTTGATTTCCAGGGATCTGAGTCCAGAGCTCATATCAATCAGTCCTCCTTTTTTTTTCCGTCTAGATTTGCAAAGAGTGAGGAGTCAGGATTCATGTGATTGGAAAGCCAGAATCAAGGATGAAAAGCAGGGAGTCAGAACAGAAGCGCAAGGGAGTGCTAACATAGGCTTGGGCCCAGGAGTTGTTCTTAGGTTGGAGATTAGGATATAGCATCCAGCATTTGTGCTCCGGATGGTTGGCCAGGGTGTTGTGTTTCTTTGTCTTACACTTGCCCGATGGATCTTTGAATAAGGAGGTGACTGGACCGGACAAGGAACCACCCTTCTCAGCGGAGGAATTGAAACGTTGTTCATTCAAGTGAATTTGCAAGTGATTAAGCACGGCTTCTGGAGTTATCTCAGAGGAGACCTTTGAGTGTGTAACTTGCTGCTTAATCACCTTGCAGGAGTTGGGTATTTTTCTGAGTACAATGTACACCAGCACGTCCTGAGGCAAGAGTATTCCAATATCCTGCATTTGGTTAATTCCGGCTTTAATATCCAGTATGAATGATTGGATGTTGCCTTCATTGAAGACAATATTTTTGAATAAGCTGTATATTCTGGCTCAATTAGCTGGTTGAGATGACAGAAAGTGGTTGAGTATGTCCTTCCAGAGAATCTTGGGGTTTTCTTCATTGGAAGAATTGACAATTGTGGTGTGAGTCAAGGGAGACAGTTTAGATATAAGAATCAAGACCAGCATAGTGTTGTCTTTTGAGTCAAGATTGGGTCCGTCCAAGGACATTGTGTCCATGAGATTAGCTAGGTTGAGCACAGTGTTCATTTGCGTACTCCAGGTCATAAATTGTCATCTGTTAGCAGAGGAATATCCTTGATTGTTGTTTTTAGGATTGTGGGATTGATGTCATCCATCTCAGAGGTAGTGACAGCTGGTTTTAGTTGGATAGACTTGGCATGTTTCATTTGTTAATCGTGATGAAACTGAAGAGATTGGTCTTATGATTCAAGAACTAAAAACCAGTCTGACAACACAATGAAAATGTATAAATAAGAGACAGTCACGAAAATTAAACTGTGAATGAAAAAGAGCATGAGAATGATAGAGAGAATCAACCAATGAAATTGAAGAAATGAATCATACCTCCCAGAGATGAAGAAGTAGTGTTGAGATGACTGAGATGAGAACACTGGATGAATGAAGAGAGGTAGCTAGGACGGATGAGAGGACTCAAGCGGAATATGAGTATGTGTTGATCTTGGGTTCTTTTTGGATCAGATTCTCACCAGATGAAAGAAAGTGAGGGTGAAAGCCTTGAACAAGCAAGCAAGTAGAATTGTTGTAGTGGTCTGGATTGGACTTGATAGATGACGATTAGAGCAGCGGAAAATTCATTGTCTTAGTGGTCTTGAGTGGACTGGATAGATGACGATTAGAGTGGGGGAAGATGAGTGTTAGATTGTAAGGTAAAAGAGGAGCGGAGATGAGGTGAGGAGAAAGGAGCAGTCAAAGGAGAGAAGAAAGAGAGAGGGAAAGTGTGTGTCATCCATAAGACATGGGAGTGATATTGAACAGATCAAGCTCCCCCAGGTGACAGTGCGCATGATTTTTCAACACAGACCACATGAACCACAATTTACAGATCAGGGACACAAGCAGCCAGTTTGGATCCAGAGACAGTAAGTCAGATTCCTTGATTCACAACAGAATACTTTCCAAAGTAGTAGCATATTCCCAGATAAAACAACAAATTGCTCAATTACAAGGCAAGAGCTCATTATCATAGTCAGAAAATGGACCTTTAATTCCACCATTTTAAATAAACATACCAGCATGATCAGGGATTTCATCCTGGATGATCCACATCATCTGAGTCTTATAGACTGCAAAAAAAATTGTGGCACCTTGAGGCAATTGATTAAGTTCAAATCAAACAAGAGGAGTATCAAAGGTAGTGAGGGGAAAGAAATGGGATGTAAGGATTTTTTTTCATAGCCACCCATAATTTCCTCTAGGCCATAGCAAGCTCTCCCAGAGAAAGATTCAACAAATTCTTCAGTGGCAGGAGGAATACCAGAGTCTTTAATAGTAACTTTATGAAGAGGTTGGAGATCATGAAGTATTCTAAGTGCACCATTACTCTTGAGGAAACAGAAGACAGGCCTGGAATAACTAGAGGTTGACTTCTTATATAGGCCAGTGCAAACTTGTTAATGGACCAACTTGATAAATTTTTCAACTTTAGCAGCAGCAATAGGAATCTTCTTCCTTTTCCAAGGATCATGTTCAACTACATGGATGATATAAGGGAGGCCATAGGATTCTTTCAAGAGACCTCTCTCTTCTTCACAGAAAGCAATAGACTTTTCCCTTAGAGATAAGACATTTTATATCAAATTTAACATTTCAGGAAGAAGCCATCCATCTGTACCAAAGATGACCACCCTCAGACTTTCTACAGTGACACAATGATTGGGCAGAAAAGGACCAGTAAGAGATTGAGAAAGACCACAGTAAGGATCATGAGATAATGGAGGATGCATGAGAGGAGGATTGAGGTTGAGAGGCAAAGGCTGGTTGACTTTTTGGACCTTCTTGGCAACTGGCTTATAAATGGTGGCAAATGAGAGAAGTTCTTGTTTCCTCCAGGAGTTTACCAGTGAGACTTGATCAAAAAAACGGAGTCCACGTTTCCACATTTTTGATTTCCAATATTCTGCAATATCCTCAAAGTGTGCCTTTTCCTTAAAGGTAGAACCAGGAGATAAAACCCGGCTCACATTTGTGGCACAAGTTAGGGTTTCAAAGATGATTGTAGAAGATTGCCCTGGCACTGCATAATTGGGAGGAGTTACTGGTACCCCAAATTGCCTCCACTGCAGCCCATATAACTCCATACCAAAACCCCCAAGAATAGAATTGAGATTAGGATCTACTTTAGACTCATTACGGAGATTCAAACCGGAACTGATAGAATATTGATCAGACCTAAGAGTACAAGGAAAAGAAGAAAAGACAGATCCAGAGAAAGAAGGAAAAGAAATATTTTTGGATTTTTCTATTTTGACATGTTTTTGATTTTTGATATTTTCTACTTTGGATGAAAAAGATGAAAAGAATGAAAAATAGGCTTAAGGGATGAGAGTTGACCCTTGAGTTGAATTCCGAGGCTGAAAAGAACTACAACTATTAGTAGGATCAACTATTAACATAAAAAAGGAGAGGAATTGGAATTGTCTTTCTGCTTCCCCTTTAAAGATGATTTAGAAGGATAACCAGGAAAATCTCTTTCCCAAAGACCAGAATACAAAGAACAGAGAGGAAGTTCAATCTTTGTACCATCAGCATCAGGGAGAAGAATTCTCTCCCCAAATTGATCAGAAAGCATCAGAGTAGCTCAAGAAAGGTTGTCCCAAGATCATAGGTCCATTTAAACAAGTGATCAAAAAATGACAGGTTCCACACAATAGTTTGACCAATCCTGACTGGAAAATCATCAGCAATACCAAACAATTCACACAATTGATTACCTATCACATAGAATGCAAAATTGAAGCTGACTCTGGGACTGAGTTTGAGTTAACAGCCCATAGCATCCAAAATTATGTTGAGCTGAGATCCAGAGTCCAGAAGAGGAGAAACTATGTTAGCCAAGTCACCAAGACAACAAAGGAGAAATCCAAGAGGACAGGAGTAAAGATTGGAATCTGAAGAATCAATAGTTCCCCCAGAGTCTTCAATTAAAGTGCCAGAGGAGACCTTTATTTATTCAGGACCAATCTCCACACATCAACAAGTTACCCATTTCTTCATTCCTTAAGAACCAGATTGAGAGATCTATAGGAGTTCAGCCACGGATAGGGTTTTGGTGAATGGATGAAGGAGGAGGATCTGAATGATCTGGAAACCTTTCCATGGGTGGCTCCTTTTCCACCTCCATGTCTTCCACATCAGATGAAGGAGGCTCAGTTGAGGATCAAAGTTTGACTGGTTTCCAAAGAATTGAAGTTGACAAGGAAGGGGATTTGTGAGGTTTAGGTTCCTCATGTTGTTTCCTAGCTGCATCAGATTGGTAAGAAGTCCCTGCAAGACTGGAGGAAGAGATAGATGGAGGGTACCAAGGTTGAAGAGTACCGCAGGAAGAATTGGAAATTACAGGGAGCAAGGGATGGTTTCATTGGGGGTGGAGGCTGATAAGAGGCTACCACATGACAAATAGGTTGAGATAAATCAAAAGGGATCAGAGAACCATTAGGAAGAAAGATATTTTTCCCCTTCTGCTCAACCAACTTTTCCTATATATCCTTCTGGAGTTACAAGAATTTTCCAGTTCTGTGGCCTTCCCTATGTGGGTAGTAACAGACCAGGGTAGCTTTAGGGACAGAAGTAAGGGTTTAGGAGTGGAAAAAGAAGAGATCTTTTTATCCATTTTGTTCTCAAAACCTCAAATTATCTTAGTTATTTTGTTTAGAGTAGTAGGTTCTTGAGTAAAATTAGGATCTGCTTTGGGTATTTTATCTGAAATCATCTTATTAATCATATTTTTGGATTCTTTAGAAGAAGGAGGATGGACTGGTTCAGTGGTTCTAGGTTTTTCAAAGTTTAAAGCAGTTTGACCTTTCATGACTTCATCCACAGTACTCCCAAAGAGAAGGAAAATAGGGAGCTTCAATTGTTTATCCCTGATGGTGATCATAGATCCAGATTTGAACAATTTTTCTTTAATCCTTTCCTGCACAGCCAACAAAAAAGATTGGAAGAATTTTGCTCCAACTCTGTCCACTGAATCAATTTGATTGTTTCAAATAAGATATTTATGGATATGATTGCAAGGCATCCTAAATTAATGGTAGTCAGAGGCTGAAGAGACACCACCATTTGTGATCCACTGAGAGAAAAGAGCATCCAAGTCCTGCAAAGTAAACTGAGCTACATCTATTTACCACAATGTGCCAACATTTCTTCTCTCAGAAGCATCCAGTCATTGGATTCAAATCCTTTGAAAAACTGAATTACTTCCATAAATTCATCAGACAAGATAAAGAATTGTTACTGATAGGCCATATTGTATTTGCTTGCTCCATCCACTTCAGAATCCATTTTGTAAGAATCCAAGCACCATTTGACATTTACCCAATTGAACCCTAAGTTCTTTTTCTGACGTTTGATCTTGACCATCTTTGGTCAAGCAGAGGGAGTTGGGGTACCTGGAGATGGAATTTTGAATAAAAGAATTCCTAAAGGATCCAAAGAGCAGATTTTGAAAGTGGCTCACGAGTGTGGCAGGAGTAGGGTTTCACAAAACACAACAACTACCTTTTGTGTATGGTGGAAAAATTGGGAGGACTTACTTCTAGGATAAGTTTCCTCCACAGATCAGATCTGAGAAGAGATAGAAACAGGGAAGAAAAGGAAAAAGATCAGATTCAAAAATTTTTATTCCAAACATTCATGTTGGGACTGTAAATCCCAAGGATGCTGGTTTGATCCAGGACCGGGGGAACAAATGTAAGACTCCAAATGGTGATAAGCCAAAGGCAGTTCTGTGGAGGGCAATGGTGCTGTTTAGGCTGCCCTGCTAAAATTTACAATAATATATAAATGTAACCGGAATCAAGATCCAGGAAATTGTAAATAAATAATCAATGTAAGGGATTAGTTTGGGAATAGTTGGTAGCAATGGAATCAAAACTACCTGAGGCAAGATGTTGCAGGGAAAGATTTGAACAAAATAATTCAAAGTTTTGTTCAGGGTTCAATGGAACAAGGAAGTTGTAAGTAACAAAACCCAAAAGCTAATAACTTTGGTTGTTGGCAGAAGATTAGGATATATCAACTAAATCCCAACCTACCTCCAGGCTCTCAATGAACCTGCCCAACTCTCCGCAATCAAGTACTTGAAGGGTACCAGATAACTGTGGGTGGATGAACAGAGCAAAAGGAATTTGTTTATGAAGCTCAAGAAGCAAAGTAATAACAGATTCAAACAAGAATGACCCAAACTTTTCAAGGGACTCAAGAGTAGCATGGCAGAATTCAACTTTTGAAGAAAAAAGGGAAGTCTAACACTCCAGGTTTCAAGCTTAAAGAAACATCTCAGTCAAACATGACTGGATCCACAAAGAGAATCAGGGAAGGATTGGACCAGTATGGTTTGGAAAAAGGGATCAAGAGTGGTATAACACACTCAAGAATTCCAGAAAGCAGAATTTTCTTCAACAACCAAGGCTATGGTTAGTGATAAGGATCAAGGTCACAGATGGACAGATAAAGTTTTGAGTATGGAGGCTCAAAGGATCAAGGGGAAATCTAAAGATATACCCAGCAAAAAAGTTGCCAATGAAGGGAAAGAGGATTTAAGCCTGCTACTATTGCAGAGCAAGCTACAAAAGTAATAAAAGTAACATAAAAATATAAATAATATAACTAACCTAAGAAGGGGCAGGAAAACCATTGAAATTATTACAAAAATGAATTCTCCACTCAAAATTAGGTAGGGTCACTCACCGACCCCACCCTTGACTTATATTTTTAAATAATTAAGGAAAGAAAGACCAAAATACCATGGCTCCACTATTGAGCTTTTTGGTCAATTATGTATTTCACACGTATATTCCCATATAGGTTTCACACCTAAAATTCATTTTTGTATATTTTAGGAGTTATGGACAGAAATGTGTTTTTTCACAATTCCCGCACGCAGCCGCGGCAGCCAATGCATCCGCGCGCGGCTGAGATACAGCCCTGTCACTCCGTCAAGGTTGTGTATGCAGCCCTGGGCCTCTGAGAAGTACGGAGCCGCAGGACTACGGGTTGACAGAGTGGCATGCGGCCTGAGAGGCTTAGTTACTGCGTAAACATGCTTCAACCCACAAGGGAACATTCTAGATATGTAATAAATGATCCTGTGGATAGTAGATTGTCTAAAAGTACATAAAATTATATAAAAATACTTAAATAACCCATATAGTATTTTTTATTAAATATAAGTCAAAGTAACAAGAATTTCAAAAATAAGACAATGACAAATTCTAAAAATATATTAAAATACTTTAATATACTTTTATGAGAATGTCCAGACATCAATATCTTTGTTACATACTAAGAAAACTAATGATGTAAAAATATTACATGAATTCCCATGATTTTTTTTTTAAGTAATTATTTGAGTAAATCAACTGGAACTGGAAAATAAGGAGTAAAATCAATATCATGAATTTGCTCCAGTTATTTAATACATAATGAGAACTCATTTGAAATCAGGATGTCCTTAGAAATGTCTATTTAAATATTTATGAAATTACTGAGAACATTTACTAAGGATAATTTATTAAATAATACATAAATAGGACATATTAGTGTAATTCACACGTACTAATATCTATTATAAAGTAGAATAATTCCCATACCCTGATGAATTAGATTCTACCCGTGCTATAGCACCAAAAACAGGTGACAGGCTACTACTGGCTACCCTGCTAGCCTTAGTGTCCACCTCTCGTAGCTAAAGAATATCAAGGGTCATGGCATCCACAAGGCTGACAAGGGAAAAGAAAGTTCAGTCATGGTGAAGATCTCAATCTACTCTTACCTCTTCTTGTGGGTATGAGGAGCTACCCCTTCCTCTTCTGGGGGGGCACTGTCATAACCAAAATCTGGTTCAGTCTCCTTACTCACACCCAACCCTCAGTCAATCTGAATTCTCAGTATAATCTACCTTCTACCCCTGGATTCTCATACTGAACCTCCTGAAGTCTCCTCTTGCATGCACTGCAGTCCTCAGTCTCTCTCCTAGGCAAACTCCCAACCTCTCTATGGCTTGGTACATCCCCATCTCTCCTTCAACTCTATCTGGTATGTGAAGTACATATTATAAACCCATATTACAAACTCCTGGCTGGATAACCCATACTCCAGTTCAGTACATGACCTTCCTGAACAGGCCATTACCCAATCAGTCAAACTGCTGCCTCAAGCCCAATGGATCATCATGTAATACCATGGGGAAGTTAAGACCCAGCACCAGTCATCCCTCCTCAAGGCCTCCTCTCAGTTCTCACATATACTAGCCTCTCTTCTATCCCTGGACTAATCCCCCTCAAGAAATTAGTATACTACTTCTTATTGGTAAGTCTCTCATCCAATAGGTGTCATCTCAGCACCAGAAAGCCAATCATCCTACCTTAATCATCTCACCTACCCCTGTGGTGTTACTCTTCCCCCTTGTGTTACTCTTACAGGATTCCCTTTTAAACATCCTTCAGAGCCTTACTCATGGATTCATCTTCTTATCATTTTCCTTACTCTAAGTCCCATCCTCCTATGTAATCAATCTCCTTGCGTCTATCCTGAGTTCTGTCAGCAGTAGTGCCAATGCCTTCAGCCACTTGCACGCCAGGGGCAGTTGTGACAGGTATTTTTTTCTTTTCTTTCTCTAATTATTAAAAATATAAGGAGTTAGTTTTCAAGGGTGGGGTCAGGGAGTGACCCTACATAATTTTGCGTGGATAAGAAATTTCTGCAATAATATTTATAAATTTCCTACTCCTTCTTAAGCATAATTTTGTAAGAATTTGAGTTTATATATGTGTGACTTCCACTGGAGTTCAAAGTATCATTGATTGGATTGATTTGATTTATATTATTGTTTTTGTTGAAGTATTAAAATAATGGCTAAAATATAACTAGGCTGTGTTCTGAGTAGTGATTTTCAGACTTTCCAAGCATAACATTTAACTTACCATGTCACTTAAACTTCTTATGTTAATTTTTCCTTATTCATTTTGTACTCAACCACTTGTCAGCCTATAGTGTATTTAGTCTATATAAACACCAGTGCTCTGAAGTGTGATTCATCATCTGTTAAGCAAACTGATCAACTGGAGTGTCCTTTTCCTCCTGAGCTCAGGTCCATTATGCTTGACGTTACAGGCCCTTTTCACTCATTCTTTAATCCTTTCATCTCATTAAAGCTTGATCTCTTTTTATCTTTAAGATTTTAATATTGCCATTTTTATGTTATTTTTGCTAATTTTGCAGGTTTCTCTGTAATAGTAGGAAGCTGAAAAAAAACCTAGAGAAGGCTGGAAATTCCAATTGAGTCAATAAGAGGAAAAAGAGGTAGACAAAAAAATGAACAAGAGATGAAATGGAAGGAGCCACCAACAAGGGAGACAAGTTCTATGGTCAAGATTATGGCCTAAAAACAGACTGAGTAGAACCAACACTGCAAACAACTGGTAGGAGAAGGTTAATGATCATGTGAGATTTGGGAACAAACACGTAGAGCTGTTTGGTGGATGATTTACAGAATATGAACTTCCAGAGTGCTGATAATATTACCTTGACTGATCCGCGCGATGATGTAGGATGTTTAGTTTAGCTGTAAAAGAGCAGAGGTGAGTCATCTTAATTTTTATTTGAAACATGGAGATGATACACACTAAGCCTTGATTAATAGGTGATCAAGTTTCAGTTGAATCTTCAGATCTTGAGACGTTGTTCACAGTGTTTTCAACAGTTGTGAAGGTGTTGAAGATCTGAAACTGGGTTGGAGTAGTGAGCTGGGTTTGAGAGATGTGTCCAACTCACACAGGCAATCCCGCACAGTTCTGTGACAGTTGAGGTATTACAGATCCAGAAAAAATAACAAAACAGTTCCCCCGCATACTCAACAGTCAACACTATTACAACGTAGAGGACATTAGAACTAAAGGAGAAAGAGAAAGAGTAACACAAAGAAGACAGATAGAATCAAACAAGGGGTGATGGGATCAGGAAGCTTTGAAATAATCAACATGAATGACTTCATTCATGACTTCATTGGTTTCAAATAAAAAAGAAATTTGGACAGGAAGATGTCTATTCAGCCTTAGAACAGGATTTGAAGTAGCAGAAAATTTCAATTAAAAACACTGATATGTTTCCACAGAGGAGCTAATCATCTTGTGTATCCCCAAATCAGTCTATCTAATCCAAATTTGCATTAAAATCAACATTAAGAACAGATTATCCCTTATTAATTTACTTGTAGAGGTATTTAACAGCCATGATTTGTTCACATATCTCTTTTGATGTGGCATTGGTAATTTGAAAAAATCTAAGGATTGTGAGGAACCCCAAAGTAGTCATAAATGAAAGGTTTGAATGATTCCTCATCAGTGAAAAAATTGGTCCATTCTGGCGTCTTCCATTATTAGCATAACTGTTTTTACCATAAATTAAGGTGGGATAGAAAATAATTTGAATGAAAAAACTCTCCAAGATGTCTCTGGAGGGGTTTCCCATCTTTAATACCTAACCTAGTCTTTTTCATCCAAGTCTTCACCAACATCAAAATTCACAAAATCTTTTCCCTTAAAAAATTATTTTTAGATCTAGTGAAAACCCAAGATAACTTCACATATCATCACATTTATATGGCATTGGTCCTTTGCTAAAAGATAAGTAATATATTTTAATTAAAAAACCACAAATTATCAATGGGGAACTTTTTATTATTCCTCTGCAGTGAAATGGTAGGTTCATTCTGGAATCTTCTATATATTGGAAAACTGTTTTCAATCAAAATTGTTTCAGGATATAAGGCTTTGGGATATTTCTCCTTGCATTTTCCATCATTGATCAAAGCTTCTTTCATTTTTGAAGTACCACATGAGACAGGTATCATGTGTCTTTTAATTGCTTCAAATTTTTGTGGCTGTGCAAATTCATCAGGTAGAGCTGCACAAACAATCATTCCAATTTTTCAGATGTTTTTGGTTGGTGATCATGCTAAGGAATTAAGAAGGTTGGAGCATGAGGCGGACCTCTTCCTGGAATAGTATAAAATTTTTTCTTCCCATTTTCAATCCAAATATTCCACTGATGTGTTTTGATTTTGAAACCTGTGTTACTATATCTGTATTTTGTATGGAAAAGGTTGGCCCTTTAACTGATGAGATGGATAATGGATCCACTAATGAAAATTTGTGGACCTTTGATTGGGTATCAAACTTCTATGTTGATAATGATTGGAAACAGAATAGTGTCTGGATGTTGATCGAAATATGAAAAAATTATGTTTTGGGGTTTGAGAAATAATTGATGATTAAGATCAGGTTGATCATAGGAGGTTGGACTTCTCAAGTAATGGTAATTAGAATTGTGAAGAATATGATGAGGATGTGAGTGGTTTGATTCTTTTCAAAGCACCATGAAAGGAACTGAAGAGTTTCTTCTATTTAGATTTGATAAATGACTCATGTTTTTCTTATGTGGAGGAATCAAGGATATAAAAAATTTAGCTTGTGGTGTCCCAAGATGAATAAATGCAAAAAAAGCTGGTATTTATGAAGAAAAAATCACGCCAAATCTCTTTGACGATACACTGAAGCTGATCTCCTTGGTTAAATCCCCAAGCTGCACTGTTTTCTGTAACATATCATGCAGGTCATTTATATTTCACTGAAACTTTTCTCCCTGGTTACATCCACCCTATTATACTATTGTCTTTAACATAAATTGAAGCTTCTTGATGTTACATTGAAGGTGTATTTATTGTTTACATCCCCCTGATAAAATTAGGGTGTTGTTGTTACAAAAATGGGTGTGTTCAATGCTTATGAAACAAAAAAACAGAAATAAACCTTACGTTGTATAAGTGAGGAAATATGAGTGAATCATGAACCCTGAACCGGGATATTGATTGCAATGAAATTAGAATTTATAAAAAGAAAATCAAAAGAGTCTTTGAGAAACAGGATAACAGTTAAAACAACGCAGATGAGTGCAACACAAAATCCTGCATCATTTTACAAGCTGGGTGATGGCCTATTTGTAGGCCGGTTGTAGAATCTTGGAGTACCAAATTCAATGGTTGATTTTTCTTGTAAGTTGACGGTGATTGATTGGGCTGTTGTTGGATTGATCCTGAATGTTGGGTTGGTCTAAACAGTTTTTGATTCTGAGGTTTCAAGAGTTGACTTATTGAGAGAGGTGAGGTTTGAAATTTGTTACAGTAGTAAAATGACAGCCTTGTGAAATACACATGAAAGTGGGCCGCTGCCTGTGTTGATACAGCTGAAAGGTGTCTAAAATGCAGGTATAAGATCATTAAGAAGGAAAAGGATACTGATAGAGAACAGAAAGGAAAACATGGAAATTGGAAGGGAAAACAGGAATCTTGGTGTGGTAAGCAGATGTTGAGTAACAGAAGGGACACCTTTTTCTCAAAAATCCAGCTCAACCCAGAATCAGGATGTAAGTGAGATGACCAACCATTCTATGGATTTAGTATTGGCTGCCTTGGTCAAGCCATCAGGCAACATATCATGGGTTGAAATCAGCTTTAGTTGGATCAATTTGTTCTTCCAGTTGTTTCTGAGGCTTTTCAGTTTGATGTGGATGTCCTTAGCATGAGTTTCAGCTTTCTAGTTGACAAGAGCCACCTGTCAAAGCAGATTAAAGACAGGAAATAAATAATAAAGTTAGAAGGAGTGGGAAATCCATATATTTAAATTTTCCACAGTGGTCTTGAGGTTTACAGATTTGGTCACCACACTGCCAAGTCAACCAACTAACTGTTTGAAGTAAGTTTTTTGCCCAGACAGTTGTCCTGCAAACCCATTCCTCCTCCTACGCCTCCCAGTAATGACTTGGCCAAGGAGTCCAAGATAAAGGATCTAGTGAAAGATCATGTGAGTCATTGGGAAGCTTACAAGCTATCCAAAGAGCAGAAGGACTCAGAAGCCATGAGACAGGCTATTTCACGGGACAATTCCTCTCAAATAGCCCTGCAGAAATTAATTCCCAGAGCAGAGGTAGAGAAATACGTGGAAAAATGGAACCTTTGGGATTGACTAGCCAAATTAAAGGGAAGCTATCCGAAGAGCAGAAGGACTCAGTAGCCATGAGACAGGCTATTTCACGGGCCAATTCCTTTCAAATAGCCCTGCAGAAATTAATTCCCAGAGCAGAGGTAGAGAAATACGTGGAAATATGGAACCTTTGGGATTGACTAGCCAAATTAAAGGGAAAGGACCCCAAAAATCTGAGGTCCTCAAATCATCAAAAGATGAGGAACCCAAGAGATTGGGGCAACAT
This sequence comes from Puccinia polysora, assembly GCA_025617555.3. Lineage (NCBI taxonomy): Eukaryota > Fungi > Basidiomycota > Pucciniomycetes > Pucciniales > Pucciniaceae > Puccinia > Puccinia polysora. The sequence goes on along the minus strand of CM062624.1, from coordinate 46,439,214 downwards.
AATATATCTAGCTCAGAAATGCAAGAAAGTTTATCACAATTAGATTCTGATGATATAACCCCATTGTTTAACAAATCCTCTGATAATGTTTTCCATAAATTTAACATCTTTAGTAACAATTTAGACAGTATTCACAAAAAAATTGAAAAAGCAATCCAAATCATCCAAAACCAAACTAACTATCTGAGAGCCAATGAGTCTGAAATTAAATAGTTAAGGAATACCATTGATTTAAATATGGCATCTTTAATGAATCATATTGGTACCAACTGTTTTTCCGGACAGGAAGAGATACTCCTTCTCCTTGAGAAACTCAAAGGAGAAATAAGAAACAAAACAGATACCCCTTCTGTTCATCTTTTTAATAAAATTGACTTACTAAGCAACAAAATGGATTCAGAACCAGTTATTATCAAGAATGATTTAAGAGACCTTAAAATCAAATCAACTGCCTCTCCTCTAGTCATGTTAAAATAATCAAAACCCACCAGGATCAGTATCACTCCCAACATCTCTCTTAATTCTGGAGTGAATAGGAATGAGTTTTGCCAGCCTAGTCCTACCCCTGAAGTTGAAAAAGCTTTGAAACTCTTGCCCCCTGTAACTGAATGGCCTAAATGTTAGACTGGACTTATCCACTCTCTCTAATTTTTATTCTTTGCACATTTAAATCACCTGTCACAAGTTGTGCAGTATACCTGGTTCAGTCACAGTGGGTGGAAGGATCTCTTCTCCTCATCCTTCCACTTCACACACTTTCTGGCCCAGGTACGTTGTCTCTTCCCTATTTTCTGGTTCTCTCCTCTTCTCATCTTGATGTTCCTGTGTTTCTGTCTTTTTCATTGACTCACTTAATCTATCCTTCCACTTCACACACTTACTGGCCCAGTATGTTATAATTATGGCCAGCAATTAGCTTAGGCAAATGAGCAGTATTTAAAGCAAAAGAAATGCTGGACACTGTGTGTCAGTAATGGCTAATGGGGCTCTCACAATGGGGCAATATGTTGGATGAATTTGATTGGATGATGAATGAATGATGGAAAACAGCAGGGAGAAGAGCTCCTTAAGTACAAAAGATTGGCCTCTTGTGAGCCCATGATACAACAAGCCAAAGGGCAAATTTTCCACCCCAAAAGAGCTCTACAGGCTCTACAGGCCTTGTTACTTGGTTTGGACTGCATCAGCCCACATGACATTAGTCCCTGAACCCTTACAACCAGACTATTCCGGTCCATTCTTGTGTTTCCACCGTTACGGGGCTGAACCAGCCCATTGCTGTTCAGTCCCTTAGTTGGTTGTCTATTACAACCGGCCCTGATGGCATCATTACCCCTGTTACGGGCTGGTTGCCTCATGCATCCAGCCCCTGGCCCCTGAAATGGGCCAGGTGGGACCCAGGGCTCACCTGGGTCCGGTTTCAACCTCACATGGGGGGGTGTGACCAGCGGACATGCTGTCCCCCCCTCTATCTCTTACAAATCCCTGGTGGGGGCGGTCAAATCCCCTCACCAGGGGCCCTGGGGGTCGATACCCCCCAGGGCGTCGTCACAGAAAGTTGGCCTGGGAGGTGGTCAGGTCCCCCCAGGCCCATCGCTCCTCCCCCTCGGTAAAGGGGGGGGGAGAGCGCCCCTTTGCGCTTAGTTCGCTACGATGGCGGGGGGGTGATGAAATCCCCCCCACCTGCCGGTCGCATACCATGCGGCCGGCGCCGCCACCTCCTGGGGCAAGGGGGTGGTCAGGTCCCCCCTGCCCTGACTGACCGCCTTGTTGCAGCCGGTCGCTGGCTGGTTCAACCCAGCCAGCCTGCCCCCTCCCCCTTGCGACGGCAAGCGAGGGGAGGGGGAGCGAGCCGGGGCCGCGAGCCCCGGCTCCGCGGCGCTGGTCGCTGGTCGCGACCAGCCGGGCCCGCGCGGCATCACACCGCGCGGGATCCCTCGGCCGCGCAACAGCCCCGCGCGGGCCGTCGGGCCCCGCGTGGGCCGTGCCGAGGAACACAGGCGGCCCCGAACGGGCCGCGACGCGAGCAGCGGCCCCGAGCGGGCCGCGACACGGGCGGCAACCCTAATGGGCCGCCCCAAGCCCGAATTGTGAGAAAAGACTACTTTTGCGGGCCAGCCCGTCTGGCCAAGTATGTCCAAAATAAACCTTGGGCCCAATTATGCCCATACAAGCCCATCTGGCCGTATTTGCCCATATACCCCATCGGGCCCGTTAGGGCCCGTGTACCAATGGGTCTGTTTCACGCGTTTTGAGGCCAGTTTCCCCAACTCTGTAACATCCACATGGGCCCGTATGGTCCGTGTGTGTGTCCAATGGGCCAGAGAGGCCCATTTGTGCATCCCATTTGGATTACACTTATACGTAGCACCCGCGTAAGTGCGTACGTATTTTAACACACCCCCTTAATCCAAAAGGGGTGACATCCGCATATTAGTCACAAAGCCTTGATGCTTGTTTCTGTCTAATGCCTTAGTCAAGATATCTGCAATCATTGCTCCAGTGGGCATGTACCTCAACACAATCTCATTGCAGTTAACTGCGTCGCGAATATAGTTATAGTGAACATCAATATGTTTTGTTCTTGAATGGAACACTTGGTTTTGTGCCAACGCAATGGCACTCTGGTTATCGGAATACAACAACGCAAACCCTTGTGGTTTATGTGTATCCTCTAAGACTTTTCTCAACCATTTTGCTTCTGGTGAAGCTGCTAAGTAAGCTCTATACTCAGCCTCTGTTGATGAAAGACTTATTGCCGACACCTTCTTGGACATCCATGACACCAGATTCTTACCTAAAAAGAATACAAAACCACTTGTTGATTCCCTAGTGTTACCATCTGCCCAACTTGCATCAGAATAACCAACCAAATCAAAGTTTGCTGACTTTGTAAACAACAGTCCCAGACTGTGTGTTCCTTTAAGATACCTCATAACTCTCTTAAACGCTGACCAATGCCTCATGCTTGGCTTCTCTAAGTGTTGCGACAAGACCCCAATTGCAAACGCAATATCGGGCCTTGTACACTGCCCCAAATAATTAAGCGATCCGACAGCTGACCTGTAGTCATTCCCTGATTGAAAAAACTCCAGATACTCCTCATCTGTAGACTTCTCTAAACGAATGTTTGACTGCATGGGAGTACCAAACTCCTTTGCATCCTCTAAGCCATACTGCTTAAGAAGAGCTTCAACGTAATGGCTTTGGTCTAACTTAATACCATTCTTGCCCTTACTAACTTTCATTCCTAGCACCTGTTGTGCCAGACCAAGATCTTTTATCTTGAACTCCTTTTTGAGTGTCTCCATGACTCTCTCTTTACCATCACCAATAATGATAATGTCATCGACCCATACAAACAAAATTGCATCCTTTCTCACAAAAAGGCAAGGATCAGCCTCAGACGTCTTAAAACCAATCTCTATCAGTTTCTCACTCATGGTGTTATACCATGACCTAGCTGCTTGCTTCAATCCATACAGGGATCTACACAGCTTGAGGACATATTCCCCTTTATCTGCCAAAAGAAAAGTTCTAACACAGATTTTCTTCATGGTTTCTGGTTTAGTCTCTACTAACCATTCACGAAAACCATCAGGAATCGACATATAAACAGTCTCCTCCTCTCCAAGTTTTGCATTCAAGTATGCTGTTACAAAATCAGCTTGTCTGATTTCTTCACCCAACTCCACTGCCAGAGCAATGATGTACCTGAAGGTGGACAGCCTTCCAGTTGGTGAGAAAGTTTCTTGGTAATCAATACCCTCTCTCTGCTTGAAGCCCTGTGCAACACATCTAGCCTTGAACCTTTTCAAAACTCCATTTGTGTCAAACTTCTTGTTTAACACCAATCGAGACCCCACAATGGTCTTTCCTTTTGGAACAGAATCCCGCTTAACCACTTCAAAGACACTATTATTCTCTAGAGAATCAAATTCCTCAAAAATAGCACTCTTCCAGTTGGCTCTCTCATCAGAATTCATAGCTTGGCCAAAGCTATTTGGGTTAACCCTGTTACCCATTTCTGAACTCAACTCCAGGACTTCATTGAGCATACACTGTTCCTGAAATGTATCTTCCTCATATCCTGCGGCAGCATAATGGGATCTCCACTCCCCGTACCTGTCAACCGGTACTCTAACCCTACCACTCCTTCTAACCGGAGGTGGAGGCTCATCAGGTTCTGATTCCACAGAATCACCTGGAGCGGGTACTGAACCCTCTTGTGGCACGTCTGCCACCTCTTCATCTTCTGGAACCACATGTTCCACAGCTTTTGCTGGTGAAATAGGTGCTAATTCTATTTCTTGTTGTGGCTTAATCACAACGACATCTTCACTCCTTTTGAGTGGAAAGGTACTTTTGTCGAATTTTACATCCCTGCTACGGATAACCTTTCTTGTCCCTGGACAATAGATCCTATAAGATTTACTTATTAAATCATAGCCTACAAGTGCCCCTGTTCTGGCTCTAGGGTCTAATTTTCCGACCATTTCATTATGGTGGACACTATAATACACCAAGCAACCAATTGTTCTTAGGTGTGATGTTTTGGGGTACAACTTCCAAAACTGATAATGGGGGCACTTCCCATTAACACTTACAATGTTGTGCAAAAGACACACCGTGCACATCAACTCAGCCCATAAGAACTTTGGCAGACCAGATTGAGACATAATAGTTCTGACTTTGTCCAGTAAAGTCCTATTCATTCTCTCAACTATTCCATTATTTTGTGGAGTACTTGCAGTAGTGACTATATGAATGATACCATAATCTTTCAACAGCCTCCCAAAATCTTTACTCACAAATTCACCCCCTCCATCAGTAATAACCCTCTTGATCTCCTTCATCAGACCATTCTGTTTCCAGACTTTGAAGATTACAGAAACCTCCTCTGTGGTCTGATCCTTAGATCGAATTGGTTTAACCCAAACATAATTAGTTGCAGTATCAACTAAATTGATGAAGTATCTTTCCCCACCAAGGGACTCTGGAGTGAATGTCCCTGCCAAATCAATGGAAAATTCCTCTCTAGGAACATCTGTGTGATCTCTACTCTTAGAGAACACATTTCTAGTCTTAGCCCCCAGGGTACAACTCTCACAGTTGCTGTCCTTTACCTTATGGCCACTTCTATTGTGAGAAACAGTTCTCAGAGCTGAGAATTTGAACAAGCTTGCACACAGAAGCTTATTCCGAACTTGTCCACTAATAACAGTTCTCCCACTCATATCAATAACAAACCTATCTCCTTTAAGATAACGAATTTGGAAACCTTTTTTCCATAACACCCCAAGAGACACAAGGTTGTAAGGCAACTCTGGTACATAGAACACTTTATCAAAAGTAATTTGGAAACCCAGTTGATTTGCAAGAATAACTTTTCCAATTCCTTTAATCTGAATTGTTCTGCCTTTCTGACCAATATTTACAACCCCATCATAATCACTAAGATTTGAAAATAAATTTGGTTCAAAAAACATGTGATCTGTACAACCAGAATCGATCAAAACAAGAACATCCTTCTTCAATCCTCCTAGTAGGAAAGAAGCTTTATCAGTCACTGATAAGTTCTTATCTTTGAGGTTAAGATTACTCACTTCATAATCAATCAAGTCCATTTCTTGATCCTCATTGATTTTGGCCTTCTTGTTGGGACCTTCTTCCACAACAGCCTCTTCAATTGGAGCATCCAACGCCACCATTGCAACGTTTTCAGTTGTGAGATTGACCTCCTTGTCATTCCCTTCGGACTTCTTCCTTTTCTTGGCCTCCTTGCAGTCCTTAGCATAGTGACCCTTATTCTGACAATTGTAACATAAGACCTTGGACAAATCCTTTTTCGCCTTCTTGCAAGATTTTCCAGTCTTTCCAACTAGGGCTGTTCCAGAACCCCCCTTCATCTTGAATTGAAGGTCATCCTTTTCAATCCTTTTAAGCACATCCTCCTCCCCAGGAAGAGGATCCAATTGAGAAATGATTCTGACTAAGGAATCAAACTCTTTTGGCAGCTTTTGAAGGATTAAGAGTGACAAACACTCTGGATCCATGTTAAGTCCAGATGACTTGAACTTGGCTATACTAGACCTAGCCTCTGCCACAAACTGTTTACAATTTGAATATTGTAACTTGAACAGTTTATTAAAGGCTATACCCTTCTGGTGAACAGAATCACCAGCATACTTGGACTTAAGCAGCTTCCAAAGGATGCTGCCCCTCCTCCTCTCATCTTCCCTAAGAGTATCAGCAACCCATGTCACATGATTCTCATCAAGATGCCTAAGGATCAGATGGTAAGACTTCTTCTCCACTTCTGAACTGATCAGAGTGTCATCTGCATCCATAATTTCCCCACAGCAGATGTTATCCAGCTCACTATCCATAAGGACAGCCCAAGAATTATAGTTCTGACTATTCAGAACTATTTTGGTAGAGCTAACATCAGGGATATAGGACATCTTCTTGGAAAACTTGAGGTCTTTGAGGTTCTCCAAAGTAAGGTACAAAGGTCTAGATGGCTTGGAAGTAATGATGATGTTGGTACTGATAATGTGTTATAATTATGGCCAGCAATTAGCTTAGGCAAATGAGCAGTATTTAAAGCAAAAGAAATGCTGGACACTGTGTGTCAGTAATGGCTAATGGGGCTCTCACAATGGGGCAATATGTTGGATGAATTCGATTGGATGATGAATGAATGATGGAAAACAGCAGGGAGAAGAGCTCCTTAAGTACAAAAGATTGGCCTCTTGTGAGCCCATGATACAACAAGCCAAAGGGCAAATTTTCCACCCCAAAAGAGCTCTACAGGCTCTACAGGCCTTGTTACTTGGTTTGGACTGCATCAGCCCACATGGCATTAGTCCCTGAACCCTTACAACCAGACTATTCCGGTCCATTCTTGTGTTTCCACCGTTACGGGGCTGAACCAGCCCATTGCTGTTCAGTCCCTTAGTTGGTTGTCTATTACAACCGGCCCTGATGGCATCATTACCCCTGTTACGGGCTGGTTGCCTCATGCATCCAGCCCCTGGCCCCTGAAATGGGCCAGGTGGGACCCAGGGCTCACCTGGGTCCGGTTTCAACCTCACATGGGGGGGTGTGACCAGCGGACATGCTGTCCCCCCCTCTATCTCTTACAAATCCCTGGTGGGGGCGGTCAAATCCCCTCACCAGGGGCCCTGGGGGTTGATACCCCCCAGGGCGTCGTCACAGAAAGTTGGCCTGGGAGGTGGTCAGGTCCCCCCAGGCCCATCGCTCCTCCCCCTCGGTAAAGGGGGGGGGAGAGCGCCCCTTTGCGCTTAGTTCGCTACGATGGCGGGGGGGTGATGAAATCCCCCCCACCTGCCGGTCGCATACCATGCGGCCGGCGCCGCCACCTCCTGGGGCAAGGGGGTGGTCAGGTCCCCCCTGCCCTGACCGACCGCCTTGTTGCAGCCGGTCGCTGGCTGGTTCAACCCAGCCAGCCTGCCCCCTCCCCCTCGCGACGGCAAGCGAGGGGAGGGGGAGCGAGCCGGGGCCGCGAGCCCCGGCTCCGCGGCGCTGGTCGCTGGTCGCGACCAGCCGGGCCCGCGCGGCATCACACCGCGCGGGATCCCTCGGCCGCGCAACAGCCCCGCGCGGGCCGTCGGGCCCCGCGTGGGCCGTGCCAAGGAACACAGGCGGCCCCGAACGGGCCGCGACGCGAGCAGCGGCCCCGAGCGGGCCGCGACACGGGCGGCAACCCTAATGGGCCGCCCCAAGCCCAAATTGTGAGAAAAGACTACTTTTGCGGGCCAGCCCGTCTGGCCAAGTATGTCCAAAATAAACCTTGGGCCCAATTATGCCCATACAAGCCCATCTGGCCGTATTTGCCCATATACCCCATCGGGCCCGTTAGGGCCCGTGTACCAATGGGTCTGTTTCACGCGTTTTGAGGCCAGTTTCCCCAACTCTGTAACATCCACATGGGCCCGTATGGTCCGTGTGTGTGTCCAATGGGCCTCAGAAGCCCATTTGTGCATCCCATTTGGATTACACTTATACGTAGCACCCGCGTAAGTGCGTACGTATTTTAACACAGTAGACCTCATCAAGTTATGAGCCCAGATCTCCACTGCGCACCGTTCACATATTAGGATCCGTAAGGTTAATGACAAAGGAACTCTCAGGTAGAAGGTGTTCCCCCAATCCCCAACGTCAAACAGACCCCAAGTATGTTCAATCTTGAATCAGACTAACTCTCCGGCGCCCAGAAACTACCAAGCGCCAAACTCCCAATCATTCAAGCCCCTGGCACCAATTCTACGTATCTAGACTGGGAATTTGTGGTAACCTTGTACTTTGAGGCAGCCGGTTGGACTACATCCTAGAAAGACCTTTTCCAGAAAACCCATCTAACGCCTGGCTGAAAAACAACAAAATCATCTGTGCACTCATCACTCAAGCCATCAAGGCCTCCAACCTTTGGTCTGTGTCACACAACCACCCCACGTACTATAGGGCAATTCTTAGATGATCGTGAGCGCAAAGGAATACTGAGTGCAAGGGCAAGTGCAAGTAGCAAGACTCAGTTGCGAAGTGCAAGCTTGGTTATGCCACTCAACAAACAGTGAGAGGAATGGAATGTGTTCCAAGGAAGGAAACTCAACCTGAGTCCAATGTGATAACTAGGCTGTAGCAAAATGCAAGAATGTATGAAATTAACTAAATGAGGAGACAATCATCAGGCAAGGGGGCGCCCAGAAACTACCAAGCGCCAAACTCCCAATCCTTCAAGCCCCTGGCCCCAATTCTAATTATCTAGACTGGGAATTCGTGGTAACCTTGTACTTTGAGGCAGCCGGTTGGACTACATCCTAGAAAGACCTTTTCCAGACAACCCATCTAACTCCTGGCTGAACAACAACAAAATCATCTGTGCACTCATCACTCAAGCCATCAAGGCCTCCAACCTTTGGTCTGTGTCACACAACCACCCTACGTACTATAGGGCAATTCTTAGATGATTGTGAGCTCAAAGGAATACTGAGTGCAAGGGCAAGTGCAAGTAGAAAGACTCAGTTGCGAATTTCAAACTTGGTTATGCCACTCAACAAACGGTGAGAGGAATGGAATGTGTTCCAGGGAAGGAAACTCAACCTGAGTCCAATGTGATAACTAGGCTGTAGCAAAATGCAAGAATGTATGAAATTAACTAACTGAGGAGACAATCATCAGGCAAGGGGGTAGCCCTTATAAGGTAATCCAAAGTGACTAGATACAACCTGGTGGTGAGCTAACTACAGTTGAAGCGGCGAGGCAATGAATGACAGGAACGGGATAGGAAATGAAGCGGTAGTAAAACCATATCCAAGGTCATGGCGTAAGTGCCAGACAATAGAATCTGAGCGTACAATTGTATGATGAATTGGGACAGGAGCAAGTGACGTTGAAGGTAATGAAAATGAGAAGTAATAGTGTATGCAGGGTAGGGACTAGCCCAATTGCAAACTGTACAGTAGTGATGGCTTAGTTAGACGTAGATGCAAACTAACAAACAGTGTGTGACCAAAGATGGAAGTCCAAGGATGTTGATTGGCCAGGGAAGGAGATTGGATCTCATAATGGATAGTCGACCGGTATGGAGTTAACTGCAAAGTTTGCAAGTATGTACTGAGTTGGTCACCAAGATTGGAAGGTCAACACGAGCCAGAGGAAGTAGCTGATCGCACCATTGATGTTGTGCTTTATTTTTGTCACGCTTTTAGACTGAGGTAGATGGTACTGAGGAGAGGACATGTCAAAGTGATGAAGACAATAATCCCTAAGTGCAAGGCGTGACAGTTGCCTGGGTATAAAGACGCAAGCTCCTGTGAGCGCTCAGATAAATTTTCCCATTGATTTCAAGTCGTTAATAAATACTGTATAACCTTTATGCATTATTTAATTCATTACTCGATAGATTTATAAATTATATAAAATGTTTTCATTGTTGTCCTGCCGTGCAAAAACTATATTTGTCAAAACAAGCAATGTGTCCCTAGTACTGCTGTTGGAGGCCTTTGAGCAAGTGCGAGCAATGTTGCCTTCGCAAAGTAGCCTGCAATTTCCCTATAAATGTCAAGTCAACTGTCAAGGGTCCCGCGGAGTCATCAAGGGAAATGCGGAGTCATAGGCCCGCTCCAAGGGTTAACTACGAGATACCACCGTTTCTAGAGATTGAATACTTGGGGACTCAAGTTCCTGGTGAGTACTAATTGGGACTGACTAATGATAATAAAGATAGTAACTAAATTTTTCTTGTCTCACTAGTGTTGCCCATTTCCAAAGATATACTACAAACACACCACCGCCACTACCACCTTACTGGGGACCGCCAACTGAACTTCCAGGGGCCCAGATAGATGCCAAGGTGCAAGACAAAGTGCCTGGTCTGGAACTGGTTGGGGTTACAACGAAGGAAGCAAGGGAGGAGGAAAGAAAGAAAGCGGAAAGAGGTGCAGGAGATGGAGAAGACGGAAATGGAGGAAGAGAGGGAGCGGAGCAAGAAGAGGCTATAACCGAAGAAGTGGGAGAAGGAAATGAAGATTGAAGAGATGGAGTGGATGGAACAGAACGACTGGAGGGCCAAGGCAAAGCGTATCTGGTGCAAGTCGTAGGGCCGGTCAAAACTGATGCAAGGCGGCTGAAGGGCAACACTGGAGAAGTCTTTTTGGGAGGCCAAAGGAAGATAGCGTACAAAGATCTCTTGGAGGAGGGTGGTTGGAATGCTTGGCCAAAGCAAGCTTGGATTGCTAGGTGCAAGGAAATCTTCAAGAGGCATATCGGGACAGAGGTGCTTGTTCTCCAAAGGATGTCCGCACTAATCAATGATGAAGACCTGGATAATTTTTGATCCATGGTTGCGGAATTGACTGCAAATTTGGAGGATGAAGAAAAGGAAGTAAAAGAAACTTTGTAATTATTTATTATAAATATATATTTTTTTTTTTTTTTTTCTTTTTTTAATTGTAAATAATGTTTTTTTATTTAATAAGGAATGGAGTTTTACTTGCTAGAAATGAGAGGGAAATGAGAAAAAGGAATAACACAGTCAGATGGAGGAATTGACTGATGGAATGATGGTTTGAAATAAAATGGGGTTAGATGAGATGGAATGTGGAATGAAATGAGATTGGATGAGATAGAAGGTGGAATGAAATGAGATTGGATGGGATAAAATGTGGAATGAAATGGAATGGGATGGGATGGGATGGAATGTGGAATGTAATGGGATTGGATGAGATGGAATCATGATTTTCGAGGTTTTGGAGGGTAGCTTGCATGGAAATCTTGAATAAGATTGGGAGAATTGCCAAGGTGATGGGCTGGTTCCCACAAGATGCAATCTTTGTCGGACTGGAAGCCAGACCATTGGACAAGGTATTTAAGTTTTCCTTTGGGTAACCTGGAATCCAGAATACGGCTTACTTCCAACTCTTGATGATTGAGGAAATTTACCGGTTCAGGAGGGAGATGAGTCTTGCCCGGGTATAGGACTCAAGCTGGCTCTAGGAGAAACACATGAAAGACCGGGTGGATACCTTTCCATTTAGCAGGTAAAGTAAGTTTAAAGGGGTTAGGGGAGATGACTGATTCTACTTTAAAGGGGAAAATTGTTCTTTTGGAGAGTTTGAAAGTTGGGCAAGTGCTGCAAATGTTGCAAGAATCAAGCCATAATTGATCTCCTACTGTGAAGGTTGGAGCCGTAGTGCGAGATTGGTCTGCTTGCTCCTTATAGTGCTTGTTTGCTTCTTCAAGATTGGTTTGAAGTTGCGATTGAAGGGATTGAATTTGTTCAAGGTAATTGGTAGCAGGTTGGGAAGGTGCTTCATGAAGGGAAGAGAAAGTTGGGTTTCTACCATAAAGAGTTTGGAAGGGCAACTGTTTGGTGGAGGAATGAGTGGATTTGTTGTACGCAAATTGGGCTAGTGGGAGCCATTGCAACCAGTCCTCTTGTTTATAGGCAACATACATTCAAAGATATTGTTTGAGAATCTGATTAACTTGCTTGGTTTGCCCATCCATTTCCAGGTGGTACGCCGTTGATAAATTGCAAGTGATCTTCAAATGTTGGCATAGCAAGGTCCAGAAGCTTGAGACAAACAGAGATCCACAATCACTAACTATATTTTCAGGGAGACCATGTTTCGAAAATACATATTCTATGAACAAGTTAGCTAAGTCTTCTGAAGAGGCCGTCACATTACTGCGCAGAAATAAAGCCATCTTTGAGAAGCAATCTACTAATACTAGAATAGGATCATATCCACTAGAAGAACGTAATTGAGAGATGAAATCCATAGAAAGCAAGTGCCAAGGACAAGGCGGAATTGGAAGTGGCTCAAGCAGCCCATACTTCTGGTGTTTTGAGGACTTGTTACAGTTGCAATCATAGCACGCGCTAACATAGTCTTTTACTTCTTTGGTCATACCAGGCCAGTAGAAGTCTCGTGCAAAAAATTGGTAGGTTTTATCCTGTCCATGATGACCAGCAAGCAGAGAAACGTGCCGTGACTTGAAGATATCTAACTTAATGCAAGAATTATCTGGTACTACTATATGATTATCATAGACTAAAAAGTCATTATCATCAATACTGTAATTACTATCTAATAAGTTCGCAATTTTGCAAAGTTTGATGCACTTGGGGTTGTTGCGTTGAGCTTGTCCAAGTTTGGAAGCCAAATCTCCTAAGTGAGAAATGATCAAACTGAGTTGGGCAAATTGGGTTGAGAAGAGTGTCCTAATGTTTTCAGGGTTGTTTTTGGCAAAGGTGCTCCCCCCCTGGGTAAACGTCATCCCGACGTGATAAAGCATCAGGAACTACCGCTTGCATCCCAGGATGGTACGTGATCTTAAAGTGGAACTCATAGAGGTATTCCGTCCATTGTGCCTGTCCAGGTGTGAGGACTTTTGACCTCATGAAATAATTTAAAGAATTATGATCAGTTGAAACCTCAAAGGATTCTCTAAGGCTCAAAAGGTATGAATGCCATTTCTTTAAGCAACAAACAATTTCAAGAATTTCCTTGTCATGAATCTCATAGTTAAGCTCTGCAGCAAGCAACTTGCAAGACTCAAAAGCTAAGGGATGAAAGAGGGAAGTGGAGGAAGAGAACTGCAAGATTACTCCTGTGATTGCTTAGTTGCTTGCGTCTGTTTCGACAATAGTGCAAGCTAGCTTGTTGAAGCGAGCAAGTATGGGAGCAGTAGTGAACGCTTTCTTCAGAGCTTCAAACTCCGAAGAAGCTTGCTTGGTAAAAACAAAACAAGTGTCTTTTTGAACAAGGTTAGTAAGATTCACCGTTTTCTTGGCGTAATGCTCAATAAACCTTCTATAAAAATTACTGAAACCAAGGAAAACTTGAAAGGATTGAACGGAAGAAGGTATGGGCCAGTCCAATATGCGTTTGCTTTTGGCTGGGTCTATCAATAGTCTTTGCTGCAAGACTACGACACCTAGAAACCAAAGAGAAGAGGAATGGAATTTGCACTTAGAGGCTTTTGCAAACAGGTCATTCTTGCAAAGTCGCTGCAGAACCTCTTGCACATGTGCGATGTGATCTTCAAGGTTCCTTGAGTAGACTAATATATCATTGAGATATACCACAAGGTATTTGCCTACGAGATCGGAGAAAATTTCATTGACAAAATGTTGAAAAGTGGAAGGAGAGTTACAGAGGCCAAAAGGCATGACGGTATACTCATAACTGCCAAACCGGGTTCTCATTGCAGTCAAATACTCATGACCTTCCCTAATGCAAATTAGGTTATAGGCACCTTGAAGGTCTCACTTTGAGAAATAAGAAGCTCCATGGAAGAGGGTGAGGAGATGTGACATAGGCAGTACTGGATAGGCATTCTTCTGGGTTACCTGATTCAGCCTGTAGTCAACACAAAGGCAAAGTCCGCCGTCCTTTTTTGGGACAAATAGAACAGGTGAACCAGTATTTGAATTGCTTGGTCAAAGAAATCCTTTTGCTACATTTTCCACAATGTAGTCTTGAAGGGCAATTTATTCTTGCATCAAGAGAGAGTAAACTGGTCCTGGTGCCGGAGGTGGGCCATTAAGTTCAATCTTGTGATTGTAAGGACGGGATGGAGGTAGTTGATCTGCTCTTGCAGCTGAGAAGACGTCAGCAAAGTCATGATAAACTGAAGGTAAAGAATCTCAAATGATTTGTAAATCTTCAATGTTGTCATCTTTGAGCACCGGTGTGGTGCCCCATCCTGGACACCCTGGCTGCCTTAAGACCTCAATCCATAAACTGTTGCGCAAACGTACCGCCCGGCCAAACAACTTATCCTCAGGCTCATCCAAACCATTATTTACCCGCGCGCGCTGCGCTTCCATTATCCGCGCGCGTCGCGCGTCCTTTATCCGTGTTGCTTGTCATCTCCGCCGTTGTTATAGCACGTCCTCATCTTTGTTGTTGCGTGTCTTCGTCTTTGTTGTTGCGCCTCCCAATCTCCTCATTGCTACCGTTGCGCGGCGCTCATCCATGATCTACTGAATCCATCCCGACCGCACCCGCAAGCATTTGGCAGATCCTTGACCAACGCAAGTGACCACATGGTTGCCTTCCCTTTTCCGCTCTATTTGTAGAATCCGTTGTATATAGTCTAACAGGGCCTCCTGCCCATATAAGGAGGGGCTCTCCCCTGCTTTTTGGCCCAGCATTCCATCATTGGGGCATCCCAGCATCGGAGCATCAGAGAATCCCATCATCCTATCAGACCATCATCAGTAATCAACTTATCTGTGGGCATCCTTCCCCACCTATCTGAGCCATTTATCCGGGTATATCTATGATTTCCCCTTGATCCTTTGAGCCTCCATACTCAAACTCTGTCATTTGTGACCTTTATCCTTATCACCAACCAATAGCCTTGCTGGTTGAAGAAGAATTCCTGTCTGCCTGAATTCTTGAGTGTGTTATGCCACTCTGATCCCTTTTTCCGACCATACTGGTCTTGATCTCTCCTTGATCATCTTTCTGGTGCCAATCACGTTTGATTGAAGAGGTTTTATTAAGCTTAAAACCTGGAGTTTTATACCTCCCTTCTTCTTTGAGGTTGAATTTGGCCACGCTATTCTTGAGTTCCTTGAGAAGTGTTGGGATATTCTTGCTCAAATTCGTTATTGATTTGCCTCTAGAGCTTCATAAACAAATTGCTTTTGTTTTGTTCAGCCTCCCATAGTTATCTGGTACCCTTCAAGCGCTTGATTGCGGAGAGTTGGGCAGGTTCATTGAGAACCTGGAGGTTGGTTGGGATTGAGTTGATCTTTCCTAATCAGCTGCTGACGACCAGAGTTATTAGCTTGTGGGCATTGTTACTTACAACTGCCTTGTTCTATTGAACTTTGAACAAACCTTGACTTATTTGTTCAAGTTTTTCCCTGCACCATCTTGTCTCAGATAGTGTTGTTTCCATCGCTACCGACAACTCTTATCCTCTTCTCTTAGTTTGATTTCTCATCCATAAGGTTCTGGACCTTGATTCCGGTTACATTAAAATATTATTGTAACTCCTAGGAGGGCAGCCTAAACAGCACCTTTCCCCTCCACAGAACTGCCCTGGCTTAGCACCGTTTGGAGTCTTACACCGGGTTTGAGGTAATTGCATGATGCAAGAGGATTAGGGAGCTCAAAATACACCTTTTGGTTGGTGTCTGTTTCTCTTCAAACAAACAGGAACAAGGTAAGCTGGATAGGTAAGCAATAACTCCTAAATCTGAACAGGGAATTTGGGAATGGAGGTCAGGATATTGCAAATCTCCTGGCGGAAAAGTGTCATCCAACTCAATGACAGTGTCAGGTAGGCTGTTTAATTCCTGTTTGACGGAAAGATTAGTGTTCTGGGGGTGGGAGGTTCAAAGGTTAATTACTCCTTCTTGCCAATTCACATCCGAATTCCAGTAAACTAGGAAATCATGGCCTAGAATGGTATCATCCATTCCGGGGAACAGCCAAGAAAAATAAATCCCATTCAAAGCTGGGGAAATTGGAGAATGCAAAGGTCCATTTTGACTTTGAGGAAACCCAATAAGACGGTTCAATCGCACTACTTACTAAATAGATGGGAAATTTATCTATCTTGGAACGTGTAAGATTTTTGGAAGTGGCAAAAGATTTACTGATGAAGGAAACATTAGCGCTGGAGTCAAGTAAGACTCAAAAAGGAGTGTTGTTGCAATGGAATAGGATAAATCTTGAACTAGGAGCACCTAGTGACTTGCAAGTGCAAAGATTTACTCGCGGTGATTTAGATAATGTGTAGTTTTCCTTGCGAGTATCAGAAAAACTAAAAGCTAATGTTCTGACTGCTTAGCAGCTGCACGCGCTAACCGCTTTGCACAACTTTCAACATCATGTTTTCCTCCACAATAAATACACAGCCCTTTCTTTTTCCTTTGTTGCCGGTCCTTGTTCCGTAGCATCCTGGTTTCTTTGTCCAAGAACTTCGGATTTTTGGTGAGGGTTTTCCCTTTTGAGTTGGAGTTTGAAGTCGGGGTTGGTTTGTATGGTTTTGGGTTCCTCGTGTTTTGCTTCAAGGAGTTGTCCACCCTCGGAGCCAAGGTGGACAGTCCATGGTTGTTTCGCCAAGAGCAATTCTTGTCGTGATAGCCATTATCAAGCTCAATCACTTGATCAATTAGCTGCTGAAGCAAGGTTGTCTTATGACCCCCAACTGCAAGATGTTTGATTAAGGGTTCCGGTAGACCCTTTCCGAAATGCAATAGAAGAGCGGCCTTGTTCCACTGGATGCAAGACTTCAAGGTTCAAAAAATGAGAAATATAAACGGAAGCTCTACTATTTTCCTTGATAACTAAACTATTAAGTTTGTATTTGGTGTTTTGAACTTCATTGGGGTCACCAAACAGGGTGAAAAGTTGTTTCTCAAACCTTTCCCAGTTTTTGAGAATACATGTGGGACTGTC
This sequence comes from Puccinia polysora, assembly GCA_025617555.3. NCBI lineage: Eukaryota > Fungi > Basidiomycota > Pucciniomycetes > Pucciniales > Pucciniaceae > Puccinia > Puccinia polysora. Next base: position 46,422,262 of record CM062624.1, on the reverse strand, counting down.
TTTGGACAAAAGTTTGAGTTACGGTTCAAACCACTGCAAGGCTCTACCTCCTAAGAAGGACAAAGCATACATAACTTTATGCCTATCGGAAGGGAAATTGTTGGAGTCGTTTGAAAATATGATTTTACAAGACTGTAGGTAGGATCTAAGCTTATGAGGGTGTTCTCACGTAAAGTGATTGGGTTGTTTCATGCCCGGAGTGCGAAAGCTAGGAGTACTCGGACTAGATCGCTGGGCACCATGAGTGAGGGCATGGATCAATGTCCAAAGCAGGGTTGGAGAATCGGGCTTGGGAGCAGTAGTGCAAACCCCTGGTCTACCACAAGTTGAGGTTTCATCGGAAGAATGGTCGGAATCTGCGAATTCCGGAAGAGGGTCCGTTGGAAAATCCCATGGAGGAGTCCGAGGATCATTGAGGGGTTCAACAGATGGCGATTTTGAAGGAGGAACAAATCTAAGGGTTGTTGGGCCCAAGGAGCGCTGGTTCTCCCTACCCGATGGATCTCATCATTGTAAGGGGGGAGGGGAGCGTTCCCGGTTGAGCCAGTACGTGACACTGAGAAAAAGAAGTCTACTATAGGTTGGCAAGCTACAGTAGATGAGTTGAGTTAGTTAATTTACTGTTCAACGACCACCCCACCTACTATAGGGAAATTCTTAGATTATTGTGAGTGCAAAGGAATACTGAGTGCAAGTGCAAGTGCGAGTAGCAAGACTCAGTTGCAAAGTGCAAACTTGGTTATGCCACTCAACAAACAGCAAGAGGAATGGAATGTGTTCCGAGGAAGGAAACTCAACCTGAGTCCAATGTGATAACTAGGCTGTAGCAAAATGCAAGAATGTATGAAATTAACTAACTGAGGAGACAATCATCAGGCAAGGGGGTAGCCCTTATAAGGTAATCCAAAGTTACTAGATACAACCTGGTGATAAGCTAACTACAGTTGAAGCGGTGAGGCAATGAATGACAGGAATGGGATAGGAAATGAAGCGGTAGTAGAACCATATCCAAGGTCATTGCATAAGTGCAAGACAATAGAATCTGAGCGTACAATTGTATGATGAATTGGGACAGGAGCAAGTGACGTTGAAGGTAATGCAAATGAGAAGTAATAGTGTATGCAGGGTAGGGACTAGCCCAATTGAGAACTGTACATTAGTGATGGCTTAGTTAGACGTAGATGCGAACTAACAAACAGTGTGTGACCAAAGATGGAAGTACAAGGCTGTTGATTGGCCAGGGAAGGATATTGGATCTCATAATGGATGGTCAACCGGTTTGGAGTTAACTGCGAAGTTTGCAAGTATATACTGATTTGGTTGCCAAGATTGGAAGGTCAACGCAAGCCAGAGGAGGTAGCGGATTACACCATTATGTTGTGCTTTATTTGTGTCAAGCTTTTAGACTGAGGTAGATGGTACTGAAGAGAGGACATGTCAAAGTGATGAAGACAATAATCCCTAAGTGAGAGGCGTGACAGTCTGTACGCAAACATTGTTGACATGCCCATGGCATGTGGTTTGCTCTAAACCAAGTCCATCAAGATAAAACAACAGGCGGGCCTTTCTATTGGCTTTGTAAGCTCCTCTTAACCAAGATGGACCAGGAAAACATCATCACACACATCAACACCATGGCCAAGTTTCATGAACAACTTAACTCTCTCATTTCACCCAAAAATCCATTGAGGGCAGACAATGTCCATGCAGCAGCCCTCCTCAGCTCCATTCCACAAGGCTGGCTGCACACTAATGAATCAAGATAATGTAAAATCTGAAACCATTGTCCTTGCTCTGAAAAATGAACACACTCGTTGTCAATCACAGTCAGAAGTCAAAGCTTCTGTGTTGTCAGATACCTCCAAATCCAAACAGTCCAATCTCAGCAAAAAACCCAACCAACACTGTTATTTTTCAACGCAGATGGTCACAATTTAAATAGCTGTAAAAACACCCAAAGAATACTCATGGAACATAAATCCTCCCGCAAGTTGCATCACAAAGTTCAAAGCTCCAAGAAACAATACTCTAAGGAGTCAAAAAAACAGGCTTGGGCTGCAAGAACAATGGCAGAAAACATCACGAATAACACTGAATTGAGGCACTCCCAAGAGGAATCCAACTACTCAGGGTCAGAACTCAAATTAAACGCCTCACATGCAGCTACCTTTGAACGTGCCAATTCAGCGAGTAACAACACCAACCTAGACTCAGGGTGTTCCATTTCAATGACCCCTTTCTCCTCATCTATAAAACAGATATCTCCAGAAGATACCCTGGTTCAATTGGCAGACCATTCCCTTGTTAAATCAACTCACCGAGGCTCCTGGAAAATGCCTCTTCAGGTCAACAAAGAAATCAAGATGTTAATTGTCCCCTTGCTTCACAAACCTCTATTTTCCATAGCCGGTATCTGTGATCTTGGTCTAACAGTAGTTTTCACCTCAAAGAACTGCCGGATCTATCAAAACGCGGACGTAATGATTGACCAGCGGGCAATAGGAGAGGGATACAAAAGAGTAAACCTTTTTTATCTTCCCTTGGAGCCTGTGAGATCACTTTCCTCCGAGGTATCTCAATTCACATCAGCTAAACTGTCTCTGTTTGAATACCACATCCAATTCAATCACCTAGGACTTAAACCCCTTAAGAGGCTTCTTTGAAGCCATCAATTTGATCCCTCTCCAATGAATGAGCTGGAGGTACAAAAATGCCCAATCTGTGTTCAATGCAAAATGAGCAGGACCCCTTTCAAGTCCCGTTGTCTGTATTGCTCTAGCTTTCCTGGTCAAATTTTCCACTCCAACGTGGGGTCTTTTGAGGTTCCGTCAAGAGAAGCCTATAAATCCTTTGTCACTTTTGTAGACAATTTCTCTAAATTCATCTCAGTTCATCCTATCAAACTCAAAAGCAAATTCTTCACCTATTTCAAAACATTTTGATCTTCCTTCAAAAGTGAATTTGCCATCAAAATCAACACCCTTTGTACAGATAACGGAGGGGAATACATTTCTCAATCTTTCTCTTCCTATCTGGAAGACAACGGTATTCCTCATGAAGCAGGTCCACCTCACACTCCTCAGCTGAACGGCGTTGCCAAACGCACCAATTGAACCATTGGAAACATTGTCCGTTGTGCTCTTCTTCAAGCCTTGGTCCCAAAATCCTTCTGGGATGACGCTTTGCATCATGCCTTCCACCCCTAAAACCTTTATCCTTGTCACACCCCCTCTGGCTTCAAGTTCCCTCAGTCCGTCCTTGGCTCTACACCGACTCCTCTCTCCAACATTCACCCTTTCGGCTGTCACGTCTGGTACATAGTACCTGAAGCCAACTGGAAAAAGCTCAACAGCAAAGCCCGTTCAGCTATGCTCCTCTCTCATCTATCAAACAGGAATGGGGTGCAAGTGTGGGACTTGGAGAAACAGACGGTCATCAAAACCCATGATTTAATATTTGGTGATTCAACCTTCCCATACAACTCAAAACTCATCCCGTCCTCCCCTCCTGTCAGTGTCAAGGTCCCCTGGCCAAACAAGACCATGGAACCAATCAGCCCCAACATCCTGGAATCTCCCGGTACCGCTCCTCCACACTCTGACTTGCACCTTCCAACCTGGCCACTGAACATCCCTCTGAGGGAGGGTATAGACCGTTGTCTCTCTGCGTCCATGCACGCTCCCACCAACCTTCTCTGCTCTTGTTCAACTTCCTGCGACTCGTCTGCGTCCCCTCCTCCCAGTCTTTCTTCTTCCCCACCTAGTCCAACTGTCCCCATGTCCTCTCCATCGCGCCCTCAGTCACCTGTGCCTGCCCCCACTCCACCAATCACTTAAGTCTCTCTTCCTCCACCGTTGTCACCCGTGTCTGCCACTCTAGCTCCGCAAATCTCCACTTTTCCTTGTTGGCCTCCAGATTGCTATGTACAGTGGTCCAAAAGTGTGGAACCCAAATTGATCATGGACACCCTGAAGACCTGGAAACAACTCTTGAAATTGCCCAAAAAGCACAAATGGCTGAAATCTGCTGACAAAGAGTTTTCCTCTCTTCTGGGCATGCACACTTGGAAACTGGTCCCCAGGCCAGAGAGACAAAAAATAATTAAATCAAAGTGGGTCTTCAAGGTCAAAAAACGACTGGACCACACCATACAGAAGCTCAAGGCACGTCTAGTGGCTATGGGCTACTCCCAGACTCAAGGCATCAACTTTTGGGAAGCTTTCTCCCCAACTCTCAGACTAGAAAATCTTTGCATCATCTTAAGCTTACTTGCCTCAAATGATTGGAAAGGGCGTCAAGTTGATTTAAAAACGGCCTTCTTAAATTGCCTCCTTGACCATGATGTTCTTATGGAACAACTGCCAGGGTTTTTTGATCCTCTTCACCCCGACTAGGTTTGTCAACTGGACCAGTTGATCTACGGCCTAAATCAATTGCCGCGCCAATGGAATCTTTGCCTGCACAAGGCCCTCATTCACCTCCGACTCAGCAATTCAAAATATGACCCAAAGCTTTACTTCCAAACCACAGGCGGTAAGTTGACAGGGGCTCTCACCACCCATGTGGATGACTTGGCCATTGTTTGCAAACCCGCATTCATTGATAACGTCATTGCCTCTCTGGGCAAGACCTTCAGCATAGGTGCCGACGAGGACCTTCACCATTTCCTGTCCCTTCAGATACATTGGGATTGTCCAAATCTCCTGCTTTTCCTCAATAAAGCTCACTATATAGATGATATCTGCTCCAGATTTCTCAATGTGCATCTCACCACAGTCCAAACACCCACCAGCTCCGACTTCCAGAATATCAAGCGGAAAACGCCGGATGAAGAAGCGTCCTCCGGCCCCTACAATCAACTTATTGGGTCTCTGCTTTGGCTCTCACAATGCACAAGAAAGGATATTTCCTTTGTTGTTAATAGACTCTCCCAACATCTGCAAGACCCCTCCGAAACTCACTGGCTGGAAGCACTTTGGTTCCTCAACTACGTGGTTTTGACCAAACATCTGCGTCTCAGGCTTGTGGGCAAACTGGAAATAGGTGGCTTCTTGGACGCGGACTGGGCTGAGGATTGGGATGACCCTAAGTCCACTTCCCATGTGGTAGACCAAACCTCTCCTATATCCATCAGACTCACTTTTCTAGTGTAACAACAGCTCAAACCCTCAAAGTAGCCTCAGAAATGGATTCTAAATCACAAATAACCTATAGTCACTCAGCCAAAGTACACCTCTAACCCTCATGGATTAGAAGATACAGCCCAAGAACCCTTCAACTATGGCAAACTCATACCCAACCAGGTGTCATAGCTCCGTGGAAGGCATAAAGACATAACTTTCAAACCCTCAATTACATACCAGTAACAGTTTACCCTCAAAACCAGAACCATACACCAACCCTGTCACCTCACTCAGAATACAGCATACAGACACAGGAGGTAGTGCAGGATGCCAGATCCAGTCACCTCATCCAGCATTCCAGATCCCGTCACCCCATCCAGAATACAGCATACAGACACAGGAGGCAGTGCAGCATGCCAGATCCAGTCACCTCATCCAGAATAAAGTATACAGATCCAGGAGGCAGTGCAACCAGTCCAAAACCAACCAAACAAGCAAATATACATACATAAAAGCTGTGCAGAAGCATACAGGAACAGTACAGGCAGGAGAAAGTGAAACCAGTCTCAACCAGGACCAAACAAATAAGCAAGCATACATACAGAAGGCTGTGCAGAAGTATACAGGAGCAATATATGCAGGAGGAAGTGATACCAAACAAACTACCAGAACCATGCAGTACCAAACAACCTCAGCACCACACAGCAATTTATGCAGCCAGTAGCATGTGATACAAACAAAGTACCAGTACCAACAACCCTCAGCACCAAACAGGAATTTATGCAGTCAGAAGCATGTGATACCAAAAAAACTACCAGAATCATGCAGTAACGACAACACACAGCACTACACAGCAATATATGCAGGCAGTCAAGATCATGCAGCACCAAACAAATCACCAGGGAATGAACAGCAGCACATGTAGGGAGAATCAAGTAGCACCAGACCAACCATTAGTACTGCACAGGAATACATTGTATCTGCACTTCACAGAAATTTATGCCGGGCTGTGCATGCATGAAACCCCTGTACCAGCTTTTCCCAACCAGCAGAAATGCCTCATGTAACTGTACAAGCTTTTTCCAACCAGTAGAAATGTCTCATGTAACTGTATCTCACTGTTCCTCACCAGAACAGGGAGATCCCTCAGGGGAAGCCTTGAGCACCCCCTGAGGTAAAATTTTTCTATTTAAGGAGGGCCTCTCTTCCCTATCCAAGTTGTATCATCATGCCATCTGGCACATCTCATCACATCCCATCTCATGCCATCTGGCCTATTTATCACCCATCCCTACTCACCCCATCAACCCATCTATCTTTGGTACCTACACAGATAAAATATTAGTAGTGAATCAGTTATAAAAGGAAAACAAGAAATCAGAAACCAATTTATAACACACCTTTAACCAATTAAACCACCCAACAGGTGCTTTAATAAGGGTTCTTCTGTGACCTAAATATTCAGCACCAAATTAAAGAAGAACCACCCTTCAATTAATAAATAACCCTTACAAAGAAAGAAAGCACAAACAAAAGCAACCACCAACCTTTTCCTCTACCCAGCCCCTTGTGGGTAAACCTATCCTTGGGTCCTCTCCTGAACCACCCCTTTGAAAAACCCTTGAACCCTTTAATATTGGGATATTGGTTAAGATCAAATATATCTGATCAGTAAATAACCCATAATCCAATACATCTGGTCCATTCTTCAACAAACCCTACCAATAACAATTAATAACTAATCTAGGTATGATCTGAGACCTATATTAAGTCTCAAAGAAACCAGCCATTAATTTGAATAAAATATTTTGCAGACTTACTATAGTACTAGAAGGGAAGGCAATTCAAAACCACTCTTAGTATATACTAATACTCCAAAGGAGTAGAAGTAATACTAAATTCCCCTTCAAGGACTGCCAGCAAGCTATTTTCTACTTTTATTTATATAATCCCACAGGAGTCTCTACACCGGCTACGTGTACGGTATAGGTGTAGGTGCAGTCACATGGAAATCTTGCAAGCAGGCTACCGTGTCTTTATCAAGTACTGAGGCTGAGTACAAAGCGCTGTCCGATTTGTGCAAAGAGGCCCTCTGGATCAAATATCTTCTAGACAAACTCTCTCTCCAATCCAAGGACCCCATTCCAATGCACGTAGACAACGAGGGCGCTTAGTCACTTGCAAAGAGCCCTGAGCACCACTCACGTACCAGCACATCCATGCAAGGTATCATTTTGTTCGGGAATGTGTGCAGGAAAACTCTGTAAGCCTGATTCAGGTGTCAACCAAAGACATGCTTGCCAACATTCTTACCAAGCCTCTCAGCAGAGTCCTTCTTGAAAAACATTGTCAGATGTTTGGTGTAGTTCCTTAATTTTTTTTCTTCCCTTTTTTTCTTTTCTTTCTTTTCTTATGATTATCTCTGCTTGTTCTCTTTGTTCTCTGGTGTGCAGCAAGGGATGGTGTTAGACTGGACGTATCCACTCTCTCTCATTTGTATGCTTCACACATTTCACTCACCTGTCACAAGTTGTACAGTAAACCTGGGTCAGTCACAGTGAGTGGAAGGATCTCTTCTCCTCATCCTTCCACTTCACACACTTACTGGCCCAGGTACGTTGTCTCTTCTCTATTTACTGGTTCTCTCCTCTTCTCATCTTGATGTTCCTGTGTTTCTTTCTTTTTCATTGACTCACGTAATTTATCCTTCCAATTCACACACTTACTGGCCCAGTCAACCTCATCACTAAATTTTCAGGTGAAGGGGAATATAACCATATCAGCTTCAATAAATTCATTGACTATACCCTTTCCTGCTATGAAATACCAGATAATATAGCTGTAGTGAGACTACCCAGGCTGTTTGAAGGAGTAGCACTGGATTGGTTTATCAAGAAAAGAGAAGAAGTAGGATCTCAAACATGGAACTCTTGGAAGTGCTTAATCAAAGAACAGTTTGGCACCAGAATCTGGAAAATAAAGATGATGAAAAATTTTGAGAACTCACTTTTTGACCCTTTGAAGGACACACCCCACAAGTGGTGTTTAGAACAATAGAAGAGGCTAGAAGGTTTCTACCCGGAAGCTGATAAAGAGGAGATCAATGAAAGGCTCCTCAATCTGTGTCCCAGTCACCTTAATTACAGTGTGAGGTTTAGAATGCTCATAGATGCTGACCTCTCAACCCTCATTGGTATTCTAGAAGAAATGATTGATATGAATGGTATTGAAAAAAGTAACAATAGACCTAAAGAACCCACTCCCAAGACTTGAGAAGAATACAATCCCAAAAACAAAGACTCAAGCACTCCCCAACTAGAAGTTCAGAAAACTTCTGATACAAAGGAAAAGTTATCCTGGAATTGTAACCAAACTGGACATGTGAGACATGACTGCCCCAAGCCCAGGAGAAAGATCAATCTCATTGGAGGAGAGGAGAATGACAATGACCCTGACCCCCAACTTGATGAGACTGATGGATCTCTATCTGAGTATGAATTAATGATCACTAACCCCATCAATGTCATTGAAGGAAGTATAGAATCTTCCTTAGACGTTTAATCTGTTGAGAAATATTACAACTTACCTCAACAATGGAGTCCAATATGAAAATTCACCATATATATAAGCCAAACTCTGACCTTCAAACCTTCTTCCGGTAAGCATTAGACTTCTGGGAAAACCTGCTATGCTACTGGATTAATTCAAGGATCCCCAGTTAATTTACTCTTAGACAGTGTAGCCTTTTGCTCCTGTGTTAGTTCAACTTATTTGGAACAACAAGACCCAAATTGGAAGGTGAACTAATAAAAAGTACCTCAGGATAAGTTAAACAGTTTTTTCTCTTCCCTGAATGCCATTGGAGTTTAGTCCTCTGATATTATCCTCCCACACTAAAAAGGATCACTCAAACTGAAAATTGAATTTTTAGTTCTCCAGAATGGAGTGTGTGATTATTTCATTGTAGGTAATGATTCTCTTTGCCTATATGGTATTGACGTATTCTAAAGTAAGGGCAAGTACTTCAAAATATTAGGAGACTGTAACAAGAAGTTCCAAATATGCCATGTCAATTCTCAAACTTCTGATTCAGCTTATGAAAAACACCGGGAAATGTTCAAAAGGGAGTACTTCTCCCAAGCAGCCCTGAACCCCTTGATGGCTAAAGAATAGAAACAAGACATTCTCAAAGTCCCCTTTGAAAATCAGAATGCCTTCTGCACTAAGGATCATCCAATTGGTAACATCAAAGGAAATGACATGATCCTAACTCTAACCATTAAACCTCCTTAACCTCCCAACCTCAGGAGACCTGCTGACCCTTCTAGTACAAAATCTAGGACAGATCTTGAAACTCATATTCAAGAATTCATTGAATTACAATCCTTAAGGAAATTGGGACAGAATGAACAAGCGGACATTAGTACTCCAATAATTATAGCTTGGCACAATGATAAGTCTAGGATAGTTGGAGACTTCAGAATGTTGAACAAAAATACCCAAGCTGATTATTACCCTATTAAACGGATTGACAATGCTATACATTACCTCTCTAAGGCTAAGTTCATCACTACTATGGATAAGCTTAATGATTTTCACCAGATACCTATCAGTCCTGATAGCCAGAGCTTTATGAGAATCATAGGTCATTTGGGCATTTATGAGTACCTTAGGATGCCTTTGGTATCAAAAATGATCCTTCTCACTTCCAAAGGATTATGGATACAGTTTTAGGATCATTCATGAGGCAAGGATGGATGATGGTATAAATTGATGATGTTATCATTTATTCTGATCATTGGAATTCCCACATGGAAAAAGTAAGGCTAGTCCTTAGAACCATCTCTGCTGTGGGATTACAAGTATCAATGAAGAAATTTAAATTTGGATATGGAGAACTGAAAGCCTTAGGACACATTGTTTCAGGACTAACCTTAAGTGCTGACCAGAGCAAAATAGAAGATGTGATGAATAGGCCAATGCCTTAGAACAAAACTGAACTCCTATCCTTTATCAGATTTTGCAGCTACTACAGGAAGTATCTATCTAATTTTTCCATTCTAAACAAATGTTTTCTTGAAATCTGAAACAAAAACACTGTTTTTCAAATTACTCATGAAAGGGTCAAGAACTATGAAGAACTCAAGCTGTCCATGAACTCTGCTCCAGTATTGATTCAACCTGAGTATTCTAAACCTTTCAAACTCTATATAGATGCTAGCTTGGAAGTTCTAGGAGCTACTTTACACCAACAAGTGATAGAAAATGATAAAACATTGGAGAAGCCCATACTCTTCTTATTAAAACAATGGAGAAGCCCATACCCTTCTTATCCGGACAAGTAAAGGAAACTGAGAAAAGGAATGGTGCAAGCCAAATGGAATGTGTTGCCTTAGTTTGGGCTCTGGAGAAACTCCATTACTACTTAGAAGTTACCAAGTTCACAATGTTGACTATCACATCTCTTCTGCTCAGTGAACTTCACTACATCCTATATTCCTTCTGTTCCTTATTTTCTGTCAGTTCTCACGTGTATGTCAAGTGTACAGCCGTGGAAGTCTTCTCTCCTTCTATCACATGTCACCTGTCACTCTGTACATCCTTCCGCGGGAAGGTCTCTCACTGAGTCTTGCTCTGTTTCAATCCTTGTTCGGCCATTGTTTGGCCATCTCATTTTCTATTATAAACTAGTCTCTTCTTCTTCTTCTAATTCTCCCATTCTCGCAATCACCTACGACAAATGGATCTCATCGGACTCGACTCAGTACTCGATACCCCAATCTCCTACAACTCCCTCTGATCGATCATATCAGCACTCGACTTAGTACTCGCAACCCTGATCTCCTTCAGACTCAGCTTACTTGTAGGAGTTGACGATCAACTGTTCAACTTAACCTCAGGATAAATTTAACTGACTCTTTTGCTTTGACTTCTTAAAAGCTATCTTGTTGTCCAAACTTATCCTCAGCGCCATTCTCTACTTAGTCCGCTCAGGGGCCATAACCCTGCTTGTAGAGGTCCTGCTTCTGTTTTTTGTCATCTCATTGGTTCCCCTGTTCCCTGTCGAGTCATCTCATAGCTGAATCATTCTTTCATGTGAAATTCATTAGCCTGGTTCAGGTTTCCTAATTCACTTCAACTTTTATACACAATAATGACTGACTGCAATGCTTTCAGGAATTTAATGAACATGAAAACCCCCAGTAGGCATATGTTAAGGTGGAAGATAGTCATTCAGAATTACAGAGGTCAGATGACCATAGTCCATCAAGATGGTGCTAAACACCAGAATGCTGACAGTCTGAGTAGGAATGCTCTACCTAATGATCCAGGTAACCCTGCTTATGATCCAGAAGATAATGATATATTTCCTATACTGAACATTAACATGATGCATATTGAGCCACCCATTCTAGGAATCCACATCTGTGAACTGGATGAATCCCTGTTCAACTCCATGAAGTAAGCTTACAGCCCTAGTATGACGACCCTAATAACCATTATGGAAAGCACCTCTCCATCATCTGAACTGATTAACAGTCTACCTGAAACTCTCCTGAAACCTTAAAAAGCAGGAAGATTCACTGTATGGGATGGTTTAGCATACTATAGACATCAAAATTCCAGTTTTATAGTCTTAACCAAAGAAGACCATATCAAATATGTCCTAGGTGAGTTACACAATAACTGTTCAGCTGGTCACCTATCCACTGATATAACCCTAGAAAATTTCAAACTAACTAATTGGTGGATCAATTGCAGAGATTCCAAAGTCAAGTATGTCACCATTTGTGAAATTTTTCAGAAGTCCAATAGGACCACTGGAGAAATGTTTGTTTTCAGATAAAGACATATCTTGGAGTGGGTGAATTTCAGCTTGCTAGTTGAAAAGAGCAACCTGTCAAAGCAGATTAAAAACAGAAAAGAAATAATAAAATTGGAAGGAGTGGTAATTCCATGTATTTTATTGCAGAAATGGATTCCCCAAACAAAAATAGGTAGGGTCACTCACTGACCCCACCCTTGAATTTCTTTATACTTGTAAATAATTTCAGAAGAAAAAGACCAATAAACCACAACACCACTATGGCAACTTTTTGGCCATTCTAACATTTCACGCATCATGCCATGAATAGATTTCAACCCTAAAATTCAGTCAGAATTGAGGTGTTGTGTATATTTTAGGAGTTACAGGCAGGTTTGTGTTATGTCACAATTCCCGCGCGCAGCCCTGCATTCATATAACAAGGGTACACACGCCTGACACTCAGTATGTAGGTGCATGTCAAGAAACCCGCATGCAAAATGACTGATGACAGATTCCTGCACGCGGCTGTCAAGCCTTTGCGCGTCAACATCAGTTGTGCTAATTCCAACAACCAGGTACCTCAAGAACATGCTACAACTTGCATGCATACATCATGCATATGTAACCAGTTGAATGACGGATAGGGAGATTCCTGAAATATAAGAAAATTGAATAAAAATATGAAAATCAAAACATTAAAGCGCATAAATTGTGAGAAACAATAATGAAGGTTGTCACGTAAGTAAGATTGCCATATCTTTATGAACCACAAAACACACCAAGAAGTCTACCAAAAATTTTCAAAAATTACCAAAATGTGCAGAAAATGGCGTGAAATCTAGAAATACCCACTTTTACTCACGCCACTCAAAAGAAAGTAATAAAAATTAAGGAAATATGTCTGAACCATAAAAATTAAAAATTGAATTTAAATAACTTCTGAAAATTATTTCACATACAAATATGACACAGGAAAGGCTATCCAGTTGACAGCACCAAGACAAAGTGTCAAAATAGCCCTGGTTAGCCTTTCAGCCTCATCACACAAGCACAACCCTCTCTACGTGCCCTGAGAAGATCTTATTACCCCAGAAAAGTATATAAAACCACCCTTTTAGATGGTTTAAACCCCAGTAATTTTGAACTAATAAATGCAGACCCCTTTCCATCCGGGATCAAGTGTTTATTCAAGATAAAAAAGTGATTAATGTCCTCAGTCTGATAGTATAATTATTAATTCTAACCCATTGTTAACTCCATCGAAGAAAGTCAGCAATAATCCCCAACAATTGTCCTGAGACCCTTTGAACTGTGAATTTCTGCAAGTATCTTGGAGTTTCTGCTTAAATTAGTAAGTTATCACCTCCTTGCCTCCAGGAATAAGTTCTGTGAGTCATCCAGTCCAACCAATCCCCTTGAGTAACCCCTTTTTAGGAATCCCTTAGGACCTCATTGTCCCAAGATCTTTACATGGTTGAAAAGAGCCCCTTGAAGAGAGATTCTTATCCAATAAGGATCACCTGTTTACATAAACTGTGGCCCCTCTTGAAAGATTTATTTAAATCAATTTAAATCCAAAAAAAACACTCAAACTTTGCAATTGCTTCTAAATCAATCATTTGAGAATTTCATGTAATTTTCTTGGAATTATTATTCCAACACCAATATCACTTGCTGTAGCTAGCTTAAGGACGGAAAAGTCTCTGATATCAGTAAGCTGACAATGAGAATTGGATTGGAACTTTTTTATTTTTTCCTTGAGGCCTTTATTATTGATTATATGCATGGGAGGTGATGAAGGCTTTCTCCATACTTTGGACACAAGGTGTTTTATCCAAGGTCATTCAAGATGACTGGCTGAAAGGGTTTTACACCTGGCCTTGGTTGATGAGTGGGCTATTGAGCCTTGGCGCCCGCTGGTCCAGAAGATTGGGCTACCCTTGAGAAGCACTAAATAAATGGTTTGAGATAATCTGATATTGGGGTTGTCTCCCCATGTAGCATTGCTGTAGGGCACTACATGATCCGCTTCAGACTTGCAGCTTAAGGTCAACAGGAAATCAATGGTTTTGAGTGAGTACTGCAACACATGAATAAATTCTTTCCAGTGATTGATTCCAGGTTTTTTGCAGAATCAAGCTAGGCTTGATACAGCATAGCTGATGTCTGGCATTTCAAGGGTGGCAATGAAGTTGATAAGGCCAATGAGTGATTGATAGCTGTGGTTGAGGGCTTTTAATTGAGTCATTTCATTTGCTTTAGCGGGTAGCAGAGGGATTCCAGACAAACAGGGTTTATTGAATGGTTTTGCATCCAAGAGGTTCATTTCCTTGAAGACCTTCTTGATGTGTGCAGGTAGGGAGAGGTTAATTTATGTTTGGCCTCACTCAACCTTCATTCCCAGCAGGTTATCTAATTAGTGGATGCTTGAGTCATTGAAATTTTTGAGGAAGGCAACTTTGAAGTTTTGGACATTTCAAATGACCACTAGATCATCAACATGGAAGAATAGGGTAGAGAAGTTGTCTTGGCTGAGGTATAAGCAAGGGTAAAATTTGCTTTCCATGTTGTGGTGACCAATCCAAGAAACCTCATGGAAAATGGAAATTTTTGATTTTTTTTTTACATTCCCTTATCCATCAATAAATCCTCAAAAAAAAAATAATAAAATAAAATCTCTTTTGCCTCTATTGGTAACCACTCATTTCCCATTATCCAAGCTCTTCCCTGTCCTAGCTTTCTAGGCAGGCCTTCCCTGGTCATCCAATGCTTTCCTCCTCTGTTCAAATCTCCCCTTTTCATGTTCTTTACCCTGATTTTTATTTTTTGGCAAAGCGCGCGCGGGCAGCTATCCCCTCTATCAACTCATCCAGCAGCATCCAATCACCCTCTCAATCCGGATCTTATTTTTTTACCAATGATGACAATATTGATCATCAGCTGGTTGATCATCATCACCCCTCATCCAATCCAACCTCCCATTCATCATCTGCCTCCAACCCCATTGTTGCCAGCGGTCAAAGGCAAAAATGGTTTCCTTGCAACTTGGAGTTATCTCAAAATTTGACTCTGGATCAACAGAAGTGAGTTGATTAACTTGAGACTTCTTGTGTTCTTTTTGTAGTGAAAAAGGATTGACTGCTGTTTCTGACTTTATTCCCGGCAAACAAGTCTCAAAAAATTTAACATTTTGACTTGCAAGGATCTTTTTGGTGTTTAATTTCACTAGTTTATAGGTTGAGAAGTCATTCATAAACCCAATGAGGATACATTTCTCACCAGTAGGATTAAACTTATTATTGCTTCTTTTAATTAGAATTAAGCAATAAGCTTCACATCCAAATGGTCTGAGCATGTCAAAGTTGGGCATGCGTTGAAACCATCAGAAGTAGGGAGTCTCAAAATTTTGAGTACTTGAAAGTAGAATATTGCTCAAATTGCAGGCGGTTTTTATAGCTTTGGCCCAGTAGCAGTGAGATAACTTAGATTGGTTGAGCATAAATCTAGCCTTTACCAGAATTATCTGATTTGATCTCTTGGCAAGACTATTTTTTTCTGGCTTATAGGCTGGAGAGAATGAATGGGAAATTCCTTAGTCTGAGGTACAAGCTTGAAAATCAGAGTTTTTGAACTCACGACCAATATCAGATACAATAGCTTTGATTTTAAGTCCAGTTTTTTTCTCTGCCCATCTTTGGAATTCTTTCAGATTGTGAAGAGTATCAGATTTAGAGGTTAGTAATTTTACTACTTTAAAGCCAGAAAATTGGTCAATTATGTTCAGCAAATAAATAGATCCGTTCAGAGATTTAACAGGGAAAGATCCCATCAATTCTACATGAATGGTCTCCAATCTTTCTGAAAATGGTGTAAAGTGACCTTGAAATGATTTCTTATTCATCTTACTCTCAAGACAGATTTCGCATTTTGTTTTTCTGGTCTTAGGGAAGATCCTCTTGAGAAATCTCTCACTTGGATGTCCCAATATATTGTGCCAGTTTGGTTGTGCTATAGTGGAATATGAATAACTGGGAGCTTTCATTGCTTTGATAGAGACATTGTTGAGTATAAGTAGATGATTTATATTTAAGACAGGAATAGAAAAGACCTTGTCTATTGTTCTAAATATCTTGTTTTTTGTTTTCATTATAGTCATGTTTTCATTGAAGAGTTGTTCTGCAGTTATTAAGGTTTGACTGAGATTAGTTACATAGAGGACATTCTTCAAGAGAATTTGCTCTCCAGCCGTTGTGACAAGGTAGGAGGATCCAATTAGAACAGATTTTAATCTACTTTCCTTGTTTCCAGTGTTGACAGGAATGTTGAATTTCTTCATATTAAAAAGAAGCTCAGGATTGCTCATCATATGATGGGAAGCGCCGGTGTTGAATACTGGTGCTTTGGAAAAAAGATAGGTGGAACTGAAAAATGCTTTAGCCATGACTTCTGACAAATCTGATGCATCATCAATTTGTTCTTCTCAATTTGCTTGGGCTCTATTTTTGTCTCTTGTATTAGCTAGTTCAGGATGCAATTTATGACACACATCTTGTGGATGCCAAGCGTTCAGATTGTGCTGACCATTTTTGGACTTGCAATCAGATTCCGACTTAGGTTTTCTTGTTTTTTTCACCTTTGGCTTTCTTTTCTTTTCAGTTTTTTTAAACAAGGCTGTTGCTTCTTCCTTTTCAATCTTGTCTTGACTGTATGGCTTTTTAGAGTCTTTCTTTGAATCCTCCAAGTACACCATTTCTTGGAGTTTTTCCAATGTGGCATCAGGATGAGCAACCAGGTGTTCATTCATAATAATGTTTTCAACTACATTCCAGAGATCCTTCATGAGTTTAGTGAGTATTGAGTAGCAAAGCAAGTCATTGTGAAAAACAAGTTTTACAATAGCTATTTCATTGAGCATTTTGGTGCATTCTGAGATGTATTTCTTTAGATTTCCATTCAAATCATACCTCATGAAATTCAACCAAACTTGGCCCTTATTTTTAAATAATTGTGAGGCATAACATGCCACAATCTTGGTCCATATGGCGTGAGGATTCTCCTCATTTTCAGGCGTAATAATTTAATTGAAGGCATTGTCTCCTAGATAATTCATTAGGGTATTGATTGCTTCATTCCTTTTTTTAGTTGGGTTTGTGAGTGCTGCGCCAGTAAGGTTGGAGATATCTTCAGGGTGGAAGATGCACACATCAAGGATTCCTTTTGCTTAAAGATGAGGCTCCATTCTCATTGACCATTTTGGGAAGTTGTGATTGTTCAATTTTTGGATATTATGGCTTGATGATTTGTCTTCAGCCGTCTCTGCCATCTTGATTTATTAATTCAATTTGTTGCTTGTTTTAGTCCTTTTTGTGATTTCACTGTTAATCTGTTAAGTTTTCATTCAACTAAAACAATAAATTTCAGCAATGAAGTTAAGAATAAAAAATATTAAATCAAAAATGACATGAAACAATATAACTTTACCTAAAAGCAAGATTTGGCAGATAGACAGCAACAGTAAAATTAAAATAAAGTATAGGTATAGACAACTCAATTCAACAATCCTATAGTTCCTTACTGTATTCCATGAGATTTATTAGTAAGGAAGAGTATGAACAGAACATGAAGGGAATAAGTAATTTTTTACCAGATGAGATATACAGAACCTTATTGTTCCAGTTTGGCTTGTAGAAGATGAAATTTGAATATTGGTGTTTGATCTTTAATCTTTGACTGAGGTAGCTAAGCTCCATCAGAGGGCTGGTGAGGAAAAAAATTGAGATTGCATCTGGAATGTTTGATAAAGTTGTGTGGTCTCTGGAATTGGATTAATTTAACTCTTAGGTTGAAAATAAGTGCGTGCATAGATGATTTAAACTTGATTAGGCCTGATAATTTAACAGATACTTCAAGCTTTTCAGAACAAAATAGATCAAAAGATTTCTTCTGTTCCTACTCCTAAAACCTCTACTTATTTCCCTAATTCTACCCCGGTCTGTTACTACTGTCATAGGGAAGGCCATTAAACTGGAAAATGCTTGGAACTCCAGAAGGATATAAAGGAAAAGTTGGTGCAGCAGAAGGGGAAAAATTTCTTTCTTCCTAATGGTGCTCTGATCCCTTTCAATTCATCTTCCCCTATTTTTCATGTGGTGAACTATTCTCAGCCTCCACCTACAACGGAATTATCCCTTTCATCCTTAAATTACCAATCTTCCTGTGGTAATCTTCAACCTGGTTACACTCCAGCTATCTCTTTGTCCAGTCTTTCTGGGACTACTTATCAATCTCATTCATCTAGGAAACAGCATGAGGAACCTAAACCTCACAAAGCCCCTTCCTTGCCAACTTCAATTCTTCAAAAACCAGTCAAACATCAATCCTAACCGGAGCCTCCTTCCTCTGATGTGGAAGACATGGAGGTGGAAAAGGAGCCACTCATGGAAAGGTTTCCAGATCACTCAGATCCTCCTCCTTCATCTAAGTCACCTCAATCTTCTGATCCCATTTTAGTTACTGCTTCACCTGACTTTCCTCCCTCCACCCAGCCCAAAGTTTGATTTGAAATGGGAATCTCAAAGTACCACCCCAATGCTGTGGAAGCAGTATTGAAGAAAATTTCTGATTTCAAAATTCCTGATCTATCTGTGGCTGAACTCCTACTGATCTCTTCATCTGTTGCTGAAGGAATGAAACAATGGGTCTCTGGTTGACGTGTGGAGATTGGTCCCGAAAAATTCAAGGTCTCCTCTGGCACTTTGATAGAGGAGTCTGGGGGAACTAGTCCTTCTTCAGACTCCAATCTTCACTCCTGTCCTCTTGGTTTCCTCCCCTGTTATCTTGGTGACTCAGCTAAAACTATTTCTCCTCTTGTGGACTCTGGATCTCAGCTCAACTTAATTTTGGATTCTATGGCCTGTAAACTCAAACTCAGTCCTAGAGTCAGATTGAATTCTGCATTCTATGGGATTGATAATCAATCTTGTGGATTGGTTGGTATTTCTGACCATGTTCCAGGCAGGATTGGTCAAAATATTTTTGGAACCTGTCATTTTTGGATCAATTGTTTGGAAGGGCCTAAGTTCTTGGGACAACCTTTCTTGATGGATTTTGGTGCTACTCTGATATTTTCTGATTAATTTGGGGAGAGAATTATTATACCTGATGCTGATGGGAGAAAGATTGAATTTTCTCTCTGTTCTTTGGATTCTGGTCTTTGGGAAAGATATTTTCCTGGTCATCATTCTAAATCATCTTTAAAGGGAAAGCAGAAGGATAATTCCAATTCCTCTCATTTTGTTTGGGAATAGTTGATCCTACTAATAGTTGTAGTTCCTTTCAGCCTCAGACTTCAACTCAAGGGTCAACTTTCATCCCTCAGGCTTATTTTCAATTCTTTTCATCATTTTCATCTAAACTGGGAAATATTGAGAATAAAAAACATGTCAAAATAGAAAAATCCAAAATTATTGCTTTTTCTTCTTGCTCTGGATCTTTTGTGTCTTCTTTTCCTTGTACTCTTAGGTCTGATAAATCTTCTCTCAGTTCCAGTTTGAATCTCCATAATTAGTCTAAAATAGATCCTGATCTCAATTCTATTCTTGGTATGGAGGAATATGGACTTCAGTGGAGGCAATTCGGGGTACAAGTAAGTCCCCCAATTGTGCACTGCCAGGTCAACCTTCTATCATCATCTTCAAAACCCTACCTTGTTCCACACATGTGAGAAAATTATTATCTCCTGGTTCTTCCTTTATGGAAAAGGCACCCTTTGAGTATATTGCAGAACATCAGACATGGAAAATGTTGGAACTTGGACTTAGTTTTGGTGATCAAGTCTCACTGTTCAATTCCTGGAGGAAACAAGAACTTCTCTCATTTGCCACCAAGTAAAAGCCAGTTGCCCAGAAGGTCCAACCAGTCAACCAGCCTATGCCTCTCAACTTCAATCCTCCTCTCATGAATCCTCCGTTATCTCATGATCCTTGCTGTGGTCTTTCTCAATCTCTTACTGTTCCTTTTCTGCTCAATGGTTGGGTCACTGAAGAAAGTCTGAAGGTGGTCAATTTTGGTCCATATTGATGGCTTTTTCCTGAAATTTTAAATTTGATCAAAAATTTCTTATCTCTAAGGGAAAAATCTATTGCTTTCTGTGTAGAAGAGGAAGGTCTCTTGAAAGAATCCTACTGCCTCCCTTATATCATCCCTGTAGTTCTTGGCAAAGGAAGAAGATGCCTATTGCTGCTGCTAAAATTGACAAATTTACCAAGTTGGTCCATTAATGAGTTTTCACTGGCCTATATGAGAATTCAACCTCCAGTTATTCCAGCCCTGTCTTCTGTTTCCTCAAGAGTAATGGTAAACTTAGAATAGTTCATGATCTCCAACCTCTTAATAAATTTACTATTAAAGGCTCTTGTATTCCTCCTGCTACTGAAGAATTTGTTGAATCTTACTCTGGGAGAGCTGGCTATGGTCTAGGGGACATTATGGTTGGATATGACAAACAATCCTTCCATCCTATTTCTTGCCCTCTCACTAACTTGATACTACTCTTGGTTGATTTCAACTTACTCAATTGCCTCAAGGTGCCACCAATTTGGTTGCACTCTATCAGGATCAGATGATGTGGATCCTCCAGGATGAAATCCCTGATCATGCTGGTATCTTTCTTGACAATGGTGGAATTCAAGGTCCAATTTCTGACTATGATAATGAGCTCTTAACTTTGCATTCAGGAATTTGTTGTTTTATCTGGGAATATGCTAATACTTTGGAAAGGATCCTGTTTCAAACTGAGGAACTTGGCCTTACTTTCTCTGGATCCAAGGTGGCTGCTTGTGTCCCTGCTCTGGAAATTGTTGGTCATGTGGTCTGTAAGGAAAGAAGGAGGATGGAAAAAGCCAAAATAAACAAGATCATTGCTTGGCCTACTCCAATCAATCCCACTGAAGTGAGGGGCTTCTTGGGTTTTTCACTTATGTTAGAATCTTTATCCCATACTTATCCAAAATATGTGCACCCTTACGTTGGATAACTATGAAAGATGCTGAATGGATTTGGACCCAAGATTGTAAACATTCTTTTCAGTTTCTCAAAATGATGGTTGGAAAAGACATAGTCTTTAAAAAGATTGCTTATGGAACTGAAGCTGGCAAGATCAAGCTGGCTGTTGATTCTAGTTATCAATCTGTTGGGGCTGTTATTACTCAGGAAGATGAAAATGGTTGGGAAAGTCCTGCTCTTTCTGAATCTTTGCCATTTTCAGATGTAGAGTCTAGGTACTCTCAGCCCAAATTGGAACTTTTTGGTGTGGTTTTAATGATGAAGAAACATCAATCCATTCTCTGGGGCCAACTTTTAGAACTACAAGTTGATTCTTGATTCATCATAGAAATGATCGATTCTACAAGTCTCCCCAATGCTCCTATGACTCATTGGGTTGCCTTTATCCAGCTTTTTTATTTTGATATTGTTCACAGGCCTGGGGAATCTTTCACTATGCCCAATGTTTTATTTCAAAAACCTCTTGGAGAAAATGGATCTGATGCTTGAACTGATTTGAATGAAGAAGAACCTTAAATACAGCCTTTTTTCTCTTTCTATTCTCAAGGTTATTCTGGCTTTCCACAAGGCTTCTAGCTTAAACTAGAGCAGTACCTTTTAACTCTTCAACAACCTCCTGATCTCTCTGCTAAAGAATTTTGATCTCTTAAAAAAAATCCTCCAGGTTCTTTTTCCAAAGCTCTAGGCTGATGAAAAGAGGAAATCCTTGTTCTCTTATTGTTGTTACTATCCCTTTTAAATAAGATTTCTCCTTAAAAGTCTCTGTGAAGGTCTTGGTCATTGTGGGAAAACCAAAACTTACCAACAATTATCCAAACAATTCTGTTGGCCATCTCTGAAGAAATACATCTCTCAGTGGTGCAAGAGCTGTGAAGTCTGTCAAAAACGTGATCTGAGGAATCAAACGGAAATTTTTTATCCTACTGGAGAGTCCACTATTTTTGGGAGGATTGCTATGGATGTGTTTCATGTTTAGGCAGGTGGTGCTAAGTACCTCATTGTGGCTAGAGATGATTTTTCTGGATGGGTTCAGGAAAAATTTCTTAAGAATCTTAGCTCTGAATTACTGGTAGCCTTTCTCTATGAGACCTGGACAATGCATTATGGCCTGGCTGAACCTTACTCTACTGATGGTGGCTCTGAATTTTTTGGCAAACTTTCTCAAATGATCTGATCTCTTCCTGGAAAAAATAGAGTTACTACTCCTTATTATTGTCAGCTTGCTAATATTGCAAAGCAAGCTGCAAAAGTAACAAAAATTAAATATTAATAATAATAAAATAATCAACCTAAGAAGGAGTATGAAAACCATCAATATTATTACAGAAATGGATTCTCCACCCAAATGTAGGTAGGGTCACTCACTGACCCCACCCTTGATATCCAACTTGTTATATTTTGAAATAATTAAGGAAAGAAAGACCAAAATACTTCAGCTCCACTATTGAGCTTTTGGTCAATTAAATATTTCACACACATTGTCAAGTATAGGTTTCACACCTCAAATTCAGTCAGAATTGAGGTGTTGTGTATAATTTAGGAGTAATGGACGGAAATGTGTTTTGTCACGATTCCCACACGCAGCCACGGCAGCCAATGAACCCGCGCGCAGCTAAGATACAACCCCGTCACTCCTTCAAGGTCATGTACGCAGCCCCAGGCCTCTGAAAAGTACGCAGCCGCGGGACAATGGGTTAACAGAGTGACAGGCAGCCTGAGAGCCTTAGGTACTGCGTAAACATTCTACAACCCACACAGGAACATTCTACATATGTGATAAATGTTCCCAAAGATAGTAGATAGTCTGAAAGTACATAAAAGGGGGTATAAATGTTAACAAAACCCGCCATTTTTTAATGGCGGGTTTCAACCCAAATCTGCCATTTCAAACCCACCATTAAAAATCAAAAAAACCCACTTATTTCAGATCAGACGTGTCAAAGTTAACCTGAAATAAGTGGGTTTTTTCAAATAAAGTATTTAAATGCATCCACCACCTGTCCCGTCATACACCCTTGTCTTCCCACCTCCTTCTACCTCCAACCTCATCGGAAAATTTTTTACCCCCACCCTCATCATAAAATTGATTGACCACTCTCATCACTTTATTGCTCTCATCACTTGATCACTGTCATCCACTTCATCGCTCTCAAAACTTCATCGCTCTGAAAACTTCATCACTCTCATCACTTAACCGCTCTCATCACTTGATCAATCTCATCCACTTTATTGCTCTCAAAACTTCATCACTCTCATCACTTAACTGCTCTCATCACTTGATCACTCTCATCCACTTTATCGCTCTCAAAACTTCACCACTCTCATCACTTTATTGCTCTCATCACTTGCGTACCCCAAACTCTTTCAAATGGCCCCTCAGCAAACCTCCCCCCACAAGTCCAACACACCCAAGAGAACATCACCAAGGAACTCCAAAACAAACAATCCTCCCCCATCAGCTTCCAAGGGCTCAAGTCAGCTCAAGAGAGCTGATCACATCATCCTGGTAAACTGGCTGAAAATTCCCTCCAACTACAATTCCTGCTTTGGATCCGACAACAAAACACGTGTTGGCCAACCTCAGTCCTCTAAGGTCAATGGTTATCTCCTGATGGCCAATGAACTCAAGAAAAAAACAAAAGGTAGGCTGGATCTGTCATCCAAAAAGATGAGGGAGCGGTTCAAAAACTATTGAGCCAAGTACAAAAAGGCCCACTCCATGTCTATCTCCACTGGCTTTGGTATCACCGACTTTGACAAAGCCAAAGGAATCAACTCGGTGGTTGATAAGTTGGACTCCATTTGTCCTTTTTATATTCAAATGGATGAAATCTTTGGAAAGAAGGCCAACATCACCCCCCTAGCTGCTTTCGATGCCCAACAATCCGATTCCGTTGATGCCAAGGACTTGGCTGGGGATGCTCAGCCTACCAACGGGGACCTTGATCAAACCTTGGCCTTGGAGTGGCCCCCATCTGATGAAGAGGAGGATATTCAAACACAATTGGCTCCAATCACTTCTACTTCAGTATTGATTGATCAGTCAATCCCAACCTTGGACCCCTCACTTACTTCTTTTGATTGCTCTCTTCCTGGGGCAGAACAACTGGAGAACTTGCCCAATGAGGAGGATGTTATTCCTGGATCACCGTTGCCATCAACATTGGCTCAAGTAAGGAACTAAATTGTTTTTGATTCTGTCTGGTTGCTCCTGACTGATTTACATTGTAAAAAAACAGGCTCATCCATTTTTGATTGGCCAAAAACTCAAGCCAATGGGGCCTCCCACATTGCCTTCAAATACTAGTGAGGACTTTCAGACTCAACCCTCCTCTGCCAAGGGTAAGAAAAAGGCCTCCAATTCCATCAATGTCAACCCCAAAAGTCATCAAAAGAGGAGAAACACTTCCAATTTTTCGGGCTTTGAAGAAATCATGGAGAAGCGATATTCATGTAAGTTGATTGATTCAATATCCTTGCTTTCAAAATCATGCTCATTGCCATTCCCCCCCAAAAAACAGTGAAATCACAAATTGAATCAGATAAACTTCAGTTTGAAAAGCAAAAGTGGGATAGCCAACTGTCCATGGATGGTAAAAAGCAGCAAGCCAAGACTTTGGCTAATCAACTAAAATTGGATGCTGAGTGGAGGTTGAAACAAGCTGAGCTAGAGTTTCAAAAAGAGGAAAAGGAGAAGGATTGGAAGCAAGTGCAACTGGAAAAGGAGAGGGAACAACGGGCAAACAAAAAAAAGGATAAGGTATCAGTAGCTTTGGCTTGCATTGGCAGTGGTAGATCCGTAGAAGAAATACAGCAGATTACTCAAATGCTGGGCTTGTAAATATATTTACATGGATGAAAGAAAAACAAATTATTTTTTACTACAACAATGTTTGAGAGCATTCTTAACCCCACCAATATACAGATCTTTTTTGTTTTTATTGATATTTTTTTCTCTAGAGTAAATTTGGCCGTTTTTCATGTCCCTACAAGTGCTCTGAGTTTTTTTATTAATTTGGAGTGACATGGCCATTCTGCTATGGGTTGCTGTGTCCACAGCTGGAAAGGTACAGTGCTTGTACTTGTTAGCCGCCCAAACCATTTTGACTATACCTTTTTGCTTGAAATCAATTACAAATCCAAGGTCAGGAAAAAAAAATTGACCGTCCAAATTTTGATATTCATCCGTATCTTCAATAAGTCAACCATTTGATTTTTTGGTTGGGACCACAAGTAAAAAGGAATAGCCAGAGATGTCGCCTTTGTCAATATGAGGAGAATTGTAAAAAGAATCCAAGGTTAAAGTGAGGTGTGGGGAGCAATCAAAAGGTGTAGGCTTGGAACCAAATTCCAACCAAGAGAAAGAGGGGATGTTTCTGTCCTTCATGGTATCACGGTTTGATTCAAAGGCAAGTTTGGCCAAATTACAAAACATTTGTCCTAAAATTTGGGATACTTTGTCGGCATTCAAGTTGAGGACAGCGTACTCTTGAGGAGAAGATCTAATGGATGATTTCTTCACATAACTTCCGAATAACTCCAAAGGGTTCATTTATTTTTGCCAACCAATCACCCACATTTTTCCACCCCAAGATCTTGAGGGACCAACTGGGTTGACAAATTTTTTTGAACTGTGAAGGAATGTCGTCACAAAGTTGATATCTTTCTTATCTTGCTCAGATAGTCAATCCAAAGGCACAAATTCAATGACGGCAACGAGAGCATGGTGATCAGATTGGTCGAGAACAATAACTTTTCCATGGTGGAAGAAGTGGAAAGCCCCAATTGTCTGTTTTTCTTGCTTAAATTCTTCCTGGGTGGGTTTTTGAGGGTTGTTTTTCTTTTCAGCCATGATAGCAGGTTACAGATCCAAAGGGCATAGCTTTTGTCTAGACCAGGCAAACTTTTCCTTGATCAAGTCGTCAGTCACTTCCAAAGAAATTTCCAAATCCCTCATTTGAGCCCTCCTTTTTCTACAATTCCTCTGCTTGCCACCTCTCTTTATGTTTTTCACACCATCTCCTTCCATCTTTCTCCCTCCCAGGCACTTGCTGCACCCAATGTGAGGATCAAGGTGAAATTTGAATGGATGTATAACATTTTGAGTCCGGTTGGCATTGAAGGAATTGATATCAAAAAAGGGGTTGGACAAACGAAAAGACCGGTCAAACAAATAAAAAAAAAAATGTCAGCAACAATCTCATTATGGAAACGGTGGGATTAAAAAAATCAAAAAGAGATGAAAATCAACGATTCCTCTGCTTGCCACCTCTCTTTGTGTTTTTCATACCATCTCCTTCCATCTTTCTCCCTCCCAGGCATTTGCTGCACCCGAGGTGAGGATCAAGGTGAAATTTGGATGGATGTATAAAATTTTGAGTTTGGTGGCCAGTGAAGGAATCAATAGATATCAAAAGAATAGAATTAGATGGGGAGGAGTGGTAATGATGAGGAGCCGCAGCCGGCATCTTACTAGGCAAACCAGACTGTCCCAGGACGTAGCTTGGTTGGCGTAAGACTTGAACAATTGTGTTCTGGCCGAGCTCGAAAACCCAAAAAAAAAAAAAAAAAAGAAAAAAAAAAAAAACATACGGGAAGTCAGTTCCTGTACCCTACAAAAACCCTGCATCGATCGGCCCAAACGATTGGCCAATCAATGGCAAATCAATTGCTTGATCGATTCGCAATTGATTGAGCAATCGATTGCCAATCAATTTCCCGACCAATTGCCAATCGATTGCCCAATCAATTGCGAATCAATTGGGCAATCAATTGCCAATCAATTGCCCAATCAATTGGCAATCGATCGGGCAATTGATTGGCAATCGATTGCTTGATCGATGGCGAATCAATCAAGCGATCAATTGCCAATCGATCGAGCGATTGATTTGCCATGGATTGAGCAATCGATGGCCAATTGATGGCAGATTGATTGCGAATCAATCAAGCAATCAATCGCTTGATCGATGAGAGGAGAAATTGGAGGAGGGGAGGGGCTCACCTTGAGGGATTGACCAAGGGATCCAGGGGGGGACTACAAGTTGAATGATCAAAGGATCAGCAACTGGTGAGGGGAAGGAAGAGGAAGAGCGTGGAGGGGGCTTACCGGGATTAGGAGGAGGGGATTCAGTGAGTGAGGTGAGATGAGGTGGTGGTGGTGAGTAAGGTGGTGGTGATGAGTGAGGTGGTTTGGTGAGGAGGAGGCAGGGTTTGACCGGTGAGTGAGTTGGGTGGATCCAGCGGGGGACTACAGGTTGAATGATCAAAGGATCAGCAACTGGTGAGGGGAAGGAAGAGGAAGAGCGTGGAGGGGGCTTACCAGGATTAGGAGGAGGGGATTCAGTGAGTGAGGTGAGATGAGGTGGTGGTGGTGAGTAAGGTGGTGGTGATGAGTGAGGTGGTTTGGTGAGGAGGAGGCAGGGTTTGACCGGTGAGTGAGTGGGGTGAGGTTGAAGGGGTTGAGTGGTGAGGGGGAGGGGGGTGGCATTTGATGAGTGGCAGGGTTTGAGGTGGAGGTGTTTTTGGATTCAAGTCCACTAAAAAAAAAAAAAAAAAAAACTCAGCCTATGAATCTTGGGTGAACAACCAAAATCAAACAAATACAGTGAAGGGAATTTTTACCAATTTCAAAATCAAAAATTACTCATCAAAGCAAGAAAGGGTGAGAGGAAGAATCCGCTCTCTCATAGAAGAAGATGAGGGACCAGATGAGACAGGGATGACTTGAGGCAGATCAGGAATATCATCTTGGAATATTTCATCCCATTCATCTTTGATGTCGGCCAAAAGGTTGTGAAGGATTACACAAGTGATAATCCAGTTGATGAGGAACCTCATATCTTTGGAACATTTGAGCTGGTTTCACATCTCCCGTAAGCTGGCCCATCTTCCTTTCAGAATTCCTATGGCATGCTCAATCCAAACTTGTGATTGGGCAAGATGATAGTTAAAATTGGATTTTCCTTGATCATTGGACAAAACATTCCGGAATGCTGGAACTACATATTTCCCACTAGCATAAGCCAAATCGGCCAGAAGGTATTTATCTTGGTCAAAGTAGATCTCTGGTTGTTGGGCAATCCGCATCCAATTGAAAACATATGAATCATGACAAGAACCTGGAAGGCCAGCATGGAGGGAGATGAACTTCTTGTTGTTATCGCAAACAAGTTGTAGTGCCATGGAGTATCTAAACAAAGAGATGGAACATATTTGGTCAGTGTGTGATCCAAAGTTTTATCATAGCGATTGGAAAATAAATGAATCAATTGCCTTTTTTTACAATCAAAATAGTGGTTTCCATCTAGGTTGGGTTTTTGACTCAAGGGGATGGTGGTTCCATCAACAAAACCAATGCAACCAGGAAAGCCTTCTGTCTCCATTACTTGAGATATCTCCTTGCGTTCTTCTTTGGTTGGCCATGAAAGGACCGAGCTACGGAAAGATAGGATAGCAATCATGACTCTTTTGGTGTATAAGTCAATGCTTCCGTAACTGACTGAGAATAGATTTTCGAATTGATGGATTGCTGCTCCATTTCCATTTGACCCCAATCTACAAAGAGAAACGGCAAGTTGGATGGCTGGATCGCGTTGAGGATTGCAAGAATTGTTCTGGAAGATGTGGTGGTCTTCAATCATTGCCAAAAGTTTCATGAAAGAAGGCCACAAAGTTCGGAACAGTTGCTGGAAGCTTAAGTCAGGGATGAGATGAAGCTTTTGCCTTTCATACATAGGGTTATGGACAGTGTGTATTCTTGGAACCATGTATTGCTTTGCCAACAGAGAATTCAAAGCTAACCAAGTTGATTCAAAATCGGAGTCTGAATCAGAGTCTGAATGGGAGTCAAACAGTAGCAAAAGTTCAGTTGGCTTTTTTGCGTTTTCAACTTTCTGGCGGGATGTTTGATTGGACATGTTGAGAAAGGTGGTGAGTGATGTGGGGTGATGAGATGATGATGGGATTTGTGTGAAGATGGGTATGTGAAGGTATGTGAAAAACAATAGAGATGTGTGTGATGCAATGGATATGGGACCAGTATGGATTTGCTGATGTGGATGGGTGTTTTTGATGTGATGGATGGTGGATGGATGATGATGCATAAATGGTGGGTTTAATGGCGTGTTTGATGATTTAAATCTGCCATTTTCATGAAACACACCATTTTGAAATACACCAGTTAGGGGGTATGTGTATTTCAGAAACCCGCCATTAAAAATGGCGGGTTTTGTCAAAAAAAATGGCGGTTTTCTAATGGCGGGTTTGCTAACTTTGATAAGCCCTAATATTATATAAAAATACTTAAATAACCCTTATACATATTTTTTATTAAATATAATTCAAAGTACCAAGAATGCCAAAAAGAAGACAATGAAAACTTCTAAAAATATATTAAAATGCTTTAATATACTTTTGTGAGAATTCCTAGACATAAATATCTTTGTGACCTGCAAAGAAAACTAATGATGTAACAATATTACATGAATTCCCATGACTTATATTTTTAAGTAATTATTTTAGTAAATCAACCGGAACTCGAAAATAAGGAGTAAAATCAATGTCATGACTTTACTCCAGTTATTTAATACATAATGAGAACTCACCTGAAATCAGGATTTCGGTAGAAATTTCTTTTTAAATAACTATTAAATTAATAGAAATATTTTCTAAGGATAATTAATTAAATAATACATAAATGGGAAAGATTAGTGTTATTCACACATCCTAATATCAATTATAAAGTAGAATAATTCCCATACCCTGACCGTGCTAGAGCACCAAGAACACGTGAAAGGCTACCACTGGTTGCCCTGCTTGCCTTAGTTTCCATCCCTTTGAGCCTCTGTACCCCTCAGAAGGATATTATTGGGACTCCAAAAGCTATAAATAAAGAGCTCTTTTGAGGATATTGATGGGCAAAGACCCAGTTATATTTATATCCAGACACCGTGCCACGGTAATCGAGTACTTATAAGAGATAAGTAAGTGATTTATGGCTAAGTTTGATAAATAGTATCTGTCCTCAACCTCTTTTATATCAATTAAAACTGCTGAACAACCTTATAACCCCAGTATAAAGGTTTAACCCATCAGTGCACATCTCAAACAGATAACCAAAGGATTTAATAATATAACAGTGAGTTCAATTATCCTTTCTCTGTCGTGGCAGCTTGGTTAAAAGGCCCTGCCACTCCACTGTGTATTTTATATACATATTATCTTTGGGTAAAATATCCTTTAAACTAAAGAGCCCAAAGTAGCCAGGGCTACCTGTTTTCATACAGAAATACCTGAAGAGAGGTGTTAAAGACCCCAAAATAATTGTGGCCCCTCTATAAAAATATTTAATAATCAATTTATTCATATTGATTTAAAACAATAAACCATAACCAAACCACTTAACCTTGCAACAAGCTTAATCCAAATATTTTACGGATTTTTGCTGCATTTATTAAATAATATATTTATTATTTATTCTATCACCTCTGGTATCTAAAGGATAGAAAGGGTCTTGGCATCCAGGAGGCTGACAATTACCCTGAAGGCCAAGCATTGGTGCAACGTGGCCATGCTACCTTGAAGGCTGCACTTCTTAAGCCTGCTGGTGAAAGTGGCAAGAATTTTTGTAAATTCCTTCCTCTTGTTCTCTTCTCTGATTAAATCTCAAGAAAAAGGACTACTGGCTACTCACCTTATGAAATCATCTTTGGGCAAAGAGCACTTCTTCCTTTAGATCTGGAAATGCAATCTTTCTTGGGTATCCCTTGAGATAGGGTGTCTTCAACTACTGATCTATTAGTTCCTAGATCAAAGCAACTGGAGTGAAGCAAAGATGTTTGTGATGAAGCTTATCAGACGATGACAGAATCCATAGAAAATTCAGTCTAGTATTGGGAGAAAAACCACTCCATTCAAATCAGGGACTTGTTGAACCCTGGTGATCTAGCTTTTGCCTATAATTGATCTTTGAAGACCCAGTGGGGTATGCTTTTCTCAAACTGCTGGAATGTTCCTTATTGGGTGCTTTGCCAATTTAGAGGTGGATCTTATGTTTTTGAGGAGGTGGATGGTACTCAACTTCCCAGAAGGCTCTCTGCTGATCAACTTAATAATTTTCATTGTTGTGGAGGTAACTTATGTCAGAAGTAAGTCCTCCCAATTGTGAACCACCATGGTTATTTGCTGCATTTTTTTGTTGTAAACTCTCCTGTATGCTGGATACGTGAGCACCTTGGATGCCTTCTTTGTTTTATCTCTACCTCTTCTAGGGCTCTTTTGGATGGATCAAGATATTTTCCAACTCTTCAATCCCTCTCAGGATCAAGAAATGGCCTATATTCTCTTCAATTTCCTTGTATTTCTCCCTCTTTTTATATCTTCAAGTCCAAGATGCAGACTAGGGACAGTCAGCAAGTTGGGGAGAGATGTGGTGACCAATCTGGGAAACCTCATGGAAAATGGAAATTTTTGATTTTTTTTTTACATTCCCTTATCCATCAATAAATAATCAAAATAAATTGTCTTTTGCCTCTATCAGCACCCACTCATATCCCATTATCTCAGCTCTTCCCTTTGCTAGCGGTCTAGGAAGACCTTCCCTGCTCATCTAATGCTTTCATCCTCTGTTCAAATCTCCCCCTTTCACGCGCTTTACCCTGATTTTTCTTTGGCCAAGCGCGGGTGGGCGGCCATCCCCTCCATCAACTCATCCACCACCATCCAATCACCCTCTCAATCTTGATGTTGCTTGGATCCAAACAATCTCAGGCCTTCAAATCTTGAAACCAGTGCTTACTTGAACAACTTGCCATCTTTCACACCCTGCAAGCTTGGCTCTTGATTTGTTTCTGATTTTGACTTGGATTTGACCCCTGATTGATTTACAAATGATGAAAATATTGATCATAAGCCAGTCAATCTTCATCAACCCTCATCCTATCCAACCCCCAATTCATCATCCACCTCCAACCCCATTGTTGCTGGCAGTCAAAGGCAAAAAGGTTTCCTTGCGACTTGCTGACACTTGTCAGCCGCCAATTAGCTGCACTCAGGCTTGCCATCATGGGAATTGTCAACAACAACATCAATTGCTGCCATTGACTGATGACTGCAAGCGTTTCTGTCTGGCCGTTGGTGACTACACCATCAACCAATCCCATCATTCTTCTCCGTAATCATTCTCTCAAGCAATTACCCGTACCCAACTATCATCATCATCATAATCCTCCCTTTGGACTCCCTTAAGCAACCAGCTTTTATTGAACAGAAACCAGCCACCTCATTTCCGCTCATCTCTGAGGCTTGCTTATCTTCCCATCCGTTGCCCAGGCCATTCAACTGTCTTTCCGCACGGGCCATCTTCCTTTCAGCCCGGATCTCCTGCTACTCATCATCTGCACGCG
This sequence comes from Puccinia polysora, assembly GCA_025617555.3. NCBI lineage: Eukaryota > Fungi > Basidiomycota > Pucciniomycetes > Pucciniales > Pucciniaceae > Puccinia > Puccinia polysora. The sequence goes on along the minus strand of CM062624.1, from coordinate 46,389,866 downwards.
GCCGTGCTCGATGGGGGAAGGTTTCCATCTTCCTCATCACTTTTATTTTGATTTTTTTCCCATTTCAGGCAGTTCCTGTCGCCAATCTAACCTGCAAAAAAAAAAGAAAAAAAAAATCCGCACTCATTTGTAATTGTCTCTTGTAAATAGTCTACAGGCCTCCTGGATATAAAAGGAGGGGATCTCCCCAGCCTTTTTTTGGAATTTTCCATCTCAGATAGGAATCAATAATTTAATCATTCTGGAGGGCTTCTTTCCCTTCATCTGCAAATTATGATCTGGGTATATCTTCTGATTGCCCCTTGATTCTTTGAGCCTCCATACTCAATTTTTTCATCTTTCCATCTTTGGCCCTGATCCTTATCACCAACCATAGCGTTGCTGGTTGAAGAGAATTCTGTCTGCTGGATTTCTTGAGTGTGTTATACCACTCTTTTTCCCTTTTCTGACCATACTGGTCCAATCCTTCCCTGATAATCTTTTGGAATCCAGTCACGTTTGACTGAGATATTTTTTTAAGCTTGAAAGCTGGAGTGTTAGACCTCCCTTTATTCTTGAAATTTTAATTACGCCACGCTATTCTTGAGTTCTTTGAGAATTGCTCTGTTTTTCTTGTTTGAATTTGTTATTGCTTTGCTTCTAGAGCTTCATAAACAAATTGATTTTGATTTTTCAGACACCCACAGTAATCTGGTGCCCTTCAAGTGCTTTTTTGAAGATAGTTGGGCAGGTTCATTGAGAACCTGGAGGTTGTTTGGGATTGAGTTGATCTTTCCTAACCTTCTGCCAACAACCAGATTTATTATCTTGTGGGTGTTGTTACTTAAAACTGCCTTGTTCCATTGAACTCTGAACAAAAATTTGACTTATTTTTTCCAAGTCTTTCCTTTCACCATCTTGCCTCAGATAGAGTTGTTTCCATTTCTACTGAATATTCTCTAACTCATCCCTTACATTGATTCCTTATTTACAAGTTCCTTGCCCTTGATTCCGGTTACATTTAACTATTATTGTAACTCTTAGGAGGGCAGCCTAAACAGCACCTTTCCCCTCCACAAAAATTCCTGCAGCTTAGCACCGTTTGCAGTCTTACAACAAAGGTTTGGCTGGTGAACCATTCCTTCAGTGTTTTGTACCAGTTGAGAGGAGCTTCCTTTAGCCCTTAGAGCAATTTATTTAACTTGAGGTATTGGGAGGTCCTCTTTGATTCTAATGGCATTCTGATGAACACATTTTCTCTGCGCGGGGCATGAAGGAAGGCTCCCTTCACATCAAATTGGAGAAGAGGGAAGTGCTTGTCTATTCTGTAGACAATTAGGGCTGTTATTGATGCTATCTTTTGATGTGGAGAAAAAGTTTCTAAGTATCTCTGGTTGAACCCCTGGACACAAGGTTGGGCTTTTGGGGGTCTTCTTTGCAATGGAAATTCCAATTGGTATCCAGGGGATTCACTACCTCATATTCATTGGTGTCTTCCCAAACCAGTAGGTCTTCAGCAGTCTTCTGCTCTTTGTTGATTGGATCTTGCCATTGCGCCAGATGGAGAGCTTGATGGATGTTGTTTGGGAGAGCGCTGTGGTAATAGCCATATCTGTCAGGTGGCTTGATCAGGATTTGGTTCCTAAGTTGAGGCCTTAGGTTTTTTTTAAAAGCTTGATCAGACATATTGTTGCTGTCTGACATAAAGGAATTGGTTGGGGTAGGCTTGTGTTCAATGACTTCAGGGCTGATTGGCAGAGGTGAGACCCAATTGTCTGTGATATATGGGGTTATTGTATTGTTTTGAGTGGGTGGAGAGATTGGAGAATTGGAGTATTTTCCTGTGAGGACTTTGAGATTCATGGATTCTGAGGTATTTCAGGATTTTGTTTCAGAAAAAACTTAATTCTCAGAGGTGGGTTGCAGGTTGAGTTTTCTCTTAAGGAATGGACATGCTTCAAGTTGATTAACTTACCTGATGAGGATAGAATTTTTTATGAGAGAATTCAGCGGTTGAAACCTTTATGAATTCCTTTCTTACCCTTCTTGCTCAGTTTGGTAACTGCCTTTGATCTGTTAACTAGGTATTCAACAGGAAACCTCAGTGGTTTGAGGTAATCTTAGGCAGGAATATCTTCTGAAAGAGCTTCCAAAGAGATTTGGATCCTATGCAGTCAGGAATTTGATTGAGTTGAAAAAATCATCCTTGAATAAAGATTTGCCAGTATTCTTTGCAGATTTCAGAGGGGCTGAGGGTGGATCTTGTAGATTCTATGATTGTGCAATTGGAGCGTTTGGCCTTCCCATTGTGTTGAGGGTGGTAAGGCTTGCTCAATATGTGATTAATGCATTTTGATTTGAAGAAGTTGGTAAGCTTGTGATTTAAGAATTCCCCACCCCCGTCAGAGAAAACTTCCATGGAATATAAAATTTCATTTTTTTTCTTTGTTTTGTATGGCAAAAATGATGGTGGCAGTGGCTGCTTCTTTACTGGGTTAGGGCAAGGAGGAGATTTAACCACATTTATTATCAAAAATGGTGAGGGAATAGCAATTGGCTCCCTTGCTTGTGGGATTGAGTGGCCCAATCAGATCAAGGTGAAGCCTATCAAAGACTCTTTTGGGGGGTTTTTTCTCTTCTTTAAATGGGACTCTAGCTATTTTGCATTTTGTGCAGGCAACACATTCAAACTTATTCTTTAAGTTTTGATCAATGGAGTAACCCAAGAATCTTTCTATCCTGTAAATCCCCAAATTTCCTAATTTCAGGTGTAGGTCTTCAACTTCAGCGCTGGAGAGATAACATGAGTATTTGATGGTTTTGGAGGTGGGTACCACAATCAGGAGATTATAAAGTATGGATACTTGTAGAACTCTTCTCCCACAAAGTTTGACAGTGAATCTAGAAGGGTTGCAGTTGAGTTCAAATCCTAGGTTTTACCCCTTTTTGAGTAAGGATCCAATGGATATCAGATTCACAGAGGCATCTGGGACACAGGAAGCTTCAGTGATAAATATGGATTTTGAGTTGCTTCTGATCAGGTAAGTACCCAGTCCTTTGATGGGAATTCTAGCGTCTCATTTGCTGGTTTCGATGCACTAATTTCCAGGATGATCCACTAGGTTTTTGAAGCTTTTTCAATGGTGGATCATGTGGATGCAACAACCACTGTCCAGAATGTATCAATCTTTGTTAGGGATGCACAAGTGGTTGTTGGAGCTGAAGAAAGAATAAAAATGGCTCTCTTCAGTATTGTTGGTGGGCGTTCTTTTGCTTTTCCTAGGGGGAATTAGGGTTTTAGCTCAGGGAATTTTACCAAGCAGGCTGAGGGTGGATGATTGGTGAAAGAGGGATTATGTTTTCTGTGTTTGCATCTGGGATACAAGAGGTGTTGCTTGGTTTTAGAGTGATAAAGAGCTGTGTTGTTCTCAGGGGCTTCCAGTCCCTTACATTTTCATTCATTTTTGTGTTGAATGGTGTGTCCTAACACCATCAGGACACTCTCATCAGTTCCAGAGTGCATGATTTGCAACCCTATAGGTTTCATGGAATCTGGAAGTTTAAACAGGATCAAGTAGCTGAGACTGTAAGATGGCAGGTCAATTCCAACTTCTTCCATTTTAGTGAGATGGAGTATTACAGAGGGGAAAAGGAGTCTATGTTGTTCTGGTAAAAGTTTAAGTAGATAAAGTTGAAGAACATTCAAGCTCTGTTGGCCTCTTGACAGGAGGCAAAGTGATTCTTGGAAGATAGCCAGATGAGTTTAGAGGAGTCTTCATTGTTGGCATTGATGATGTTGGTGTGCGTGGAGAGGTCAAGTTTGGACATTAGGTAGCCATCCATCTTGTTGTCATGGGGAATTACCTTGTGGTGATTTTGGGAGTTGATAAGATGTAGGATGACTCTCATTTTGAATAGCTTCTCTATCTTCTTTTTCCAGATGGAGAAGTTGGATTCCGTTAGTAGCGGGGTGGATTCCATTAGGGATTTGAGTGTCAGAGCCTTAAATTTGGATTTGGTTCCTGGTCCAGGGGTTTCTGAGGATTTTGAAAAAAAGGTGCAGCAGATCTGGATGGAGCCATATTGGCGTTTAACCATGAGGAAATTTGAGTGAATACCAAAACCTGAACCAGGCTATTGATTTCAATGAAACAAGAAGTTAAAAAAAGATCATAAAAATAGTCTTGGAGAAAAAGGATAACATTTAAAATAAAGCCAATGAGTGGAACACACAATCCTGCGTGATTCTACAAGCTGTGTAACGGGCTATTTGTAGAGTGGTTGTAGAATCTTGCAGTACCAACTTTGATTGTTGATTTGTCCTGTAAGTTTAAGGTGAGTCAATGCACTGTTGTAGGGTTGATCCTGAATGCAGGGTTGGTCTGGAAAGTTTTTGAGTCTAAGGTTTTTGGAGTTGACTTATTGAGAGAGGTGAGTTTCAAAATGAGGAAGAGTTGTGACAGTATTAAGATGACAGCCACGTGAAAGACACATAGGAGTGGGCCACTGCTTGTAATGATACAGCTGACAGGTGAACATGCAGTTTCAAGAGTATGAAGAAAGAAAAGAAAACTGATAGAGAACAGAAAGGAAACAATGCAAATTGGGATGGAAAACAGGACTCCTGCTTTGGTAAACAGATGCTGAGTCACTGAAGGGACAACTTTTTCTCAAAAATGAGTACATGCACATTATTCATGGAGTTCTGCGATATATATGCTGCAGGAAAAAAGAGGACCCAAACTTATGTATAAGTACGCACATGCAGAAATATGTATATACAAATGGATTTAAAACAAAAGGGCACACCATAAAGAAAATTAGATTCAAAAAGTTGATAAATGTATATTCACATGGAGGGAAAAAAAGCGGACACTCAGAAATAAAATAAAACAAAAATAAGTTAAATTTGAAAAAGAAAACATTGATATACATATATTCACATGGAGTGAAAAAAAACCAACACCTGCAAAAGAAAACTACATAAAAAATCAGAAATTTTGATTTTGACATGGAGCACAAAAAAGCAGACACTCTGAAAAAAAATACGTTGAAGAAAGATTCTACATTCAGATGCAGGGTTTGAATCCTCAACATTGGGGACTGAACAGAGGATGCAATACCAAGGAAAACAAAGCCAATATTTATCAACAGTGCAGGACCCAATATATTTAGTATATGGTAGATACTGGAGTATTGCCTCAAAATTTGGGGACTGATTTGTATTTACATTGTTTAAATAATTTTCATCAAGTGGAAAACCTGGGGAATGGATTAAAAGAATTGACCTTGAATCTATTTGGAAATCTAGGGAATATATTAAAAAAATGGCTGGAGTTTATTTCCCCAAATTTGGGGAATGGATTGAATAAAGAACATTGATTTAAAAAAAAGGGATTCTCTTTAAATGTGGGAAATCTGGGGAAGGAATTAAAAAAAATCAAAGGAAGAATTCCACAAGTATTTTGAAAGATACACAATTAAAAAAAATCATATATATCATTGAAATCTCAGTATTTGCTTTCAGTGATTGAAGGCATTCCAAAACCTAAGATAAAACATATCTACAACTTTATAATTAAAGCTATCCATGGGATGACATTTGACCCTGAAAGTGAAAACCAAAATTCGAAATTTAATAACATTTTGATTTTTTATTTTTCAATGTGGATTCCAAATTGAATGAGAAATATTTTTAATAAATTTTGAAAGACAGAAAATATTCATCTTTGTCAGAAATCAAGTTTAACCATGGATTTGCCATCATTATTCCTAAGGAATAAATTACCTGTAGCTATCTTGGCAAATATTTCCTCTGTTCCCATTCTGAGAACATTCAATCCAGCTTAATTTCAAAGGCTTAATTTGGTATTTTTGAAACATAGAATAAATCAACAAATTAGGTAACCGGTACCAAGGTGATGGTTTGTAATCTTGGGAAGAAAATATTGATTAATCTTTCTCAAGAATGATATTCCTTATTTTCATGGATAATTTTGTGCTGATTGAGAAGTATTCTACTTGAAAATACTAAATAATTGGGACAATCCCCAGCAGAAATTGAAGAATATTGAAAATAAGGATAACCTGCCACACAAATTTGAGGCAAGGTTCAAAATTTGGAAATATGACCAGCATGCCAAATTTGAAAAATTTGCATCAAATACTTGAGGATCATTCACCTTTTGAAAAACAGAAAAAAATTTGCCAAAGGCCAATGTTAAATTTTCAACTTTGCAACCCCCATTTACTACCTAAGAGGGCTCACGTGGTGCAATTTTCAATCCAGAATGGGTCAAAAAGGCTGCTTGCTACCTTATACAGTTTTGGACCACTGGTGGCAACCTAGGCTGGTTGTGACCAGCTACTCACTACTTGATTTGGCATTTTGAATGGCCTTTTGAAACCCCAAAGGGTTGTGAAAGGCCATTCACTACCTTTTTTCAAAAAAAAAAAATTTAAATATAAAAAAATAAAAAATGAAAAATAAAAAATAAGACAAAAAATAATCACAAAGAAAATAAATAAAAATGAATAAATATGTATAAAAATAAAGAAATATGAATAAAAAGAAATAAAAATAGATAAAAATAGATAAAAATAAATGAATATGAATATGAATAAATAAAAATAATTAAATGAAATGGATAAAAATGAATAAAAATGAATGAAAATGAATAAAAAATAAATTAATAATTTAATTTAGGCCAGCCTTTCATTTATCAACAAAAACAACAAAATAGAACAAAAAAACAAAACCTATGAGTACCAAAAAAGGCAAAAAAATGAAAAATGCCTGAGAAAATACAAGTTCAACTTGACTAGCGCCCAAAAAAATACAAGTAATTTAACTTGACTATCCCTAGAGTAATAGTCCCACAAAATACAAGTTCAACTTGACTAGCCTTAAAGTAAAAGGTCCAAAAATACAAGTTCAACTTTTCACTAGCCCTAAAGTAAAAGTTCCAAAAAAAATACAAGTTCAACTTGACTAGCCCTAGAGTTAAAGGGGAAAAAAATACAAGTTCAACTTGTGTTAACCTGATCCGATCAAAAGAAGTACAAATACTCCTTAGGATGGGACCATCCCATTACAAGTTGAACTGACTTACCATTAAAATCTCATTCAAAACACTCATTGTAATGATGTGAACTGAAACCACTAAACATAATGATGTTCAAAATGTGATAACCCTTTATATCAATGAAGTGGCAACCCTTTTATCAGAAACCAAACCAAAATGATGAAATTAATTTATAAGTCAGAATAAAATGCAATTTGACCTTTAAGATGATCAACCCACAAAGCTTCTTATTTAGAAATCATGGAACATGGTTTGGAAAATATGGGTGGGATTTGAATCACATCTCCCTTAAGTATAAGATGTACCCAATGATTAGTTTTTACAAAGCAAATGAAGATAAAATCTGATGGTTCTTTTACACAAATTTTCATAGGTGTATAAGTACAACATGAATCCAATAAATTGAAACATATTGATCTTGCATAAGTATCTGCTATCATTTGACCCATTTCCAACTTTGGAAGGCATTTTTATGATGGAATCTGATAAATAAATTGAGAAATATGAAATTTCATTGACACTGAAACTGAGGGCTGATGAAGATCCACAAAACCGTGAGATTACAGGAATAAGAACAGATGAGATGGTGAGATAAAGAAAATTAACAAGATGGCGGAAGGAAACAGAAAGATGAGTACAATTAGGGTTGAATTTGGGAAGGCAATGGTGATCCTGAGTGGTTGATGAAAGAGAGGTGGAGGTTTGGGTAATTGGTGGGTCCTTTGCTATGGTCTTGGAAGATTTGTAAGAAGGTATTGATTGAGTCCAGTCAATTGAAATCTCACCAAGCAGTTAGCCAAAGGATCTTATTATTTTCAGGATAAAAGAAAATAAAAAACAGGGAAGAAATATGAGGAAAACAATCAATAGTAAAAAGAGATCACACCTAAAAGAGAAGTCTCTTTGACTGAAAAAGGAAGAGAGAATAAATGTATAGTAAGCTTACAGTTCTGAAAGTGGCAGAAAAGTAGGTGACATGAGTGTGAAGTGAGAATCAGGAGAGGAATGCCTTGAGGAAGCTATGAGGGATGCTTACATCCCTCAAACACCTAGGAAGCCATGGTGCGGATTGAGAATTGCACACCAGGGAACTTCCTTGGTGGAGAGCTAGTGTCAGTACTTAAGTTGGACAAGTTGCATGGTCTGGACAGTGCATGCAACACAATATGCAGCTGAGCAAGACATGCAGTTTGTTAGCCATTATCTTAGTCACCTTACCCTGATTGTCAGTGAGAGACAGAAAGTACAAAACACAGATGTGCTGATAGAGACATGAGAACAAAAAGTTGTGACAGATTATAATTTATAAGCTGAGATCAAGCTTAGATGAAGTCAGATTTTCCAACATCTGCCTGAGCATCAGCTTAGATGGATACAAGGCCCAAAATTTGCTATTTGAGCTGTTGCTGAAGGGATAGCCAAGATACTGCCTTGGTGACAAATTCTGCAGGGTTGCTTTTTGAGTCAATTCTTTTGAAGACAATACTGCCCTTCTCCACCTCCTCCCTGAGAAAGTGAAAGTGCAACTTCATGTGCTTAGTTTTGCATGTGGCATGTATTTCTGAGTTTCTTTCCAATTTTTTGCACCCATTTTTGTCTTCATGAATGATGTTGGGGCAATGTGATCCTCATCAAAGACTTCATGCGCAAGGTTTTTTACCCAGAGTACCTCCTTTACGTCTTCCGCCGCTGTGGTAGTCCAAACCTGTCCTATAGCCAACAGACTTAATTTTCCAGTGTAAAAACAGCTCAAAACCTCAAATTAACCTCAGAAATGGATTCTAAATCAGAAATAATCCATATTTACTCAGCCAAAGTACCCCCCTATCCCTCATAAATTAAGAGATACAGCCCAAAAAACCTGCAACTGTGGCAAACTCATACCCAACCAGGTGTCACGGCTCTTTGAAATGCATGAAAAAATACCTCGGAAACCCTCAAGTACATACAAATAAAAGCTTACCCTCAACACCAGGACCATACAACCCTATCACCTCAGCCATCATACAGCAATACATATACAGGAGGCAGTGCAGCTAGTTCAGCTCATGTCACCTCACCAAAAAAACAAGAAAATAAACATACAGGAGGATGTGCAGAAGTATACAGGAATAGTACACGCATTAGGAAGTGACACCAGTCTCAACCAGAACCAAAAGCACAAGCAAATATACATACAGAAAGCTGTGCAGAACTATACAGAAAACAGTGCAGGCAGGAGGAAGTGACACCAGTCTCAACCAGAACCAAAAAAACAATCAAATATACATACATAAATCTGTGCAGAAGTATACAGGACCAGTATAGGAAGGATAAAGTTGGACCAGTCTCAACTAGAACCAAACAAACTACCAGTACCAACCCATTCCAGCACCACACAACAATTTATGCATCCAGTAGCATGGGATACCAAACAAAGTACCAGTACCAAGAACCCCCAGCAGCAAACAGCAATTTATGTAGTCAGAAGCATTTGATACCAAAAAAACCACCAGTGAAAGTACCAGAGGGCTACCCAGCAGTATATTCAGGCAGCAAGAACCATGCAGTACTAACAATGTAAGGGTCCACGTCTGGGCTGTTCACTGTCAGGTTCTTACACCAGGGCCAAATTGGGTTCTCTGGCCAGCCAATGACTTCATGTCACCATCCAGTCACATTTCCTGGGACATTGAGTCATGTCAGAGGGAACTTCTATTCACCAATGAATATTCTTGAGTTCACCTCATTTTACATCAAAAGGAAAATATGATTCACATTGTATTTACCATGGTGGAAAAATAATTTAAATTTTAATTCCCCAATGAAAAAAGCTGAACTCACTTGGATGTTCATGTTGATTCAACTGGAACTCACCTCAAATTCCCCATCAAATAAAAATTTGCAATACAACATTGTGTATTTTGATATCCCAGCTCAAAATTTTGTGATCAATGCTTTATTGAATGGCCAGTTGCATTCTGATTAATGTCAGCATTTATAAAACAACTTATTTTTTCCAGTTCATTTCACATTTAGTTTTTTTGGAATTACCAAGTCTGTATCACAATTTTCACCATTTTTTTTCCAGCCTTTCAACTGGTTTGACATCTGGTTCATTTCTAAAAAATAGGTTATCCTTCATGACACTTTTGATGATGGAAACTGGCACTTGTTCTCAAAATTTTTTTTGTTGTTTGTGGGTAACATGCCAATTTTCATTCTGCTCAGAAACTTTGATCAGAAAGTGTAGGAATAATTTAAAATCTAAAATGATAAAATAAATTGGGTATCATGTTTTCATATTGTATGTCATCTGTAATGATGGGGAAAAGGCTAATGCAGTCAGTGGGAATCCCATCCACATTGATGGATTGCATGTGGCTTGCTCTAACCATTGAGTTAAAAATGCTTGGAGCAAGGTTTACATCCCAACACTATGGAATTTACTTTGAAAGCTCCAAAATTTAAATGAATCTTTAGAGAATGTACCACTGTCTTGATAATTCTGCTTGAGACATGGACTTATCGAGGATTTATCCCATCAAGCCAACATTGTCTGCCCAATAGGGCTTGACATACATTCTTCCCAATTGGTTGGTTTTTTCTTCTTCTCTTTTTGAACTCAAAATGATCCCATTACTGTTTTTTTTCCATGTTTTGTGCAGTCCCAACTTTTATTTAGCAGGGATTCATGGAAGCAACAAAGATGAGTCCCACTCCCTAACGGCTGGATAACTGTTGTGTGGGCCTGATTTATTGCAACAAAGAAGCAAAATAAAAATTTTTACAGTTATCCAACCTTGCATGCCTCAAAAAATTTTCAAATTTGTCAAGACAGTGGTAGATACTCTTAAGCATTGACAAGAACATGCCAAAAATGTTGTGATGTACACCTTGCGCTAAGCAGTCTAGCTCAACAGTTATAGAAACCCACATGCAATTGGTCCATGTTGGTTCAACTCCCAGCAACTTTGTTATGCTTTTCCCCAATTCATTAAAAAATTGCATTTCAGGTTTTTCTGCAAGATTTTTCACAATATAAATCACATGGATTGGCTTTTAAGTAATCAGTGATATGTAGAACAAGCATGATATGCCATTTTTTCAATTTTGCATGTTGATGTTTATGAGTGCCCTTGGATTTGTATTAATGTGTTTCATAATGGTATGACTTGGCACAAATTTACAAAAAAAAAGCCAAAATAAATAGTTTAGCCTGCTCAGGAATCAGGGGAAATAGCCACCAATACACGTTTGTTCATTTTCATTGAGAAAAATCAGAATTGGGACTTGCAAAATGTTTATTTTACTATTTGGGTATTAATTTGTGAAAAATCATGCATCTCAGATTGGCTCCAATCACCAAGGATAGCATTGCTTCATAATTAATCTTCAATCAAAGAAATGTAGCTTTAAGGCTTTCCAAAAATATAAATAGGTTCATCCTTGGTTGTTCGGCATGCTGTTGAAAGGAAATCACTGATCACCACCCACTCAACGCATCCTGACACACTCAACCTCCTCGCCCGCCTCCCCTGTTACAACTGTGTCACAGACAGCTGCCACACAATGATCTCTTTGGTCCGCTCCCATTCCATCCATCATTCATCATCCTCCTCTCCTTGATCTCCTCATATCCACCCGCTTCTAATCACTCCCTCCTCTTGCAATCACCTCCAACGCTTCACTCGACTCACCATCATTGCTTCCATCTTCCACCTCCACTCAACACCATCGACCACCATCCACTTCCCTCCACTCGCCTCTTCTCTCCCACTCTCTCTCTCAACTCAACCTCGACCTCACCTACGTACTCTGTTTGAATCATCTCAACCTCAAACCTCCCAGCCGCCCATAACATTTGATTTCCTTTCATTGTTGTTCAAATTTGAGGTTGTCCGCAAAATGCTATCTGAATTTATCAACCACTCATGCCGCTCCTTTTTTCCTTAAATCCTAGTTAGACCCAGTCTCTGTCTCTTCCATTGCCTCCTCATCTTTTTTCACATCTTACAGTTCCTTGTTGTCCCTAGCGTCGCCCCCTCTTCTCAGCTAGCACCAATCTGTTGGTTCAGGAAATTCAAGTTATTCAGCTCTTCACGGTTAAAAGCCAAAATCGCAAATCACCCACAACAGCTTGAGCAATACAATGTCATTTTCTCCTGGACCAACAGATCTCAATGGATCCCTTCTCAAGACCCTCACGGACTCGATTCCCACGCTAACTGAGTCAAACTTCTCTCTTTGGAGCTCCAAAATAACAACCATATTCGCACTGAAGGGAATAGGTCAATGGCTCCTGTCACCCGAACCCAAGAATTGTCCTCCGGAAGTTCATCTTGAATTAGTCAGATATATCCTAGCCAAACTGGACAACAGAACCTACATAAACTGCGTCAAAGATCATCATCTTTCCAACCGAATCAAACTGTGGAAATCAATAAACAAATTCTATGCCTCCTCCCAAACTGCCAATTATTCACGCGTATTCTTCAAATTCCTCAACCTGCAATTTGACCCGAAACATGTGGATAAATTTATAACCAAAGTGAAGTCATGCTTGATCCAAATATCCAAAATTGGTATTCAAATGGACAACGATATAGTGGCATACTTGATACTCTACAAGTTTCCCCCTCCACTAGAGCATCTCAAGACCACCATCACCCACTCGTTAGGCAAATCCAAAATCAATGGCGACCTTGTTCTTTGACATCTGAATCAAGTAAAAAACAAGATTGCCGCTGGAAGCTTGGCGTCGGCCATGATGAAAAAGAGTGGGAAACAAGAAGTTATCAAGTGCAGGGCCACATGGCACAATCCCCAAGCATCCCATCCCAAAAGTTCCTTCTGGTGGCTTTACCCTCATCTCCAACCAAATCAGAACAACAATGAGAATAAAAACAACTCCAAGTCAAACAAGAACAAATCAGCCTTGGAAAACTTCACCTGCACCTCATACAACTTTGCAATGACCAACTCTCAAATTCTCTCCAAACACTCCATCATCTTGGACTCCGGAGCGTCGCAATCCATCTTCAACTCTCTTGACTTCTTCAAAGAAGATCTCTCAGAGGACCATACTGAGATTAAAACTGGAAAAGAGAACATCTCCCTCAACGCCAAAGGAATTGGAACCGCAAAGCTCTTGTCCAAATTTTGCAACGTTTGCCTCAGCCAATCCTTATACATCCCTCAGATAGCTGTAAATCTTGTGTCATTGGGACAACTGCTTAATCAAGGGTGCTTGTTGCACCTTTCCGGTCCCAAAAGCTTCGCCGTTGACTTCAAATGAAACACTGTCCTTGCTGGCGTCATTGAAGACAACCTCCTGGTAGTTAAGGATTTTTCACTTCCGCAATCCAAATCATTGCATGCTTTCCTGACGCTCTCAACTCTTCATAAGCAATTTGGTCATCCTCATCAAGATCAAACCAAGCTACTATTGAGAGAATTTCCCAAAATAAAATGGAAGGAACTCACCTGCGAATCCTGCATCCTGGAAAAAATCCATTGCACCCCTTTCCAAAGTCATATTCCTATCTGCTCCAAACCCTTTTCTTGTCTCCATGCAGACATATGTGGTCCAATAAATCCGTTCTAAAAGACAGGCAACTGCTACTTTCTACTACTCACCGATGAGTTCTCTCGCTTCAAAACTTGCCTCCCAATTAGACTGAAATTTGATGTAGCCAACAAAATCATTAAGTTCATCAAAATTCACTCCAACCAGTTCGGATACCAACTGAAATCTCTCCATTCCGACAATGGTGGAGAATTTGTAAACTCAAAACTGTCAAGCTTTCTCTCAGACTCCGTTATCGTACACACGACCCCGGAACCTTACACTCCCCAACATAATCCTATTGCCAAACGAGGAAATCGTACGATAGTCAAGTCAGCTAGAACCTCAATCATTGATATGTCCATCCCGGCTTACCTGTGGGATCAAATCCTTGTTGGATGCTGCGACATCCTCAACCTCCTACCCTACAAACAATCAAGAGCAAGTCCCTCCAAACTGTGGAATGGTATCAAACCCAAATTCAGCTTGATCAGAACCCTGGGATCCAAAGCAGTAGTTCTGAATCTTCGCCATCATCTAGGAAAATTTGAAAATAAAGGTTGGGAGGGAATCCTAGTAGGTCACAACCTGAAATTTAACTCCTACCTGATATACGTTCCAGAGCTTGGCGAAATGATTCATTTGAAACACGTTAAAGTCTTTGAAAGAGTAAAGCTAACTGAATCTCTCCCTCCTTCCAAAAACCCCTTTGAAACTCTCATTCAACCCGGTTCCAACATCATAAACACTCTCTCTTCCATTAACCATGATCCTTCCAACCATTGCTCCTCCAACCTCCCCGTTAATGCAACTCCGACTGAACCATCTCAGCCCCCAGAAATCACCCTTACTCCAGACTCACCTCCCAAATCCTCCAACTCCAATCAGTCTCTTGTAGAATCCTCCGACAATTAAAATATCATCAACCAGCTTACCCCTTCTTCCATGACTCTAAGAGACCGCTCAAACATCCAAAGTCCCCAGCGGTACGGTTTTCTGTCCAGAACTGTTCCCCAAAACTACGATGAAGCAAAACACTCCCCCAACTTCAAAAACTGGCTCAAAGGCATGAAGACAGAACTCAATGGGATAGAGACCATGGGTGTCTGGACCAGTTGCCACTCACTTCCAGAAGGCAAAAAGGCTCTGTCAACTGTATGGGTCTATTGACTCAAATCCAATCCTGAAAACGACGGAGTCATCTTTAAAGCCCGCTTATGTGTTCAAGGTTTTTGACATCTGGAATTCATAGATTACCGAGAAACCTACGCACCGACCAGTCAAATCACTACGCTTAGAACACTGCTTGTCTGCGCCTTTCATCATAATTTCAAATTACTCAAATGAACTTAAAATCTGCATTATTGCATGCCACGTTGGACAAAGACATTTTCATCAAGACTCCCTCCGGTTACAACACCTCCTTTCCCTACTTCAAACTGAAAAAGGCACTTTACGGTCTGAAACAAGCACCAAAGAGCTGATTTGATACGCTGAAACACTGGATCCTTGATCAAGGTTTAATGACGTCCTTGGTTGATCCCTGTCTGTTCATCAATCAACTTTCTAAAACTTTCATTTTCTTCTACGTCGATGATCTGGTAATTATAGGCAACTCACAGGAATTTCAAACTCAAATGAAATCAAAGTTTTCCATCTCACACGAAGGTCCCCTATTCAAGATCCTCGGCAACAATGTTACAGAGTTGTCAGAAGGGCCATGTCTTCACCAACCCAATCACATCAACA
Source organism: Puccinia polysora (assembly GCA_025617555.3). Taxonomy (NCBI): domain Eukaryota; kingdom Fungi; phylum Basidiomycota; class Pucciniomycetes; order Pucciniales; family Pucciniaceae; genus Puccinia; species Puccinia polysora. The sequence goes on along the minus strand of CM062624.1, from coordinate 46,374,506 downwards.
CAGCTTTGACCAAACTTGGACTATCAGAATCCAAACCCATCAATACGTCTATGACTCCTGGAATTGCTCTCAAGCCTGCCACAAAAGTTGACGCCTCGGCCTTTTCCAACCTAAAAATCAATCACCTCTCCTTGACTGGTTTTCTCAACTTCATTGCAACCTGAACCCGACCAGATCTTTCCTATGCAGTCTGGTCCCTATCTTGCTTCAATGCCAAACCTGGACTCTTGCACTGGATGGAGGCCAGGCATGCTTGGCGATACATCAAAACCACCCGTAATCTAGCTCTACGTCTTAAGAACGACTCCTTCAACTTTGACCTTGAAACTTGGAGTGAATCCAACGGCGGAAACAAGACAGTCTCACGTAGAAGTCACACCAGCTACCTAGTACTCCTTTATGGCTGTGCCATCTCCTGGCACAGTAAACTTCAACCTAGCGTCTCACTGTCTTTGACGGAAGGTGAACTCAAATCACTAGTTCTTGCAACTCAAGAGAAAATCTGGATATCTACCTTAATTAAAGAACTAAACCCTACCATCTTTCCTACTCACTGCTCTCACATTGATAAAAAGGCGCTAAACAACCTCATAAACTCAGAATCTCACCACAGCGCCCTCAAGCAGGTGGACACTCAAATCAAATGGCTCCGAGAACAAAAGGACGCCAAACATCTCATTACAAACCTTGTCCCCTTCAAGTAAATGTTAGCTGATCCACTGACCAAGCCTGCTATGAAAACCTCCGTTAAGAATCTCACATCCCTCATACTTCAACCTCTCATCTGAACAAGGCGGTGTGTTGAAAGGAAATTACTGATCACCACCCACTCAATGCAGCCTGACACACTCAACCTCCTTGCGCGCCTCCACCTGTTACAACTGTGTCACAGACAGCTGCCACACAATGATCTCTTCTGTCCACTCCCGTTCCATCCATCATTCATCATCCTCCTCTCCTTGATCTCCTCATATCCACCCGCTTCTAATCACTCCCTCCGCTTGCAATCACCTCCAACACTTCACTCGACTCACCATCATCGCTTCCATCTTCCACCTCCACTCAACACCATCGACCACCATCCACTTCCCTCCACTCGCCTCTTCTTTCCCACTCTCTCTCTCAACTCAACCTCGACCTCACCTACGTACTCTGTTCAAATCATCTCAACCTCAAACCTCCTGGCCGCCCATAACATTCAATTTCCTTTCATTGTTGTTCAAATTTGAGGTTGTCCGCAAAATGCTATCTGAATTTATCAACCACTCATGCTGCTCCTTTTTTCCTTAAATCATAGTTGACCCAGTCTCTGTCTCTTCCATTGCCTCCTCATCTTTCGTCACATCTTATAGTTCCTTCTTGTCCCTAGCGTTGCGCCCTCTTCTCAGCTAACACCAATCTGTTGGTTCAGGAAATTCAAGTTATTCAGCTCTCCACATGCTCTGTATCCTCCTCTCTTCACTTTCAAACCATTTGCAACAGAATTTCTACTATTGGAGATCTATTCTCATCTCATGTCCAAAAGTCCAGTTGATTGTGGGTGGCTTGGTGGTACTAAAAATCACTTTTGTAAAACTCATGCACTTTTAATTGTTCAAAGTTAACTCAAGCTTTGGAAAGGTGATCTGTGTCTCAATTACAGCACATGCGGTCCAGATCTAAAAGATTAATTCTTGATTGAATTTAAAGATAACCCAGTTACACATCAATATACAGAGTCTTTTCCAATGAGTTCATTGGAAAAGAGTATTGATAAAGCTGATAGGCCAAGTGGGCAGTTCAAATTTTTCACAGGTTGAAAATGGCATGAATTAATCACAGAAAAACTTTGACAATTTTTTTGGTACAGGTTCTGTCTCAATTTCAGTATCACAGGAAAAAACTGAGTCAACTTGGGTTGCGGTCTTCAAAAAAGAGCCTACCCAAGGCAGGAAATGTTTATCCAAAAAGCCGTATTTTCTCCTTTTTATGGGAGAGATGTTTGTGGGCTTATGTAATAATGCAATCTTGATCCAGTCCGCACTCCAAGGTCCCCAGTGGCTCCATCTGGAAGTCAAGGTAGGTCTTCATAAATGTTTGCAGAAATACTTCCTTGTAAATTTATCACATTCCACTTTTTAGGACAAGTGACTACTTCTGAACGGAAAATGAAAAATGCACAAAGAAAAGCTGAAGCAGCAGCAAGGAGAGAAAAATTAATACTCCAACGCAGAAAGAACAAAGAGGTTATTGGAAAATATTTCTCCTCAACAAAGCAAATGGAATCCCATGGTTCAGATGCAAATAAGTTGGCATACCCACGAGTGACCTCTGTGGGCATTGCCTTGGAACAAAATTTGGACATGGAATATGAATGTTGGTGTATCTAAATGTGCTTGAATCAAACAAAATGACTGATAATTGGTTAAAATTATTTTGAAAATAGAGACTAGTAAACCTGCTTGAATCAAGAAGAGAGACTAGCAATACTTGTGAGTGAAGCAGGACAATGTTCTTAGAATCCTTCAAATTTACAAAATGTTTTTTATAGTGGCTTCATCTGAATTTTCCACATCTGAGGCATTGAAAAAAACCATACAGACAATAAATCCAACAGGTATGTGGAAATTATTTGTGACTTCTAACCTTTGGCAGGCATTTTGATTTGACTTATTAAAATTGTCAAATCAGGCATGGAAGAAAACGCACCACAATCTTCAGAAACACTAACAGGGGCCAAAAAGAAAAAAAAAATGACACACTTGAAGCTGCTGGTTCCATTGGAGAATCAAGCTTGGGGAGACAATCTGTGGATGTTCTCATGACACAGATTCTCGATGGGCGTATTGATATCATAGTTGTGTTTGATCTCAAACATTGAGATGAAATTATGGAACTGAAAATTTTATTCCACAGCTCAAAACACACGCTTGCCATCCGGTGGTGACACAGATTGTAAGTAATTTCAGAAATGCAACACACTTAATAAATTTGATGGGAAATTCTTTTTAATATTAAATATAGGGTCAGGACATGAGAGTCAAATTTATGGGAGAAAAAAGGATAAGTCTGATCAGAGATCAACCATCTCAATTGTGGAGAGATCATTAAGGCCCCCGCTGCTGTATTGCATGATAGCAGCCCTAGTGAATCCATTTCCAGAAATGTGCGTGATATGCTAATCCCAAAAGGTTTAGGAAATGTCCCGTGTGTTTGGGAGACTTCTGGTTTGGGTTGGAGAGATTCATCCAGTGGAAGTGAGTCGGAAGAATCAATCAGGCTGCATCTGTTCCAACCAGTGCAGGAAAATTGGGATTTTTGGCATGGAAGATTGAATTCCCAGGGTGAGTAACATGGTATTTTGAAAATTATGTGTATGGGCACAATGGCTCATTTATGACCAATTTAGAACGTTCCAGTTCTTCAAAACAATCACACAATATCTGGAATAATCAAAAATCTGACAGTGGAAAAGGATTTGAGACAAGTAACCAAATACTTTGTGATGGAGAAGGTTGGGAATCAATTGATGAGGACACAGAAAATGTTGAAAGTATGTGATGAATTGATATGATTCCTGACAATAGTGATATTGATTTATCTTTAAATCCATACCTAAGTGACAAGCCCAAAATCAGAAAAAATGAGAAACAGTTCAAATTTGCATGATGGTGCTTTTAAATCACAGGAAGATTTGAGGCATATGGCTTGAGAACTGCAAAGTATGGAAGGGTTTGAGAGTGGGGATCAATGTGAATTGGATGGTAAAAATTCTAGCTTTGCATGAATAATGTTGCCAGGAAGCCTGGTGGTGATAAAAATTTATTTTATGATGCAAGAAAAAGAATAGCCAGAGCAATTACACACTGGGAAAAAAAGCCCAGCAACCAGAGAATTGGAAGATGGAAGGTAAATGACCTGTTTAGTCAATTAATTACTGGCTGCTGAAAAAATTATCTAAAGCTACCGCCGGTGAGATATCAAACAGAATGTGTATGAGGCTTCAAGATTTTGATGGAGAAATTCAAATGGGACTTTGGAAAAAAGGTGAAAGTTTAATTTGTAATCTAGAAAGAGGAAAAAAACCTGATTGGTAGCATGATATATTTTTTTAGGGGGAAGCAGCCATCAGCCTTAAAGGACTAAGAAAAATAATGTTGGCCACCATTGGAGGATCTCAGAACCTCATAAAATAAATCCTCCTGTACAATCAGGATCTCAATTGAAATCCAAGAGACTTGCAGAAGATGCATTTCCAACTTGAAATAAGAATGTTTTCTCCCAGGGAAATGATGGTAAATATTCATAAAATGAGGTTCTTCAAATAATCATCAATTAAAGTCTTTGGGATATTGTGAATTAGATGATTTCCTCAGTATTCCCAAGAAAGGCCATTTTGAATATCTGGAAGAGAGTGGAGAAGGTATTTTTTGCCATGCAATTTCATATGGCTTTAGCTAGACCATAATGAATCTAATCCATAGCCAGTGTCTTAGAAGAAGAATTATCATCTCCTATTGAAAGGAGGGACAAAGGCAAGAAAAGGGCAATTAGCCCAGGTGAGGATTTTCAACGTTCAAGCATTTTTTCAAGAGCTAAGAATTAGGATCAAATACAGATAAATCTGCGGAAGTTGCACAATTACCCTCCATATTAAGTGTGGGTGCATTAGCACAGGGTTAGAGCCAGAGGAGAGTAATATGGGCTCCAGGTCCCAGAGGTACAAAAATAATCACAGGAAGAAATATTATCCAATTATTCAATTGATTGTGAATTGGTAAATAGATGTGGCCTCACTTGAGGAAAACATTTCTAGGGCTCAAGAAGCTGCAGTTTATATAAAAGTCCCAGGCAGCATTCAATCACCAATTCCAGAAGGAACTGTCAGCCTCCTGGATGCCAAGACCCTTTCTATCTATGAGCTACCATAGGTGATAGAATAAATAATAAATATATTGTTTAATAAATGCAGCAAAAATCCGTAAAATATTTGGATTAAGCTTATTGCAAGGTTAAGTGGTTTGGTTATGGTTTATTGTTTTGAATCAACATGAATAAATTGATTATTAAATATTTTTATAGAGGGGAAAAATTTATATTGGGGATCTTTAACACCTCTCTTCAGGGATTTAAGTATGAAAAAACATAGTCCTGGTTACTTTGGGCTCTTTAGTTTAAAAGATATTTTACTCAAAGATAATATGTATATAAAATACACAGTGGAGTGGTAGGGCCTTGTAGCCAAGCTACCACGATAGAGAAAGGATAATAAGACTTACTGGTATATTATTATATCCTTTGGTTATCTGTTTGAGAGGTCTACTGATGGGTTAAACCTGTATACTGGGGTTATAAGGTTGTTCAGCAGTTTTAATTGATAAAAAGAGGTTGGGGACGGATATTATTGATCAGAAATTTCCATAAGTCACTTACTTATCTCTTATAAGTACTTGATTACCTTGGCACAGTGTCTGGATATGAATATAACTGGGTCTATGACCATCAATATCCTCAAAAGAGCTCTTTATTAATAGCTTTTGGAGTCACAATATTGTCCTTCTGAGGGTTGTAGGTGCTCAAAGGAACAGACACTAAGGCTAGCAGGGTGACCAGGGGTATCCTGTGATGTGTTTTTGGTGCTATAGCACGGGTAGCATCTAATTCCTCAGGGAATGGGAATTATTCCACTTTATAATAGACATTAGGACGTGTGAAGATCACTAATCTGTCCTAATTATGTATAATTTAATTAATTATCCTTAGTAAATGTTTGCATTAATTTAATAATTATATGAATAGACATTTCTGAGGAAATCTTGATGTCAGTTAAGTTCTCATTATGTATTATATATCTGGATTAAAGGTCATGATATTTATTTTACTCCTTATTTTCGAGATCCAGTTGATTTACTAAGATAATTACTTGAAAATACAAATAATGAGAATTCACAAAATATTTTTACATCATTTGTTTTCTTAGTATTTCACAAAGATATTGATGTCTAGAAATTCACATTAAAGTATATTGAATTATTTTAATATATTTTTAGAAGTTTTCATTGTCTTATTTTCGACATTCTTGGTACTTTGAATTATATTAAATAAAAAATACGTATAAGGATTATTTAAGTATTTTTATATGATATTATGTATTTTTAGACTGTCTACTATCCATGGGAAAATTTATTAAATATGTAGAATGTTCCCGTGTAGGTTGTAGCATGTTTACGTGGTACCTGAGCCTCTTAGGCCGCCTGTCACTCTGTCAACCCGTATTCCCGCGGCTGCGTCAGAGGCCCGGGGATGCATACACAATCTTGACGGAGTGACAGGGCTGCATCTCAGCCGTGCGCGGGTGCATTGGCTGCCCTGGCTGCGTGCGGGAATTGTTAAAAAACACATTTCCGCCTGTAACTCCTAAAATATACACAACACCTCAATTCTGACTGAATTTTAGGTGTGAAACCTATACGTGAAAATGTGTTTGAAATATCTAATTGACAAAAAGCTCAATAGTGGAGCTGTAGTATTTTGGTGTTTCTTTCCTTAATTATTTAAAAATATAAGGAGTTGGATTTCAAGGGTGGGGTCAGTGAGTGACCCTACCTAATTTTGGGTGGAGAATCCATTTCTGTAATAATAATTCCAACCCTCAGTAACACGTTATCAAAGCTACAACCTCCATGGACCTCTTTTACGTCCGCAATACACTGATAAGGAAGGACAATGGGTTCATGTTTGTGGTCTGAGAGAGCAAGGCTCATCCTAAGAGGGTTTTGTGACCTTTGCTGGTCAGTTTTCCTTGTTGAATGCCGTGCTTGGAGATGAGGTCCACCTCAGACCCTGTATCAAGCAATCCATGGATGATGGTGTCATTTACAAAGAATTTGACAATGATGAAATGATGGGTTGGACTCAGTACTCACCCTTCTTGTTATGTGAGCCTCATTTCCTCTTCAAGCTCCGCAAGTGCAGCAACCGCTCCGTTGTAGAAGAGGCTTGTGCGGCTGTCAAACTCCTCAAATTGGAACAGCATGGCCCAGAGTAATTGTTGGTTGTTGACCTGCTTTTGAAGGTTGTTGATCTTCCCCATGGTCATGAACTTGGCCAGTTCAAATTCTGTTACCAAGGCTTGGTAAAAGTTCAACATGGTTTGCAGGGTGCAAGCTTGCGTGCTGTATGTGCAATAGGGCTTGGAGGTCTTCATGGCAAGGTTGCATATTATGGCCCGTGGGTTTGTTCTCCACAGGGATGGAAGGGCAAAGGAAAAAATTCATCGTTTGAAGGCCTCCCAGATGTTGCCAGTTGCGTCTTCCACGGTTGAGGCGTAGAAAGCCAGTGTATTTGTTTCTTTGATGAGGCACCAGTGCAGTGAGTATCCTCAAATTGACTGTTTCATGATGCTTCAAAAACACAGTTAGTAGTGAGGATGAGCTTTTTTCCAATGAGAAAAATCAAAATTCTATAAAATGTATAACCCTCACCAATTTAAATTTTAACAATACAAAAAAACTTTCATTTTTGTTGTAAAAATTTCCATTAAAAGGAAAAAAGATGTGATTGAAGGAAATTTCAAGAATTAAAACCAAAATCAAAGCAAAATAAGTTGAACATAAATTTTAAAAAAAAACAAGTACATAAGAATGGAAAATGTCTTTTTAGACCCCTGGCCAGTATCAAAAAATTAATTAGTCGCTGGGGCTGCTTGCATGTTATGTTTATCATTTTTTTTGGTATTTTTAAGAAAAAAAGTAATGAAAAGTAATTAAAAAAGTTTCATTACCAATCTGTTTGTATGTTAGATCCCTTCAAGGATTTTGACTGAAAAACTTATTGTATTTTACCCAAAAAAATTTTTTTGTTATAAATTAAAAAAGGGGATTATTAAATTCACGGCTCATTGAGCCGTGTACACAAATCTTTACACAGCTCTTTGAGTTGTTTACATGGCTCAATGGGCTGTGTGGAACCCTAAACAACTCAAAGGAGCCATGTTGCATGCTACAAGGCTCAAATGGGCCTTGTGGCATGCTAAAAAAGTAAAATGGGCTGGTTGGCATGCTACAAATCCCATTTGAGTTGTACAGAACGCTAAACAACTAAAATGAAGTTGTGTCAGCTTCACTAAACAATAAAAAATGAATAATAAACAATAAATAAGAAATAAGAAATAATAAAGAATAAATAATAAATAATAAATAATAAATAATAAATAATAAATAATAAATAATAAATAATAAATAATAAATAATAAATAATAAATAATAAATAATAGATAATAAATAATAAATAATAAATAATAAATAATAAATAATAAATAATAAATAATAAATAATAAATAATAAATAATAAATAATAAATAATAAATAATAAATAATAAATAATAAATAATAAATAATAAATAATAAATAATAAATAATAAATAATAAATAATAAATAATAAATAATAAATAATAAATAATAAATAATAAATAATAAATAATAAATAATAAATAATAAATAATAAATAACAAATAACAAATAATAAATAATAAATAATAAATAATAAATAATAAATAATAAATAACAAATAACAAATAATCAATAATAAATAATAAATAATAAATAATAAATAATAAATAATAAATAATAAATAATAAATAATAAATAATAAATAATAAATAATAAATAATAAATAATAAATAATAAATAATAAATAATAAATAATAAATAATAAATAATAAATAATAAATAATAAATAATAAATAATAAATAATAAATAATAAATAATAAATAATAAATAATAAATAATAAATAATAAATAATAAATAATAAATAATAAATAATAAATAATAAATAATAAATAATAAATAATAAATAATAAATAATAAATAATAAATAATAAATAATAAATAATAAATAATAAATAATAAATAATAAATAATAAATAATAAATAATAAATAATAAATAATAAATAATAAATAATAAATAATAAATAATAAATAATAAATAATAAATAATAAATAATAAATAATAAATAATAAATAATAAATAATAAATAATAAATAATAAATAATAAATAATAAATAATAAATAATAAATAATAAATAATAAATAATAAATAATAAATAATAAATAATAAATAATAAATAATAAATAATAAATAATAAATAATAAATAATAAATAATAAATAATAAATAATAAATAATAAATAATAAATAATAAATAATAAATAATAAATAATAAATAATAAATAATAAATAATAAATAATGAATAATAAATAATAAATAATAAATAATAAATAATAAATAATAAATAATGAATAATGAATAATGAATTATAAATTATAAATTATAAATAATAAATTATAAATAATAAATTATAAATTATAAATTATAAATTATATGGAGTAGTGTATGGGTCCCCACCCTTTGAGGGGCCCTTCACGACTACTGGAGGCCGTGTGGGGCCCTAAATGGCTCCCACACGCCTGGAGCCCTATACACAGCTCCCACACAACTGGAGCCGTGATTTGAACATCACTTTTTAAAAAAAATTGATTTCAAAATTTAGGCACCCCTTTTACCACTCTTTTTATTTTCAATCATTTTCATGGTTATAAATATTTTATGGGGTAAAATATTGCATTGAAATGAAAAATGATATTTTTTTCAATCATTTAATGATATTCTAAATACTTGACAAGAAAGAAACTTTGATTCCTGATTTCAAAAACATATATTTTAAAGGATGTGATAATTTGAGTTCTTTTACATTGGATCAAATTTTAAGAAGCCTTAACTACATAAAAACAATACCCAAAAAATAAAATATAAAATATTTTTAATTCATTTTTAAACATTCTAAGTCTTTGAAGCACCAAAAAAAAAAAATGAGAAGTAAAAGGATAATTTCCACCAATTCATTGAGACTGTTTTATTCTTTATTTTGTTGGTTTTTGGTCTCATTTTTGGAGGTCTCAAAATAATTGGGAAAGTCTAACAGATTTTTTATAGGAAATTTGCATACCAATCTATAAGGCTGCAGTGTTATAAATTCCACAAAAAAAATACTTGAAATTCCTGTTTCAAAGGAAATTTCTGTTCTTCAAGAACATTATCTGTGCTTTTGAGAATAAGGATTGTGAAAAGGAGAATTGTCAGAATAAATAAAATGGTGATGAAAAATTCATGCATCCAATGAGCCGTCTACACAATTTATTTGAGCCTTCTGGCGAGGCTACACGACTACATTTGAGCCATGTAGAGCTCCACACTGCTTGAGTGTGGTCGTGAATTACTCCCAGCAGCCTGGGACTCCCATGTGCTGTCCGCACAACTATATACAAGCCATGTGGGGCTCTAAAAGGCTTGAATGCAGTCCTTTAGTTGTGTGCCACGACTACAAGTCTGGTAGCCCAAAAAAAATAAAAATAAATTAAAAATAAATTAAAAATAAAAATAAAAATAAAAATAAAAATAAAAATAAAAATTAATATAAAAATAAAAATAAAAATAAAAATAAAAATAAAAATAAAAATAAAAATAAAAATAAAAATAAAAATAAAAATAAAAATAAAAATAAAAATAAAAATAAAAATAAAAATAAAAATAAAAATAAAAATAAAAATAAAAATAAAAATAAAAATAAAAATAAAAATAAAAATAAAAATAAAAATAAAAATAAAAATAAAAATAAAAATAAAAATAAAAATAAAAATAAAAATAAAAATAAAAATAAAAATAAAAATAAAAATAAAAATAAAAATAAAAATAAAAATAAAAATAAAAATAAAAATAAAAATAAAAATAAAAATAAAAATAAAAATAAAAATAAAAATAAAAATAAAAATAAAAATAAAAATAAAAATAAAAATAAAAATAAAAATAAAAATAAAAATAAAAATAAAAATAAAAATAAAAATAAAAATAAAAATAAAAATAAAAATAAAAATAAAAATAAAAATAAAAATAAAAATAAAAATAAAAATAAAAATAAAAATAAAAATAAAAATAAAAATAAAAATAAAAATAAAAATAAAAATAAAAATAAAAATAAAAATAAAAATAAAAATAAAAATAAAAATAAAAATAAAAATAAAAATAAAAATAAAAATAAAAATAAAAATAAAAATAAAAATAAAAATAAAAATAAAAATAAAAATAAAAATAAAAATAAAAATAAAAATAAAAATAAAAATACAAATACAAATAAAAATACAAATAAAAATAAAAATAAAAATAAAAATAAAAATAAAAATAAAAATAAAAATAAAAATAAAAATAAAAATAAAAATAAAAATAAAAATAAAAATAAAAATAAAAATAAAAATAAAAATTAAAATAAAAATAAAAATAAAAATAAAATTAAAATTAAAAATAAAAATAAAAATAAAAATAAAAATAAAAATAAAAATAAAAATAAAAATAAAAATAAAAATAAAAATAAAAATAAAAATAAAAATAAAAATAAAACAAAAAATAAAAAATAAAAAAAATAAAAAGTAAGAATAAATAAAAAAAAAAAAACTGAAGACAACCAACTTTTTGCCTTCCAAATTGACTACCCCTAAAGTAAAAGGGCCAAAAAATAAAATTTTAAACCAGCCCTAAATTGATAGTGCCAAAAAAATTTAAGTCTTTTGACCAGCCCTAAATTAAAAACATCAAAAAAAATGAACTTGTGTTAAGCTGATCCCATCAGAAATTAACTACCACTTAAGCTTGCAATGGGATCAGCCCAACACAAGTTGAACTGCATTACCATTAAAATCTTATTCAAAACACTCATCCTAATGATGTTTAACAAACAACTCAACATAATCATGTTCAAAATTTGATAACTCTTTACATTAATAGAATTGCAAGATCAGCAGCGGAACCCAAAGCCAAATGATAAAATTAATCTATAAGCTAGAATACAACTCAATTTGATCTTTGAGGTGATCAACCCAACCAGCTTCTTTTTTAGAAACCAAGGAAGGGGGTTTGAAAACTATTGGTGGGATTGGAATTACATCTCCCTTAGGTACAAGCTGCACCCAATGGTTCATGTTAAAAAAACAAATCAACAGAGGATCTGATTGTTCTTTTACACCCAATTTAATAAGAGTAAAAGTAAAGCATGAATCTAATGACATGAAAAATATTGGTCTTTCATAAGTATCAGCTATTATTTGAGCCATATCTAACTTTGCAAGCCATTTTTGAAGATGAAATCTTCTCATTGATGTCATTGAAATCAAGTCTTTTTTCTATCTTTTCAAGGTCTTTCCTGCCACTAAGGACATTAGCATAGCACATCTTATTTTTCCTCAATGTCTCAACAATTTCTCTCCAAAATTCAAACAATTGATTCTCATCATACCCAAGTGCTTTAGAAATGACTTTAAAACCACATCTTCCATCAACAACCGGATACCAAACCCCACCCAAGAACTTATGTAAGCTCTTGGGTATTGGATCGAGGTAATCTACTTGCTATAATCAAAACGTTGTTAGCCCCAATTATAAACTCATTAAAGGATTCAAAACTCACCAAAGATGGGCTTCTGTTTGACTCATCAATTTCTTCTTCTTCATCCTTCAAAAAGGAATTCAATTCCAATGGCACCAAACCTGATGAAATTTCAGTTTCTTAAACTGAACTTTGAAATTCAAACAAAGAGCCTGACTTGGACTATAAACAATTCACACCAGTTCATTAAACCCAGAAAATGAACCTTTCACAAAAGAAAAGACTTACAATTGTTTATCTTTTCTTCTTTGGTGCCCTACTACTTCTTTTTGCCTGCTTATGTTCCTTTTCAAGGTGTTGGAATTCAGAAGGATGTCTCTGGGTATCTGTCAATTTTGGAAGTTGTCTGCTTGATTGCAAGATTCTAGTTTCAAGTCATGGCTTTGATTGATAATTGGCCATCTCCTTCATCAAGTGCTTCAAAAACAGGAAATAATCTTGATCAGGATAATTCAAGATCATTTCATTGAGCCTCTTATGTAAATGAGAATTGTTGAGCAGTTCATAAACATGGAACTTCCAAAATTCAAAGGATCAAATATTAGTAAAGTAGGAAATATCATTCAAAAAGCATTAATCAAAAAGCACTAAACACAAAGTGATTTGAACAATCCAACTTAATCCAACTTACAGAACTAGAACTGCAAGGGTCACAATCCAAACTCCACTGAGGATGAATATCTTCAGGCACAAAGGAGCCTCTTGAAACTAGTAGTTAACCTGTTTGACGGGAACAGGGAAAACCCATAGTCATTTAGTATGACTTGTTGCACACTTCCCCATCATGGTTCTACCTTAACTTCTCTCATTGTCCCCAAAAATTTTGATTTCTTGTAAGGATACCTAGTATCCCAATGGTAACAGTTCAGTAGGAAGAAATATTCAAATCTTTATTTTCCAAAGTCTGGGTTTTGCAAGTCCCAGCTGTTACAAACTTCTCTTTGATAAAGAAGTAATTAGATCCATATACTCAAGTACATCCTCACGTTCTTCCAAAAAAAAATTTCAACAAGTCATGATGTAAGCAACCCAAAACTAGGAAGATTAACAGTAGAGGCTATGATTTGGAATTTACTCTAAGTGCCTCATGATTGACCTCTTCCTTCTCCTTGTTTTTTGAGGCCCCATACTTTGCCCACAGAGACATAAGGCTTTGCCACCCTTCAAAAAAATTATTGATGCGCACTTTACAGTTTGCTTGTATTTTTTTAGACAAGTGCAATTGACAGAAATTTTCTTTTGACTCAGTGAATATTTGTTTGGGAGCATGGATCAAAGCTTTTTCAAGGTCCATCATAAAGAATTTGGTAAGTCTCTCAGGATGATAAGCCAACTCCTTTAGCGCATTTACAGAACAACTGTAGAACTCAAACTTTTCTCTTGTTAAAAAAACAAGAGCTTTTCTTAAAGTTTTCTGGTTTGAATTAATTCCTACAATGAGCAATAGGGGGATGTTTTACTTATTTTTTTTGTAAGTAAAATCCATCATAGCTATATGAACAAATTGCTTGCAAAGCTTTAATGACTCAGGGTGAGGCAAGAATAGGGCCTCCAAGTGACCCTCTCCACTGAATTTTGATTGATGAACCCAACCTGAATTACCAAGTTGTTCAAATAGGATGTCCATAACACTGTCAGCCTCATGGTTGCCAAGACACTTTTTATCCGCTAGCTACCAGAGGTGATGGAATAAATAATAAATATATTATTCAATACTTGCAGCTTTAATTGGTAAAATATTTGGATAAAGCTATTGCAAGGTTGATTGGTTTGGTTATGATTGAATATTATTAATCAATATTAATAAATTGATTATGAAATAAATTAATAGAGGGACCAAAATGACCTTGGGGATCTTGGACACCTCTCTTCAGGGAATTCACTTTGAAAAAACGTATACCTGGTTACTTTGGAACCTTTAATTTACATTCTTAAAGGAGATATTGCCCAAAGATAATATATATATATAAAATATATGATGGAGTGGATGGGCCTTATAACCCAACTCCCACAACAGAAAAAGTATAATAAAACTCACTGGTATATTATTGTTTCCTTCAGGTACCTGTTTGGGATGTGCACTGAAGGGTTAAAACTATTACTGGGGTTTAAAAGGTTGTTAATCAGTTTAAATTGACAAAAAGGGTTTTGGGAAGAATATTATTAACCAGAATAAAGCCATAAATCACCTTCTTATGTCTTAAAATTATTTGACTACCTTTAAACAGTTTTTTGATTGGAACATAACTGGGTGTCTGGATATCAATAAACTCAAAAAAGCTCTATATTTATAGCTTTGTGGGTCCCAATTGTGTCCTTCTGAGGGATACAGGGGCTCAAAGGGACGGGTGCTAAAGCTAGCAGGGTAACCAGTGGTAGCCTGTCACTTGTTCCTGGTGCTCTAGCACGGGTAACATCTAATTGCACAGGTTATGGGAATTATTTCACCTTTTTATTGATGTTTTGACATGTGAATGACACTAATCTATCCACATTATCATCATTTCATTAATTAACCTTAGTAAATACTCCCAGGAAGTTGATAATTTTTCTTAGTATACATTCCTATGGTTAATCTGATTTCAGATGGTTTCTCATTATGTATTGGCTAATGGGAGTAAAATCATTATATTGATTTTGTTCCTTATTTTCAAAACTCTTTTGATTTAATTGAAATAATTAATTAAAAATATAAGTTTCAGAATTTTGATCTACTAGTATTGTTGCCTGAATCTTGAGTGCAACAAGTCCTGTAGTCCTCCATGTTGTGCGGTCTATGATGACCTAGTATTGAATGTCTCCTATTCATTTCTATTACCTTGTTCAACCACTTGTCAGCCTCCATTGTACTTAGCTTATTTAAATCAGCTGAACCACAAGTGAATGAACTCCATCCGTTCTGACTCTCAATGAGCCAGACTGCCCCTCCTTGACTCCCTGAATCCGCTTCCCTTGGCGTTATAAGGCCTCAATCCTCATCCTTCTAAGACTTTCAACCGGATCATCAAACCAAAACTTCAACACGGTTTAAAGCCAAAATGCTCCCCTGACCAATTTAGTCCAATTCTTAATCTTAAAACTTGTTAAAACTGTTGGAGTGACGATTCGCGAAATGTCAGTATGCTTTTGGGAATCGGAAAGCAAAAACGACAAACACGAAAGCAACCGTGGAGCGGACTCACCATCAGAAAAGCACCCCGGCCGAAAGCGTTTGCTATCCATTGCAATGAGCTTTTGGCCCCATAAGCGACCCAGGAACAAAAGAACGATAAAGCACGATTACCGTGTAAAGTTGTACTATGAAGATCAACTGGGACATGTGTTCCATCGTCTTCGACCGGTCTATAAATAGACCGGTATTTGTTGTACCTAGTATCATTATCTCATCGCATCCGTGTATATAGCGTTTTTATTATTATCATTTATTTCATTGTCGTAATCCAAATCAATTACACCAACACATTATCAGTACGGCCCACAACTGAACTAGAAACCCGAAATCAAAACTACTCACATCAAAATGGAACGATCCGACGGAAGACGAGTCGTTCTCAACAAAAACAACTATGTGACTTGGGTCACACTCATGGAAGCCAAACTACGGCAACTCGGTTGCTGGAATTACGTTATCGGGATAGATAACGTGGTAACTGAGGAGAAGAAGGAAAAGTCGTACTGCCTCCTCATGCGTTGTCTTGATGAAAGTATTGTTGCTTTTGTCGGAAATAAGATAACCATGAACAAGAGAGGTGATGGACGGGCCCTCTGGAATATCTTGAAGGACAGGTTCGTCGGAACGGGCATTCAAGCCCAAGGGATAGCACTAGATCAATTTTTGGAGTTAAAATTCAAAAGTCATGATCAGTGGATCAGAGACTTACGTGCCACAACTAGGAAGATGGAGCTTACCGGTACCTCACTCAACAATGCGATTGTATCTAGAATTGCGATCCGGACTTTACCAAGTAAGTACGAGTCGTTAATTCGAGTCTTAACCCGAGGCAACCACTACCCGTCAATCAAAGAGATCATCGCAAGCGTCGAAAACGATAAGGTGATGTTCAGAAATGGCGCGAATCAAGTTAAAGAAGAAGTCGCGATGTCGTCCAAGGGAAAGTTCAAGTATAAATGTCACAACTGTGGCAAACCGGGTCACATGAAGAAAGACTGCAGGTCTAAGAAAAAGGACCAAAAGGAAAGACGTACCGAAGGAATGATGGCCGGCCCCGTAGCATTTGTAGCTACACCCGATACCTCGACCGCTATGATGTCCGATTTAAATTTAAAACCCATATTGGTCGATTCTGGTGCCTCAGAGCACATGTTTTCGGACAAGAACCTATTTAAGAGCATGGAGAAAGTAGGCGGATCAGTTATAATTGGAGATGCGGGGAAGAAAATTGACATTGAAGGAAAAGGAAATGTAGTGTTGAGACTAAACAACCAAGACATCACCTTTGAAAACGCCCTGTATGTTCTGAGTATCACTTATAATCTGCTATCGCTAGGCAAAATTTGGAAGAAGGGTGGGCAACTTGTGAACCACCAGAACATGGAGTTTAGTATCCAGAAAAACAAGACCATAATCTTTAAAGGAAAAATCAAAAACAACTTACTGTATGTTGATCAGAACGCTGATCATGCAGCTCAAGTCTCCGACCACAAACGATTAGGCCATCCCGGAAGGTCCAATGGTTGTAAACCTTGCATGGAAGGTAAAATGGAAAGACCAACCTTTAAACACCACATTGTGCAAACAGAGAATGCCTTGGAGGAGATATTGGTTGACTTTATGGGACCAATCACCCCCGAATCACTTGGAGGAGCCAGGTATGTCCTGGTAGTCGTAGATAGCGCAACTCGTTTTGTGTGGACTTCATTCTTACCATCAAAGGACCAAGCGCTTGAACGGATCAAACAAATCATTCAACTTGCGGAAAATCAAGTAGAGAGAAATGTTAAAAGAATCATCAGTGATGGAGGAGGGGAGTTTGTAAATAAAAACTTAAAGGAATGGTGCACCTCACGAGGAATAGAAACTATTGTTACCACCCCGTATACACCACAGCATAATGGCATCGCCGAGAGGATGAATTGTACTCTGGTTGAGAAGGCGAGAGTTCTTCAAATTGAATCGGGACTACCAAAGGAATTCTGGGCGGAATTAATAGCAGCAGCAACCTACCTGCAAAATAGGACGAATGAATCAAGAGGAAAGACATCTTACAAATTGTTCTTTGGACGACCACCTACACTCAATCATGTTAAACGCATTGGCTCACAAGTTTTCTTGCTGAACTTGCCAAAGAAGGGAAAGCTGGAACCTAGGAGTCAAGAGGGAATTATGGTAGGGTATGAAGAGAATTTTGGAGTTTATTGGGTATACTTACCTGGAGCTTGGAAGGTAATTCAATTGAGAGATGTTTGATTCAACAAGGACGAACTCCCAATGAAATCTGACAATACAGAGTACATGGGACCAGTGGACTATCCACTGACATCAATTGAACCAATAATTAGTATTCCTCCACTCAAGACCGAGAATCAGTCAACAACCCCACTACACTCACCACCGCCAGAACTAACTGATGAACCCTCCACCCAACCAGAACAACTTCAGGGAAGATCTGTACCAACCGCCGTTACTACTAATAAGGGGGGGAGAGAATCTAAAACTAAACCAGGTTGGGAATGTATCCCCAGGGAAGTAGCACCAAGGAATATTAGTAGCAACATTGACAAGGGGGCAATTGTCAACACACGCCTTCGACATCGAGCACAGTTGGCTGAAGAATCAGAAGAATCATTTGACTCACCCAATGACCTAATACACATCGCATTAAGCGGTGTAGCAAAGGAAAATAGGAATGGCCCAAACAGCCTTAAAGATGCCAAGCGAACCCCAGAATGGAACCAATGGAAAAAGGCAGTCTTTGAAGAGATTGATTCAATAATTGACAGAGGCGTATTTGAACTAACAAAAAGAGACAACTTACCCAAGAATAAAACACTCATTAACACTCGATGGGTGTTAACCAAAAAGTTTGATGAGAATGGGAATCTGAAGCGATTCAAAGGACGATGTGTAGCAAGAGGTTTTCGCCAGAAACCCGGAATAGACTATGAAGAAACTTTTTCTCCAACAGGACGACTAACTACACTAAGATACTTATTTAACTATGCTACTCAAACTAAACAGAAGGTCCGACAGGCCAACTTTGTAACAGCCTATCTGAACTCTGAAATCAGCAAGGAAGAAGCCGTCTTCATCAAGTTACCTGAAGGCTTTGCTGAATGGATCCAGGAAACCAAGCCCGAAACTTACAACCTTGAAATCTGCAGGGAACTTGTGGAAGAACCAAAAAACTTCATAATTAAGCTTAAAAAGTCACTCTACGGACTTAAGCAAGCAGCACAAAGCTGGTACAACACGCTGAAGGACTGGCTAATCACAAAGAGCTTCCACATAAGCGATGCTGATCCTTGTCTCTTCCTCAAATCTGATGTATCACTCTTTGTCTGGGTAGATGACATCATCATGATAGGAGCAGGTTCAGATAATTTAATTAAAGAAATGCAGAACGCCTTCAAGATCAAGGACCTTGGACTAGCTAGTCACGTACTGGGAATAAAAATCACCCAAAACTCAAACTCAATAACTCTTAGCCAAGAACACTATGTCAACAAGCTATTAGAAGAATATGGAATGGAGGAATGTAAGGTATCATTAACTCCAACTCAAAGCAACCTCAAATTTGAAACTGCAACAGAAGACGAACATAACATCTTTAAAGCCACTGGGTTTGATTACCGATCAGCAGTAGGGTCCCTCAATTACCTCTCCCAGTGAACTCGACCAGATTTAGCCTATATAGTAGGAACATTGTCTCAATTCCTTGAAAAACCCAGTATGTCACACTGGGAAGCTTTTAAACACGTTCTTCGCTATCTAAAAGGAACAAGGAGTCATGGAATAACTTATGAACAAGTTGAAGACCCACTTCTGGTGGGGTATTCAGACTCAAGTTGGTCAGAAGAGATCGGACGGAAGTCATGCTCCGGATACGTCTTTAATGCCGGTGCAGCAGCTGTCAGCTGGCGAAGTAAGAGGTTAGGAGCAGTAAGCATATCATCCACCGAGGCGGAATTTCGCGCCTTACTGGCAACCTTTCAAGAAGCAAAATGGTTAAAGTTACTACACTCCGAAGTACATCGCGAGGGACTAAAAACAATCTTGGTTTACAGCGACAACGAAGGAGCGATCAAGCGCTCAAAGAATCCAGTATATCATTCAAGAATAAAGCACATTGATGTGCATTATAACTTTGTGAAAGATTTGATTGAAAACAAAGAAATCAATCTGCAATACCTTAAAACTTCTGAAATGATAGCCGATTGCTTAACCAAACCACTCGACCGTGTAAAGAACGACAAATTTCGAAGAGAGATGGGAATTGTCGAAATCATACCAGCCCAAGCAAACCTAGCCGTAACAGATCACGAATCGAGGGGGCGTGTTGGAGTGACGATTCGCGAAATGTCAGTATGCTTTTGGGAATCGGAAAGCAAAAACGACAAACACGAAAGCAACCGTGGAGCGGACTCACCATCAGAAAAGCACCCCGGCCGAAAGCGTTCGCTATCCATTGCAATGAGCTTTCGGCCCCATAAGCGACCCAGGAACAAAAGAACGATAAAGCACGATTACCGTGTAAAGTTGTACTATGAAGATCGACTGGGACATGTGTTCCATCGTCTTCGACCGGTCTATAAATAGACCGGTATTCGTTGTACCTAGTATCATTATCTCATCGCATCTGTGTATATAGCGTTTTTATTATTATCATTTATTTCATTGTTGTAATCCAAATCGATTACACCAACAAAAACTTCCTCTCAAAGCATATCATCTTGCAATTCCTTGTTCTCTTTCCATCTCGCTTGCTAAGATCACTTTGATCACCCTTGAATGACCGTTGTCTTCAAATTGGGCTTGACCTGATCTTCCTGCAATCTCGATTGTTGATTGTTCTGCGTATCTCTGGATTGCAATACAATTTATACGGCTGTGGCAACTTTAACTTTGAACAACTTCAAGTCTTACCAGGAAATAATCTTGTTACAATTTTGATTGTCCTTGCTCAATCACACCTTTGCACCTTCTATTTGGAACGGCAATTTGTCAAGTTTCCATCTGGAGAAATTATCCTCACATCAATTGGCCTTATTCATTGGTTCCAGCTGCTTCGCCGTGGCCATCCTGCTACTGTTGTTCTTACCGGTCTTTAGTCCAATCCTGTCCACTCGCTTTCAGCTGGATCAACCTTGCCTATAGTTTTATTGATCCGATCCTCGCGCAAGAAATTCTAATCACCTAACTCCCCTCGCTAGCTTCGTGCTGACTGTTAATCTCACATTCTCAAGTTTGGTTGCTACCGTTCAAAGTCATCCGGTCGCTCTCCACCTCAAGTCCTCCAATAAATCAACAGTTCCCCTTCCATTTGATCAATTGCGCCCGCTCCGCCATCATCATCTGTTCGCTTGGCCTCCTCTTCAAGTATTGCTCTCGCCCTTGTTCAATCCGCCATGACATCTTTGCTCAGTTAATCACCAATCTTGTGTGATCTTCTTCCTTTCCGTCCGGTTTGCTTGCTACCTCAAGTTGAGCAGTTAGGATGCTACTAGAGTCATTTGGTTCAATCGCTACCTCAAGTCAATCAGTTTAGATGCTACTTAAGTTGTCCGGTTACGCGCTACCTTAAGTCGCACATTATGTTTGGTAATCTCTGAGTTCACCATTGATTTGGCTCCTTTGTGAGCAAATCTTTTAAGTAGATGTTGTCCAGAATGAAAGGGGGTTCAAAAATTATGATTGGAATTTTCGTGTAACTTGTGGATGTAATAGGCTCTATTGTAAGTTCAATTGTAGTTCAAAAATAATAAGATTTCCTTCCTCTCTAATGGAATATGCCCTTATTTTAGTGTTCAAACATCTCTTCATACCAGGTGGTAATTTTGGATTTGATAGACATGCAATAGTCAAAATATCTTCAACTCATTATTGTGTTTTTAACTCCCTCAAGCTTCAGTCAAGGGGGTGTGTCAGAATTTTGATCTACTAGTAGTGTTGCCTGAATCTTGAGTGAAACCAGTCCTGTAGTCCTCCATGTTGTGCGGTCTATGATGACCTAGTATTGAATGTCTCCTATTCATTTCTATTACCTTGTTCAACCACTTGTCAGCCTCCGTTGTACTTAGCTTATTTAAATCAGCTGAACCACAAGTAAATGAAACCCATCTGTTCTGACTCTGAATGAACCAGAGTTCCCCTCCTTGACTCCCTGGATCCCCTTCCCTTGGCGTTATAAGACCTCAATCCTCATCCTTCTAAGACTTTCAATGGGAGCATTGAACCCAAACTTCAATAATAAGCCATGGGAATACATGTCATTTTTTTACATAATCAGTTTTTTTAGTATATCAGGGAAATACTGATTTCTTTGATTTCTCACAATTGTATGTTTAAAGTATTTCAAGCTATTTTAAAACTTTTTTTTCTTATTTTTTGACATATTTGGTATTTTTTATTATTTTTTATAAAAAATAAGTAGAAAGTTTTTTTCAGTATTTTTATATAGTTTCATGTATTTTTAGACTATCCACTATCCACAGGAACCTTTTTTACATTTGTAGTATGTCCCCGTCTTAGTTTTAGCAATTTTATGTGGTACCTGGGCTTCTCAAACCTTTTGTCACTCTGTCACACCATAGTCCCGCGGCTGTGTACCTGTCAGATGCCTGGGGCTGTGGACAAGGCTTTTCATGGTAGGCAGACAGGGTGGTGTTGAAATACCTATGCACTAATGTGTGTGCTAAGTATAAGTGTAATCCAAATGGGATGCACATATGGACCTCTCTGGCCCATTGGACACTCACACGGACCATACAGGCCTGTGTGGATGTCAGGGATTGAGGGAAAATGGCCTCTAAAGGCATGAAACAGGCCTATTGGTCCACGGGCCCTAACAGGCCCAGTGATTTATATGGGCAAATACAGCCAGATGGGCTTGTATGGGCATAATTGGGCCCAAGGTTTATTTTGGACATACTTGGCCAGACGGGCTGGCCTGCCAAAGTATGGTTAACTTAGTTTTTTGGGATTGGGGCGGCCGCCCGTCTTGCAGCCTGGGTTGGGGCTGCCGCCGGCTTTGCGGCCCGTTTGGGGCCTCTTTTTTTGCCTAAGGCCCATTTACGGGGCCCAAAGGCCCGCTTGGGGAAGCGCAGCTGCTGTGCAGGGTGGCGGCCAGCTGTTGGAGCCGCAGGGCTTGGCCCAACGGCCGCGGTTCCTCCCCCTCCACTTGCTCCCCATTACAAGGGGGAGGGGGAAGGCTGGCTTGGTTGAACCAGCCAGCAACCGGTTTTAAGGTGCAACCGGTCAGGGTGGGGGGGATTTCATCACCCTCCCACCCAGGAGGATGACGTTGTAGCTGGTTGCAACAAAGCAACCAGCAGTGGGGGGGACCTGACCACCCCTCCGCCATCAAAGCAAAGGGGCGCTCTCCCCCCCCTTTACCAAGAGGGAGGAGAAATGGGCTGGAGGGGATTTGACCACCCCCTAGCCCACCTTACCTTGACAATTCCCTGGGGGTATTGACCCCCAGGGCCCCTGGTAGGGGGATTTGACCGCCCCCTCCAGGGATCTGTGAGAAGGAGGTGGGACAGAATGTTTGCTAGTCACACCCCCTCCATGTGACTATGAGACTGGACCCAAGTTTGTCCTGGGTCCCACCTGGCCATTTGTATGGCCAGGGGCTGGTTGCATGAGGCAACCAGCCAGCCTGTGAGGTGACAACCAACCAGGGATTGAACAGCAAAGGGGCTGGTTCAGCCCTGTAACATTGGAAACAACAGAAAGGACCGGAATAGGCTGGTTGTAAGTGTACAGGGACTGACGCCATGCGGGCTGATGTAGTCCAAACCAAGTAACAAGGCCTGTAGAGCCTGTAAAGCTCTTTTTGGGCGGAAAATTTGACTTTTGGCTTGTTATATCATGGGCTCACAAGAGGCCAATTGTTTGTACTTAAGGAGCTCTTCTCCCTCCTTTTTTCCATCATCCATTCATCATCCTATCAAATTCATCACCAATATCATCCAACATATTGCACCATTGTGAGAGCCCATCAGCAATCATTGAAACAAGGTGTCCAGCATTTCTTTTTCTTTAAATACTGCTAATTTTCCTAAGCTTATTGCTGGCCATAATTATAACAGGTGCACTGCTTCTTCTCAGCCACGCAAAGACGTCTGGGTTGCCGTGGCTGCATGTGGTAAAAGTGTCAAATCTCATTTTGGCCTGTAACTCCTCTAAATCACAGAATTATTGGATTCTGACACAAAGTTCACTGTGAAAGCTAAACTTGGGGTCTCATGTGAAATATTAAAGGGAAATGGTAAATTCACAGCTCATTGAACCGTGCACATGGCTCAAAAATGGCTGTGTGGAACGCCAAACGGTCCCATCCAAGCCATGTACAACCCTGCATGGCTCAAAGAGTCGGCCCGCCAACCCAGCCTGGTCCCCCAGCGTGTTGAATCCCACACAGATACATTGGAGCCGTGTGGAGTTGTACATGGCTCAAATGTATTTGTGTGGCATCCCACATGCCAACAGACCGCGATGAGCCTAAAAAAAAAATTGAATGAAAGGGCACTAACATAACCCATGAATCAAATAAACCTTCCAAAAAATAGGAGTAAACCAAAATATCAAATAAATCAAAAATTTTGATTTTTTGATTAAAAAAACAAATAAATAAATAAATAAATAAAAAACTGGGAATATCCAATGGACTAGACCTAAAGTAAAAATACCCAAAAAAAACATGTACCTGGACTAGCCCTAAACCCAAAAAACCAAAAGAAAGACAAGTAGCTTGACAAGCCCTAAAGTAAAAACACCAAAAAAAATACAAGTAACATGAAAAGCCCTAAAGTAAAAATAGAATAAAAATACAAGTAAATTGACAAGCCCTCAAGGAAGTTCAAATTGACTAGCCCTATAGTAAAAGGGCCTAAAAATTAAAGGAGTCTTTTGACCATCCCTAAAGTAAGCGTGCCAAAAAATACACCAGTCTTTTGACCAGGCAAAAAATACAAGAATTCATTTGACCAGCCCTTTAGTAAAATTTCCAAAATAAACGCAAGTCTTTTGACCAGCGCTGAAATAAAAACACCAAAAAAAAACAAGTTCAACTTGTGTTAAGCTGATCCCATCCCAAGCTTAACATAAGTTGCGCTTGTGATGTATTCAGCCCAACACAAGTTGAACTGACTTACCATTAAACTCTCATTCTAAAAACTCAATATCATGATGTTAACTCAAAACACTCAACATAATGATGTTCAAAATTTGATAACCCTTTATATTAATAGAACTTGTTATCTACATTAGAATTACAATTTATACAAAACCCAATGATAAAATTAAGTCAAATTCTATAATCTCTATAATCTAGAATACATTTGAAGTTCATCTTTGAGATGATCAACCCAACCAGAGGCTTTTTTAGAAATCAAGGAACGTGATTTTGCTACAATGTGCGGGATTGGAATCATTTCTCCCTCAAGTACTAATAGAACCCAGTGGCTATTGTTTACAAAGGAAATGAAATATGGTTTTTCTGATTGATCAGTAAAACCATATTTCATTGGAGTATAAGTATCACATGACTCAAATAAAAGAAACATATAGATCTGGAATATGTGTCTGCTATGATTTGACCCATATCTAATTTTGACAGCCATTTTGAGGGGGGAATCTTTTCATTGATGTCTTCACCATCAAGTCTTTTTTTAATATTTTCAACCTACTTTGCACCACCAAGCATCTTAATGTAGCATGCTTCATTTTACTCTAATTTTTCAATCATTTCCTTCATAACTCTAAACCAACCATGTTCTTCCTAACCAAGAGATTTAGCAATGACTATAAATCCGCAATTCCCATCTCCAATTGGGTACCAAACGTCACCCAAGAATGTATGGAATTTCTGGGGTATTTGATTGACATATTTTACATTTGGTTCCTATCATGAAAACTAACTCTGTATTCATTTCTTTAATCAGATCAATTAAATGAATACTCACCAAAGATGAGCTTTTGTTTGAGCTTTGCTGCACATTCTCTTCCTCTGAAGAGGATTCTGATTCCAAATTTAGTGATCCCCATTCACTTTCAGTCTCTTCCTCTGAACTATGGATTCAGATTCAGATTCTGCCAAATTTGACTAAAAATTCATCATAAGTTAGTAACTGAGTTCATTAAACCAAAAAAAGAACATATCCCAAACAAAAAGACTTTCAATGTTTTGTCTTTTCTTATTTGGAGCCATTCTATTCCATTTTTCCCCCTTGATTTTTTTTTCAACATGCTCAAACCAAGGTGGTTCTTGCCGCTAATCTTTCAATTTTGGCCTGCCCCTACTTGATCATAAGACTTTAGGTTCATGTCTTTGCTTTGATTGTTATTTTGTAATCTTCTGAATGATATAATTCAATAGGCTTATTTTCTCATGATCTGGAGATTCCAAGATCATCGAATTCACTTTTTCAGGTAACTGAGGAATGCTTAGCATTTCATCAACAATGAACTTGAAAAATTCAAAACAATCAACCTTTAGTGAGTTAGGATTCATTTATCAAAAAGCATCAATTAAAAAACATTAATCAAAAAGCATTAATCACATAGTGATTTGAACAATCCAACTTAAGCCAATTTACAGAACTAGAATTGCAAGGTTCATAGTCCAGCATCCACTGAGGATGAACATCTTGGGGTACCAAAAATCCTCTGAATTCTAGATGGTCACCTATTTGGTGGGAAAAGGGCAAACCCATATTCTTTGAATAAGACTTGGTGCACACTTTGCCATCGTGATCACGTTTGAACTTCTCAAATTTTTCCCTAATAACATGAATTGCCTCTAATAACAACTTGTAACCCAATGGTAACAGTTAAGTTGGCAGAACTTTCCCTAAATTAATTTCAGAGTTATAAAGTGACACATTAACCAATTTAATTTGATTCAAAACTGTTCTGTCAAGGTTTTTCCAAAGATCCAACAGGTTTCCCAAAGAGTTTTCAATGAATTGTTTGAGAGTTGCATGGGCCCCTTCAAACCAAGATGTTGTTTTGTTTCCAAAATCTGGGTTTATACAAGTCCACGCTGTTACAAACATCTCTTTGATGGGGAAAATTTTATTTCCCATATAATTGAGTACATCCTCATAGTCTTTCAAGAAAAACTCCACAAGTTAAAAGGTCAGAACCCAAAACTAGGAAGAATAAGAAGCAGTCATTTGGAACTATTCTGAGTTCTGTGTCATTGACCTCCGCCTCCTCCTTGGTCTTTGAGACCCCATACGTTTCCCACAGAGTCATAAATCTTTTCCTTCCTTCAACATCACTAAAAAAGCACACTTTTCAATTTGCTTGTATGTTTTTAGACAAGTGCCAAGTGCAACATTGTCTTGATGACTCAGGGAAACTACATTCAATAAGACAAATCAGAGATTTCTCACTGTCCATCACAAAGAATTTTGGAAGTCTCTCAGGATCATAAGCCAACTCCTTTAATGCATTTACAGACCAACTGTAGAAGTCAAACTTTTCTTTTGTTATAAAAACAAGAGATTTTGTGAAATTTTTCCAATTGGCTGTCATTACTACAACATGAAATAGCGGTGTTTTGTACTTATTTGTCTTATAAGTAAAATCCAACATCCAATATGATTGAATTTTTTTGAAATCTTTACTGCCCCAGGATGTGCTAGTTACAGGGCCTCCAAGTGACCCCCTCCACTGAACTTTGACTGGTGAATCAAACTTGTTTCTTCAACCTTTTCATATGGTACCTCCATAGAAACTCTACCCTTTAGTTCTGAAAGCGTTACCTTTGGCTTAGTTTTCTAGATTGTTTGGTCATGAAAATAATCCCACTCATCAATCTTGCTCAATTTTCTCTTAAATTTTAATTTATTGAGCCAATCTTTCATTCCTTACTTAAGTATATCCAAGGCTTTCCAAGAGATTCTCCTCATTTTAGGGTGCACAGAAGGAATTGCAGATGGTTTATGATTATTTTGGTTTTCTTTATAGGAGATTTGCCACAAGGGGTCTGCCCTGTGCAACTTTCATGGATGAAAAACCTGCACACAACCTTCCTTTTGTGAGTTTTTCTAGGATTTTTCGCAAGAAGTTGTACTGAATAGGTCCCATGGAAATCACAGGTAAAATCCACATATTTATCTTTCTACAATTTCAAAACTGTCAGAGCGTAACCATGCTTCATAGACCATGTTTGAAAATATTTTTGTGCCTCTTCCCTTGTAGGAAAAGCTCTCAAAGGAGGTGGTTAAAGTGTATCTTTCATAGTTACATAGTTATATTGATGGCATGCACTCCATCAGTTTTAATAAAATTAAATTTGGCAAAGACCAGTAACATTAAATGTTACTCACAACCAGAGGTCAAATCCCACTTTGAAAGATTTTGTTCCTCAAGTTTCACTCTGGATGATGATGCAATTGAGGCTTCCAATGTTTCATTATCCAAATCATTTTTTTCTTTTTCCAAAGCTTTGTTGATGGCAACCTTCCACGCAGCCATGTCAGAAGAAGGAGGGCTTTCCACTGTTCCCATGCAAAGAAATGCAATGGTATAATTCAGTATTCAATCTAACTTTCAATTGAAAAAACAAATTTTGCTCACTTTTGATTTGAGAAAAAATTGTTTGAAAATTTTAATATTATTTCAATTTTCACTTTACTTTCACTTTGGTTGAACTTCAAAGTCAATTTGGAATGGCTAGGTGTGAAACAATAGTACCAAAAAGTATGCTTTGATCCCAAATTTGGGTTTAGGGAACTCAAGTGTGGTCCAGGGGGTGCCCAAAATTCTTGCACAACTTCTGGGGGGTAAGCAGCTCTTACACAACCCCCCAGGGGTTTTGTGTGTTTGAAACCGCCCTTTGTGGTCAGCTATGGGCCCCCATGGATCATTTGAGCTGTGTTGGTCCCTACACGACTGCCACAAGGTTGCAGTTGTTAATTTAACATCACCCAATATTGACAGGGCCAAAATCCCAAGGCCGCATCTCTTCATAAAGTTTCATAAATTATTTAAAAATATTAGAAGTAGGAATTTGAGGTAGGTGTAACTCAGTGACCCTACCTGAAATTTTATTCAGGATCATAATTTTAAATAATATTTTTGATATTATTTCTCCTTTAATAAGATTTTTATTTATTTATGTTATTTAGTTTCTTTTGCGGCTTGCTCTGCAATAGTAGCAAGCTGAAAAACACTTTTCCCTCCAGTTCTTTTAGCACTACCTTATGTTTAGTGTTATAGATTGTTTGGTCATCAACATATTTTCTACCCTTGATCTTGCTCAATTTTCCATTGAATTGAATTGTATTGATCCCATCATTCAAACCTTCTTTCAGATTTGCTAATGCTACCCCAGAGATTCTCCTCAGGTGAGGATGCACTGAGGCTTGTGGGGATGGTTCATGGTTATGTTGATCATTCTTGGAGTAGATACTCAACAAGGGTTCATGCTTTGTGCCATAAAACTTGAACCCAACCTTCCTTGTGTATTTTTTCCTTGAATGTTTGGTGAGCAATTTCCCAGAGTAAAAACCAGGTCTATCACAGGCTAAATCCATATTTTGGTCACGCTTGGAGTTGAAAAATGTTAAAGCATAACCATCCTTCATTGACCATGTTTTAAAATACTATTGTGCCTCTTACCTAGTAGGAAAAGCTCTCACGGGAGGTGGGTGAAGTTGGTCTGTCATAGTTACATTGTTAAATTGATGACATGCACTCCATCAGTTTCCAGTTTCAATCAAATTAAATAAGGAAAAGACCAGTAAAATTAAATGTTACTCACAACCAGAGGTCATGTCCATTTCTTAAACATTTTTCTCCTCAATTTCCACCCTTGATGAGGATGCAATTTGGGCTTCCAATGATTCATTACCCTCATCCTTCATTTCTGAAGCTTTTTTCAATTCAATAATGTAGTCCTTGAATGTGGCCATGTTAAAAGGATGGCTTGCCACTTTTCCCATCATGCACAAAAAAAGCAATTCTTATTCAGTTTTCAATCCAAATTTCATTTGAACAACAGTTTGCTCACTTTCATGTTGAGAAAGATTAATTTTGTGGGATTTTTATTTGCAGTTTCCGATAGTGTGACTTTGATTTCACTTTAATTACACTTTAGTGTCTCCTTATGATTGCTAGGTGTGGTCCAACAGTCGCACATAGTATGAGTTGATCCCAAATTTGGCTTGATGAAACCCAAATGTGGTCCAGGGGGACCCAAACGTTTTGGCACAACCCCCGGGGGGCCATACAGGGCAATACACCCCCCGGAACCAGCTCAAGTTGGTTGTGTACGGGGGTACATGGCTTTAATACGCTGTGTACAGGGAGTATACAGCCTTCCATGGTTCCCCTGTGTTTGAAAAGGCTTCGTGGGCGCGTTTAGACGCGTCCAAAATGGCTGCAAACGCATTTTGAATGCGTTTATAGACCCCCATGCGTCCATTGGGCTGTGTAGGACCCGACACAACTCCCACACAGTGGAGAGTTGTAAATTTCTCATCACCCTAAAAAAATCAAAAAAAGCATTGAAAAAAATAAAAAAAAATAAAAAAATGCTAATAAAATAATAATAAAATAGGTAAATCAAAAATACAAAAATGAAAATTGAAAATCAAAATTAAAATGAAAACAGAAAAAAAAAGAATTTTAATGTATTGATGGAAAGCTTGATTCGAAAATAAATAAATAAATAAATATATAATGAACAGACACTTTGATTTGAGGTACAGTAATTCTTCATAGCTTTGATTTTTTTTTTTGAGTTGGGTCATGGATCTGAGGGCATCCAGCCAATTTCTTTTCCAATTTTTTCAAATATAAAATTCTTAATTTTTCTTTTTCAAAAAACAGAATAGTATGGCCACTGGTATGAAATTTTAAATACAACAAATTTAGTGTATAAATAAGAATTAAATTTCCTTTTTCAATAAAATTTATAGAATTTTTTTATGAAGCTTGTTAAAAATCCAATAAAATGTTTGTGCAAAACAGGTCTTAACCAAATTTCTAAACAGTTGTAAAAAAATATGAAATTAAGAATATATACATAAATTCACAATTCTTCCTGTTATGTAAAAATTTTCTATTTGATTCATGCATTACATAAATATGATTAAGAAATATTCTGAGACAATCCATGAATCAATTTGATTCTTGACTCAAAAACCAAAACAAAGTCCAAACAGGTCTCACTCACTATCCCTGGTGCTAAAACGTCTGGCAGGTGCAGCCATTTTTTCATGGTGAATAGGTCAGGTGGGTCCATTGGCAGCAATCAAGGGGGTTGAAGGAGCCAAAAAAGGCATCAATGAGGGGGTTCAGTTGAAGATAAGAGGAGATGAGGATGGAGACTCACCTGATGGGGGTCTGAGGGTTACTGGATGGAGAAAGAGGACATTTTTGGCAGTAGAGGAGGAAGGGAAAAGTAAGAAAGTTTCTGAGAAAGAGAACAGGAGGAAGGGAGTACTCAACAGATTGGGCAGCTCAAGGGGTCCTGGATGCAGGTGGTGGTGGTTTTAATGGGTTGGAGGAAGGAGGTGGAGATGGGTTGGTGGAGAGGTGGAAATGGTTCTGGTGGGCAAAGAGGTGGAAGTAGTTGATTTCCAGTGAGTTTGAGGAAGGATCTGGTAGTGTTGATTTGGTGATTCAGTTGATGCTGAGGACGTGTCTGTGGATGCTCATCCTAGAAATGATGATCCTGACGAAACCTATGAGTGGCCCCAATCTGACGCCAAGTTTTATATTCCAAAAAAATCAGCTCCAATCATGTCTGCATTGGAATTGATCAATTATTCAAATCCTTCCTTGGAACCATAACTTAATTCTTTTAATTTCTCTCTTTTTGGGGTGGAAGAACTTAAAAACTTTGCAAATGAGGAGCAGGTTATTCCAACATCTCCATTAAAATGAAAATCTGTTTCATTGAGGAAGCAATTAATTTTCATTTCTTTCTGTTTAATCCTGACTGACTAAGTTTTCAAAAAAACATGCTCATCCTTTCCCAAATGGCCAAACACTCAAGTGAATGGGGCCTCCCACATCACCTAAAATTAAGAGTGATTATTTTCTCACACAAAACTCCCCAGCAAATTGAAAGAAAAGGGCTCATTTCCCATCAAAACAAACCCTAATAGCCTTCAAAAGAGGAGAAACACTTCCAATATATTCAGCTTTGAAGATATAATGGAGAAGAAAGATTCAATTAACTGCATTGTTGAATCTCCTTGCTTTCAAAATCAAGCTGATTGCTATTGCCCTCCAAAAATCAGTCAAATCACAAATTGAGTCTGAAAAACTTGAATTTGAAAACACAAATGGTGATTTTCAAAAGTAGAAAGCCAAGAGTTTGGCACATCAAAAAAATTTTGATGCGCAGTTGAAATTGAAACAGGGTGAGTTGGGGTTTCAAGAAAAAGAAAAGTAGAAGGATTGACTGTAAAAGTGACTGTGAAAGGAGAGAGATAAAATTGAAATTTGAAAAAAAGACAGGTTATCTTTAGCCTTTGGATGTATTGGTAGGGGTATGAAAGTGGGATAAATACAGCAAATTACCCAATTGCTTTGCTCTTGAATATATTTGATTGGATAAAATTTTCAAAATGAGAAACAAAAAAATATTTTTGATTACAAGAATCTTTGTGACTATCTTTAAATGCACCAGGAAATATACCTTTTTTTGGGCAATGTTAAATTTGCAAACTCACAAACTCTTTGTCCACAACCTAAAAAGGTTCAGGTGGCGCAAATTTTAACCCACTTTGGGTTTTGAAAGTCCACTCAAAATTGAATTTGAGGTTTTGAGCACCCATTCACAACCCATTTGCCAAAAAAAACAATTAAAAGAAAAATAAAAAAGAAAAGAAACAAAAAGGAATTGAAAATGAATTAACATAAATAAAATTAAATTAAATTAAATTAAATAAAAAATAAAATAAAATAAAATAAAATAAAATAAAATAAAATAAAATAAAATAAAATAAAATAAAATAAAATAAAATAAAATAAAATAAAATAAAATAAACTAAAATAAAATAAAATAAAATAAAATAAAATAAAATAAAATAAAATAAAATAAAATAAAATAAAATAAAATAAAATAAAATAAAATAAAATAAAATAAAATAAAATAAAATAAAATAAAATAAAATAAAATAAAATAAAATAAAATAAAATAAAATAAAATAAAATAAAATAAAATAAAATAAAATAAAATAAAATAAAATAAAATAAAATAAAATAAAATAAAATAAAATAAAATAAAATAAAATAAAATAAAATAAAATAAAATAAAATAAAATAAAATAAAATAAAATAAAATAAAATAAAATAAAATAAAATAGAATAAAATAAAATAAAATAAAATAAAATAAAATAAAATAAAATAAAATAAAATAAAATAAAATAAAATAAAATAAAATAAAATAAAATAAAATAAAATAAAATAAAATAAAATAAAATAAAATAAAATAAAATAAAATAAAATAAAATAAAATAAAATAAAATAAAATAAAATAAAATAAAATAAAATAAAATAAAATAAAATAAAATAAAATAAAATAAAATAAAATAAAATAAAATAAAATAAAATAAAATAAAATAAAATAAAATAAAATAAAATAAAATAAAATAAAATAAAATAAAATAAAATAAAATAAAATAAAATAAAATAAAATAAAATAAAATAAAATAAAATAAAATAAAATAAAATAAAATAAAATAAAATAAAATAAAATAAAATAAAATAAAATAAAATAAAATAAAATAAAAT
The DNA here is from genome assembly GCA_025617555.3 of Puccinia polysora. NCBI lineage: Eukaryota > Fungi > Basidiomycota > Pucciniomycetes > Pucciniales > Pucciniaceae > Puccinia > Puccinia polysora. Next base: position 46,341,087 of record CM062624.1, on the reverse strand, counting down.
AAAATAAAATAAAATAAAATAAAATAAAATAAAATAAAATAAAATAAAATAAAATAAAATAAAATAAAATAAAATAAAATAAAATAAAATAAAATAAAATAAAATAAAATAAAATAAAATAAAATAAAATAAAATAAAATAAAATAAAATAAAATAAAATAAAATAAAATAAAATAAAATAAAATAAAATAAAATAAAATGAAATGAAATAAAATAAAATAAAATAAAATAAAATAAAATAAAATAAAATAATATAATATAATATAAAAATAAAATAACATAACATAAAATTGAATAAAATTAAAATGGAATAAAATTAAAACTAAATAAAATTCAAATCAAATAAAATTAAAACTAAATTAAATTAAAATTTAATAAATTACTATCATTAACTAACAAAAACACCCCAAAAAGGAAAAAAACAAAAAAATACAAGTAATTTCAACTTGAATAGCTCCAAAGTAAAAAAACCAAAAATGAAATAAACAATGAAAGATTCTATGAAGCATCCCTAAAGTAAAATTTCCCACAAAAAAATCAACTTGACAAGCCCTAAATTAAATGTGCCCAAAAATACAAGTTTGACTTGACTAGCCCTCAATTAAAAGATTGAAAAATTGAAGTTCAACTTGACTAGCCCTGAATTTAAAAAAAAGGGATACAAGTTCAAATTTTTTTGAGCTGATCCCACCACAAGAAGTAAAAATACTGCTTATGATTGGATCAATCTCTGACCAAACTTCTTTAGGTTATTACCTATACATTGAACTACACTTTTGAAGCATTTGATATTCTTTGTCAAGCACTGGATCTTTTTTGAACTTTCAAAACCAAAATAATTATGATTTTTTCAATCCAATATAAATCTTTTGATCCAATAATTAATCTTTGAACCAAATAATTGATACCTTTCAAAAAAACCCCACATACTTCCTTGGAAGGGTCATAGTCTAAATGCACCTGAGGATGATCCTCCTCAGGCACAATGGATCCCCTGGATCCTAGGATTTCACCTAAAATGTGGTGAAAAGGCAAGCCCATTGTTTTTTAGTATGACTTGGATAACAACTTGCCATCATGGTTGCGCTTTGAATTCTTGAATTGTTTCCCAATGTGTTTAATTGCCTCAATTGACAATTTTTAAGCTAAAGGTAATAGTTATGTTGGAAGACCTATTTCTCAATTTTTTAGAGTTTTTAAGTGCCCAATTGACTAATTGTTTTTTTCTTTCAATTTTTCCTTCCAGATGTTTCCACAAAATTTAAATGTTCCCCACAGATCCCATTAGTAATTGTTTTAAAGTAGAATGGGCCCCTTCTACCCCAACATTGATTTATTTCCAAATTATGGGTGTACCCAAGTCCATGCCATTCCAAACGTCTCTTTTACATGGAAAATGTTCTTTTCCATACACTTAAGAATATCCTCAAATTCTTTCAAGAAACACTGCATACAAGTTTCCGAGTAAGAAATCCCAGCAGAGATCAATAGAAGAAGCAATAAATTGGCATACTCTGAGTTCTCCATCATTGAATTCTCCTTCCTCCTTGGTTTTTCAGGCCACACTTCCCACATAGTCATAAATCTTTGCCATCCTTCATGGTCATCCCTGAAGCCGCTTTTGGTTTGCTTGAATGTTTTTAGACAACTCCAGGAACACAACTTTCTGGATGACTCAGCAAAACTGTGTTAAATAGCAGAAATAAGATCTTTTCCATAGTCCCTCACAAAGACTTTGGGAAACCTCTTGGCATCATAATCCAACTCCTTGAATGCGTTGAAAGCCAAACTTTAGAAATCATATGTTTCTTTTTTTATGAAAACAACATCTTTTGTAAAATTTTTCTTGTTGGCAGTCATTCCTACAACATGCAATAGAAGGATTCTGTACCTTTTTTTTTATAAGTTTAATCCAACAAAGAAATATGATGGAATTTTTTTTCAAAGTTTCATAGACTCAGGATGAGCCAAGAAAAGAGCCTCTAAGTTACCCTCTCAATCAAATTTGGACCTGGAAACCCACTGGGATTCCTGGAGCATTTCCAATAGAACGTCCATAACAACTTTCCCATCCAGTTCTGCTTTCTCTAACTTCCACTTAGTGTTACAGATTGTTCTATTGTCAATGTGTTTTGCACCATTAATCTTGCTCAATTTCCTTTTAATTTTAACCATGATGAGCCCATCTTTCATGCCTTCCTTAATTACTTCAAAGGCTTTCCCAGAGATTCTCCTCAGCTGAGAATGCACTGAAGGGCTTTCAGATGGTGGATGATTTTCTAGGCCATTTTTAATGGAGACATGTCACTTGGGATCTGCTACTTTCCTACTTTCATGGATCATGAATTCACAATCAATCTTCCTAGTGTGAGTTTGCCTTTGATTTTTGGTGAGGCATGGCCCTTCATAAATGCCACATCTGTTGCATGCTAGATCCAAGTATTATTATTTCCTTGACTTGAAAGTTGTCAATGCCTAACCATGCATGGCTGCCCATTTCTGACAATATATCTTGAATTTTTTTCTAGTAGCAAAATATCTCAAAGTAGGAGGCTCAAGTGGGTCTGGTAACCCTAAGTTTCATGGTTACATTTTTTCATTAGTATTTATCAAACCAAATCAGTCTCAGGCAATTACATATGAAATGTGACCCACCACCTTTAGTCAATTGCAGTTGTAAGATGTTGAATAATCCAGCACTACACCTCTGAACGCGGGTCTCCATGGAGTCTATGCCTGATTCTGATATTGTCTCAACATCCTCACGCTTGACCTCAATTTTCATATATTCTTCTCCTCTTGATTGTCTCTTTTTCTTTATCTCTCATTCTCTCAATCCTCATCTCCTTCAATGAATAACTTGTCTCAACTCCACCAGTCTCTGACTGGTAAGATTTCAATCTCTTTGTTTGACTTATCAAAAAAAAATCAAACTTTCTTTCAATCAGTCTCTCTCCTTCTTGTCTGTTTGATACATGGTCGCCTCTTCTCTCCGTCTCTAAATTATTCATTCTCTAAAGATCTCTCTATTTTGCGGTATTAACTGGTTGATGCTGTAGGATCTATATCATTGTCTATCTCTTTCATTTTTGTTCTTTTTCTGATATCTTTTCTTAACTGTCTCTTAATCAGCGTAAGATGGTTCTAAGTTCTAGAGAAATACATATTTTCAGTGACTTTTCATCACAGTTAAAAGCCAAAGCCCCTACAAATAAATCTAACTGATCGGATCATGAATGAACCAGATGGAGCAGCCCATTACTTTCATCAAGTGGCTCTAAAGGCTTCTGTTGACGCCATACCCCCCTTGAATGAAGAAAATTATTCTATCTGGAGAGATAACATGCTTATGTTATTCGATCTCAAGGACATTAAGGACGCTATCACTAGGAATTCTGGACTCATGTCAAAAAAAGAAGATAGAGAAATACAAGCAATCTTATTATCTAAACTAGAATGTACCACCCATGCCAATGTTCTCAACTCCACCAACATTTCTTCCTCCAAACTTGATGATTTTGAGATTGGATTTCTTAGAACTAAAAACCAGCAAGCTGGAGACAGGAAGTTAGGAATTGAGCCAACTGATTCACACACAAAAAGAACAGATAATGAGAAGGATAAAAAGGATATCAACAGCTACGACTGTGGTCAGAGTCAAGACAACATGAGCAGCAGAAGAGAAGCTGAGATGAGACTAGAAGAGATGCAAGAGTATCTGAAATAGGAAAAGGATCAGAGCTTATGGATGGTAAGAACCAGTTGGATGGATCTATTACCAGGCAAGAAGAACACAAGATGACTGATTGAGAGTTGAGGCGGCGAGTCTTGGTCATGAAGAAAAAGAAAGAAGAAAAGAAAGAGGAAGATAAAAGAATGAAAAAGAAAGAGAGGTAAAAGAAAAAAGAATAGAGCAGGAAGGGGGTTTGATCGAGTCGTGTTGGTCAGATGGTCCAATTGTACTGGTGAGATGGTTATTCTTATCCACAATCAGAGATCTGGGCAGAGAGAGGAGAGGGAGATCAGGAAGAAGCAGGACCTCTGGGGCTGAGTCTTGAGAGTGGCTCCGGGAAGTATTAGAATGGAGTGTCCATAGTCCTCTCTAGCGTGCGCAGTAGTTGGATGCTAGAGAGAGCTTGTAAGACGGTGTGGTGTCAATTTACAGATCGCAGCTGCGCGCTCAGAATTGGAGGCAAGCGGGCTCAGCATTAGGGTATGCGGAGGGCTCAGCAGCGGCAGCTGCTGGATCAGCAGCAGCCGCTGTTTGGCTCCGCAGCTAGTGGAGGGGTCGAGCTAAGCATTGAATGCAGCGTGGGAAGCAATTGGCCCCGGAGATCAGATTTGGAAGGTAGTGCGCTCAACTAGTTTTCCGGGCGCGCCGGTTCAGATACATAGGGGCGGAGCAATCCGCGGGCTATAAAGGAACGGACGGAGCACGCGTGCAAGGGCACGGATCACGCCGGATAATACCGGACATCAACAACAGGCGCGGACAAACGGATACGGACAGGCGCGGGGGGCTCCAAGTAGGGCGCGGTGCGAGGACCACGTCATGAGAAGGACAAACTGGATGGACGGAACGGCGTACCGACCTTGGGGGGAGTTTGGTACGGAGGAGGTGTGGAGAGGAGGCTAGGGTTTCTGTTTTGGGATTTTTTTCTGTTTCTTTGTCATACTGTTATTTGCGTGTTTACTTAGGTTAGGGTTGAGAGCGAGGACTTATCCTCACTCTCAACTCCGGGTTAGGAGGGAGGAGGGGATGGAATGGAATCATACCATCACATCATTGGATTGGATTAATCATCTCACCAAGAGATTAAAGGAACTCATACCAGATACACATCCAGGTGGAAAGTTCTTAGGATTGAAGGATTGGCAATTTCACTCTCTCTCTACTTTTCTTTATCTCTTTATCTCCTTATCTATATTTCTCATTTAAGTGCGACTTTGGGAATCCTCATCTCCTTTCAAACGCAGGGAACCGTTAACTTCCAAACTTTGGGACAATTATAGGGGGATAAACCTTATTCTTTCCACATCTGGGGGTCTGGCCAGGAAGTAACCTTCCTTTTATTGTCTTTCAAAGGTAAATGGGCCCAATGTCCTATCCATACCTCCCTACAGTCGCTTCCTCTTCTTCTTCTTCTTCTTCTTCTCCTTCCCTTTCCAGGTCCGCTACTCCAACCCCACTTGCGTCTTCCATCCCTCCTCTCAACCCAGGACAAGCTATGCCGTTCCCCCATTGGTCTCCAGTGACCATGAACCCACTTTTCCAGTTCGCATCAGGCCGCGCAACTACCCTCACATCCGATTCAACACTGCGGATGTGGAACAATTCATCTGGAGATACAAAGGTATTTCAGATGCGGAAGGTGCGTCCGACGCTGATAAGGCCGGCTTGTCGTCCTGTTTATTATGGAAAAAGAGAAGCTATGGGATGTGGAGGAGATGGAAGGCTACAAGAATCATGATTGGGAAAAACTGAAGGCGGAGATCCTAACGCAGTGGGGTAGGCGCAAACCTTGATTCCGGGAAAGCGATTTTGACCGCGTGGCCTCAGAGGCGAGTGCGCGCGGAGGATTCAGAACTTGGGTGGAGCTGGCGGATTACACCTTGACATTCAGTCGGATCTATTGGTATTTTTCAAAGAAAGAGGTGGTGGTGGGACAGACGGGGGCCATGAAACGCGCGTTTCTGGGCCTTTTAGGCGCTCAACTCCGGGCAAGGGTGCAGCGGCATCTTTATGATCAAAACTTGGTAAAGCTGTCATTGGACGGGAGCATTGCTCTCCTTCCAGAGTTTGCTGTCATTTGCCAGGCTGTGGAGAGTGAGCTTGACTTAGATGAGCTTATTGAGGATACCGCTAAGTTCTTCCCAGCGGGACCAAAGAAATCCGCCCCCCAAGTTTTGGCTCCGGCGCAATTTACGGCCCTGGTTCCACCTACTTCCACTTGTGTTCTGGTTCCTCAACCCGCGCCCGCCCCTCCGGTAAGTGAATTGACGGAACTGATGAAGGATTTGAAGATCTGCATGAGCCGCATGGGCCAGCAACAGCCGCAAGGGCCTCCACCTCACATGGTGGAAGGGTTTTGGCCACCCGGTACCTTCGTGCCGAGGGGGTGCTCGTACTGCGGGGAGAACAGTCATTGGCGATTGGCGTGCCAGGAGCTTACAAAGGATCTCAACGCGGGATTGGTTTGACCCGCGGGGATGGGGTACATGTTTCCAACAGGCAAACAGATTCCAATGGAGCCAAGCCAGCTGACCGCAATGCAGCAGGTGCGCACACGGGGTCAGGAGGCGGGAACAACGGCAAAAGCGTCACTAGGAATTGTTACCGGTCCCGGATTGTGGCAACCATCTCGGGTGGAAGCTGAGGTAAGGGTAGTGGCAACAGAAGAGAAGGTGGAGGTCTCCAATAAGATGGAGGTGGATGCAAAGGTGCGACCCCCGTCGATCGTTCCAAAACCGGCCGCACGCATGCCTGGAATTGAGGCGCTGGCAGCGAATCCTGTAGGGAAGAAGAAAGCGGCAGAAATTGTGCATAGGGTGATGGGGAACAAGACTCCGGTCCCGCTGACCTTGTGGGAACTGGGGGCTGTGTCTCCGGTGGTGGTAGACAAGATGGTGCAGGCGTTGCAGGATTGCGGTTGGGGCTGGGAACCTCAGACGGTGCAGCGGGTTCATGTGGAGTGGAAGAAGCAGGGGTGCAAGGAGTGTGAGTTGATATTGGTTTTGACTCCGCTTGCTTATTTTCTGATGGTCATAGCGGGGAGGAAGGTGTGGGCTATGGTGGACAGCGGTTCAATGGTGAACCTGCTGCCATTGCGGATGGTGGATGATTTGGGGTTGGTTTGGCGGAAATGCAGAAATGGGTCTCCGCGCGCTTAACGGAGGGGAGTGTTGTGTGGATGGGGTAGTTGAGGAGGAGGAGGTCAAGGTCGCAAGGGTCCGTAAGCCTCTTTCTTTTCTTTTGGTTGATTGTGGGGATGTGATTTTGGGAAGGCATTCATTTTTGGGTTCTGAGCACAAATGGTTTTTGATCCGCAGGCGTTGATGGTGGAGGATTTGTCCGGCGGAAGTTTCAAAAAAACTATCTGCAATTGCGGGCAAGAAAAGCGGAGGAGAGTGTTGGAGTATGAGGAGGAACCGGACGCGGAGTTGGTCTGCAACGGGCGACCCTTGGAGGATTTTTTCCCGTCAGCCGAGGATACCACGCAGAACAAGCTCCGGTTTTGTGCGGGCTGTCAAGTAATGAGGAGCAGGGTGGGGGAGGAAGGAAAGTGCAGGGCGCGCACGTCGCAGAAGTAAGTCCCTTTTCTCAGTATGCATTGCCCAAGGGTACTACGCTTCAAAAACCCTACCATTGTGCCACACTTGTGAGCAAAGGCAAAAGACGTGGTCCCGTTCTGTGCAGGACCTACAGCAAAGGATGCGTGCGGATGATGTGGTGCAATGCTGGCAAGTAAAAGCCGGTGTCGCGGAAAGTCTCACCAAGGAATGAAAAGATGCCGCAGGAATTGAACAGACCGCTTTGACCGATTGCTTGGTTGCGGGTCCCTTGGGTCACGCCAATTAAGGCTTTGGGGTGGGTTACTAGTTTGGCGTAGATCATGGAGGAGCGGATTGCAGCTTTCAATTTTGGCCCAACAGGATGTTTGAGTACGGAGAAGCGTGAGTTGCTGGTCTCTTTTCTGGTTCTTTGGGAAAGAGCGCTCGCGTTCGGACCTGAAGAGGGGGGGCTTCTGAAAAACAATATTTGTGACTCCTACGTCATCCCCACTGTCAATCAAAAGCCATGGCAGATCAAGCCAATTCCAATACCGCGGGTGGTCCAGGAGCAGTTTCTGGAGTTGGTGGGGGAACGGGTGAAGACTGGCCTTTACAAACAGTCAACGTCTAGTTACTCCAGTCCAATCTTTGCAGTAGTTAAGCAGGATGGAAAGTTGTTGAGGATTTTCCATGATCTGCAGCGGCTCAACCCCTTTACAATCTGGGACGCAGGACGGCCCCCTTGCGTTGATGAGTTCCTTGAGTCAATGGCGGGGCGCGCTTGTTAGGGTTTAGTGGATGTGATGGGGGGATATGACCAGCGCAAGTTGGATCCTTGCTTGCGGCCTCTAACGGCATTTGAGACTGGTTTGGGAAGGATGCAGCTGACTTGGCTACCGCAGGGCCCAACCAATTCTGTGGCGGTGTACCAGGCGCAAATGGCTTGGATCCTGAAGGATGATCTTCTGGAGGGAGTCCAAATCTTCATCGACAAAGCGGGCATCAAAGGTCCGAAATCTGATTACAAAGGAGCAGAGCTGGTTAAAGTTCCCAGCGTCCAAAGTTTTGTGTGGGAATACACGCAGAAGTTGGAACACATCCTGTTTCGCATCAAGGAGGCAGGACTCAGGGTGTTGGAGAAGAAGTTGGCGTTTTGTGTTCCTGTGCTCAAAGTCCTTGGCCATGTTGTTGCTTCCGACAGCCGGCGCATTGCAGAGAAAAAGCAGAACAAGGTCCTCGAATGGTGGACCCCGCGGACAGTTTTGCATATCCTTCAGTTCTTGGGGTTATGTATCCATGTCCGCATGTTCATTGAGAGGTTTGCGAAGGTGGCAATCCCGCTCCAATCACTAAAGCGGAAAGGCGCAGAGTGGAATTGGGGAGAAGAGTGAAATAGCACATTCCAGAAGCTCAAGGAGATTGTGGGATGTGACATTGTGCTCCACAATCTCAACTACAACGCAGGAGGAATTAGGCTAGCAGTCAATTCCAGAGAATTCGGCGCGGGGGGGGGGGGGTTCTCACTCAAGAGGACAACAGCAAGGATAGTCCGCTGCTTTATGAGTCCGTCACCTTCACTCTGACGGAAAGCCAGTACTCCCAGCCGAAGTTGGAGTTGTGCAGGGTCACCAAGATTGTGCGGCGGCTTCAGTATCTTTTGTGGGGGGTTCACTTTGAGCCTTTGGTGGATGCGGAGGCGCTGGCACGGATGATCAACTCCCCGGCGTTGCCCAATGCTACCATGACCAGGTGGGTGGCGTTTCTTCAACTTTTATCCTTTGCTGTTGTTCATGTTCCGGGGAAAGTGTTCACTATTCCCAACACCTTGTTGCATTATCCAAGGGACAACCCGTTTGAGGACGCGGAACTGCTCAATGTGGAGACCCCGGTTGTCAAGGTAGGGTTGTGGAGGCGGGCCTTCAGCTGCCACTCCGGCAGACTGGGCGGTACGCAATTCTTTGTGATTACTTGCGGGACCTTTGTTTTCCCGACGGAACTATGGAAAAGCACATGCAATGGGCAAGGCGGCAAGCGGGAAACTTCTACGTACAGGAGGGGCAGCTTTGGCGGCGGAAGACTCTGGTTCCTCTTGTGGTTACCACTTCAAGGGCGTATCAGGAAGCTATCCTCCAAAGCCTTCACAACAATCTAGGCCACCAAGGGGAGGTCGAAACGCGAAGGCGGGTGAAAGAGCGGTTCTGGTGGCCGGGTGTAGTGCATGCGGTACGGGAATGGTTGGCGTCCTGCGAAGCCTGTCAACGGCGGAGCGCAAGATTTCCAAAGGAATTCGGAAACCCCACAGGGGAAGACACCCTCTTTGGTTGAGTCTTGCTTGATGTTGTCCACATCAAGGCCGGTAAGTTTGCCTATCTGCTTGTTGCGCGGTACAACCTGTCTGGTTGGGCAGAAGCGCGTCCGTTGGTCAAGCTCTTGGCGGACAAAGTTGCTCTGTTTCTGGAGGAAGATTGGTTTGCGCGGTAAGGGTTGCTTTGTCTGGTTACAGTGGAGGGAGGGGCTGAGTTTTGCGGCCATTTGGTTGAGTTGGTGAAGAGTTGCGGAGCCAAGTTTGGCCGAGTAACAGAGTATTATCCCAAGGGGGCCTGCATGATCAAACGTGGGCATCAACCAATCAAGGACACCATGGTCAAGATGTGCAGGGAGGACGGTAAGCGCTGGCAGGAGACCCTTCCAATGGTTCTGTTTGCGCATCGGATTTTGGTGAAGCGGTTGACAGGCTACTTGCCGTACGAGTTAATTTTCGGACAGCGCCCCGTGCTTCCAGTGGACATTGAGTTTGAGACGTTCCTGGGGGCTGACTGGTGGAAGGTGAAGACCTCTGCCAAATTGCTTGAGGCTCGCGCCAAACAGCTCCTTTGACGGGACGGGATGCTTGCAAAGGCCGCAGAACGGCCAAAGAAGACTTGGACGCATTGGTGCGCTATTGGGACAAGTGCTGTTTGCATTGTCTCCGGGATCCCTGGCGGAAGGGGGATTTGGTGCTCCTGTACAACCGGAGTCTGGAGTCTCAGTGGGGGAAGTTGTTTGCTAACTGGTGGAACGGCCCGTTCCGTGTGTTGTCCAAGTTTGAGGGAGGCAGCTATCAGTTGGAGGAATTAGACGGTACTCTGCTGAAACAGAAGGCAGCAGCTTCGCATTTCAAGCGCTTCTTTGCGCAAGGATCTACCTCGTTCAACAAAACAGCGGAAGGGGGTGATGGATCTGACAAGGGGAGTGTGGAGCGCAGCAATGGTGTTGGAACGCGATCCGGGGATTCATCTTTGGGCTGAGAAGAGGAAAGTGTGCCGTTGCAATGGAGTAGGCGGCTGCAACCAGCTGGTGACAGTGGCCAAGTTGGGGGGGGGAGGTAGTGGGGGTAGGGGATAAGTTTTGATTTGGTGAGGGGGTGCTCTAGCCGGTTCACAGCCGGAACAACTAGACACCCCAGAATTTTTGTTTCTCTATGTTTCTTTCTTATCTGGATTGTGGGGTCTGTGCTGGCTTGGGGTTTTTGCAGGAAACGCGGGCGCTGCACAAAGCCGGGTCCGTGAACGCAAGGACAAGCCCCGCGGAACCAGTACGTGAGGACAATCCCGTGGATGGGGGAAGCGGGACAAAGAGCAATTTGCGGGCGGTCTACGGGCCTTGCGCAAAAAAAAAAAAAAAATTATGTGTTCTTTTCTATTTTTCTTCTCTGTTGGTTTCTTTTTTCTCTTTTCCTTTTCTCTCAGGATATTTCAAGGATGGGTGGTTAGTCTGGGAATAAGCTTGATTTGGTGAGGGGTTGCTCTAGCCTGTTCACAGCTGGGACAACTAGACACCCCAGAATGTCTGTTCTCTTACTCTCTCTCTCTCTCTTCCCTTACAGTGGCATGCGCTGGTGTTTGGTTGTTGTGTTTGTTACAGGATGGGTACAGGGAACTGTGTGGTAGTTTGTCTGGGGCGGTCCAGGGGCCCCTTTTGGAATGGCTGGTCACTTACGGTTGCTCACAAAGCAAAGCGCACGGACGCGGACCTCAATCTCAAGCTCATTCTCATGAAGCGCGGTTGCGCACTTTTTCTCAGAAGGGTAAGACCTTGCGCGGATACGTGTATTTTCTTAGGAAAAAGGAAGCGCGTTACAACCAAAAGAAAAGAAAGGGAAGAAGGGGAAAGAGGGGGCTATGCACCTAAGCCATCCTCATCATCTCCTCCATTTCCACCCTTGATGATGCCAGTAAGGCCAGGAAAGACCCCAGGAGCTTGCGCCAAGATTCCGAGGATTGGGCGCCGGGAGTTGCAAGGTAATCCCAAAGCATTGTGATCAACCTTTCCGCAAAAACCTCAAAGCCGGCCGCCGGGAGTTCCATTACAATTGGGATGTCTGGGATCTTTGGAGGGCTGGGGGGAGGAATGGCCGGTGAAGACGGGGCCTCCGGGAAACCAAGAGGGGGGCTTGGTTCAGCTGGAGGCAATGACGGGACAATGATGGGTGACGGAGGCGGAGGGGGTGTTGGAGGTTGTGGAGGAGGAGGAGAAGGTGCTGGCCCGGCCGCGGGTTGTCCAAAAAGCCTTGGTTCCGGTACCATTTGATTGACGCCTACAGCAGGGGCCCAAGCGCGGGTCTCCGCGCGCCATTCCTCCGAGGTTTTGTATTTGCTTTGTTGCGGAGGTCCAGCCCAACAGAGAGGTGATGCCGAGTTGCGGCTCACGTGCAAGGTGGGGGGTGAAGGAGCTCGGGGGCGGCGGGATGAAGGTGAACCGGGGGGTGTCCATGAGCCTTCCAAGATCAAGTCGTTGTCCAAAACTACGAACTGGTCCAGAAAAGCCCTCTTGCGCGGCCTGGGGCAAGAGCTGGATTGGGGGGGAGCTTGGGGAATGCTGTCACTAAGTGAGCAGCAACGGTGGCCGCGAAGGCAAGCAAAACAGGCGCGTCGACCAGGGACAATCAAACATGCGTGCCCGTTCCGGGCGCAGAACTTGCATGGGAGAATGGTGGCGATGGAGCGGGAGGAGGATGAGGGAAGGTGGTAGTGGGAGTGGTGGGGCTGGTAGTGGAAGTAGCGGGGGTGGTAGTGTGGTGAAGAAATGGAAGTCTTCTGGGGACAGAACTCAAGTTGGGGTGGGATGTGGTGTCAATTTATAGACACGGATTGGGAACTGCATTGCAGCTGCGGGCTCAGCATTGGAGGCAAGTGGGCTCAGCATTAGGGTATGCGGAGTGCTCAGAAGGGGAAGCTGCTGGATCAGCAGCAGCCGCTGTTTGGCTCTGCACCTAGTGGAAGGGTCGGGCTCAGCATCGAATGCGGCATGGGCGGCAATCCTCCCCGGAGATTGGATTTGGAAGGTAGTGCGCTCAACTAGGTTTGCGGGCGCACCAGTTTGGATACGTAGGGGTGTAGCAATCCGCGGGCTATAAAGGAACGGACGGAGAGCGCGTGCATATGCGCAGATCACGCCGCATAATACTGGAAATCCACGACGGGCGCGGACAAACGGATACGGACAGGCGTGGGGGGCTCCAAGTAGGGCGCGTTGCAAGGGGCGCGTCATGAGAAGGACAAACCGGATGGACAGAACGGGGTACGGACGTCGGGGGGAGTTTGGTACGGAGTAGGTGTGGAGAGGAGGCTAGGTTTCCTGTTTTGGGATTGTTTTCTGTTTCTTTGTCATACTGTTATTTGCGCGTGTACTTAGGTTAGGGTTGATAGGGAGGACTTATCCTCACTCTCAACTCCGGGTTAGGAGGGAGGAGGGGATGGAATGGAATCATACCATCACATCATTGGATTGGATCAATCATCTCACCAAGAGATTAAAGGAAATCATACCAGATACACATCCAGGTGGAAAGTTCTTAGGATTGAAGGATTGGCAATTTCACTCTCTCTCTACTTTTCTTTATCTCTTTATCTCCTTATCTATATTTCTCATTTAAGTGCGACTTTGGGCATCCTCATCTCCTTTCAAATGCAGGGAACCGTTGTAAGACTCCAAACGGTGCTAAGCCGTGGCAGTTCTGTGGAGGGGAAAGGTGCTGTTTAGGCTGCCCTCCTAGGAGTTACAATAATATTTTAATGTAACCGGAATCAAGGTCCAGAACCTTATGGATGAGAAATCAAACTAAGAGAAGAGGATAAGAATTGTCGGTAGCAATGGAAACAACACTATCTGAGACAAGATGGCGCAGGGAAAGACTTGAACAAATAAGTCAAAGTTTGTTCAGAGTTCAATAGAACAAGGCAGTTGTAAGTAACAACGCCCACAAGCTAATAACTCTGGTCGTCAGCAGCTAATTAGGAAAGATCAACTCAATCCCAACCAACCTCCAGGTTCTCAATGAACCTGCCCAACTCTCCGCAATCAAGCGCTTGAAGGGTACCAGATAACTGTGGGAGGCTGAACAAAACAAAGCCAATTTGTTTATGAAGCTCTAGAAGCAAATCAATAACGAATTTGAGCAAGAATATCCCAACACTTCTCAAGGAACTCAAGAATAGCGTGGCGAAATTCAACCTTGAAGAAGAAGGGAGGTATAACACTCCAGGTTTTAAGCTTAATAAAACCTCTTCAATCAAACGTGATTGGCTCCAGAAAGATGATCAAGGGAGATCAAGACCAGTATGGTCGGAAAAAGGGATCAGAGTGGTATAACACACTCAAGAATTCAGGCAGACAGGAATTCTTCTTCAACCAGCAAGGCTATTGGTTGGTGATAAGGATCAATGTCACAAAGGACTGAGTTTGAGTATGGAGGCTCAAAGGATCAAGGGGCAATCATAGATATACCCGGATAATTTTCTCAGATAAGTGGGAAGGATGCCAACGGATAAATTGCTTATGATTATGGGATTCTGAGACGATGATGATGCGATGATGATGCGATGCTCCGCTAGGATGATGGAATGGTCGGCCAAAAGGCAGGGGAGAGCCCCCCCTTATATGGGCAGGAGGCCCTGTTAGACTATATACAACATATTCTACAAATAGAGCGGAAAAGGGAAGGCAACCATGTGGTCACTCGCGTTGGTCAAGGATCTGCCAAATGCTTGCGGGTGCGGTCGGGATGGATTCAGTAGATCATGAATGAGCGCCGGGCGACGGTAGCAATGAGTAGATTGGGAGGCGCAACGACAAAGATGAAGACACGCAACCAACAAAGATGAGGACGTTCTATAACAATGGCGGAGATGAGAAGCAACACGGATAAAGGACGCGCGACGCGGCGCGGCGCGCGACGCGGATAATGGAAGCGCAGCGCGGCGCGACGCGGCGCGGCGCGGCGCACGCGCGCGCGCGCGCGGGTAAACAATAGTTGGATGAGCCTGAGCATAAGTTGTCCAGCCGGGCAGTACGTTTGCGCAACAGTTTATGAATTGAGGTCTTAAGGCGGTCCGGGTGTCCAGGATGGGGCACCACACCGTCAAATTCCGAACCTTGGGAAAATTATAGGGGGATAACCCTTATTCTTTCCACAGTGGCCATTCTCAACAATTCTCAACACAACTGTTATGGGCCGAGATTACTAGGAGATTTCCCTCCTCAGAGACTGCCAACCGAGCTAGAGTATTTAACCATTTTCTACTTTTGTTCTTAAATGAAAATGCCATTGAAAGCTTTGTCACAGAAATGAGAAAGGCTATCACGAGAATGACGGACGTTGGTATTGAACTACCTAAAGATATTTTAGCTTATTTATTAATCTTCAAATTTCCCCCAATGCTCAAAAATCTCAAACAACCAATAATGCATGTGGAAAAGAATCTGACGATGGACGTTGTGGTGTCAATATATAGCCTCGGATCGGGAACTGCGTCGCGGCCTGCGCGCTCAGCATCTGGTAGGTCGGGGCTCAGCAGTTGGGGTGCGCGCGTTCTCAGCAGCGGCCGCTGCGGGCCCAGCAGTGGGCGCGGCGGGATCGAGCACGCGACTGCGGGCCGGGCCTGACTAAGGGAGGCGGGCCGCGACCCGCTTGGATGTCCAACTCATGGATGGAGCTGGGCCGACCGGGTTCTCGGAGCGGCTAGTCGGGGAAGGAAAAAGCGGGGCGACAGCGGGGCTATACCCGTGGATAGCCGCGCGCAAGCGCGGGCTGGCCACGGGACAGGAAATTCACAACGGCGCGTCGGGCGGATACGGGCAATCGCGGTGAACTTTGAGAAGCGCGCGGCGGAGGGCCGCGCCGCGGGGACGAACCGGATGCGCGTAATGGCAGGCAAGCAAGCGGAATAGGACACGGATAGGGTATGGGTTGGGGGTATGGGTTTAGGGATGGGTTAGGGTTCTGGGTCTAGGGTTCCTTCTTCATGGTTGTCAGTCTGTCTTTGCGCTTGTACTTAGGTTAGGGTTGAGGGGGAGGGCTCAAATACCCTTCCCCTCGACTCCGGGTTGTAGGGGGGGATCATCGTATGATTGGATTATTCTATCATCCATCAATCTAGATCTCATTCTCTTCTCTCTTCTCTCCTTTTCTCTGGAACGGCTGCATCCAATCTCCTTACAGACGCTTTGATCAATAACTTCCGGAACTCGAGGACGACTTCGGGGAGGTTGCTCCCTAAAGTTTCCACATCTGGGGGTCTGGCCGGGAAAAATCTTTCGTCAAAGTCTCTCAAAGGTACTCACAGATGCTACCAACAGCCGCTTCTCTTCCTTCCTCCTCCAACGGCTTCCGCGCTACTCCATGGATTTACCCGCATATTAGACTCAACATTGCGGAGGTGGAGCGATTCATCTCACGTTATGAAACAATCGCGGACTCTGAAGGCGTTTTGGATTTTGAGAAGGTGCGCCATGTCGTCCTGTTCATCGAGGACGCGGAAGCGCGTCGGGAAGTGGAGGAGATGGGGGGATACCTGAAACTGGATTGGCCGGAACTGAAGAAGGACATGCTGGCAAGATGGGGGAGGCGCGGTTCTTGCTTTCGGAAGGACGATCTCAAATCATCCGCGGAATGGGGTTATCAGGCAGGCGCGCGCGACGGGACCCAGATGCAAGCAGAGGTGGACCACGCGGAACCAGAGTACTACAGGGCAGAGTATGTTCCGGCCCCACCACCGGCAACCATCTCTTGGGCTAGCGAACTTACGGAGGTGGCAAGGGGCCTCGAGGCCTATCTGGAGAGCATTCAGACCCCAAGCACTTCTAACCGTTGGCGGGCGGGACAAAGGGACCGGACAGCGGATTCAAACGCGGAATTGGTTTCCCCAGGGGGGGCTAAGAACGTGTTGGGGAAGCGGGATTTGATGGAACCGGTGCGGCCTACTGACAGGAAGCGGGCGAGGACAACGGAACGGGAAACTGATGCTCCGTGCGGACTGGAAATTGGCAAGCGGCGGACGGATCTTGCGGAGAAGGTACACGCGGCGGCGGAAGAGATGGACCACACGTTGGAGAATCGCGACCCGAGCCGGACCTCTTTGACGGCGGAGAGCGCGCATTTGGAAAGGGTAGTGGCAGCAACGGAAAGGACGGGCGCGCGTGGAAGTAACGGTGATGGTGGGCGGACAAGGCACAAGAGTCGGACGGCAAACCCAATCGATCCGAGGCCGGCAGAGACGGGGTGCGTGCTGGGGAAGCGGGTATCGGCGGGACCGGTTCAGTCTAACGGCGGGAAGCGAGCGAGGACAAAGCAAGAAGAGGATACTCCGCGCGTTTCAAGAGTTGGTGAACCTCAGATAAATCTGATGGGAGGTGGGGGACAAGCGGTGGTGGGAGCAGGTCATGTGTCGGGCGATCGTAACCAAGGCGAGACCCTTTCGACGGCGGAGGAGGCGGACGCCGAACGGGAAAGGGAAGCGCGCCGGGGCGGAGAATCGGACGGATCAGGCACCAAAGGCATGGCTTGGAGGAATGCAGGGAGATTGGGCGACGGACGCAACCCTCATGGCATTGGCTGAAGCCATCAGCTGGGGACAGCAGCTAAGTTTGGGGGGGGAACTGGGGGATAGGGCGCGGGCGCGGCAATGGTGTATATATAAAAAAAAAAAAAAAAAAAAAAAAAAAAAAACAAAAAAAAAAAAAAAAAAAAGGCTTTGGATTGGTACTGGCTATGGGTTATTTATTGCAGGTACGCGGGCGCGGCGTGGTGTCGGGCCCGCAAACGCGAGGAAGAGCCCCGCTCACGGATGGCGGGACGAAGAGCTAACTGTAAAAAAAAAAAAAAAAAAAAAAAAAAAAAAAAAAAAAAAAAAAAAAAATGAATGAATGGAATAATAAATATAGGATATTCTCTTTCTCTTCTTTGGATTCGGGCTGTTTCCTTTCTTTTTTTTGTCTATTTCTCTCCTGTTTCTCTCTTCATCAGACGGGCGCGACGGTCGGGGATGGTATGGACGCGGATTTAAGCTTAGCTTGGTAAGGGGGTGCTCTAGCCGGTTCACAGCCGGAACGACTAGACACCCCAGAATGTTCGTTCCCATCGCCTCTCCCTTATACTCCCGGTTGTGAGCGCGCGCTGTCGGCGCGGTGTTTGTTTTGTTTTGTAGAACGGGTACGGGGAACTGTGTGGCAGTCCGTCTGGGGCGGTCCAGGTACCTCTTTTCGTTGGGATAACTGGTCACTTACGGTCTCTCACAGAGGGAGCGCGCGGACGTGGATCTCAACCTCAACCTCACTCACACTCACTTCTCACGCGGACGCGGATCTCGGCACTCACACTCACTTTCCACCCGGACGCGCGGACGCGGCCCTTTCTTTTCCTCGCGCAGCAAGATGTATTTCTCCAAGGATCGCGGTACAAAAATAGGACAAGAAAGTAAGCGGGAAAGGAGAAAAGGAAGGGGACGGGAATTCTAAGCCATTCGCATCATTTCCTCCATGTCCGCCCTCGATGATGCCAGAAGGGCCCGGTAAGACGCCAAGAACTCGCGCCGGGATTCGGAGGATTGGGCTCCGGGGGTCGCCAGGAAGTTGCGGAGCATCGCGGTCGACCGTTCCGCGAAAGCCTCGAAGCCAGCCGCCGGGAGTGCCATCACGACCGGGATCTCCGGGATCTCGGGGGAGTTGGAGGAAGGCGGTGCCGGTGCTGGGACGGGGCTTGATCCGAGTGGGCGCTCAGGGGATCCAACGGGAGAGTCCAGTCCGATAGGAGGCGATGACAAGATGACCACCGGCAAAGCGGGCGGAGGAGTAGGGCCTTGTGGAGTCGGAGCAGCGGGCGGAGGAGTGGGGCCTCGCGGAGTCGGAGGAGCCGGGGCCGGAGCAGCGCGTTGCCTAAGGATTTTGTCGATTCGCGGGTCCCTCGCGCCTTGCGTAACCCGGACGCGATCCGCCCAAAATCGCAATGCCCTCCGATAATCCACAAAGTCCGGATAGTCATCCTTACGCGGTGGTCCCGCGCGGCAAAGCGGAGAAGAGGAGTCGCGGTCGGAGTGCGGACAAGGACGGCGGGGAGGTGATCCGGGTGGAGTCCACGACTCCTCCGAGATAGCGTCGTCATCCGAAACCACAAACGGGTCCGGACGAGCCCGCTTGCGCGGCCGAGGGCGAGAGCCGGATTGGTTGGGGCCACGGGGTATACCCTCGCTAAGCGAGCAGCGGCGGTGTCCGCGGCGGCACGCGGAGCAGGCGCGGTGGCCGGACCCAATAGAGCATTCAAGCCTGTTTCGGGCGCAGAAGTCGCAGCGGACCATGATGACGATGGAGTGGAGGGAGGGATGCGGAGCGGAGTTTAGAGTTGGTAGAGGGGGTAGGGCGCGAAGGACATCAGAGGTGACAATGGGGAGGATCTCTGGGGACAGAACTCAAGTTGGGGGGGGGATGTGGTGTCAATATATAGCCTCGGATCGGGAACTGCGTCGCGGCCTGCGCGCTCAGCATCTGGTAGGTCGGGGCTCAGCAGTTGGGGTGCGCGCGTTCTCAGCAGCGGCCGCTGCGGGCCCAGCAGTGGGCGCGGCGGGATCGAGCACGCGACTGCGGGCCGGGCCTGACTAAGGGAGGCGGGCCGCGACCCGCTTGGATGTCCGACTCATGGATGGAGCTGGGCCGACCGGGTTCTCGGAGCGGCTAGTCGGGGAAGGAAAAAGCGGGGCAACAGCGGGGCTATACCCGTGGATAGCCGCGCGCAAGCGCGGGCTGGCCACGGGAAGGGAAATTCACAACGGCGCGTCGGGCGGATACGGGCAATCGCGGTGAACTTCGAGAAGCGCGCGGCGGAGGGCCGCGCCGCGGGGACGAACCGGATGCGCGTAATGGCAGGCAAGCAAGCGGAATAGGACACGGATAGGGTATGGGTTGGGGGTATGGGTTTAGGGATGGGTTAGGGTTCTGGGTCTAGGGTTCCTTCTTCATGGTTGTCAGTCTGTCTTTGCGCTTGTACTTAGGTTAGGGTTGAGGGGGAGGGCTCAAATACCCTTCCCCTCGACTCCGGGTTGTAGGGGGGGATCATCGTATGATCGGATTATTCTATCATCCATCAATCTAGATCTCATTCTCTTCTCTCTTCTCTCCTTTTCTCTGGAACGGCTGCATCCAATCTCCTTACAGACGCTTTGATCAATAACTTCCGGAACTCGAGGACGACTTCGGGGAGGTTGCTCCCTGAAGTTTCCACAACGTTGTATTCAACCATCTAATTCAATACAATAACAAGAGAAAGGCCCAATCTAACATCAGCAAACCTTCCACAGATGTCTCTTTGGTATTGACTAAGACATGAACAAACAAGGACAAGATAAGAACTAAGTTGAGATGCCAAGAAGGATACCACAATCCTAATGCACCGCAAGCTGAATCTTCCTGTTTCCATCTACATCCCCAAATCGCTCTGGACTGGTGGATCAAACAACAAAATGAATGGAAAAACAAGACCAAAAAGAATCCAACAATAAATTACCATGCCTTGTTAACTCTATGGATCAATGCGGATAACAACCCCAATCTCCTTCTAGACTCTGGGGCAAATTTTCATAAATTCAATGATCTAAAATTTTTTTCTTCTATAAAACTAAAAGATGAGTCCAAAGAAATCAAGACTGGAAAGCTAGAGGCAAATCTCAAAATACGTGGAACTGGGTTAGTCAAGCTGGAGTGGAATGTTTTTGTGATCACTCTTGAAGATTGTGTATATGTTCCGGATATAATTGTGAATCTTATCAGCCCTGGTCTACTCGCTAAGAAAGGATGCAACCTCACTCATGTTTGAGACACGTTCAAGGTCACTCGAGGAGATCAAACCGTATTGAAAGGACTAGTTCAAGATAATCTATTTGTCATTGAAAAACCCAAATCTGCTGGTCACGGCCATGCGGTGAATATTTTGAATCACCCCTCAACACTTCTCTTTCTTTATTTGACTACCATAAAATGTATGGACATGCCTCCATCTCTACGCTCAAACATATTATCAAAGATATTTTCCCCAATGACGAACTGCAAAATTTTCAACGAAATAGTTGCATCAAGAGCAAAATAACCAAATCTCCCTTCTCCAGTGTTTCCACGCCGGCCATTGAACTTTTAGAGCTTATTCATCTAGATCTAGTTGGTCCAATCACTCCTCAATCTAAAGCAAGACATCAATACCTGCTTACTTGGGTCAATAATTATAATGGCTACCTAGCCACTTTTCCTTTAACTTCTAAAATCAAACCCCCAAAAAAATTATCAGCATTCTCAAAACGGAACATAAACGTTTGAATTATTATCCCTCTGAGATCTTTTCCAATAAAGGAACCAAATTCACCAACTCCACTCTCAAAGACTTTGCTAAGTCACAATTCATTAAACTACAAACCTTGGAACCCTATCATTCTCAACATAACAGACGAGCTGAATAAGCTAATAGAACCATTATTGAATTGGCTTGATCTAACTTCTCCTCTTCTCAACTGGCTAAAAGTTACTTGCATGTTGTAAATTGGAGTTGCTGCTTTATGCTCAATCAAATACCCCATGAAGGTAACCAGTCATCTCCCTGGGAATTAATGTTTTGTAAGACCCTCCCCGCTAATTATTTGAAGCCTGTAGGTTCTTCTATTATATATCTTTCCAATCGCCTCCAGAAAGGAAGAAAGTTTGACGGAAAGGGCCTTGAAGGTGGTCTTGTTGGATTTAATCCAAGTTTTCACTCCTACTTAATCCTGAATACGCTTGGAGCCATTGTAGAAACCAAACACGTGAAGTTCCTCAAACACCAGTTGGTTGATTTCCCTCTTCTCAAATCACCTGGTCTTGAAGTCTTTTATCAACCCAATCAAAATTCCTATGAGACCAACTTTTCAACCAATGAAAAACAATATTCAATTAGGGAACCCAGCTCTGAAGGTCTCAATTCTGATTCTGATCAAGACAATGACCAATCAGCTGTTCCTCCACTTCCTGCTTCTTCTTCTCAACTAACCTTTGCTTCTTCTCAGCCCAAATCCCTTCCTCAAAGAATCAACCTCTGACCCAGGCATGAATTGCAGAAACCACAAAGATACGGGTTTCATCACTATTATGAACCTCCTTCTTACAAGGAAGCTTGGAAATGTCCGGAATAGCCTAAATGGAAGGAAGCTTCTGAAGAAGAACTCACTTCAATTGAGAACCAGGAAGTCTGGGAGGAACATTAGGAAAAACCCAATAATATCTTCAACACTACGTGGGTCTTCAAGGTGAAAGAAAACTGCCATGGCAAGCCCCTCAAATACAAAGAACGTTTGTGCGTACAGGTATTCAATCAAGTTCAAGGCATAGACTTTGATGAAAGCTGGGCTCCAACGGGTAAAATCGGATCCCTACGGCTTTCTCTTCTATATGGATTAAAATACAAAATGACATTCACTCAATTCAACCTAAAGGGTGCTTTTCTTCACGCTCCTTTACACAAGACAGTAATTATCAGAACTCCAGAAGGATCAAGTCAAAAATCTCCCTATCTAAAACTAAAAAAATCTTTATATTGTATAAAAAAGTCTCCAAAGAATTGGTATGAAACCCTCACCTCTTGGATAAAATTGCAAGGCTTCCATGAATCAACTAGCAATCCTTGTCTGTATCTCAACCCCAAGTTGGGTGAAGTGCTTTACTTCCATGTCAATGACCTCATCTTAGTATGTAAATCTGATTCTTTTGCAGTCAACTTCATGGAGATATTTTTGAATTCCTCCTGTCACGCTCCAAATACCATCCTTGGGATGTTAATGGAGCTGGACGGGTACAGAATACTCCTAAGTCAACCAAAACACATCAATCAAGGCTTGAAAGAATTGGGACTCTCTGAATGTAAAGAAACAAATTCTCCGTTAACTCAAAATTTTCATCTTGAACCGGCCTCAGACAAAGATCACGCGGAATTCTGTTGCCTTAAAATCAACTATTGTTCCTCAATTGGACTTCTAAAGCATCTTGCTCAATACACGCTGTTGTGCCCCATCCTGGACACCCGGACCGCCTTAAGACCTCAATTCATAAACTGTTGCAAACGTACCGCCCGGCTGGACAACTTATCCTCAGGCTCATCCAACTATTGTTTACCCGCGCGCGCGCGCGCGCCGCGCCGCGCTGCGCTTCCATTATCCGCGTCGCGCTCCGCGTCG
Source organism: Puccinia polysora (assembly GCA_025617555.3). Classification (NCBI taxonomy): domain Eukaryota; kingdom Fungi; phylum Basidiomycota; class Pucciniomycetes; order Pucciniales; family Pucciniaceae; genus Puccinia; species Puccinia polysora. The sequence goes on along the minus strand of CM062624.1, from coordinate 46,318,318 downwards.
CGCTCCGCCCCGCGTCGCGCCGCGCTCCTTCCATCCGCGCGCGTCGCGCGTCCTTTATCCGTGTTGCTTCTCATCTCCGCCGTTGTTATAGAACGTCCTCATCTTTGTTGGTTGCGTGTCTTCATCTTTGTCGTTGCGCCTCCCCAATCTCCTCTTTGCTACCGTCGCGCGACGCTCATCCATGATCTACTGAATCCATCCCGACCGCTCCCGCAAGCATTTGGCAGATCCTTGACCAACGCGAGCGACCGCATGGTTGCCTTCCCGTTTCCGCTCTATTTGTAGAATCCGTTGTATATAGTCTAACAGGGCCTCCTGCCCATATAAGGAGGGGCTTTCCCCTGCCTTTTGGCCCAGGGATCGGACCATTCCATCATCCCATCATCATCGCATCATCATCGTCTCAGCATCCCATAATCATAAGCAATTCATCCGTGGGCATCCTTCCCACTTATCTGAGAAAATTATTCGGGTATATCTATGATTGCCCCTTGATCCTTTGAGCCTCCATACTCAAACTCAGTCCTTTGTGACCTTGATCCTTATCACCAACCATTAGCCTTGCTGGTTGAAGAAGAATTCCTGTCTGCCTGAATTCTTGAGTGTGTTATACCACTCTGATCCCTTTTTCCGACCATACTGGTCTTGATCTCCCTTGATCATCTTTCTGGAGCCAATCACGTTTGATTGAAGAGGTTTTATTAAGCTTAAAACCTGGAGTGTTATACCTCCCTTCTTCTTCGAGGTTGAATTTTGCCACGCTATTCTTGAGTTCCTTGAGAAGTGTTGGGATATTCTTGCTCAAATTTGTTATTGATTTGCTTCTAGAGCTTCATAAACAAATTGCTTTTGTTTTGTTCAGCCTCCCACAGTTATCTGGTACCCTTCAAGCGCTTGATTGCGGAGAGTTGGGCAGGTTCATTGAGAACCTGGAGGTTGGTTGGGATTGAGTTGATCTTTCCTAATCAGCTGCTGACGACCAGAGTTATTAGCTTGTGGGCGTTGTTACTTACAACTGCCTTGTTCTATTGAACTCTGAAAAAACTTTGACTTATTTGTTCAAGTCTTTCCCTGCGCCATCTTGTCTCAGATAGTGTTGTTTCCATTGCTACCGACAACTCTTATCCTCTTCTCTTAGTTTGATTTCTCATCCATAAGGTTCTGGACCTTGATTCCGGTTACATTAAAATATTATTGTAACTCCTAGGAGGGCAGCCTAAACAGCACCTTTCCCCTCCACAGAACTGCCATGGCTTAGCACCGTTTGGAGTCTTACATTTGGTCCCCCGGGCCGGGATCAAACCAGCAACCTTGGGATTTACAATCCCAACTTGAAGAATCAACTCCGAAATCCTATCCAATTTCTCTTTCTTTTTCTGTTTGTTCATTTTCCGATCCGTGGAGGCAGCTTGGTCTAGAAGTAAGTCCTCCCAATTTGTGCACCGCTCGGGCAAGATACTTGTTGTTTTTGGCGAAACCCTACTCTTGCCACACTTTTGAGCCACTTGGAAAATCTGCTCTTTGGATCCCCTAGGAACTCTGTTATTCGATATGGCATCTCCCGCTACTCCAACCACCTCTGTTCAACCTAAGATGGTAAAAATCAAACCCCAGAACAAGAACTTAGGCTTCAACGGTACAAATGTCAAGCGATTCTTGGACTCCTACGAAATGGCTGCTGAAGTGGATGGAGCTAGTGAATTCGATATGGCTTATCAGTTACAATTCTTTATCTCCTCTGATGAAGTTATGGAGGTAATCGAGTCTTTCGAGGGATTCGAATCCCACAACTGGACGCTTCTCAGGGAGGCTATGTTGGCATACTGGGGTAAAATAGATGTGGCTAGGTTTACTCTGCAGGATTTGGATGCTCTGGTTTCTCAGTGGATCTCAAATGGTGGTATTTCTTCAGCCTCTGACTATCAGATCTTTAGGAAGTCTTGGGACCCCATTCAAAACTATCTTATCCGAAACGATCACATTGACACAGTGGACAAAATTCGAGCAAAGTTCTTCCAATCTTTTTCGTCGGCTGTGCAGGAAAGGATTAAAGAAGAACTGGTCAAATCTGGATCCATGATTACTACCAGGGATAATAGATTCAAGCTCCCTGTTTTTCTTACCCTTAGGAGTACTGTGGATAAAGTCATGAAAGGTCAAACTGCTCTTACCTTTGAAAAGCCTAGAACTACTGAACCAGTCCATGCTCCTTCTTTTAAAGAGTCAAACGATATTATGATTAAAATGGAGGCAGATCGTAGGCCTAAAGTAGATCCTAATTCCAATTGAGAACCTACTACTATAGATGAAATCACCAAGTTACTTAGAGCCTTTGAGAACAAAATAGATCAAAAGATTTCTTCGCTAGCTACTCCTAAAACTCCTTCTTCTGTCCCCAAATCAACTCTGGTCTGTTACTACTGTCATAGGGAAGGCCATGGAACCGGACGATGTCAAGAACTTCAGAAGGACTTAAAGGAAAAGTTGGTAGAGCAGAGGGGAAACAATTACTTCCTCCCTAATGGTGCCCTAATCCCTTTTGACTCGTCTCGTCCTATCCGACATGTGGTGGCCTCTTACCAGCCATCACCTCCTGTGAAAGCATCTCTTGCTTCCTTTGAATTTCGATCATCCTGTGGTACCCTCCAACCTTGGTATCCTCCAGCCATTTCTTCCTCTAGTCTTGCTGGGACTACTTATCAATCCGATCCAGCCAGGAAACGACATGAGGAACCTAAACCTCATAAGGCTCCTTCCTTGCCAACTTCAATCCTTTGAAAACCCGTTAAACGTCGATCAACACTTGAGCCTCCTTCCTCTGATGTAGAAGACATGGAGGTGGAAAAGGAACCACTCATGGAAAGGTTCCCAGATCACCCTGATCCTTCTCCCTCACCTCAACCTTCTAATCCAATCTTAGATTCTGCGCCACCTGAACTTCCTCCCCCCACCCAGCCAAAAGTTCGATTTGAAAGAGGCATCTCCAAGGATCACCCTAATGCTGTGGAGGGATTATTAAAGAAAATTTCTGATCTCAAAATTCCTGATCTATCTGTGGCTGAACTTCTATCGATCTCTCCATCTGTTGCTGAAGGAATGAAGAAATGGGTCTCTCGTCGACGTGTGGAAATTGGCCCTGAAGAACTCAAAGTCTCCTCTGGCACTTTAATGGAGGACTCTGGTGGAACCAGTCCTTCTATAGAATCCAATCTTTATTCCTGTCCTCTTGGCTTTCTTCCTTGTTATCTTGGTGACTCAGCTAAAACTGTTTCTCCTCTTGTGGATTCTGGATCTCAGCTTAACTTAATCTCGGATGCTATGGCCTGAAAGCTCAAACTTAGTCCTAGGGTCAGCTTCAACTCTGCAGTGTATGGGATAGGAAATCAAGCTTGTGAACTGGTTGGTATTGCTGAAGATGTACCAGTCAGGATTGGTCGAAATATTGTTGGAACCTGCCATTTTTGGATTACTCGTTTGGACAGTCCTATGATCTTGGGACGACCCTTCTTAATGGACTTTGGTGCAACCCTGATGTTTTCTGATCAAGTTGGGGAGAGAATTCTTCTCCCTGATGCTGATGGCAGGAAAATTGAAGTCCCTCTTTGCTCTTTGGATTCTGGTCGTTGGGAAAGAGATTTTCCTGGTCATTCTCCCAAATCATCTTTTAAGGGGAAGCAGAAGGATAACTCTAGTTCCTCTCATTTTTTAGGGGAATAGTTGATCCTACTAATGATTGTAGTTCTTTTCAGCCTCAGACTGCAACTCAAGGGTCAACTCCCATCCCTCAGGCTTATTTTTCATTCCTTTCATCATTCTCTTCTGAGCTCAAGAATATTAAAAAACAGAAACATATCAAAATAGAAAAATCCAAAAATATTTCTCCTCCATCTCCTTCTCTCTCTGGATCTGTTGTGTCTTCTTTTCCTTCTACTTTTAAGTCTGATCAATCTTCTCTCAGTTCCGGTTTGAATCTCCGCAATGAGTCTAAACTAGATCCTAATTGCAATTCCGTTTTTGGTGGTTTTGGTATGAAGGAATATGGGCTGCAGTGGAGGCAATTTGGGGTACAAGTAAGTCCTCCCAATTGTGCACTGCCAGGGCAATCTTTTACTGTCATTTTCAAAACCCTACCTTGTGCCACACATGTGAGCAACGTATTATCTCCTGGTTATCCTTTTATGGAAAAAGCACCCTTCAACGATATTGCAGAACATCGGACTTGGAAGATGTTGGAACTTGGACTCAGCTTTCCTAATCAAGTCTCTCTGGTCAACTCTTGGAGGAAACAAGAACTTCTCTCTTTTGCCACTAAGTATAAACCAGTTGCTAAAAAGATCCAACCAGTCAACCAGCCTATGCCTCTCAACCTCAATCCTCCCCTTATGCGTCCTCCTCTATCTCGCGATCCTTACTGTGGTCTTCCTCAATCTCTTACTGGTCCCTTTGTGCCTAATGGACGGGTCACTGAAGAACGTCTGAAGGTGGTCAACTTTGGTCCAGATGGATGGCTTCTTCCTGATGAGTTAAATTTAATCAAAAATGTCTTATCTCTAAGAGAAAAATCTATTGCTTTCTGTGAAGAAGAGAGAGGTCTCTTGCGGGAATCCTATGGCCTCCCTTATATCATCCCTGTAGTTGAACATGATCCTTGGCAAAAGAAAAAGATCCCTATCCCCGCTGCTAAAGTTGACAAATTCATCAAGTTGGTCCGGGAACGAGTTCGAACTGGCCTGTATGAACAGTCAACTTCTAGTTACTCCAGCCCCGTCTTCTGTGTCCTCAAGAGTAATGGTAAACCTAGAATAGTTCATGATCTTCAACCTCTTAATAAAGTTACTATTAAAGACTCTGGTATCCCTCCTGTTACTGAAGAATTTGTTGAATCCTTTGCGGGAAGAGCTTGCTATGGTCTAGGGGATATTATGGGTGGTTATGAAGAACGATCCTTACATCCTATTTCTCGTCCTCTCACTACTTTTGACACTCCTCTTGGTTGATTTCAACTTACTCGATTGCCTCAAGGAGCCACCAACTCGGTCGCAGTCTATCAGGCTCAGATGATGTGGATCCTCCAGGATGAAATCCCTGATCATGCTGGTATCTTTATTGACGATGGCGGAATTAAAGGTCCAGTATCTGACTATGATAATGAGCTCTTACCTTGGCATTCAGGAATTCGTCGTTTTATCTGGGAATATGCTACTACCTTGGAGAGGATTCTGTTTCGAATCGAGGAATCTGGCCTTACTGTCTCTGGATCCAAACTGGCGGCTTGTGTCCCTGCTCTGGAAATTGTTGGTCATGTGGTCTGCAAGGAAGGAAGAAGGATGGCACCAGCCAAAGTCAACAAGATCATCTCTTGGCCTACCCCAATCAATCCAACTGAAGTTAGGGGCTTTCTAGGTGTTGTCACTTATGTTAGAATCTTTATCCCATCTTTATCCAAAATCTGTGCACCCTTGCGTCGTCTAACCAGAAAAGATGCTGAATGGATTTGGACCCAAGATTGTGAATGTGCTTTCCACCTACTCAAAAGGATAGTTGGTGAAGACATAGTTTTGAAAAAGATCTCTTACGGACCTGGAACTGGCAAGATCAAGCTGGCTGTCGATTCTAGTTATCAATCTGTTGGGGCCGTCCTTACTCAGGAAGACGAAAATGGTTGGGACCGTCCTGTTCTTTATGAATCTTTGTTGTTTTCAGATGTAGAATCCAGATACTCCCAGCCCAAACTGGAACTCTGTGGTGTGGCTTGAATGATGAAGAAACTTCAAACCGTTCTCTGGGGCCAACATTTCGAATTGCAAGTTGATGCCCGATCCATCATTGAAATGATCAACGCTCCCAGTCTTCCCAATGCTCCTATGACTCGTTGGGTGGCCTTTATCCAGCTTTTTTCTTTTGATATTGTTCACAGGCCTGGAAAATCTTTCACCATGCCTGACGGTTTATCTCGACGACCTCTTGGGGACAACAAATCTGATGTTGGAACCAATTTCAATGAAGAGGAACCTTTAATTTGACCTATTTTCTCTTTTTCTTCACAAAATTATTCTGGCTTTCAACAAGGCTTCTGGTTTAAATTAGAGCAGTACCTTTCAACTCTTCAAAAACCTCCTGATCTCTCTGCTAAGGAATTTCAATCTCTCAAACGAAAGTCTTCTAATTTTTTTGTTCAAGGCTCTAGACTTATGAAGAGGGGCAATCCTTGTGCTCTTCTGCCGTTACTATTCCTTCTAAACAAGATTCCATCCTTGAAAGTCTCCATGAAGGCCTTGGTCATCGTGGGGAAACTGAAACTTATCGACGATTATCCGAACAATTCTGGTGGCCATCTTTGAAGAAATCCGTCTCCCAATGGTGCAAGAGTTGTGAAGTTTGCCAAAAATGTGATCTTAGGCGCCCAGCCGAAATTCGTTATCCTACTGGGGAGTCCACTGTCTTTGGAAGGATTGCTATGGATGTGGTTCATATTAAGGCAGGTGGTGCTAAGTACCTCATTGTGGCTAGGGATGATTTTTCCGGATGGGTTGAAGCGAAATTTCTTAAGAACCTTAGCTCTGAATCAGTGGCAGCTTTCCTCTACGAGACCTGGACAATGCGTTATGGCCTGGCTCGATCTTACTCTACTGATGGTGGCTCTGAATTTGGGGGCAAGCTTGCTGAAATGATCCGATCCCTTCCTGGACAACATAGAGTTACTACTCCTTATTATCCTGAAGGCCAAGGCATGGTGGAACGAGGCCATGCCCCTTTGAAGGCTGCACTTGTTAAACTGGCTGGTGAAAGTGGCAAGAATTGTCGCAAATTCCTTCCTCTTGTTCTCTTTTCTGATCGAATCTCAACCAAAAGGACTACTGGCTACTCACCTTACAAAATCATCTTTGGTCAAAGAGCAGTCCTTCCTTTGGATCTGGAAATGGAATCTTTCTTGGGTATCTCTTGGGAAGAGGTGTCCTCAACCACTGATCTGTTAGTTGCTAGATCCAAGCAACTGGAGCGAAGTGAAGACGTTCGTGATGAAGCTTATCAAACAATGATGGAGGCCAGAGCAAAATCCGTCCAGTATTGGGAGGACAAGCACTCTAATCGAATCAGGGAGCCCTTGAACCCTGGTGACCTAGTTTTAGTTTATAATCGATCTTTGGAAACCCAGTGGGGAAAGCTTTTCTCTAATCGTTGGAATGGCCCTTATCGAGTGGTTCATCAAGTTAGAGGTGGATCTTATGTTTTGGAGGAGCTGGATGGTACTCGGTTGGCCAGAAGGTTCTCTGCTGATCAAGTCAAGAAGTTCCATTGTCGTGGGGGCAACTTATCTCAGAAGTAAGTCCTCCCAATTGTGCACCACCAGGGTCATTTGCTGCGTTTTTGTTGTAAAACTCTACTGTATGCCACATATGTGAGCACCTGGGACGCCCTCGTTGTTCTATTCCTGACCGCTTCTAGGGTTCATTTGGAAGAATCAAGATATTTTCCTCAACTCTTCAACCACTCTCAAGATCAAAATGGCCATTCTCTGGTTTCAATCATCTGTCTTTCCTTTCTTTCTTTCTATGGCATCAAACTCGGGAGCAGACTAGGGACAGTCTGTAAGTTGGGGAGAGATGTGGTGCCCCATCCTGGACACCCGGACCGCCTTAAGACCTCAATTCATAAACTGTTGCAAATGTACCGCCCGGCTGGACAACTTATCCTCAGGCTCATCCAACTATTGTTTACCCGCGCGCGCGCGCGCGCCGCGCCGCGCTGCGCTTCCATTATCCGCGTCGCGCTCTGCGTCGCGCTCCGCCCCGCGTCGCGCCGCGCCGCGCCGCGCTCCTTCCATCCGCGCGCGTCGCGCGTCCTTTATCCGTGTTGCTTCTCATCTCCGCCGTTGTTATAGAACGTCCTCATCTTTGTTGGTTGCGTGTCTTCATCTTTGTCGTTGCGCCTCCCCAATCTCCTCTTTGCTACCATCGCGCGACGCTCATCCATGATCTACTGAATCCATCCCGACCGCTCCCGCAAGCATTTGGCAGATCCTTGACCAACGCGAGCGACCGCATGGTTGCCTTCCCGTTTCCGCTCTATTTGTAGAATCCGTTGTATATAGTCTAACAGGGCCTCCTGCCCATATAAGGAGGGGCTTTCCCCTGCCTTTTGGCCCAGGGATCGGACCATTCCATCATCCCATCATCATCGCATCATCATCGTCTCAGCATCCCATAATCATAAGCAATTTATCCGTGGGCATCCTTCCCACTTATCTGAGAAAATTATTCGGGTATATCTATGATTGCCCCTTGATCCTTTGAGCCTCCATACTCAAACTCAGTCCTTTGTGACCTTGATCCTTATCACCAACCATTAGCCTTGCTGGTTGAAGAAGAATTCCTGTCTGCCTGAATTCTTGAGTGTGTTATACCACTCTGATCCCTTTTTCCGACCATACTGGTCTTGATCTCCCTTGATCATCTTTCTGGAGCCAATCACGTTTGATTGAAGAGGTTTTATTAAGCTTAAAACCTGGAGTGTTATACCTCCCTTCTTCTTCGAGGTTGAATTTTGCCACGCTATTCTTGAGTTCCTTGAGAAGTGTTGGGATATTCTTGCTCAAATTTGTTATTGATTTGCTTCTAGAGCTTCATAAACAAATTGCTTTTGTTTTGTTCAGCCTCCCACAGTTATCTGGTACCCTTCAAGCGCTTGATTGCGGAGAGTTGGGCAGGTTCATTAAGAACCTGGAGGTTGGTTGGGATTGAGTTGATCTTTCCTAATCAGCTGCTGACGACCAGAGTTATTAGCTTGTGGGCGTTGTTACTTACAACTGCCTTGTTCTATTGAACTCTGAAAAAAATTTGACTTATTTGTTCAAGTCTTTCCCTGCGCCATCTTGTCTCAGATAGTGTTGTTTCCATTGCTACCAACAACTCTTATCCTCTTCTCTTAGTTTGATTTCTCATCCATAAGGTTCTGGACCTTGATTCCGGTTACATTAAAATATTATTGTAACTCCTAGGAGGGCAGCCTAAACAGCACCTTTCCCCTCCACAGAACTGCCACGGCTTAGCACCGTTTGGAGTCTTACAACGCGCCCAGAAATATCCTTTGCGGTTTCAAGCCTGGCAAGATTGAATGCCAAGCCGGGCATGTCACATTTGAGAGAAGTGCGCACAGTTTTGAAGTATCTCAAAACCACCAAGAAGGCAAAATTAACCTTTCAATACGATCCATCCAAAGATGAAATTTCTAGCTATAGCAACGCCACATGGGGTGATGACCCCACATTTTGGAAGTCTCAAATCGGATACATAGTATTACACTATGGAAGTCCAGTCACCCAGAGTTCCTTCAGACAACGCAATATCACATACTCCTCAACTGAATCAGAACTCAATTCACTTTTGGACCACTATCTGGAGCTGAAATGGATTGCACATCTTGTAGATGAAATTTATTCTTCTACCTTGACTAGACCAACTATGTTCATAGACAACAAGGGTTTGGATGATAAAATAAAGGAGCTTGGCTCACACTCCAAATCCAGGCACATAGAAATTAAAACTAAGGATCTAAGTGAAGATTTTTCTCTATCCAACTTTGATCTTACTCTCATCACCTCCGATAGAATGATAGCGGATGCTCTTACAAAGGCCCCCTCCATAAACGCCCTCAGTGTCCTTCAGAAATTTGTTTTCCCTGACCAAAACTTGAATAGAGATTCTCCTCTTACCAGTCACGAGGGGTGTTGAATGATTCAGCACTACACCTCCGCGTGCGGGTATCCATGGAGTCTATGCCTGATTCTGATATTGTCTCAAAATCCTCACGCTTGACCTCAATTTTCATATATTCTTCTCCTCTCAATTGTCTCTCTTTGTTCATCTCTCATTCTCTCAATCCTTATCTCCTTCAACGAATAACTCGTCTCAACTCCACCGGTCTCTGACTGGTAAGATTTTGATCTCTTTGTTTGACTTATCAAAAACCAATCTGACTTTCTTTCAATCAGTCTCTCTCCTTCTTGTCTGTTTGATAAATGGCCACCTCTTCTCTCCGTCTCTAAATTTTTCATTCTCTAAAGCTTTCTCTATTGGGATGTATTAACTGGTTGATGCTGTAGGATCTATCTCATTGTCTATCTCTTTCCTTTTTGTTCTTTGTCTGAAATCTTTTCTTTACTGTCTCTTAATCAGCGTAAGCTGGTTGTAAGTTCTAGAGAAATACAGATTTTCAGTGACTTTTCATCATAAGAAAACATCTTGTTTCAGTTATGAACAAAAATCTCTTTCTTCAATTTTAACCCTAGATGATGATGCAATTGTGGCTTCCAATTTTTTCTTTTCCAACTCCCTACCAAAATCCCTAGATTCCACCAAATCTTTGTTAATTACACTCTTAATCCAGTCCTTTAGCGTAGGCTTGTTTAATCTGGGAGGGCTTGGGGTTGCCACTTTTCACATAAACCAACAAGATTCAACTGCAAGTTAGTAATCAATTCAATTTTCAGTCCAACAACTCCAGAGGTTTACTCACTTTTGGTCTGAGAGAATTTGATTTATGCAAAGGGTGTGTGTTTTAAGTACATGTGGTTTGTTCCAAGATTTTTTTCCAATAGGTCATTTCTGGATTTCCATGTTCCTTTTTGTGGTCCAATATTCACACATAGTATTCCAGATCCCCAAAGTTGGGTTGACCGCACTCAAATGTGGTCCAGGAGTGCCTACGTACCCAAAATCTCCCCTCAAATGGCCCATTTGGGGCTGTTTTGACCCAAATGGGCCTGGAAAACACGTGCAAACCCCAACACCAACTTGTAAATCCCCTGGGGGGTTTCAAAACCGTAATTGTGATCTATTCTAGGTTGCAATACCCTCATTGCAACTCAAAATGGGTCTCAATTTGGGTTTTTCAACCCCCTAGGGGATATTTTAGTTTGAAGCAATTTGGCTTGCTTCTTCTTGTGGCTTGAATTTCTGTTTGCAACCCATATGGGTTGTCAATGGCAATTCATACCTGTTTTCAACCCTGAATTTGCAAATTTTACTATTTCCCTTGTTTCCTTATTTACATTTTATTTTCTAGAGTATATTTTGCCTTTTTTAAGGTCCTTTCAATTTTTACAAGTTCTTTTTTTGATTTGCATAGAAATGGTCATCCTTGTACAATTGGAAGTCTCCACAGCAGAAAAATCACAATGCTTTTACTCATTTTCTGCCCAAATCATTTTAAACATACCTTTTTGTTTGAAATCAATACCAAAGCCCAAGTCAGGAAATAAAAATTGGCCATCCAAAACTTGATATTGGTCTTTGTTCCCAATGATTTTTCCATTTGATTGATTAGTTGAGACCACTAGTAAAAATTGAACAGTAAAAAACATGCCCATGGTAAATATGAGGATATTTTTGAAGGATTTGGAACTGACAGTGATGTGAGGGAACAGTCAAATGGAGTTAGGTGAGCTCCAAATTGCCATGAACAGAAGGAGGGGATATTGTTTTCCCTCATTGTTCCACGTTTGGATTAAAACAAAAAATCTGGCTAATTTTTGAAACATTAGGTTGTATCAGAGTTAAGCAAACCTGCAATTTTTCAATGGGGGGTTTTAAGCCAAATCTGCCATTTCAAACCCCCCCGTAAAAATCAAAAAAAAGCCACTTATTTCACATCAGACGTGTCAGAATAACTGGAAATAAGTGCTTTTTTTCAAGTAAAGTATATAAAGGCTTCAACCACCTGTCCACTTCATACACCCCTGGTTTTCCTCCTTGAACCTTGGAAAAATTCTACATCAAACCTCATTGGAACAAAATTTATTCATTTCTCTTCATCTCTTCATCACTGTCCTCATCAATTCATCACTCTCATCACTTCATTGCTGTAATCACATCCATCTAAATCTCATTGCATCACTATACTCATCACTTCATCACTCTCATCCCTTTACCACTTTCATCACATCCAGCTAAATCTCATCACTCCCTCACCCTCATTGCTTTATTGCTTTTATCATGTCCTAACTCACACTTCTTTATCCCTTTTGTAGCTTCATCCATCTCATCTCTTTCTATCCCCTTTGCTTCATCACTCTCACAAATGCCCCTCAGCAATACCCCCTGCAAGTCCACTAAACAATGCAATGGACCAAAGAAAACATCCCCCAGAAATTCAAAATCCAATAATCCTCCCCCATCAGCTTCCAAAGGCTCAAGTCAGATCAAGAGAGCTGAACACATCATCCTGGTAAAATTGCTCAAAATTCTGTCCAACTACAATGCTGGCTTTGGATTGGACAATGAAACACACATTTTCCAACTTTCATCCTCTAAGGTCAATGGCTATCTCCTGATGGCCAATGAACTCAAGAATAAAACAGAAGGTAGGCTGGATCCTTCCTCAAAACAGATAAGGGATAAATTCAAGAATTCTTGAGCTAAGTACAAAAAGGCACACTCCATGTCAATCTCCACCGGCTTTGGTATCACCAACTCCAACAAAGCCAAGGGAATCAACTTGGTGGTTGAAAAGTTGGACTCCATTTGTCCTTTTTATATTCAAATGGATGAAATCTTTGGAAAGAAGGCCAACATCACCCCTCTAGCTGCTTTTGAAGCCAAAAAATCTGATTCAGTTGATGCCAAGGACTTGGCTGGGGAAGCTCAGCCTAGAAATGAGGACCTTGATGAAATGTTTTCCTTTGAGTGGCCCGCATCCAATTCCAAGGAGGATATTCAAACAAAATCAGCTCCAGTCACTTCTCCTTCTGAATTGATTGAAGAGTAAAACCCAACCTTGGACCCCTCACTTACTTCTTTTGATTTCTCTCTTACTGTGGTGGAAGAACTGGAGAACTTGGCCAATGAGGAGGATTTAATTCCCGTATCACCATTGCCATCAACATCTGCTCAAGTCAGGAACCAGTTTCTTTCCTCTTCTGTCTGATTAATCCTGAATTATTTAGATTTGAAAGAAACAGGCCCATAACTTCCTGGATGGCCCAAATCTCAAGCCAATGGGGTCTTCCATATCCATTTCAAATGAGAGTAATTATGTTCCCACACAAACATCCTCTGAAAAGGGAAACAAAAAGGCCTCCTATTCCTTCAACATCAACACCAATACCATTCAAAAGAGGAGAAACACTTCAAATTCATTGGAATTTGAGGAGATAATGGGGAAGCAAGATTCAAGTAAGTCCATTGGATTCTCCTTTCTTTCAAAATCAAGCTCATTCCTATTCCCCTCTTAAAAACATTGAATTTGAAAATTGAATCTGGAAAACTTCAGCTTCAAAAGTAGAAGTGGGAGAGTCAACTGGCTATTGATTTGCAAAAGCAGAAAGCCAAGATTTTGGCTCATCAACCAAAATGTGATGCCAAGTGGAAGTTGAAAAAGGCTGAGCTAGAATTTCAAAACAAGGAAAAGGAGAAGTATTGCAGGCAAGCACAACTGGAAATGGAGAGGGAATGACTGTAAACAGAAAAAAAGGATAAGTTGTCAATGGCTTCAGCATACATTTTAAGCAGTAGAAAAGTAGATGAACTAAACCAGATTAATAAAATTCTGGGCTTTTAAATATATTTTACATTATGAAAAACTTCAAAAGAAAGAATAATCATTTTTGATTACAACAATGCTTAAGACTATTTTTAGCCCCACCAATAAAAAATTATTTTTTCTTTTTATTTATTTTTTTTCCTGGAGTATATTTTCCCTTTTCCCAAGTCCCAGCAATTGTTTTGAGTTTTTTTGTTGATTTAAATTGAAATTGCGATTTTTTCATGACTGGAAGTCTCCACAGAAGAAAAATTACAGTGCTTTTACTTTTTGGCTCCCTAAACCATTTTCACTATACCTTTTTGCTTGAAATCAATTCCAAAGCCAAGCAAAGGGAAAAAATGGCTTTCTGATACTTCATATTCATCCATAGTTTCATTAAGTTGTCCATTTGATTTCTTGGTTGGAACTGCAAGTAAAAATTAATACTCAGAGATTTAACCTTTTTCAATGTCAGGTGAGTTGTAAAAATGTTGGATGTGAAAGTGACATTTGGAGATCAGTCAAAGGGAGTAGGCCAAGAACCAAATTCAACTTATGAGAAGGAGGGAATGCAGTTGTCCTTTATTATTTCACTGTTTGATTAAAAGGGAATTTTGGCCAAATTTAAAAGATTTTTCCTAAAATTCAAGAGAATTTGTCTGCCTTAAGATTGAGAAAAGCATACTCTTGAGGGGAAGAGTGAATAAATGATTTCTTCACATAGCATTCCAGTAACTCAAAGGGGTCCATAAATTTTTGCCATCCAATTGCCCACATTTTTCCACCCCAAGATCTTGAGGGACCAATAGTGTTGAAAAATCTTTTGACTGGTGATTGAAAAATGTCACAAAGTTTATATCCTTTTTGTCTTGGTCAGAAATTTTCTCCAATTGGAAAAATTAAATTATTGCAAGAAGACCATTTTGATCAGAGTTATTGACAAAAATTACTTTGCCATGGCTGAAGAAATGGAATGACTTGATTGTCTGCTTGGCATGTTTCAACTGAGTGGGTGTGTGTTTTTGAGTGTTCTTTTTGTTTTTGGAAGTGATGGCAGGATTCAGATCCAAAGGTTGCAGCTTCCATCCTCACCATACAACCTTTTCATGGATGCCCCCCTCTGCAAGTTCCAAAGAGATTTCTGATGCCCTGATTTAATCCCTCTGCTTGCCACCTCTCTTTATGTTTTTTGCCTCATCTCCTTCCATCTTGTTCCCTCCCAGGAAAATTCTCTGCTTGGGTGGAGGCTCAAGAAGGGATTCAATTTGTATTACAAAATTTTGAGTGCAGTGGGAGAAGGAATGGCATTGAAGGAAAAGGGATCAAAGAAGGGTTACAAAAAAAATACCATTTCAGTCAGGTGATCACCAACACAAAAAAAAATAAAAATGAAAAAAATAAAAAATTACTGGGTGTGGGAATGAGCTAATTGGGCCAGGCTTATTACCAAAAAAAAAAAAAAAAAAAAGGTTAATGTTATCACCAAAAAAAAAAAAAAATTAAAGGGGTGCAAGAAAATTGGACTGGGCTTTGGGACAGGCCATGGGTTGGGCTTTGGGCTGGGCTAGGTGGGCCAGGGGGGCAGGGGAGGGGGGTGGCTTGCAGGGGATCAAGGAGGGGGGGCCATGAGAGTGAGGCAGGGGGTGGGGCCAGAAAACCAAGGGAGACCAAGGGGGGGGCGGCAAGCTAAGCTGAGAAGGGGGTGGGTCTGGAAAGCCAAGGGCAGAGCAAGGGGGGGCGGGTACAAAAGCCAAGGGCCGGCAAGACTGGAGAAAGGGGGGAAGGGTGGCAAGCTGTGGGAGGAGAAGCAGAGGGGAGGGGGGGTGGCAAGCCAAGCAAGCTGGAGCAAGGGGGGGTGGGGCTGGTAAGACAAGGGGAATGGGGGGGGAAAGCCAAGCAAGGAGGAGCCAAGCAAGCCAGAGCAAGTGGCGGCGGGGCCGGCAAGCCAAGCAAGGAGGAGCCAAGGGGAGGGGGGGGTGGCAAGCCAAGGGGAGGGGGGGCGGAGAGCTGAGGGGAGGGGGGGCAAGTCAAGCAAGCTGCAGTGAGGGGGAACAGGGCTTGCAAGCTGAGCAAGTTGGAGTGAGGGGGGGCAGGGCTGGAAAGCAACCGGGAGTGGGGGGGGCGGGGAGCCAAGAGAGGAGGGGGTGGGAAGAACTGAGCAAGGAGGGGGTGGGCGGACCGGAGCAAGGGGGGGAAGGGATGGCAAGCCAAGCATGATGGGAGGGAGACCAAGGGAGGGGGGAGAGGGTGGGTGTTGGTTAGTGAGTGGGAGGGGGTGAGAGGGGGTGAGAGGGAGGGAAAAGGAAAATGAGGAGGAGGAAGGGGGGAGCTTACCTGGGGAATCAACCAAAGGGAGGGAGGGCCTGAAGGGGGATGTAGGTGGTTTAATCAAAGGATGAGAATTCAATGATGGGGAGGATGAGGAGGAGGGGGGGAGCTTACCAGGGGTTCCAACCAAAGGATGAGGGGAGGTGGTGGGTGAGGTGGATTTGATGGGTGAGGGGGAGGTTGTTGGTAAGGGGGAAGAAGGAATGGACCGTCCGGTGGTTTGATGGGGTGAGTTGGGTGGTTTGACCAGTGGTTTGGTGGGGTGAGGTGGATGGTTTTACCAGTGGTTTGGTGGGGTGAGGTGGGGGGTTTGGAATTTTTTGTTGACTCTCTGCTATGTTCTCTATGCCAAGTTCACTGAAGAGCGGGCACAAGACTCTCCCTGTTACCCGCCTGTCAGAACTCTCCACTGTCTTCATCCTTTGCCTGGTCTTTGACCTCTTCCAACCTCTTCCTCAATTCCCCAAAACCAGACTTTTCTTCTTCTTTCTCCTTCACTATTCTCTTTTTTTCTCTCACCATTTCTTTCCTTCATCTCTAATTTTTCCGCCCCTCATCTCTACTTCACACTACTTCCTAATGATCCTAACACCAACATTGACGCCTAGCACCAACATCAACGCAATTGAACCAGATCAAGCAACAACTTCAAGACCACTCCTACCGCCCATTAATATTGTGGACATCTTCAGGTCCTTGCTCTATTTGGTGAGAAAGAGTTACTCACAACTCCTACATCAACAACTTCATCTGCCTCTCTCATTCTTCAAGCGTGGCTCAATAACACCATGCTACCTTTTCTATGCGCCATTGTACCACCTCAGAGCCTCCTCTAGCCAGTCTCTCAGTTTTCCTCAATCCGTCCATCTACCTTGTCCTTCAATCAAGATTCTGGCCTGGTTTGACTTTATAAATTCTCTCGAAGAAATTTCTATCAGTTTTATCAGTTTTGAGTCTGTTTTTCCTAATTCCACCCCACCAAATGAGAAAAAAAAAACAAATAAAACTCATCCTAGGAATCTTGGCTGAATAACCAAAACCAAAAAAATTTGGTGAAGGTATCTTTTACCTGATTCAAAATCAAAGATTACTCATCAAAGCAAGCAAGGGTGAGAGGAAGAATCCGTTCTCTCATAGAAGAAGATGAGGGACAAGAAGAGACGGGGAGGACTGGAGGCAAATCAGGACTATCATTTTCAAAGATTTTGTCCAATTCATCTTTGATGTCAGCCAAAATCTTGTGAAGGATTACACAATTGATAATCCAGTTGATTAGGAAATTCATGTCTTTGGGTTTTAAAGCAGTTTTAGCATTTCACTTAAGCTGGCCCATCTTCCTTTCAGGACTACTATGGCATGCTCAATCCAAACTTGTGATTGGACAAGATGATGGTTAAAATTTGTTTTTGCTTGATTTTTCGACAAAACATTCTGGTATGCTGGAACTGTGAAATGTTGGACTGAATTAGAAAACCTGGACCAGGCTGATTGATTTCAAGGAAAACAGAAAATTCTGAGATGACATACAAATACAAAATGTAGAAGATGGTGAGATGGAAACAAACAGAAACAATGCCTCTACAAGCAGGGTTATGGCCCTTGTAAGGACTAGTTAGAGAATCAGATTCTGGTTTCAATAGTTCAACGGATCCACTGAGGAGATTTTAAGTGCTGAGAAGATGGTCAGTTAGTTGTTTCCTGAGGTTGGGATGATGATTCAGTTTGTCACTAATGCCTACCCTACTATTGATATTGGAAATGATCTGGTTTGCAAGTTAAAAGTTATGTACCAATCCAATCCGTTAAGGTCAATGAGTCCAAATGTAGACAGCTACTGATTTTGATGAGGGAAACAGAAAAAAATAATGCAATGAAAGCAGAACAGTGCAATCATGGATGAGGAGCCTTTCTATAGGAGGGTAGGCATTCTGGGTGGTGACAGGCGGTTAAAATGTAGAGAGGGGGACAACCGCCACAACAACACATGTGACATCTGTTTAGGAAATGAAAAGAGGTGAGAAGGGAAAGGAGGAAAAAATCATGACAGGACAACATAGGAAAAGATGGTGGGTGGTTGAGGCATGACAGAGAGGTAGAGGGGTCAATGTGTAGTAATGGGAAAAACAATCAAAATTCCCGCTCAACTCAACATCAGGATTTATCTAATGTCCCAACATACTTGGCAAGCCGTTCCACAGCAGCAGCGCTAGCAGCTTTAGTAAGGGAATCCACTAGCATTTCTTGGGAAAAAATCAATTTGATCTCTATCAGTTGGTTGTTCCAGTCATTTTGGAGACTTTTCAAGTTGATGTTGATATACTTGGCATGAGACTTACAACCAAACTTTTTTATGTTTTTGTTCAATCCCTTGTTGTCAATGAGATGAATGGGAAACAGAGGCTTTGTCCTCCAGATCTCACCAATTAGATGGTTAATCCATTGGCCCTCCAGGTGTCCAGCTGATAGGGTTTTACATTGTGACTCTGTGGAGGAGTGGGAAATGCTTTGCTGCCGTCAACTGGTACAATAGATGGGAGAACCCTTGATTAGGAAGATAAAACCTGTTTGTAACAGTCAAGTAGTGAAATCATCCCGGCAAGTTGCATTTCTGTAAATGACAAGCTGTGTGGAAAGTTTCTTGGCACGGAATACATGTTGCCAATTGATGGTTTTGAGTAGGTATCTCCAAACATGTTCTAGTTCTTTCCAGTGGGTGATTCCAGGATTTTTGGAGAAGCGGGACAGATTTGACAGGAAATAGCTAACGTGGGGCCTGGCTAGTTTTCCAATGTATTTGAGTCTTCCAAGCGGTGATCACTAACTCTTGTTCAGCTTCTTCAGTGGCGGGCTGGACTTGTAGGCCAGAGGTGCAAGGATTTTTCAATTGGTTTAGCTTCTAGTAGGTCCATGTCTTCTAACCCCTTTTTGATGTGATTTGGAAGAGAGAGGGAAATACTGTCTTTGCCAATGTAGACCTTCATTATCAACACATGGGCACAGGGGTCTTTGAATTGGTTCAGGAACTTGGCCTTGAAGCTATCTGCGTCTCCAAATACTACTAAATCATCAACATGGAAAAAGAGAGCAATGTTGTTGTCATTATGAAGATAGAGACAAGGATTGTGTTATAATTATGGAATGAAATTAGCTTAAGAAAATGAGCAGTAATTAAAGCCAAAAAAATGCTGGAAACCTTGTGTCAATAATTGCTTGATGGGCTCTCACAAATGGGGCAACACCTTGGATGATATTGTTGATGAATTTGATTGGATGATGAATGGATGATGGAAAACAGCAGGTAGAAGAGCTCCTTAAGTACAAAAGATTAGCCTCTTGTGAGCCCATGATACAAAAAGCCAAAAGGAAATTTTTCCGCCCCAACAGAGCTCTAAAGGCTCTACAGGCCTTGTTACTTGGTTTGGGCTACATCAGCCCACATGGCATCAGTCCCTGAACCCTTACAACCAGGCATTCCGGTTGTTTCTGGTGTTTCCATCTCAATGCCGCTGAACCAGCCCCTTTGCTTTTCAATCCCTAGACCAGTTGTCTGTTACAACTGGTCCTATTGCCTCACACACTGGCTGGTTGCCTCATGCAACCAGCCCCTTGCCATGTAAATGGCCAGGTGGGACCCAGGACACACCAGGTTCTGGTCTCAGACTCACATGGGGGGGTGTGACCAGCGGACATGCTGTCCCCCCCCTCTTTCTCTCAGATCCCTGGAGGGGGCAGTCATTTGCCCCTACCAGGGGCCCTGGGGGTTGATACCCCCAGGGCCTCCTCAATTAAAGTGGGCTGGGTGTTAAAATGCGGATGAACTCAGATAATGTGCACAGGAGTGTGTAATCCAAATGGGATTCAAAAATGGGCCTCCACGGCCCATTGGACATCACGTGGGTCACGTGGGCCTATGTGGGTGTTATTGGTTTTGGGCATTTGGGAGCCAAAACACGTTTTTATGGTCTTTTGGGATACGGGCCCTCACGGGCCCCGCAGGGTGGATGGGCTACCCAAGCCAGATGGGCTTATCTGGGCATAAAAGGGCCCAAGCTTTATTATGGACATACTTGGCCAGACGGGCTGGCCCATCAAAGTATGTAATTCTCACAATTCGGGCTTGGGGGGCCCATTGGGGCCGCCACCCCTTCCGCGGCCTGCTAGGGGCCACCGCCTATGTTGCAGCCTGCTCAAGGCCGCTGTCCTTTCGGGTCCGCCTGTTTTCCTTGGTACGTCCCAGGCAGGGCCCAACGGCCAGTGCTGGGCTGTCAAGCGGCCGAGGGATCCCGCGCAGGCCCGGCTGGTCGCGCTAGGCAACCAGCGCCACGGAGCCGGGGCTTGCGGCCCCGGCTTGCTTTCCCCCCGCTTGCCGTTGCAAGGGGGATGGGGGCAAGCTGGCTGGGTTGAACCAGCCAGCGACCGACCGCAACAGCGCGGTCGGTCAGGGAAGGGGGGACCTGACCACCCCCTTGCCCAAGGAGGTGGCGGTGCCAGCCGCAAGCTGAGCGACCAGCAGGTGGGGGGGAGTTCATCACCCCTCCACCATCGAGCGGTTGAAAGGACCAATTGGGGGCGCTCTCCCCCCCCTTTACCAAGTGGGAGGAGCAATGGGCCTGGGAGGACCTGATCCCCTCCCAGGCCAACTTACTTGACAAATCCCTGGGGGTATTGACCCCCAGGGCCCCTGGTGAGGGGATTTGACCGCCCCCACCAGGGATTTGAGAGAAAGAGGGGGGGGACAGCATGTCCGCTGGTCACACCCCCCCATGTGAGTCTGAGACCGGACCCAGGTGTGCCCTGGGTCCAACCTGGCCCATTTTAGGGGCCAGGGGCTGGCCGCATGAGGCAACCAGGCCATAAAAAAGGAAATAAAGGTCATCATGGCTCGTTATAAAGGACAACCAGCCAAGGGGATTGAACAGTTAAGGGGCTGGTTCAGCCCCATTGAGGTGGAAACACCAGAAATAACCAGAATAGGCTGGTTGTAAGGGTACAGGGACTGATGCCATGTGGGCTGATGTAGTCCAAACCAAGTAACAAGGCCTGTAGAGCCTGTAGAGCACTTCTTGGGCGGAAAATTTGCCTTTTGGCTTTTTGTATTGTGGGATCAAAAGAGGCCAATATTTTGTACTTAAGGAGCCCTTACCCCTGCTGTTTCTATCAATTCTTTCATCATTCCAATCAAATTCATCCAAGATATTGCCCCATTGTGAGAGCCCCAATAGATCATATTGACACCCAGTGTCCAGAATTACTTTCTCTTTAAATACTGCTCATTTTCCTTAGCTAATTGCTGGTCATAATTCTAACACTGGGGGTGGTCAAATCCCCTCAGCCCCGTCGCTCCTCCCCCTTGGTAAAGGGGGGGGGGGGAGAGCGCCCCTTGTTGCTTTGATGGTGGAGGGGTGGTCAGGTCCCCCCCACCGCTGGTCCCTCTGTTGTGACCAGCATTGTCATCCCCTGGGCAAGGGGGTGATGAGATCCCTACAAGTGGCCCCAAGTGGGCCAGGGCACGGGCAGCAGCCCTGAGCAGGCCGCGGCACAGGCAGCAGCCCCAAGCGGGCCGCAGCAAGGAAAGAAGCCCCAAGCAGGCCACAGAATGGGCAGCAGCCCCAAGCGGGCTGCAACACGGGCAGCAGCCCCAAGTGGCCTGCAACACGGGCAACAGCCCCAAGCGGGCTGAAACACGGGCAGCAGCCCCAAGCCGGCTGCAACATGGTGTAAGACTCCAAACGGTGCTAGGCCGTGGCAGTTCTGTGGAGGGGAAAGGTGCTGTTTAGGCTGCCTCCTGAGTGTTACAAAAATATTTAAATGTAACCAAGATCAAGGTCCAGAACCTGGTAAATGAGGAATCAAGGAGTTGAGGATAAAGATGACAATGGTTTGGTAGCAATGGAACAGCAATATCTGAGACAAGATGATGAAGGGAAAAACTTGAACAAAAGAAGTTAAAGTCTGCTTAGAGTTCAAGGAACAAAAGCTGTTGTATGTAAACAACGCCCACAAGCTAATAACTCTGGTTGTCAGCAGAAGATTGGGGATGATCAACTCAAACCCAAGCAACCTCCAGGTTCTCAATGAACCTGCCCAACTATCCGCAATCAAGCGCTTGAAGGGTACCAGATAACTGAGGGTGGCTGTACAAGACAAAGCAAAATGTTTAAGAAGCTCTTAAAGAAAACAGTAACTGATTTGAAGCAAGGATAACCTCAACACTTCTCAAGGGACTCAAGAGTAGGCTGGCAGAATGCAACTTCAAAGTAAATAAAGGGAGGTATAACACTCCAGGTATTAAGCTTAATAAGACCTCTTCAATCAATTGTGATTGGCTCCAGAAAGATGATCAGGGATCAGGACCATTATGGTCAGAGAAAGGGATCAAGGAGTGGTATAACACACTCAAAAATTCCAACAGACAGAATTTTTCTTCAACCAGCAAGGCTATTGGTTGGTGATAAGGATCAGGCCACAGAGGGGCAAAGAATCAGGGTCAAAAAAAAATGGATCAGGGGGTAACGAGAGATATACCCAGGATAAGGATCAGGATCTTATTTCACAATCATGGGGGGAACATAGGCACACATTCCCATGGATATGATTCTCTGAGGATGATCTGATATCATGGTGGAAAAGCAGCGGAGAGCCCCTCCTTTTATAGACCAGAGGCTTGTAGCCTATTCACAAGAGAGATTTACAAATGGGAGCGGATTTTTTTTTTCTTTTTTTTATGGATCAGTGTCATGAGAAAACAAAATAAAAAAAAATAAACAACAAGCATTCAGAGAAAAAAAAACCAAAGAGGGACGCCCCCGGGCATCCTGATGGGCCCGGGCGACTGCCGAGGCCGCGGATAACCGCCAGCAGGTGTCCGACGGGCATGGGCAACTGCCGAGACCGCAGATGACTGGCGGCAGGTGTCTGACGGGCACAAGCAACAGAAGAGACCCGCGCGGGCAACGGACAAGCTGTGCAGGAAACAGGCAAGCTAGAGGTGGAAAGGGGATCAATGGACGGCTGCTTGAGATGGCCCTTGTTGCGGGAGGGTGATGGGGGTGGTGTTCATTGTCATTGTCATTGTCATCTTTGTTGTCGTCGTCGTTGTTGTCATTGTTGATGATTCTTTGGGGTTGATGATGATGGGTCAGGATGAGTTGGATGAGTCGATAGAGTTCTTTTTTCAACCAACACAATTTGAACTTTAATCTCTTCAACAGATCACGTTCCAGGTCGTCTAATTCAAATTTGGATACACCGGTGACTTTGGATAATCTTAGCCTGGTGATCAATTGATCGGAGATGAACTTGGTACCGAGTAAGATGGTCAATAGGATCAAACAATGAATCATGAATGGGTTGATAGGGATTGGTGGGTATGAGGGAGATGTATGATTGGAGGTGATTGGGTTAAAGTAAATCAAACCAATCAAGAGTCCATTGATTGGGATGGGAGCAAGTTGAACGAGACTGAGGATTGAGGGGAGAGGAGTGGTGGATGGTGGTGATGAGATGGTGAGGAGGATGGAGGAGGGTGAGTGATTGGTTATGATCATTGAAGGGTGTGAGGAGGGGGAAGATATGAATGATTGATGAGGAGATGAGGGAGTAGGGGAGCTGGGAACCAAATGGAAGCCTTTTCCAAATCAAAGATTTTTTTTTTCCTATGAATGATGATAAGGAAAAATCATAAAAAAAATTAAAATATCTGCACTGGCCAGGGTGTCCAGGATGGGGAACCACAACGGGCAGCAGCCCCGAGCGGGCTGTGACACGGGCGGCGGCCCCAATGGGCCGCCCCAAGCCCAAAAACTGAGACAAACACACTTTGGCGGGACCGCCTGTCTGGCCAAGTATGTCCAAAATAAACCTTGGGCCCAATTATTCCCATACAAGCCCATCTGGCTGTATTTTACCATATCCCCCACCGGGCCCGTTAGGGCTGTGTACCAATGAGCCTGTTTCATGCGTTTTGAGGCCAGTGTCCCCAAATCAGTGACATCCACACAGGCCGGTATGGTCCGTGTGACTGTCCAATGGTCTGGAGAGGCCCATATGTGCATCCCATTTGGATTACATTTATACGTAGGACACGCTGAGTGCATATGTATTTTAACAGATTGCTGTTGGTTTCTTCAAAACTGTTTTCCTTTATCCACAACCTCAAGGTCTTGTACCAGATAAGAGGTGCCTGCTTCAAACAGTATAGATACTTCTTGATTTTCAGAAACTTGGAGGTTCTCTTTGATCCAGCAGGCTTTTTATGAAGACCTCCACCTCACGGGGTGCGTGAATGAAAGCGCCCTTCACATTGAATTGAAGAATCTTGAGACCTTTGTTGACCAAGTAGCTAAGTAAGGCTTGCAGAAAAGCAACTTTTCCTGTTGGAGCAAAGGTGTCAAAGTAGTCAATGCCAAAACTTTTGGTTGAATTGTTGAACACAGACCTGCGCCTTCAGAGTGGTCTCACCAGAGTGAAGGTCTTCCTTGCTTCAAAATTCCCAACTTGTGTTGAGAGGGTTGACTACCTTGGATTCCTTTTCATCTTCTCAGACTCCAACGTCCTCAATGGTATTCAGCTCTTTCTTGATTGGGGGGAGCCAGATGGGTTTCTTTAGTGCTTCTTTGATACTTTGAGGAATAGTGTTGTGGTAGTGACCATTTTGGTCAGGGGCCTTCTGCTTGGATCAATTCCTCAACGTGGGCTTCAAGACTTCTAAGACTTCTGAGGCAGAGTGATACAAGTTGGAAAAGTCTGAGTTGTCTATTTGGTCTATTCCTGCCTTCAGTTCTTCAAAGTTTCCAGCTGTTGAGCCATCATTGGGGGGGGGGGGGGGTTGTATCTGTTTCCCTGCTAAGGGGGCACACCTTGGTTGGTTTGTTGTTGTCAATCTTGGAAGGAATATCAACCAATGTGGACTTGAGAAAATTCACGTTTTTTGTTTCTACAACTTTCCCAGTCTTTGAGAGGAACTTTTATGAGAGGAGATGTGGGTTGAAACCAATTAGAATGCTCCCTTCACCCTTTTTTCAGCTTTGACTTGATACTCCTGTTTTTAAGAAGATAGACTGCTCCAGAACCAATTGGTTCAAGGTAATTGGTAGGGAGTGCAGTGTTGTGCATCATTTTCCAGGGAGTCAAACCTCCTTTTTCCAAAGGGATCTGATTCCAGGCTAGAAAGTAGCTTTGGATAACCACGTGCCAATAATTCTTCAAGATTTTGGTGGAGCTGAAAATTGACCTTAGTCATTCCATTATGGTTTGATTTGCTTTTTCCACTTGGCCATTTTGTTGTGAATGATATGGCTTGCTTATCAGGTGGTTGATCAATTTTCATTTGAAGAAAGTCTTGAGTTATTTTTTTACAAACTCTCCACCTCCGTCTGTGATGATCTCTATTGGATATCTCTGCTTCTTTTTTGCTTCATTTTTGATTAAAAATTTAATGGTTTTGGCAGCGGCGTCTTTGGAGGGGAGAGGAAAGGCCAACAGATATCCAGATTTTTTTCAACAAAGGTGAGGGAGAATCTCATTCTGCCTTTGCTGATGTGATTGAGGGTGTCCATCAAATCAAGATGAATTTGATTGAATACTCTAGCAGCCGGGATTTGGTCCCTATTGAAGGAGGCTTTGCTTATTTTGCTTTTTTTGCATTCCAGAAATTCAAATAGGCTTGCAGTCTCTTTTTCAATGGTGAACCCAAGGTGCTTCTCCATTCACTCAATGCTAGAGTGACCAAGTTTGAGGTGTAGGTCCTGAAGTTCAGTTAACGACAAATAGCAAGAATTTTCATTGTCAGCAGTGGCATTCTTTGGGATTGAGGAAGGGGGTGACCTGTTGACCATGATCATAAGGAGGTTGTTTTCAAAATTTCTGCTTATAACTGAAGCTTTTTATTGGCAAAGGGTGAAGGTTGGAGGGTTGGTCTTGTAGTTGACTCTGAGTGAGCAACCTTTCAGAAGCAGCGCACCAAGAGAAACCAGATTAAAAGTGGCATTGGGAACCCAAGTGGACTTTTTGAGGTGAATTTTTTTTCCACCAATTATGAGAATGGCTGTTCCTAGGCCTTGAAAGGCTATTCCTTCTCCTTTCTTTCCAGCTCTGATGTGTTTGTCCCCAGGTTTTTCAGTAAGTTATAGAGAAAATTTTTGATCATGGAACATGTGGATGGAGCGTCCACTGTCCAGGATGTATCAATCAGAGGGAAGATGGGAGAGGTGTTTTGAGACGCAGAAAAGGAGTAGTCATTGAAATGAGACTTTGCCTGTGGCTTCTTCTTTGAACTCCATTTGCCTTTGTTGGAAGTTTGATCTGGAAAGAGCTATGGGAATTCAGCCCAGCAGGAGGAGGGAGGATGAGAATTCACAGCTGGATTGTGCTTTCCATTTTCACATCTGGGGGAATCACTTTTCCTTGGTTTTTTGGATTGAAACATGGCAGTGTTGGTTTTGGAAGTTTCTGCTTTCTTTGACTGCATTTCATTCTGGTGTGGAACTGAATGGTTTAGGACAAGCGTGACAGACAGATTGTTACCAGAATGCTAGTTTTGGATTGCATTTTCATGAGGGAATCTGGAAGTTTGAAGAGGATTAAGTAGCTGAGGATGTCATCTTGCAGGATGATTAAAACTTTGTCTATTTTTCCAAGATGCGCCTTTATGGAAGTGACAAAGCTGTTGATGTTGTTTTGATCAAATCCCAGGTAGGGAAGTTAAAAGAAATTCTATCTTGATTGGCAGCTTGACTCAAGGCAAAGTGACTCTTGGCGGCAAGCCAGATTAGTTTGGTGGAATCCTCATTCTCTGGGGTGATGTTGTTGGTGTGGGTACTGGGGTCCTATTTGGACATCAAGTATCCAACCATCTTGTCATTTTTGGGAATATCCACCCACTGAGTTTCCAAAGATTGATTGTAAGCTAAAACTAGATCACCAGAATTCAAGGGATCCCTGAATTGATTGGAATGCTTATCCTCCAAATACTGGACTGATTTTTCCCTTGACTCCATCATTTTCTGATAAGATTTTTCACAAACATCTTCACTTTGCTCCAGTCGCTTGGATCTGGCAACTAAAAGATCAGTGGTGGAAGAAACCTTTTCCCAAGAAATACCTAAGAAAGATTCCATTTCCAGATCAAGAGGAAGGACAGCCTTTGACCAAAGAGGATTTTGCAAGGTGAGTAGCCAGTGGTTTGTTTAGTTGAAATTTGATCAGAGACAAGCACCAGAGGAAGAAATTTGCAACAATTTTTTCCACTTTCACCAGCCAACTTGAAAAGAGCAGCCTTCAAAGGGGCATGGCCTCTTTCCACCATGCCTTTTCCTTCATATAATAGTAAGGATTGGTCACCCTATGTTGACCAGGAAGCCATTGGATCATTTTGGCCAGCTTGCCACCAAACTCAGAGCCACCATCAGTTGAATAAGATTGAGCCAAGCCATAATGTATTTTCCAAGTCTCATAAAGGAAGGCTGCTACTGATTCAGAGCTGAGGTTCTTAAGAAATTTTGCTTCAACCCATCCAGAAAAATCATCTTTAGCCACAATGAGGTACTTAGCTCCACCAGCCTTAATGTCAACCACATCCATAGCAATCCTTCCAAAGACAGTGGACTCTCCAGTGGGATAACAAATTTCAGCCGGGCTCCTAAGATCACGTTTCTGACATACTTCACAACTCATGCACCATTGAGAGACTGATTTCTTCAAAGATGGCCACCAGAATTGTTTGGATATACATCAATAGTTTTTGGTTTCCCCACAATGCCCAAGGCCTTCATGGAGACTTTCAAGGATTGAATTATGTTTAGAGGGGATAGTGACAACAATAAGAGCACAAGGATTGCCTTGTTTCATAAGCCTAGTACATTGGAAAAAGAAATTGGAGGACTTCCTTTTCATTGATTGAAAATCTTTAGCAGCAAGATCAGGAGGCCTTTGGAGAGTGGAAAGGTAATGCTCTAATTTTAGCCAGAAACTTTGTTTGAAGCCAGAATAATCTTGGGAGGAAAAGGTGAAGACTGGAAAAATTAAAGGCTCCTCCTCATCAAAGTCCACTCCAACATCTGATTCTTCATCTCCAAGGGCGCTTCAAGATAAACCATCAGGCATGGTGAAAGATTTTCCAGGCCTATGAACAATATCAAAAGAGAAAAGTTGGATTACAGCCACCCAGCGAGTCATAGGAGCATTTGGGAGGCTGGGAGCATTGATCATTTCAATGATGGATTGTGCGTAAAATTTTAACTTGAATTGTTGACCCCTGAGGACAGTTTGGAGTTTCTTCAACATTGGAGCCACACCAGAGAGTTCCAGTTTTGGTTGGGAGTACCTGGATTCTGCATCTGAAAATAACAAGGATTCATAGAGAGCAGGACGATTCCAACCATTTTCATCTTCCTGAGTGAGGACAGCCCCAACAGATTGATAACTAGAATCAAAAGCCAATTTTATCTTGCCATCTCCAGGTCCATAAGCAACCTTTTTCAAGACTATGTCTTTGCCAACCATAATTTTAAGCAGCTGAAAAAATTTTTCACAATCTTGGGTCCAGATCCACTCAGCATCCTTTCTGGTCAGGCAAGGTAGAGGAGCACAGATTGTGGATAGAGATGGCATAAACATTTGAACATAAGTAACAACCCCTAGAAAACCCCTGACTTCAGTTGGATTGATGGTAGTAGGCCAAGAGAGGATTTTGTTGACTTTGGATGGAGCCATCCTTCTTCCTTCCTTGCAGACCACATGACCAACAATTTCCAGAGCAGGGACACAGGCAGCAAATTTGGATCCAGAGACAGTGAGCCCAGATTCTTTGATTCAAAACAAGATCCTTTCCAAAGTGGTTGCATATTCCCAGATAAATCAACAGATTCCTGAATGCCAGGGTAAGAGCTCATTTTTATAATCAGAAACTGGTCCTTTAATTCCGCCATCTTCAATAAAGATACCAGCATGATTGGGGATTTCATCCTGTAGGATCCAAGCCATCTGAGCCTGATAGACTGCAACCAAGTTGGTGGCACCTTGAGGCAATCAAGTAAGTTGAAAACCACCAAGGGGAGTATTGAATGTAGTGAGAGGGCTAGAAATTGGATGTAAGGGCCATTCCTCATAGCCACCCATAATTTCATCTAGCCCATAGCAAGCTCTCCCAGAGAAGGATTCAACAAATTCTTCAGTAGCAGGGGGAATACCAGAGTCTTTAATAGTAAACTTATTTAGAGGCTGGAGATCATGAAATATTCTAAGTTTACCATTACTTTTAAGGACACAGAAAACAGGACTGGCATAGCTAGAAGTTGACTGTTCATAGAAACTGGTTTGGACTCTTTCCCAGACCAAATTGATGCATTTGTTGACTTTGGCAGCAGGGATCAGGATCTTTTTCTTTTTCCAGGGATCATGTTCTACTACAGGAATGATATAAGGCAGAACATAGGATTCTTTCAAGAGACCTCTCTCTTCTTCAGAGAAAGCAATAGATTTTTCACTAAGAGCCAAGAAATTTTTGATCAAATATAACTCATCAGTTAGAAGCCATCCATCTGGTCCAAAGTTGACTAATCCCAGACGTTCTTCAGTGACACAACCAGAGGGGATGAATGGACCAGTGAGAGACAGAGGTAAACCACAGTAAGGATTGCGGGATAGAGGAAGACGCCTAAGAGGAGGTTTGAGATTGAGAGGCATTGGTTGGTTGACTGGTTGAATTTTCCTAGAAACTGGTTTATATTTGGAGGCAAAAGAGATCAGTTCTTGTTTTTTCAAAGAGTTGACCAGAGAGATCTGACTACAAGGATTGAGACCAAGTTTGAACGCCTTCCAAGTTGGATATTCCGCAACGTTTTCAAAAGGGGCCTTTTCCATAAAAGAAGTCACAGGAGGTAATACATTGCTCACATGTGTGGCACAAGGTAGGGTTTTGAAAATGATAGTAGTAGGATACCCTGGTGGTGCACAATTGGTAGGACTTACTTCTACCCCAATTTGCCCCCACTGAAGCCCATATTCTTCAATACCAAAGCCACAAAAAATAGGATTGAGATTGGGATCTATTGTAGACTCATTGCGGGGATTCAAAATGGAACCAAGAGAAGATTGATTAGGAATAAGAGTACAAGGAAAAGAAGAAAAGACAGATGAAGAAGAAATATTTTTGGATTTTTCCATTTTGATTTGTTTTTGATTTTTGATATTTTTGAGATAAGAAAAAAACTTTGAAAAGGAAGAGAAATAAGCCTCTGGGATGAGAGTTGACCCTTGAGTTGAATTTTGAGGCTGAAAAGAACTAAAACTATCAGTAGGATCAACTACTCCCACAAAAAATGAGAGGAACTAGAATTATCCTTCTGTTTTCCTTTTAAAGATGACTTATGAAAATGACCAGGGAAATCTCTTTACCAGCAAAAAGAATCCAAAGGACAAAGAGGAACCTCAATTTTTCTACCATCAGAATCAGGGAGGAGGATTCTCTCCCCAACTTGATTGGAAAAATTAAGAGTTGCTCCAAAATAAATTAAGAAAGGTCAACCCAAGATCATAGGTCCATCCAGGAGTGTGATCCAGAAATGATACAATGTTTTGGCCAATCCGTACTGGAACATCTTCAACAATTCCAACCAATTTTCAAGACTGGTTCCCTATTCCATAAACTGAAGAGGTGAAGCTAACCCTAGGTCTGAGTTTAAGTTTGCAGGGAATAGCATCTGAGATCAAGTTGAGCTGAGAGCCAGATTCAACAAGGAGTGAGACCATTTTTGCTGATTCACCAAGATAGCAGGGAAGAAAACCAAGAGGACAAGAGTAAAAACTAGACTCAGAAGAGGGATATTTTCTACCCAAATCCTCCATCAAAGTTCCAGAGGAGACCATGAGTTCTTCAGGACCAATTTCCACACCTCAACAAGAGACCCATTTCTTCATTCCTTCAGAAAAAGATGGAGAGATTGACAGGAGTTCAGCCACAGATAGATCAGGAATTTTAAGATCATAAATTTTCTTTAATACCCCTTCCACAGCATTGGGGTGATCTTTGGAAATTCCCCTCTGAAACCAAACTTTGGGCTGGGTGGAGGGAGGAAGATTGGGTGAAGCAGGAACAGGATCAGGGGATTGAGGAGGTTTAACAGATGAGGGATGAGGATCAGGGTGATCTTGAAACCTTTCCATGAGTGGCTCTTTTTCAACCACTATTTCTTCTACATCAGAAGAGGGCTCTGGTGGGGATTGTTGTTTGGGTGGTTTTTGGAGAATCAAGGCTGGCAAGGAAGGAGCTTTATGAGGTTTGGGCTCCTCATGTTGCTTCCTAGCTGGATTGGATTGGTAAGTACAAACCAGAGAGGAGGAGGAAATAGCTGGGAGATACCAGGGTTGAAGAGTACCACAAGAAGATTGAAAATCCACAGAAGCCAAGGATTCCTTCATAGGAGGGGGTGGCTGGTAAGAGTTCACCACATGACAAATGGGGCAAGACAAATAAAAGGGGATTAGGGCACCATTAGGAAGGAAAAAGTTATTCCTTTTTTGCTCTACCAATTTATTGTCTTTGTCCTTCTGGAGTTCAAGACATCAACTGTTTCCATGGCCTTCCCTGTGGCAATAATAGCAGACTAGATTATTTTTAGGAACAGCACTAGAAGTTTTAGGAAAAACAAGAGAGGAAATCTTTTGATCCATTTTGTTCTCAAAGGCTTTGAGCAGTTAATAGATATTGTCCATTTTAGCAGTTTCTTGGTTAGGCTGAGGGTTCTTGGGCCTGCAATCAGATTCCATTTTATTCATAATCTTGTTTGAATCTTTGAAAGAGGGAGCATGGACTGTTTCAGTGGTTTTAGATTTTTCAAAAGTGAGGGCCGTTTGACCTTTCATAAATTTATCCACCACTCCCCTAAGGATAAAAAAAACAGGGAGCTTGAATTGCTTATCCCTGGTAGTGATCATGAAGCCAGACTCAACCAGTTTGTCCTTGATCCTTTCCTGCACTCCAGGAGAAAAAGATTGGAAAAATTGGACTGAAATTTTGTCCACTGTGTCAATGTGATTGTTGCAGATAAGGTAGGATTGGATGGGATCCCAAGATTTCCTAAAAGACTGATAATCAGAAGCTGAAGCCACACCGCCATTGGAGATCCACTGAGAGACAAGGTTATCTAGATCCTGCAAAGTAAATTGTGCTACATCTACTTTTCCCCAATAGGCCAACATTGTTTCCCACAGCAGAGCCCAGTTATGCCGTTCAAAACCTTCAAACGACTTGATGATTTCCATAACTTCATCAGAGGAGATGGAAAATTTTAACTGGTAGGCCATATCAAACTTGCTAGCCCCATCCACCAAAGCAGCCATCTTTTACGAGTCCAAGAAGTGTTCCACATTTGTCCCATTGAAACCTAAGTTCTTGTTCAGGGGCTTGATCTTAACCACATTAGGAGAAGTAGAAGAGCTGCTGGGGGATTCCATTTTGACAGAGTTTCCTAAGAGATCCAAGGAGCAGAGTTCCAAAGTGGCTCACAAATGTGGCAAGAGTAGGGTTTCTCAAAAAAAGACAAGTATCTTGCACAGATGGTGCACAATTGGGAGGAGTTACTTCTAGAAAAAGTTGCCTCCACATATCTAAAAAAGAAAGAGATTGGATTTCAAAATTGATGATTTTTGGGACTGTAAATCCCAAGGTTGCTGGTTTCATCCTGGCCCAGGGGAACAAATGTAAGACTCCAAACGGTGCTAGGCCGTGGCAGTTCTGTTGAGGGGAAAGGTGCTATTTAGGCTTCCATCCTGAGTGTTAAAAAATAATTAAAGGTAACTTAGATCATAGTCCAGAACCTGGTAAATGGGGGGTTCAAAGAGTAAAGGATAAGGATGATAGTAGTCTGTTGCTGGGGAAAAAACACTATCTGAGGCAAGATGATGCCAGGGAAAAACTTGAATAGAAGAAGTCAAGGATTGTTCAGAGTTCAACAGGACAAGGAAATTGTAAGTAACAACGCCCAAAAGCTAATAGCTCTGGTTGTCAGCAGAAGCTTAGGAAAGATAAACTCAATCCCAAACAACCTCCAGGTTCTCAATGAACCTTCCCAACTCTCCGCAATCAAGCGCTTGAAGGGTACCAGACAACTGTGGGTGGCCGCACAAGACAAAGCTAATTGTTTGATGAAGCTCTAGAAGCAAGATTCAAACAAGAATAACCCAGCACTTCTCAAGGGACTCAAGAGTAGTGTGGCGGAATTTAACTTCAAAAGAAACAAAGGGAGGTTTAACAATCCAGGCTTTAAGCTGAATAAAACCTCTTCAGTCAAACATGACTGGTTCTGGAAAGATAATCAAAGGATGATCAGGACCAGTATGGCCGGATAAAGGGATCAGGAGGGGTGTAACACACTCAAGAATTCAATCGGTCAAATTATTCTTCAACCAGCAAGTCTATTGGTTGGTAATAAGGATCAGGGATCAGGATTTGAGTATGAAGGCTCAAAGATCAAGGGGAAATCATGGATATTCCCAGAATTTGGACTCAGATAAAGGGGAATGGGACCCCACAGATGTTTTATTTTGAGAGGATAATGATGATAATTCTCTGTTAAGATGCCATAAGATACCCCCCTCTATCCAGAAGGAAGGAGAGAGCCCCTCCTTATATGGTGAGGAGGCCCTGTTAGGCTATTTACAAGTGATACTACAGATAGAGCGGAAAAAAAATATATATAATTTTTTTTTTTTGGCACTATATGATCAGAGAAAAAGATCACACAGGCCAGTGGAAATCCAGACTCCCTGACTGGGGTGGGATCTTTTCTCATCCCTTCACCTTTCTTGCATTTGTCCTTGGACAGGCGCGGGCAACAACACAAAGATCACCCACCCCTCACCCAAAGGCAGAAGGGGTGGGTAAAAATTGAATCAGACCGCCCGCAGATGTTTGCGGGCGATAGAAGACACTTTTCCCACCCCACCCAAAGATGGAAGGGGGGTGCAATTGATGGAGGGAAGAGATAGAGCTGGTGGACAAAAGGGGATAAGGAACCGTAGGTTAGGGAGAGTGAGTACGTTGTTAGTCAAAGGATCCAATCCAACCGGTTGGTAGGAGAGTGAGGGAGCCCCAATACGTCAACTAGGTATAGCTAGGGGGGCTGGATGATGATCCGTCTCCAAGAGACTGTTGAAAAAATTGTGAGACTGAGAACTTCTGGTAGATAAACTACCCAATGGGTCGGATGATAACTTGGGACATCAAGGGAGAGGAGGTTGTAACTGATTGGGTGATGAGAAAGCTGGTGAGGTGGTGATATTTTTGGGAGGATCTGATGGTTCTAGACAGGTGGTGTAGAGGACGGCGAGGATGTAGATGAGGTAGAGTAGGACAAGGGTGATAGGGGGCGAGGGTCTTGAAGTGGCAATGTTCAGGGTTGTGATTGTTGCCATACTTGTTGAACAGGAATCCCACGGGATGCTGCTGAAGGAAGAAGGTGGAGGTGGAAAATTACCAAGAGGGATGATTGTTTCCATACTTGTCAACCAGGAATCCCACGGGACGCTGCAGAAGGGAGAAGGGGGAGGTGGAAGAGTCCCAGGAGTGATGATGGTGATTGTGTTGGTGGTAAAGTTGCAATTGGGACTTAGGGTGATGGTCCGAGTGGAGGAAGATTGGGCCAAGTGGGTCTTGGCCCGCGCATTTGGCCAAAAGGAAGGGGGGAACAAAGAGAGAAGGAATTGAACACAATGCCTAGGTGATGAGAACAAGAGAGGCCTGTCTTAGACCACTAGGACAGAGGAATGCTTGTCAGGATGAAGAAATTGGAGGACTGATACTGCAAAAAAAAAAAATGCCGATTTTTTTTTTTTTGATGAATGACAGCTAAATAAAAGAATTGTAAAAATTTTTGAATTTTCCGCATCTGGTCCAGGGTGTCCAGATTTGGTCACCACAGTGCTTTCCTAGTTCCTTGAATCATCCATTGGAAATGGATGTTACGTTTGCTTCCAGAATGTGGGGCTTGTCCTCCCGTTTCAAGACCTGGCTTGCGCCGCACCTGCGTCCCAAATCAAACCTTCCCATCCTGCGCGAGCTTCCCCCTTGTTCTTGCTGATTTACTCAGCTGAGGCCTCAATCAATCCCACAGAGGTCGCGTCTACCAGCCAATTCTCCAAACTTCTGTCCCAATGTGACTTCTGCTGCCAAAGCTCCTGCAACCCCAACTTCTTTCTCACCAGCCATGCCGTTGGGACCCAATCCCTCCCTGTTCCGCACCTGAAGCCCTGCCACAAGTTTCTGTCTCACCTGAAATTACAAAACCTCCACTAGCCATGATGGTTTTGAATGATCAGGCCTAATCAAGTTTAAACCATTCTTGCGCGCACTCAATTTTAACCTAAGGGTGAAGATACTCCAAATTCAGCAGATCACACAACTTTATCAACCAATCCCAATGCAATCAAAATTTTTTTCCTCACCAGCCTTCTGAAGGAGCATAGCTACCTCATTCAAAGACTCATGATCACACATCAATATCAAATTCTTACCATCTGCAAGTTGTACTGAAACAACACGGTTCCTTATATCTCATTTGGTACATGTTTCCTTTATTTCCTTCTTGTTCTGTTCATGTTCTTTGTTACTGACTCATCTCATATAACCTAGCAAGGAACTATAGGACTTTTGAAGGAGGGATTGAGTTGTCTATTTATTTATAATTTACTTTACTGTTTCTGGATGTCTGCCAAGTCTTGCTTTTAGGTGAACTAGTGTTGCATCCGTGTTATTCTTGATTTTATTTTCATTTTCCATTTGATTGCTGAAATTTATTCTTTTAGTTGAATGAAAAACTAACAGATGGCACCAGGCCAATCCTTGGCCCATCCATTCCGCACTCCCAGTTCTCCATGTCCTTCCATCCCACATGCATCCTCCCGGCCGTCAAAGAGGTTTGGCTCCAGTTGCAATCCTTTGACCCCCGGCCAGTTCCTTCAGCCACTGCTCCTATCCTCTCCACAAAACCTTTTGGCCGTTCACTGAATCCCAAATTGCGCCAAATATCCTATAGCCTTGCTGAGAATGATCAGAGAAAACGAAAGAGCTCCTACAACCTACAAAGAAGCTATGAACAGCATATACAAAGAGGATTGGAAGAGAGCAATAAAGAAAGAACTCAATAGATTAATCAAATAAAAATTCTGGTTTCAAAGAAAGAATTCACCAATCTCTAAGCCCTTGAAGTGCACCTGGGTCTTTCAAACTAAGCAAGATAACTCAGGAAACGGTCTGGAACAAAAGGCCAGACTCTGTGTTCAAGGCTTCAATCAAAAGGAAGGATTAAATTACTACAATACCTACGCTTCCACTGGAAAACTATCTTTGCTAAGAATGATGATCTCTTTTGCATTGACGCACAATCTAAAATTCCATTAAATTGACATCAAATTGGCATTTTTAAATGCTCCGCTCAATGAAGATGTCTTGATTTTCTCCCCTGAAGTAATTGATTGTCCAGGAGAAATACTCAAGTTGGACAAGGCACTTTACAGTTTGAAACAAGCTCCTTTGGCTTGGCATGAAACCCTAACTAAATATCTTTTCTCTATAGGCTTCAGAAAATGTGATGCAGAACCTTGCCTGCTGTGGAGGAAGGGAACTTACCTCTACATACACCTGGACAACATTGCAATATTCAGTCTCAAACCTGAAATTTTTATCAAAGAGATGAAGAAAAGATTCAACATTAAGGACCTAGGCCCGGCCAAACTCCTTCTAGGGATGGAAGCCAACCAGTCCAAAGCCTCAGTCAAACTGTCTCAGTGCCATTATGTCAAGCAGATTTTAGAAAGATCAAAAATCAATCATTTACCGCCTCTAAAAAGGCCCATGAAAACTAACTTGAAACTCACAGCTGCCACCAACAATGAAATTTGTGAATTTAATTGTCTAGACATGAATTACCAAGAATTCATTGGTGCACTAAACTATCTGAGCTGCACAAAAAGACCTGACCTTTCATTCTCAGTAGGAGCCTTATCTCAATTCCTTAATAAGCCAGGAATTAAACACTGGAATGCGTGCCTTCACGTTTTACAGTACCTAAAGGGTACTCTCAATCACTCTCTTACGATTCACAAAAAAAATAACCACAATAACTGATTGGCTATTCTGACGCGGATTGGGGTAGTTGTGAAAACTCTATAAGGTCAATCTCAGGCTACATTGTGAAATGGAACGGAAACTTAATTTCCTGGAAATCAAAGAAACAGTCAACCGTTGCCTGCTCTTCCGCACAAGCTGAATATCAAGCTCTGTCTGACTTGGTTAAAGAGATTATGTGGCTGAAAATCATCCTTAAAGAAGCTCTCAATATCACGTTCAAAAATCCAACAAAAATTTTTGAAGAAAATCAGAGCACAATAAATTTGGATCAAAAAACCGCAAATCATTCTAACTTTAGAACCAAGCACATGTCAATCAAGTATCACTTTATTAGAAAAAAAATAAATCTCAAACATATTTACTTAACCTACATCAAAACTGAACACATACTTGCTGACTTTCTTAAAAAACCTGTTAGCAATCCACTCTTAATCAAATCTTTGAAGACCTTAGGTATAATTGGTAATTTGGCCTCTGAAGGATGTAATTATGGTGGAGTGTTGAATTATCAGGCCTAATCAAGTTTAAACCATTCACGCACGCACTCAATTTTAACCTAAGGGTGAAGATAATCCAAAGTCAGCAGATCACACGACTTTATCAACCTCTCCCAATTCAATCACAAGTTGTTTCCTCACCAGCCTTCTGAAGCAGCATAGCTACCTCAGCCAAAGACTCATAATCAAACATTGATATTGAATTCATAACATCTGGGAGTCGGATGGAACAACAAGGTTCCTTATATCTCATTTGGTACATTTTTCCTTATATCTCATTTGGTACATTTTTCCTTTATTTCCTTCTTGTTCTGTTCATGTTCTTTGTCACTGACTCATCTCATATAACGTAGCAAGGAACTATACGACTGTTGAAGGAGGGATTGAGTTTTCAATTTATTTATACTTTATTTTACTGTTGCTGGCTGTCTGCCAAGTCTTGCTTTTAGGTGAACTAGCGTTGCATTCATGTTATTCTTGATTTTATTTTCATTTTCCATTTGATTGCTGAAATTTATCCTTTTAGTTGAATGAAAAACTAACAGATGGCACCAGGCCCATCCTTGGCCCATCCATTCCGCACTCCCAGTTCTCCATGTCCTTCCATCCCACATGCATCCTCCCGGCTGTCAAAGAGATTTGGCTCCAGTTGCAATCCTCTGACCCCCGGCCAGTTCCTTCAGCCACCGCTCCTATCCTCTTCACAAAACCTTTTGGCCGTTCACTGAATCCCAAATTGTGCAAAATATCTGCTCCAGGTTCCTTCTCCGCAAGAACCGTCCGCCATTCACCGGTTCCCAAATTGGGAAAAATATCTGCTCCTTGTTCCCTCTCTGCAAGACCTGTCCACCTTTCACTGGTTCCCAAATTTCACCAAATATCTGCTCCAGTTTCCCTCTCCGTGAGACCTGTCTGCAGTGAAACAGTTCCCAAATCCAACAAAATATCTGCTCCTGGTTCCCTCTCCGCAAGAACCTTCCGCCGTTCACCAGTTCCCAAATTGACAAAATATAAGCTCCTGGTTCCCTCTTCCTTGCTTGCTTGTTGGAAACAGGCTCAACCAATTCCTCCAAGACCCGCTTTCCCAACGCATACCCTGTCTCCCCTGGGGGAAACCAATCCCCGTTTTAAATCCATTGTCCAGTTCTTGTGTCCCAATTGCCAATAGCCGTCATTTTCCCTATACTTGCAAACCCAAGGCTCGGGCGGGCTAGGAAGCTGAAGACCCTTCACATAGCCATGAGGTCCCTTGCCAGCTCTGCAAGTTTGCTAACCCAAGGGATGGTCACCGGTGGTGGAGCTGCCCTGTTATTCAATTCCCCAGCTTGCTTGAAATTGCCCTCCCAAAGAAAAGGATTGAGCTTCTCCCATCTTTCTAACATTTCCACCTTCAGTTTTGGCCAATCCACCTTCTGGTAGCCCCCCATCTCTTTTACTTCCCAATGGTCCTCCGCATTCATGATTAACAGGAAAATATAGCATGCCTTATTGGAATCCAATGCATCTTTGGAGTCTGCAATCAAATTATATTGTGAGATGAATTGTTCTGCACTTACAGAGTTGAATCAAATGTGAGGGTAGTCCTTTGTATCAATTAGAAGATGGGGGGAGGAGGAAGAAAAAGGAGGGGCAACTGCTGGTAGCATCCTGGGTACCTTTGAGAGACTTTGATGAATGATTTCCAGGCCAGACCCCCAGATGTGGAAACAAAAAGGGTGGAAAGCCCCTAGTTGTTTTCAAGTTTGAGATTTAATGGTCTAAGCGTCTGTAAAGAGGTTGGGTGCAATGAGTAAAATGTTATAATTATGGCCAGCAATTAGCTTGGGAAAATGAGCAGTATTTAAAGCAAAAGAAATGCTGGACACCTTGTGTCAATAATTGCTTGATGGGCTTGCACAATGGGGCAACACATTGGATGATATTGTTGATGAATTTGATTGGATGATGAATGGATAGATGGAAAACAGCAGGGAGAAGAGCTCCTTAAGTACAAACGTTTGGCCTCTTGTGAGCCAATGATACAACAAGAAAAAAGGAAATTTTTCCTCCCCAAAAGAGCTCTACAGGCTCTAAAGGCCTTGTTACTTGGTTTGGGCTACATCAGCCCACATGGTATCAGTCCCTGTACCCTTACAACCAGCCTATTCTGGTTGTTTCTGGTGTTTCCACCTCAATGGGGCTGACCCCGCCCCTTAGCTGTTAAAAACCCTGGCTGGTTGTCCATTACAACCAGCCCAGTTACTCTGATCTCCTTGCTTACGGGCTGTTTGCCTCATGCAGCCAGCCCCAGGCCCCACATATGGGCCAGGTGGGACCCAGGACTCACCTAGGTCTGGTCTCAACCTCACTTGGGGGGGCGGTGTAACTGGGGGACAAGCCCCCCCCCTCTTTCCCTCAAATCCCTGGTGGGGGCGGTCAAATCCCCTCACCAGGGGCCCTGGGGGTCAATGCCCCCAGGGAGTCATCAAGAACAGTGGGCTGGGGGTGGTCAGATTCCCCCAGCCCATTGCTCCTCCCCCTTGGTAAAGGGGGGGGGGAGAGCGCCCCTCTTGCTTTTCTGGTGGGAGTGTGATAAGATCCCCCCCACAGCCGGTTGCTTTCTCTGCAAACGGCATTGTCATCCCCTGGGAAAGGGGGTGATGAAATCCCTCAAGAATGAAAAGGCTAAAAGAACATTCATTAGAATGAGAAAATCACTTAGGAAAGATAACAAAGTGAACAGGAATGAGAATAACCTAAAAGAACCAAAAGAGACCACCGGCTAGACGTCAAGAGACATTAGGAGCTAAGCAGCCGTAAGGATCTTGGCGATATGGGAAGACAAGTGACAGCCTTGAGTTAAGATGAGAAGGTCGAGGGAGTTCACAATAGCACTATTGGTTGATTGTGAAGAGTCAGTGGTTTGGTTAACGGTGAAAAGAAGAAAGAAACAAAAAGATAAGAAGCCAAAGAAAACTACTTACTCGACAAGGAGGACCTGAGAGCCCTGGGGGCAAACACAGGACCTCTGTTGAGCATTACAAGTAGGAACAATTACTTTCATATTTAGAGTGTGCACACCGTAGAGGGAAAGTGTCATAGAGCAGGATAGACGCGCGACCACGTAGGTGATTGACTCACAGCTGATAGGAGAAACAGAGAAGATAAAAGAAAAGAAAATATGAGAAAGAAAAAGAAGAAAATAAGAGATGAGATTCAAAGACACTATAATCATCAGATTTTTAACACCCTCCCTGGCTTTGGATTCAGCGTACTTGCAGGAAGTTCAGACAGGTTAGCATTGGGATTTGTGAGAGGGCTTTTGTGAGAAAATAAGCACAATTTTCCTTTCAAGAGGGCTTCTTCAGTTGAATGTTACCTCTTTGTATCTCTTCCTGAATGAAGTGATGTCTTAAGTTGAGATGCTTTGATCTGAAGATTGTCTGGTTCGTGTGCTGCATGGCCAGCTTAATGCAGCCTTTGTTGTCTTCATGAATGACTGTTGGAGTGTCAAATTTGGCACCCACTACTTCGCACAGGAAAGTTTGCATCCATAATACTTCTTTCACCCCATCACCTACAGACTTGTATTCAGCCTCATTTGTCGATAGAGACACAGAGGCTTGCTTCCTAGACTTCCAGGCGATTAGGACAATCCCAGAGATTGAGCGTTGGGTTGAAGGACAAGTGGCCCAGTTGGATTCCACAAAGGCAGCTAGCGGTGCAGGAGAGTCTTTTACAGTGAGTTCGATGCCCTTATTGGCAGTATGTGCCAGGTAATTTAAGACCTTAAGTGCCGCATTATAGTTTACAAGACCTGGAGCGTTCAGAAATTGAGCCAGATAGTTGGCTGAGAAAGTTATATCGGGCCTTGTGTTAACACTTATGTAATTGAGCTCACCAACGAGTTTTCTATAATTAAGACCTGATTTGGCGAATTCAACAATTTCTTCATCAGTAGGTGGAAGCAGCTTGCCGTAGGGAGCAAATGGAACTGAATGTTCTTTGAACTTTGGAAGAGGATAGTTGGCCACGGTGGACCTTATGTAAGACTCTTGAGAGAGTTTGACCAATCCAGGGGCTTGATGAACATTAATTCCAAGGAGAAGTTTTGATTCTTGAAGATATTTTAACTTGAACCTACTACTAATGAGGGTGGCAAATTTTTCAGGATTCTTACTGAAGATTGCTATATCGTCAACATGGATGTAGAGCCAGGTTTTGTTGGAGAAGAACACACAGTGATCGCTGCTGCACCTTTTAAACCTGGATTTGAGAAGCCAGTCGCTGAGCGTGACATACTAAGCTTGAGGTGCCTGTTTCAACCCGTAGAGGGCTTTCTTGAGGCGCATAGTCTTCCCTTTCTGCACTGGTACGTTTGGAGGAGCTAAAATGTGGATTCGTTTGACCAGATGAGCGTTAAGAAATGCAGCTTTGACATTGAGTTGATGGAACTTGAGATTTTGACTCAGGGCAAAGGAGATAAGTAGCCTTAGATTGCTCTTATCCCCAGTAGGTGCAAACGTGTTGATGAAGTCGACTCCCTCCACTTGATTGAAACCCTGGGCACAGAGCCTTGCTTTGAACTCAATAATTTTGTTTTGTTTGTTCCTTTTAGTTCTGAACACCCATATGCACTTGATCTTAGAGATATTTCCATCTTCATCCACCTCTTCCCATACCTCATAGCTGTTGATATTACCCACTTCTTTCTCCATTGCGTTTATCCATTCAAATTTTTACTTACTATTGAGAGCTTGATTTAGGGTTTTCCGATCTTCATAGTCCGCATCAACTAGATAGAGCTGCGAGTTGAGTCTTCTGGGGTGATCCAGAACTTTCCTGGGGTAAATCTCAAATTCAGAGCTGTTAGGATTTGTTGCAGGCAAAGAGTCCGAAGGGAAGTGGTCTGGAGAGTTTAACGAGCGATCAATGGAATCTGGATTTGAGGTTTCTGCGTGTTTGGGCTGAAGTGGATTTTTATCTTGCTGAATCGGATTGTCATCTTGATTTACAACCTTGAAGGCATCCGGAGATTGAACAAATTCTAGTTCAGTAAGTGGATCCAAGTTTTTCTGCGCATGCTTGTTCCCAGCAAAGTCATTTTCCAGGAATCAAACATTTGCTAAGATGACGACTTTGTTCGTTGAGGCTTTGAACACTTGGTAGGCTTAAAAATTGTTGGCAAACCCTACCAGGAAACCCTTAAAGCCAGTTTGAGCGACTTTAGATCTTTGTAGATGTTTGGGAATAAGGATGATTGAAGTACATCCAAAAGGTTTTAGAAAATGGTAGTTGACCGAACGTTTGTACCAAATCTCATAAGGGATAAGATTATGGTTTGAAGAGACCGGAAGGAGATTAAACAGTATTGTGGAAGTGTTTACTGCTTCTCCCCAGAGCTGACTTGTCAGTTTAGCTTGTAGCATGAGACATCTGGCTTTTTCCAGTATTGATCTATTAGCTTGTTCTTCTAGGCCATTTTGTTGCAGGGAGTACGGTGGTTAAAGGAGGTGATTAATCCCAGCATTCTTGCAGTATAGTTTGAACTCTTGGCCGATGAACTCACCTCCATTATCAGTAAGTATATTGATGATTTTAGAGTTATGTTGACGTTTGGCCATTTTGGAGTAGGTTTTGAAAGCATCAAGAGTGTCTGCTTTGGATTTGAGGAGAGCGACTGATTTGAATTGGGAGAATTGATGAACAATGGTAAGAAAATACTTGCTACCCCCAAACAAAGGAATCAAGAATGGACCAACTAAGTCCATGTGGACAGTTTCAAGAAAAAGAGTGACCGGTTTGAAGTGACTATTGAATGGAGTAGAGATCATCTTCCCAACTTGACAGGTTTTGCACTTGGACGAATCCGGTATGTTGGAATTTGGAAAAAGAATTTTGAGCTTAGTGTCACTGACATGTCCTAGTTTATTGTGGAGATTGAGGAAAGGTGAAGTTGAATAGTGGAATTTGGCTTTCTCCTGTTCCAACCAAACCCAACAGAGTTTGAGTAGATTATTTGAGGTAGATCCGACTAATTTGAAGTTGTCCAAGGATATGGAGGACCCTGAGAATCCCAATTTCTTGATGACCACTTTCTTTGACTTGAGCTGGGTTAGAGAAATAAGGCAATGGTTGATGTTTGGGACCAGTAGAACATTTTCCAGTTTAACTCGTGCACCCTTGTGGTTCAGGAGAGAGGCTTCACCAATAGCTACAGCGTTGAGAGCATTGCTATCGTTCCCAGTACCAATCTTGATTGAAGTTTTCCTAGCGTTGAAGATCCATTTGGGATTGTTGACGATGTGATGAGATGCACCCGAGTCAAGAACAGGAAGCAGGGTTTTTGAGGAAAAAGATTTTGTTTTTAGATAAATCTGAGCGCTGAAGTAGGCTGAGGCTTCTTGGTTAGGATTGGTAGACTGGGTTGAGGAGGCAGTATTGGTGAGATGAGCTTGTCCCTGAGAATTTTCAGTTGGTCTGAAATGAGGATGAAGCAGCCAACAGCGGTTTTCAGGAT
Source organism: Puccinia polysora (assembly GCA_025617555.3). Taxonomy (NCBI): domain Eukaryota; kingdom Fungi; phylum Basidiomycota; class Pucciniomycetes; order Pucciniales; family Pucciniaceae; genus Puccinia; species Puccinia polysora. The sequence goes on along the minus strand of CM062624.1, from coordinate 46,274,349 downwards.
GTTTGGAAAGAGGATTATGTTTGCCTTTTGAACAGGGATGCTTTGGACACCTTTTTGATTTATTGTCCAAGGTTTTGTAGAGGGCAGTAGAGGACAAGGATTCTTCAGCGGTCGGACCCTTTGATGATCGAGTGGACTCTAAATGAATGATTTCTCAAAGTATATTGAGGACTTTGGTAGGGAATTTGAGGATATCATTGTTTAGCAAGATAGAATTGACCACGTGGTAGAATTGGGGAGGTATTTTGGCTAGTATGGTGTAGCTGAGAATGTCGTCAGGCACTTCAAGTTGAACAGTGGCTAGTTCATTCATAAGTTTACGGAATTCTTGAATGTAGGCTGTGAGGTCTCCTTTGAACTGATATCAAATGAAGGAAAGCCAAATTTGCCCTCTGTTCGTGGTTGAAAGAGAGGCGTAACGTTCGGAGATGGCTTCCCAGATGGCTAGAGGATCCAATTGGTTGGCTGGGTTGATGACAGCATCAAAGGCAGTGTCTCCAAGGTGTTTAATCAGGATTTCCGCAGCTTCATAGCCCTTTTTTTTTGAGAGGCTGTAATGGGAATAATGGGGTCCTTGTCGTCTACTCCTTCTATAAACTCGAGCAGTCCTTTTCTACATAGGTAGCTACGAATTTGTAAATCCCATGACGAGTAGTTGGATTCGTTCAGGATAGGGAGATTGCTCCTTTTTGAGTTATCTTCTTCGTCGGACATGGTAGGTTCTTTTGGTTCTTTATTGATCTGATCAGAGAGAGCACCTTGGGACTGTAAATCTGAAGAATGAAAAGGCTAAAAGAACATTCATTAGAATGAGAAAATCACTTAGGAAAGATGACAAAGTGAACAGGAATGAGAATAAACTAAAAGAACCAAAAGAGACCACCGGCTAGAAGTGAAGAGACATTAGGAGCTAAGCAGCCGTAAGGATCTTGGTGATCTGGGAAGACAAGTAACAGCCTTGATTTAAGATGAGAAGGTCAAGGGAGTTCACAATAGCACTATTGGTTGATCGTGAAGAGTCAGTGGTTTGGTTAATGGTGAAAAGAAGAAAGAAACAAAGAGATAAGAAGCCAAAGAAAACTACTTACTTGACAAGGAGGACTGGAGAGCCCTGGGGGAAAACACAGGACCTCTGTCGAGCAGTACAAGTAGGAACAATTACTTTCATATATAGAGTGTGCACACCGTAGAGGGAAAGTATCATAGAGCAGGATAGACGCGCAACCGCGTAGGTGATTGACTCACAGCTGATAGAAGAAACAGAGAAGATAAAAGAAAAGAAAATATGAGAAAGAAAAAGAAGAAAATAAGAGATGAGATTCAAAGACACTATAATCATCAGATTTTTAACAATCCCCCCAACCCTGACCAACTGCCTCATTGCAGTTGGTCGCTGGCTGGTTCAACCCAGCCAGCCACCCCCTCCCCCTAGCAATGGCAAGCAAGGGGAGGGGGAGAGAGCCCCAGCTGCTGGCCCTTGCTCCCACGGCAGTCGCCTCCATTCGTGACGGGCCGGGCCCGCCCCAGATCCCCTGGCTGGCCCCACAGCCCCCCTGTAAGACTCCAAACGGCACAGGGCTTTGGCAGCTCTGTGAAGGGGATAGGTGCTTTTTTGGGCTGCCCTCCTGATTGTTACAAAAATATTTAAATTTAACCAAGATCAAAGTCCAGAACCTGGTAAAGGGGGAACCAAAAGTAAGAGGATAAAGATTGTAGTGGTCGGTAGCTGGGAGACAACACTATCTGAGGCAAGATGATGTCGGGGAACACTTGAATATAAGGAGTCAAGAATTGTTCAGAGTTCAACTAGACAAGGCAATTGTGAGTGAAAACACCCACAAGCTAATAGCTCTGGTTGTCAGCAGGAGCTTAGGAAAGATCAAATCAATCCCAAACAACCTCCAGGTTCTCAATGAACCTGCCCAACTCTCCGCAATCAAGCGCTTGAAGGGTACCAGATAACTGTGGGTGGCTGCACAAGACAAAGCTAATTGTTTGAAGAAGCCCCAGAAGCAAAACAATAACTGATTCAAACAATAATAACACAACACTTCTCAAGGGACTCAAGAGTACCGCGGCGGAATTCAACTTCAAAAGAAGGGAAGGTAGGTTTAACACTCCAGGTTTTAAGCTTAATAAAACCTCTTCAGTAAAACGTGACTGGTTCCAGAAAGATAATCAAAGGATGATCAGGACCAGTATGGTCCAATGAAGAGATCAGGAGTGGTGTAACACACTCAAGAATTCAATGAGACAAATTCTTCTTCAACCAGCAAAGCTATTGGTTGGTGATAAGGCTCAAGGATCAAGAGGTTTGAGTATGGAGGCTCAAGGATCAAGGGGCAATCATAGATATCTGATGTGATGATAGTATTATGCTCATTTCATGCTGGATTGATACTCCAAAAGGCAGGGGAGAGCCCCTCCTTATATGGGCAGGAGGCCCTGTTATACTATGTACAATGCATTTTACAAATAGAGTGGAAAAAGAAAGAAAATCAGGTCATCTCTTGCGTCTGTCCATGGATGGGCGCGCGCAACAATACTGGAATCACCCACCCCTTGTCCAAAGGCGGACGGGGTGGGAAAGGAAAACAAACTAGTCCAGACCGCCACGGATGTCTGTGCGTGGTAGTCGAAACTCTCCACCCCTTGTCCAAAGGCTGAAAGGGGTGGGAAAGGAAAATGAACCCAACTGCCGCGGATGTCCGCGGGCAGTAGTCAACACTCTCCACCCCTACCCGGAGATGGAAGGGGGGTGGGAGAGTCCCAGGAAGGGTGACGGATGAAGTTCGTGAGAGCGCGGATGGGCGGATAGGAGATCGGCTTGAGGCGATTGAGTAAATCCTGATGGGCTTGAGATTGGCGACTGATAGATTGAGTGTGGCAGGAGACTGATGGATCCAAGGATTGGACAAGCGCTTGGAGGTGAGGTTGGAATGGGTTTGGTAAGACATGGATGAGCAACGCGCGAGGATGACAATGAGGATGAGCGACAATGACGATGACAGTGACGATGAGCGACGATGACAATGAGGATTAGCAATGCGCAAAGCGCGAGGATGAGCAACGATGACAATGACGGTGAGGATGAGCCATGATAAGGATGCGGATAAGCAACACGCGAAGCGCAAGGATGAGGATGAGCAACGCGCAAAGCGCAACGCGCAAGCATGAGGATGAGGACGCGCAAGGATAGGAAAATTCTTGAATTCTTTTCCCATGGTGTCCCAAATGGTTCACCACATCTCTCCCCAACTTACAGACTGTCCCTATTCTGCATCATAATTTTGAAAACATAAAAAAGAAAAAAAAGAAAATAATTGGCTGTTTCTTGATCCTCTAAAAAAAAAGTTGAAACCCATCTTGATCCATCCAAAAGAGCCTAAATGTGGAGAAGATAAAAGAAAAGGCGTCCCAGGTGCTCACGTATGTGGCATAAAGTAGAGTTTTTACAACAAAACGCAGCAGAAGACCCCAGTGATGCACAATTGGGGGGACTTACTTGGAACCCAAATTTCCCCCATGACAAAAAAATCTCTTAACTTGATCAGCAGAGAAAGTTCTAGCCAACTGAGTATCATCCAGTTCTTCCAAAACATAAGATCCACCTCCACCTTGACAAACCACTCTATAAGGACCATTCCAAAGATTCAAAAAAAGTTTTCCCCACTGAGTCTCTAAAGATCAATTATAAGCCAATACCACATCTCCAGGTTTTAGAGGATCCCTGATTTGATTAAGATGTTTATCTTCCCCATACTGAACTGATTTTGCTCTTGATTCCATCATCTTCTCAAAAGCTTTGTTACAAATATCTTCATTCTGCTCCAGTTTCTTTGATCTGGAAACTAATAGGTCAGTAGTTGAAGAAACTTGTTCCCAAGAGATTCCCAAGAAAGAATCCATTTCAAGATCAAGAGGAAGAACAGCCCTCTGACCAAAGATGAAATCATAACGAGAGTAGCCAGTGGTTTGCTTGGTGGAAATTTGATCAGAGAAGAGGACCAAGGGGAGAAACTTCCAACAATTCTTGCCACTGTCACCAGCCAGTTTAACCAGAGCAGCCTTCAAGGGAGCATGGCCTCTTACCACCATTCCTTTTCCTTCAGGATAATATGAATTAGTAACTCTATGTTGCCCAGGGAGCAATTGGATCATTTCAGCCAGTTTTCCACCAAATTCCAAGCCACCAAAAGTATAATAAGATTGAGCCAAACCATAAAGCATTGTCCAATTCTCATGAATGAAAGCTGCCACAGATTCAGAACTAAGGCTCTTAAGGAATTTGTCTTCAACCCATCCAGAAAAATCATCTCTAGCCACAATGAGGTACTTAGAACCAGCTGCCTTGATATGAACCACATCCATAGCAACCATTCCAAAAATAGTGGAATCCCCAGTAGGATAGCAAATTTCAGCTGGACCCTAAGATCTTGTTTTTGACAAACTTCACAACTCTTGCACCATTGAGAGAAAGATTTCTTCAGAGATGGCCACCAGAATTGTTTGGATAATTGTCGATAAGTTTGGGTTTCCCCACAATCACCAAGGCCATCATGGAGACTTTCAAGGATCAAATCTTGCTTAGCCAGGATAGTAACCACAACAAGCGCACAAGGAGTTCCTCTTTTAATAAGCCTAGAACCTTGGACAAAGAAACTAGAGGACTTTCTTTTAAGGGATTGAAATTATTTGGCAGAGAGATCAAGGGGTCTTTGGAGAGTTGAAAGGTCCTGCTCTAACTTAAGCCAGGAACCTTGTTGGAAACCAGAGTAATCTTGGTATGAGAAAGCAAAAACAGGGCGGACCAAAGGTTCTTCCTCATCGAAATCCATTCCAACATCCAATTCATCATCTCCAATAGGTCTTCTAGATAGACCATCAGGCATAGTAAAAGATTTCCCAGGCCTATGGACAATATCTAAAGAGAAAAGCTGGACAAAAGCTACCCAGCGAGTCATTGGAGAATTTGGAAGACTGGGAGCATTGATTATTTCCACAATGGATCAAGCGTCAACTTGAAATTTGAAATGTTGTCCCCAGAGTACTGTTTGGAGTTTCTTCAGCATTCTGGCCACACCACAGAGTTCCAGTTTGGGCTGAGAGTATCTAGATTCCACATCCAAAAATAAAAAAGATTCATAAAGAACAGGGCAGTCCAAACCATTTTCATCCTCCTGAGTAAGGACAGCCCCAACAGATTGATAACTAGAGTCAACAGCCAATTTTATTTTGCCAGCTCCAGGCCCATCATAGATCTTTTTCAAAACTATGTCATTGCCAACAATAGTTTTGAGCAACTGAAATGATTGTTTGCAATCTTTGGTCCAAATCCATTCAGCTTCCTTTCTGGTTAGACGACGCAAGGGTGCACAGATTTTGGATAGAGAGGGAATGAAGATCCTGACATAAGTTACAACACCTAGGAAACCTCTAACTTCAGTTGGATTTATTGGAGTAGTTAAGGAGATAATTTTTTTGGCTTTAGAGGGTGCCATCCTTCTTCCTTCCTTGCAGACTATATGACCAATGATTTCCAAGGCAGGGACACAGGCAGCAAGTTTTGATCCAGAGACAGTAAGGCCAGATTCTGTTGAGTTTCTGAGAAGAGCTTATTTTATTCAAGAATAAAGAGGGCTGAGACACAGACAAAATCAGTAAAGAGAAAGGAAACAAAAGTATAAAGAAAGAAGAAAGAAGTTAAAAGGGGATTTGAAAGAAGAACAGACATCAAGCAATAGACAAATGTTGAAGACTTGTCAAGATCTTCAGTATCTGGAATTGAGTATTGAAACGAGTAGTGATGACGATAATGTAAGACTTTGAGAGAGATTTGGAAGATGAGTTAGATCATATTTGGTTGGAAGAAGACACAACAAGCACAAGCCTTACCAGTCAGATGTTGACAAGAAGAGTTATTGGGAGTTCAGATTGAGGAGCATTGAGTGGTCGAGAGGTGATTGGAAAAGATGCAGAAACAGACAAGAATAAATAAAGAGGAAAAGAGAAAGAGACAAGATTTGAAGAAGGAAAGAGTTGAGTCTATTTGGTGGGATGTTTGTGTTGAGTCAAATTGATGTGGTTCGATGAAGATCTCCTCTGGTGGAGCGGTCCGGAAGATATTAAAGATGAGGAACTAGAGGAGACATTGAAGTGACATGTGACAGAGATCAGGGATGCGCGGATGAGAATAGAGAGAGGATGTGACATGTATCAGACTTTATCAGAGACGCGCAGATGTCATGAGTGAATAGAACAGAGAAGAAAGTGAAGGAAACTGGAAAAGAAAAGAGTAAGAAGTGGAAAAAGAAGAAATAAATAATAAGAAGGATAACCAAAGAACAAGAGGAATAAGAATAAGAAGGATAAAAAAAGAACAAGAGGAATAGAGAGAGTGATTTACTTGACAGATTCCTTGATTTGAAACAGGATCCTTTCCATGATAGTAGCATACTCCCAGATAAATTGTCAAATTCCTGAGTGCCAAGGTAAGAGCTCATTATCATAGTCAGAAACTGGACCTTTAATTCCACCATCATCAATAAAGATACCCACATGATGCAGGATTTTGTCTTGGAGGATCCACATCATCTGAGCCTGATAGACTGCAACCAATTTGGTGGCACCTTGAGGAAATTGATTCAGTTGTAATTGACCAAGAGGAGTATCAAAAGTAGTGAGAGGCCAAGAAATAGGATGCAAAGATTGTTTGTTGTAACCCCCCATGATGTCTCCTAGACCATAACAGGCTCTCCCAGAGAAGGATTCAACAAATTCTTCAGTGGCAGGAGGAACACCAGAGTCTTTAATAGGAACTTTATTAAGAGGTTGGAGATCATGAACTACTCTAAGTTTACCATTACTCTTTAGAACAAAGAAAACAGGGCTAGAGTAACTGGAGGTTGACTGTTCATATAGACCAGTACGGCTTGTTTGCGGACCAACTTGATGAATTTGTCAACTTTTGCAGCAGGAATAGGGATCTTTTTCTTCTGCAAAGTATCATGTTCAACTACAGGGATGATATAAGGGAGACAATAGGATTATTCCAAGAGAACTCTCTCTTCTTCACAGAATAAAATAGATTTTTCCCTTAGAGATAAGATATTTTTGATCAAATTTAACTCATCAGGTAAAAGACATCCATCTGGACTGAAGTTGACCACCTTCAATTGTTCTTCAGTGAGAGGAGCACAACTTACAAAGGGGCAAATAAGGGAGTGAGATAGACCACAATAAGGATCACAAGATATGGGAGGATGCATGAGAGGAGGATTGAGATTGAAAGGCATGGGTTGGTTGACAGGCTGGACCTTTTTTTCAACTGGCTTATACTTAGTGGCAAAAGAGAGAAGTTCTTGCTTCCTCCAATCATTAACCAGCAAGACCTGATTCCAACATTCTCCAAGTTTGATGTTCCATAAAATTTTCAAGAGGTGCCTTTTCCATAAAAGTGGATCCAAAAAATAATGCTTTTCTCACATATGTGGCGCAAGTTAGAGTTTTGAAAACTATGCTAGAAGAATTCCCTGATGGTGCACAATTGGGAGGACTTACTTTTACCCCCAAGTGCCTCCACTGAAGCCCATACTCCTCCATACCAAAACCATTAAGAAAAGAATCAAGATCAGGATCTAGTTTATAATCATTGCGGAGAATCAAACAAGGGCTAGAGGAAGATTGATCAGTGATAAGAGTACAAGGAAAAGAAGAAACAACAGAACCAGAGAGAAGAGAAATATTTTTGGAATTTTGTGTTTTAACATGTTTTTGTTTTGGACTTTTTCAAGATCAAAAAAAAAGAAGAAAGAGATGAAAAGGATGAAAAATATGCTTCAGAGATAAAAGTTGGCCCTTTAGTTGACTTCCGAGGCTTAAAAGAACTACAAATATTAGTATTACCAACTATTTTGCTAAAAAATGAGAGGAGTTAGAAGAATCCTGCTGCTTCCCCTTCAGAACCAATTTAGGTGAAAAACCAGGGAAATCTCTTTCCCAACAACCAGAATCCAAAGAACAGAGAGGAACTTCAATCTTCCTACCATCAGCATCAGGAAGAAGAATTCTCTCCCCAACTTGATTGGAAAACATCAGGGTGGCTCCAAAGTCTATTAAGAAAGGACAACCCAGAATCATAGGACCTTCCAAACGAGTGATCCAAAAGTGACAGGTTCCAACAATATTTTGACCAATTCAAACCGGCACATCCTCAGCAATACCCACCAACTCACAAGATTGATTCCCAATTCTGTAAACAGCTGAGTTGAAGCTGACCCTTGGACTGAGATTGAGCTTGCAGGCCATTGCATCCAAAATTAAGTTCAGTTGGGACCCAGAATTGACAAGTAGAGAAACTTTTTTGGATGACTCACCTAGAGAGCATGGTAAAAATCCAAGATGAAAAGAATAAAAAGTTGAATCAGAACAAGGATCTGTTCCACCAGAGTCTTCTATCAAGGTTCCAGAGGAAAGTTTCAATTTGTCAGGACCAATCTCCACATGTTGCCAAGAAACCCATTTCTTCATGCCTTCAGCCACAAATGGTGAGATGGAAAGTATTTCAGCCAAGGTTAGATCAGGGATTCTAAGATCAGGGATTTTCTTTAATACCCCTTCCACAGCATTGGGATGGTCTTTTGAAATTCCCCTTTCAAATTGAACCTTGGGTTGAGTTGGAAGAGGAAGCTCAGGTGAGGGTGGAACTATAACTGGATCAGTTGGAGAATGTGATTTGGATGGTCGAGGAGCAAGATCAGAGTATTCTGGGAACCTATCCATGAGTGTTTCCTTTTCTACTTCCATGTCTTCTACCTCAGAAGAAGGAGGCTCCAGTGAAGATCAATGTTTGACCGGTTTTTGAAGAATTGAAGATGGAACAGGGGGTGCTTTATGAGGTCTGGGTTCTTCTTGTTGTTTCATAGCTGGGTCAGATGGATAAGTTCCAGAAAAGCTGGAAGAAGAGACAGCAGGAGGATACCAAGGTTTAAGAGTTACACAAGCAGATCAAAAATCAAAATAGGCCAAGGATGCCTTCTTGGGAGCAGAAGGCTAGAAAGAGGCCACCACATGACATATTGGGTGAGATGAATCCAAAGGGATCAGTGCACCATTAGGAAGAAAGAATTTACTCCCATTCTGTTCCACCAACATTTCCTCCTTGTCCTTCTGGAGTTCAGGAAAGCGACCAGTTCCATGACCTTCTCTGTGGCAATAATAGCAAACTATGGTTGCCCTAGGAACAAAGTTGGAGGGTTTGGGGACAACCAGAGAGGAGAGTTTCTGATCCATTTTATTCTTGAAATCTTGCAGGAGTTTGGTGATCTCATTGATAGTAGGTGTTTCCAGGTGGTTCTGAGGATTTCGTTTAGGTCTGAGATTGGCTTCCATCTTATTCATGCTTTTGTTAGATGCTTGAAAAGAGGGGGAAAGGACTGGTTGAGTTATTCTAGGTTTTTCAAAGGTGAGAGATGTTTGACCTTTCATCACTTTATCCACAGTATTTCTAAGAATCATGAAAGCAGGGAGCTTGAACTGATTATCTCTTGTAGTGATCATGGATCCAGATTCCACCAATTTGTCCTGAATTCTTTCCTGCACTCCTGGAGAGAAATACTTAAAAAAGTTGCACTCAAATTTTGTCCAACGTATCAATGTGATTTTTTTGGATAAGATAGGATTGGATAGGGTCCCAAGATTTTCTGAAAGCTTGATAATTGGAGGCTGAGGAGATACCACCGTTGGAGGTCCATTGGGAGACTAGGGCATCCAGATCTTGGAGAGTGAACCTAGCTATATCAATTTTGCCCCAGTAGGCAATCATTGCCTCCTTAAGAAGTACCCAGTCATGGGATTCAAATACATTGAATGATTCAATCACTTCCATGACTTCATCAGAGGAGACAAAGAAGCGCAGTTGATAAGCCATGTCATATTTGCTGGCACCGTCCACATCCCCTGCCATCTTGTAGGAATCCAGGAACCGTTTGACATTTGTACCGTTAAAGCATAAGTTCTTGTTCTGAGGTTTGATATTGATCATCTTGGCCCGAACAGAGGTAGAAGGGGTACCAATAGATTCCATTTCAACAAAAGATTTCCTAAGGGATCCAAAGAACAGATTTCCAAAGTGGCTCACGAGTGTGGCAAGGGTAGGGTTTACAAAAAACGACTAGGATCCAACCCCTTGATGTTGCACAATTGGGAGGACTTACTTCTGGAGCAAGTTGCCTACACGGATTGGATCTAGATGATAACGGAAACACAGAAAAAGGAAAAGAAACAGAAAAGAGAAAAAGATTTTATTTCAAAGTTGATTCCACAAATTTGGGACTTTAAATCCCAAGGTTGCTGGTTTGATCCCGGCCCAGGGGACCAAATGTAAGACTCCAAACGGCGCAGGGCGTTGGCAGTTCTTTGGAGGGGATAGGTGCTTTTTTAGGCTGGCCTCCTGAGTGTTACAAAAATATTTAAATGTAACCAAGATCAAAGTCCAGAACCTGGTAAAGGGGGAACCAACAGTAAGAGGATAAAGATTGTAGTGGTTGGTATCTGGGAGACAACACTATCTGAGGCAAGATGATGTTGGGGAACACTTGAATAGAAGGAGTCAAGAATTTTTCAGGGTTCAACAAAACAAGGCAATTGTGAGTGACAACGCCCACAAGCTAATATCTCTGGTTGTCAGCAGGAGCTTAGGAAAGATCAAATCAATCCCAAACAACCTCCAGTTTCTCAATGAACCTGCCCAACTCTCCGCAATCAAGTGCTTGAAGGGTAACAGATAACTGTGGGTGTCTGCACAAGAAAAAGCTAATTGTTTGAAGAAGCCCCAGAAGCAAAACAATAACTGATTCAAACAAGAATAACCCAACACCTCTAAAGGGACTCAAGAGTAGCATGGTGGAATTCAACTTCAAAAGAAAGGAAGGGAGGTTTAACAGTCCAGGTTTTAAGCTTAATAAAACCTCTTCAGTCAAACGTGAATGGTTCCAGAAAGATAATCAAAGGATGATCAGGACCAGTATGGTTGGATAAAGGGATCAGGAGTGGTGTAACACACTCAAGAATTCAATTAGACAAATTCTTCTTCAACCAGCAAAGCTATTGGTTGGTGATAAGGATCAAGGATCAAGGGGTTTGAGTATGGAGGCTCAAGGATCAAGGGGCAATCATAGATATCTGATGTGATGATAGGATTACGCTCATTCCATTCTGGATCAATGCTCCAAAAGGCAGGGGAGAGCCCCCCTTATATGGGAAGGAGGCCCTGTTAGACTATGTACAACGGATTTGACAAATCGAGCTGAAAAAGAAAGAAAATCAGGTCATCTCTTGCATCCCTCTGTGGATGGGCGCGCGCGACAATACTGGAATCACCCACCCCTCTTCCAAAGGCGGACGGGGTGGGAAAGGAAAAAAAACTAGTACAGACCGCTGCTGATGTCTGCGCGCGGTAGTCAACACTCTCCACCCCTTGTCCAAAGGCGGAAAGGGGTGGGAAAGAAAAATGAACCCAACCGCCACAGATGTCCGCGGGCGGTAGTGGGCACTCTCCACCCCCACCCGGAGATGGAAGGGGGGTGGGAGAGTCCCAGGAAGGGTGACGGATGAAGTTTGTGAGAGCGCAGGTGGGCGGATCGGAGATTGGCTCGAGGCAATTGATTAAATCCTGACGGGCTTAAGATTGGCAACTGATAGATTGAGTGTGGCAGGAGATTGATGGATCCAAGGATTGGACAAGCGCTTGGAGGTGCGGTCGGGATAGTTTTGGTAAGACATGGATGAGCAACGCGCGACAATGACAATGAAGATGAGCAACGATGATGATGACGGTGAGGATGAGCAACAATGACCATGAGGATGAGTGACGTGCGACACACAAGGATGAACAACAATGACAATGACGGTGAGGATGAGCAATGATGACAATGCGGATAAGGAACGCGCGACATGCAAGGATGAGGATTAGGACACGCAAGGATAGGACAATTCTTGTTTCTTTTCCCATGGTGTCCCAAATGGTTCACCACACTGCCTGGGCCATCAGGCCATGCGTGGGCCAAACCAAGGGATACAAGCGGCCCCAAGCAGGCTGCAGAACAAGCAGAAGCCCGGAGCTGGCTGCAACACGGGCGCCAGCCCCAATGGGCTGCCCCAAGCCCAAAGCCTGAGACAAACACACTTTGGTGGGCCAGCCCGTCTGGCCAAATATGTCCAAAATAAACCTTGGACCCAATTATGCTGATAAGATTTAGATGTATTTCTTCAGAACTGAAAACCATCGGACTAAGGATAAAAGTTAGAATCACAAGAGACAAGACAAAAATTAATAAGAAGAAAGAATGAGAAGACCAACAGCTTCAAGTTATTTTGAAAGTAAGAAATAGATCAGACAGCATAAGTTGTTGTCAGCGAGGAAGTTGATAGAGTTCATAAGATGAAGACAGATGTTGGAATACGGGTCTTCTGACTAGACTCGACGCTGTGCGATGCCAGAGCCATGTCAACTATCAATGACATGTCACACCTAGTGATGAAGACGCGGCCTCCCCTTTCCAACTCATCTCGACTTGACTCTCCCTTTCTCAATCAAATCTCCATAAAAATCCTATTCGATCAACAACCACCTACAATTCTTTCTCTCTTTTCTTCTTCTTAGTTCTTTCTCTACTCCATTACTACTACCTGTCATACTCTCACAACCGCAACCACCTACCACCAACAACCACTATCTATCAACCGCTATCTATCAACCAACGGCTTATCGACCATCAATCTAAATCGCCAAAGCCACGTCAACACCTTCAACTGTCAATGACTCCTCATTCTCTTGTTTGGTGAGAAGACACAAAAATCTCCTAACAGCTATTTGACTCAAATCACTCCTCATGTTCTGATCTCATCATTATGTTGACTCTTATCATGAAGATCTCAATTCCTCAGCCAACTCATCTCCTCAGCCTACCTTAGTCTGTCATACTGTACTATTTACAGTATTGGTGTGTATCTCATTCCTTCATTAAATCAGCTCTCCTGCCTTGTCCTTTGGTTATTGATTGTCTTTAACCCTTGTAGTCTGGTTCTACTTCTTTTTATCATAGAGTAATTTTCAACACGATTAACAGTCGAAATACCAGTGGAACGAACAACCCTCTATCTTCAAAGAACCAGGCACTACCATGGACTCTATAAATCCCACCATCCTCAAAACCACCATCAAGGCTATTCCCCTTCTGACTGAGGAGAACTTCACTATCTGGAGAACCAGAATCAAATCTCTACTGAACTTGGCTAAACTTAAGGAATCTATAACGGCCAACAATCCTCTTGAAGACAATGACAATTCGATCCTCACGTCCATTATCATTTCAAAGCTGTTGCCAGCTGTGCACTCTAACATCATCACTCCCATCAACGAAGAGAATGCCGTGCTAATTTGGAAAGCCCTACTCAAACACTTTGTGTCGTCTCAACCTGCCAATCGTGCTGGCATATACAGAAACTTCTCCTCCATCACATTCAACGAGTCTAACATTCAGCAATTCATAACCGATGTCAAAACTGGCATCAATCGCCTTTTGGAAATAGGCATACTGATTCCCACCAACATCCTCGCTTATATGATCTAAGATAAGCTGTTCCTCCATGATGAACATCAAGCAGCAGATCACTCACTTGCAAGCCAAATCAGAAGTCACTCCAGACGCTGTTCTCAATCATCTTTGAATCCACATGAATGAATTAAAGATGAATGGCAACTCCTCAACTCCAACGGTTTCCCTATACACTGAGGCGTCTGGCAAGTGCAAGGCTTGCATGCATAACACTCTGGCCAATCACCCCAAAATAAGTGTTGGATGCTATATCCTCACCTGAGACCAAAAACCGCTCCCACCAACAATCAACAAGTCAGCCTTCTCTCCTCCATCAACTGTCTCGGAAAAAACTTCTTTGTTATCGACTCTGGTTCATCATGTCACATGATAGCTGATGAAGCTTTCTTCACCGTGCTAGACACCCAATTCCAAGGAGTAATCAAGACAAGTAATAAATCCGACTCCCTGGATATTGGCGGTTCCGGTACTGTTAAACTGAAAGCGGGAAATCAGGAAATTGTCCTCACCGACATGCTCTATGTACCTCACTTGTCTGCAAACCTGCTCTCCCTGAGAAAATTAATACAGGAAGGATTGAACGTTGAATTCTATTCTGACTGTTTCAGTCTCTTTAAAGGCAATGAACTCATCCTTCGAGGATGCTACCACAATAAAATACCATGCATTCAGCTCCTGCCTCTCCTCCCCTTTTCTCATTTCTCCTCCTCCGAGCTTATTCATAAGTCCATGGGTCACGTAAGCTATCACTGCCTGAGGAATAAATTGAATCTGCCCATCTCTAAGGAAAACAAATGTGAAGCCTGCTCCCTTTCAAAAATCACCAAGGCCTCCTTCAAAAAACAATCATCCCATGCTTCTCGGATATTTGAAGAAATCCGTCTGGACACAATTGGTCCTCTTTCCATATCATCTGGTGGGCATAAGTATATTGTGACGGTGTTGGATTCCTTTTTGAGATACTGTGCTGCTATTCCAGTCTCATCCAAAGACGCCATTCCATCGGCGGTTATCTTCAGTTTGAGCCTTGAAGCCAAAAGACTAGGATACTATCCCTCTGTACTGCATTCAGATTGAGGTACTGAATTTGCTAATTCCTCGCTGTCCGAATTCTGCAAGAACCATCTCATCAAGCAGAGATTTGCTGATCCACACACGCCTCAACAAAATGGGCTTGCTGAGCGATTTAATCGCACCATTCTTGAATCTGTTCAAACTATATTATACGACTCTAATCTGCCTCAGAATTTATGGCACGAAATTATACATTCCTCTACTCTCACTCTGAACCAGATTCCATCGCACCGATCCAAGAAGAGCCCCTATGAAATGTTCAAGCTTCACTCTCTTCCTCTTTCCTACTTTAAACCAATCGGCAATCAGGTTTCTTTTCTGACCCAACCTAAACCCTCCGGCAATAAATTAGGGACACCCGGTGAACCAGGCCAATTGATTGGCTATAATCCCGAGCTACTGTCCTACCGGATTCTCTCCTCCTCTGGACGAATTGTTAACACCAAAAGTGTCACATTTCTCTCCTTCCCTTCCAAATCACCCTTTGCTCACTCCTCCTCCTCCTACGACGAGCTGGAGCTTCCACCCACCAATGTCATCTCGTCCAAACTGTCTCAAGAAAAGTCTCTTCCTGAAGCTCCAGGCCAGATAGAGCCTGAATCACGTGAATACTCCAAACCCATCAGCAATGACCTGTCCAACAGTCCCTCAGCTGAAGACTCCGCCTCTGATTTGAATGTAGAAGCTTCGCTCATTCCATTGGGTAGGACTCTTTGAGAAAGGACCTTGGCGGTCAAACCTGATAAGTACAGCTACCTGACTCAAAGCAATTACTCATCAAAAGTAACGGAAGCTAAACAAGTGGAGCTTCAGAACATTGAAGATCACAATGTTTGGGAAGACATTGAATTCACTCCTGATCAATATCTCAAAACCACCTGGGCCGTAAGAGATAAGCCTGCTAAACTCTCCTCTCCGGCCAAGACAAAGGCTCGCCTCTGCATACAAGGATTTCTGCAAACGCCCGGTTTGGATTTCTCTGAAACCTATGCCCCTACTGGCAAATTCCCTTCCCTTCTCCTTCTCCTTATCCTTGCTCTCAATTGCTCCTTACCCATTAGACAGTTTGATGTCAAAATTGCTTTTCTCTACGCACCACTCCATGAGACTCTCTTCATAAAAACTCCCTCCGAGTCCCATCGCAAAAGTCCCTTCCTCAAACTAAAAAAGTCGCTTTACGGTCTTCGCCAGGCACCGCTCAACTGGCATGACACATTAACTACTTGCCTGAAATCGCTCGGATTCTATCAATCCAACTCTGATGCCTGTTTATTCATCCATTCCAATCGTAAGACATTCTTATTTTTTCACGTGGACAACCTCATAGTTGCGGGCGACGTGGAAGACTTTGAGAAGCACTTTCTATTGCAGTATCCCGATTCCTCTGCACACAATCCTGATACTCTTCTGGGTATGAACATCGCCATTGAAAACGGATCATGTTCTCTCTCTCAGCCTTCTCTGATAACCAAAGGACTGGAACTGCTCAAGTTAACCAAATGTCGCTCAGTAAATACTCCTCTGACTCCAGGCATTAAACTTCTGCCTGCCACCAAGGAAGACTCCCATGCATTCAAGGCTATTGGATATAATTATAAGACCTTCACTGGCCTGTTGAACTATCTTTACTGTAGAACTCGCCCTGATCTTTCAGCTGCGGTGTCTATCCTATCAAGGTTCAATTCCGATCCGGGTCTAAGCCATTGGAAAGAGGTTATCCATTGCTGGAAGTATTTGAAAGGCTCATCTCATCTAGCATTGATACTGAATCCATTCTCATCAAATGATAACCATGTCAGCTACTACACTGATGCCACCTGGGGGGACAACCTGTTGGATTGCAAATTGCAAAGCGGATGGATCTCTTTCTGGAAAAACTGCCCTGTGACGTGGACGAGTAAGAAGCAAAAGAACATTTCCATGTCTTCAACGGAATCCAAACTGAACGCTCTGGCCGATGGTGTACAGGAGAATCAGTGGATGACTTCTCTCATCAGCAAACTTTGGCAGTCTAATCCAAGTCCGTCTATCTTTCATATAGACAACAAAGGTCTTCTGGAAAAAATCAAAAACATAGGGTCCAACGCCAAAACTAAGCACCTTGACATCAAAGTGAAATACATCCGGCAGCTGTACAAAGAAAAGGAAATCGTTGTTCAACTCATATCCTTGTCGGAAATGGTAGCTGATGCTCTGTCAAAAAGCTGCTCGGCAGGGTCTCTGGAATGTCTCAGGAAGAATTGCCTCCAATGATCATCCGTTCTCTTTCTCACCAAACATCCTGGGGTGTTGGAATACGGGTCTTCTGACTAGACTCAACGCTGTGCGATGCCAGAGCCATGTCAACTATCAATGACATGTCACACCTAGTGATGAAGACGCGGCCTCCCCTTTCCAACTCATCTCGACTTGACTCTCCCTTTCTCAATCAAATCTCCATAAAAATCCTATTCGATCAACAACCACCTACAATTCTTTCTCTATTTTCTTCTTCTTAGTTCTCCCTCTACTCCATTACTACTACCTGTCATACTCTCACAACTGCGACCACCTACCACCAACAAACACTATCTATCAACTGCTATCTATCAACCAACGACTTATCAACCATCAATCTAAATCGCCGAAGCCACGTCAACACCTTCAACTGTTGATGACTCCTCATTCTCTTGTTTGGTGAGAAGACACAAAAATCTCCTAACAGCTATTTGACTCAAATCACTCCTCATGTTCTGATCTCATCATTATGTTGACTCTTATCATGAAGATCTCAATTCCTCAGCCAACTCATCCCCTCAGCCTACCTTAGTCTGTCATACTGTACTATTTACAGTATTGGTGTGTATCTCATTCCTTCCTTAAATCAGCTCTCCTGCCTTGTCCTTTGGTTATTGATTGTCTTCAACCCTTGTAGTCTGGTTCTACTTCTTTTTATCATAGAGTAATTTTCAACAACAGATGACTACAAGATTGAATGATGTTGTGAGAAAAATCATGTAGAGGTGATCTTGAGGATTAGATTCCTACCAGGCATAGGTTGGATGACGGAGAGATAGTTCAGACCAGAGTGGAAGTGTTGAGTTGGGGAGAATTTGTGTTGAGGAGATAGCAAAAGTAAGGAGACAAGGAAGCAACCAAGAGAAGAGAATAAGAATGAGGAAAGAATGAAGATAGAGCGGTTGCCAGAAGTTCACCTGGGTCATCTTATGACGTAAGGAGACTGGTGTGGTACAGACATGTCACAAGGACTTGTCTCAGTTCATTCATGGAGCTACTGGGATGGAGACTGAGTGAAATTCAGAACACAGGATGAGATGGCAATAATCTTAACACCCCACGTGACTGGTGAGAAGGTGATCCAAAAGATCATTTGTTGGTTGTATCAAAGATTGTATTCGGGAAGAAGTTGCAATGACGTTGCTGAAGAAGCCTTTGTAAGAGAATCCGCAATCATGGAGTGACTTTGAAATAAACTGAGTGTAAATTTGTTTTTTGCATAGTCTTCATGCAATCCTTTGGTTTTGATATCTATGTGTCTGGACTTAGAGTGTGATCAAAACTTCTTGATCTTGTTGTCCAAACCCTTATTATCAATGTGTAGAGTAGGCTTGGGTTTGGCTTTTTGATGGATCTCACTGATGAGGTGTTTGATCCATTTGATTTTGAGGTAGCAGTTTAGTAATGCGTTTAGCTTGGATTTGGTGGAAGAGTAAGTGATATTTCTCTGTTGAGTAGAGTTCCAGATGACTGGACTGCTGTAGTGAAGGATCATGTATCCACTTGAGATTTGGGAAGGGTTGGATTGTCTCCCCAGGTAGCATTGCTGAATCCTGAGAGAATTTCTTGTTATAATTATGGCCAGCAATTAGCTTAGGCAGATGAGCAGTATTTAAAGCAAAAGAAATGCTGGACACTGTGTGTCAATAATGGCTAATGGGGCTCTCACAATGGGGCAATATGTTGGATGAATTCGATTGGATGATGAATGAATGATGGAAAACAGCAGGGAGAAGAGCTCCTTAAGTACAAAAGATTGGCCTCTTGTGAGCCCATGATACAACAAGCCAAAGGGCAAATTTTCCGCCCCAAAAGAGC
Organism: Puccinia polysora; assembly: GCA_025617555.3. NCBI lineage: Eukaryota > Fungi > Basidiomycota > Pucciniomycetes > Pucciniales > Pucciniaceae > Puccinia > Puccinia polysora. The sequence continues at coordinate 46,255,564 of CM062624.1, read as the reverse complement.
TCTACAGGCTCTACAGGCCTTGTTACTTGGTTTGGACTGCATCAGCCCACATGGCATTAGTCCCTGAACCCTTACAACCAGACTATTCCGGTCCATTCTTGTGTTTCCACCGTTACGGGGCTGAACCAGCCCATTTCTGTTCAGTCCCTTAGTTGGTTGTCTATTACAACCGGCCCTGATGGCATCATTACCCCTGTTACGGGCTGGTTGCCTCATGCATCCAGCCCCTGGCCCCTGAAATGGGCCAGGTGGGACCCAGGGCTCACCTGGGTCCGGTTTCAACCTCACATGGGGGGGTGTGACCAGCGGACATGCTGTCCCCCCCTCTATCTCTTACAAATCCCTGGTGGGGGCGGTCAAATCCCCTCACCAGGGGCCCTGGGGGTCGATACCCCCCAGGGCGTCGTCACAGAAAGTTGGCCTGGGAGGTGGTCAGGTCCCCCCAGGCCCATCGCTCCTCCCCCTCGGTAAAGGGGGGGGGAGAGCGCCCCTTCGCGCTTAGTTCGCTACAATGGGGGGGGGGTGATGAAATCTCCCCCACCTGCCGGTCGCATACCATGCGGCCGGCGCCGCCACCTCCTGGGGCAAGGGGGTGGTCAGGTCCCCCCTGCCCTGACCGACCGCCTCGTTGCAGCCGGTCGCTGGCTGGTTCAACCCAGCCAGCCTGCCCCCTCCCCCTCGCGACGGCGAGCGAGGGGAGGGGGAGCGAGCCGGGGCCGCGAGCCCCGGCTCCGCGGCGCTGGTCGCCGGTCGCGACCAGCCGGGCCCGCGCGGCATTGCACCGCGCAACAGCCCCGCGCGGGCCGTCGGGCCCCGCGAGGGCCGTGCCGAGGAACACAGGCGGCCCCAAACGGGCCGCGACGCGAGCAGCGGCCCCGAGCGGGCCGCGACACGGGCGGCAACCCTAATGGGCCGCCCCAAGCCCGAATTGTGAGAAAAGACTACTTTTGCGGGCCAGCCCGTCTGGCCAAGTATGTCCAAAATAAACCTTGGGCCCAATTATGCCCATACAAGCCCATCTGGCCGTATTTGCCCATATACCCCATCGGGCCCGTTAGGGCCTGTGTACCAATGGGTCTGTTTCACGCGTTTTGAGGCCAGTTTCCCCAACTCTGTAACATCCACGTGGGCCCGTATGGTCCGTGTGTGTGTCCAATGGGCCTCAGAGGCCCATTTGTGCATCCCATTTGGATTACACTTATACGTAGCACCCGCGTAAGTGCGTACGTATTTTAACATTTCTTGCTTTGAATTTTACTTAATTATGATTTTAAGATCTTTAGTCGTCTTGAGATACTTCCATACCTTCTTGACTTCTCTCCAGTGACTCATGCCCGGTTTGGCATTAAACCTAGCCAGACTAGACACAGGGAATGAGATGTTGGGTTGGGAGTAATGAGCCAATTGATTCAGAAGTACAATTGCAGATCTATAGTTGATATTGAGTTGGCAAAATTTGGCGTGATTGAAGTCGGAGGCAGGTTCAAGATTTAGGTTTTGAGTCACTGGAATGTGAGTATCATTAAAAGAGGTCAAGCCAAGCTCTCCCAGGCCTCTCAAGATGTGATTGGGTTGACTCAAGAGAATTCTATCATTTTTGATTTCCATGAGCATGCCAAGTATGTTGTTGGGTGGATTCCACAAGGAGTTCTTGAATCATTGAATAAATTTGACTTTGAAGAGGTTGGGGTTGCCTACTTGGATGAGATCATCTACCTGGAAGTAAAGGATTTCACTTGTTTTGGTGTTGAGATACAGACAGGGGTCACTAGTTGATTTTTGAGATCCTTGAGATTTGATCCATGACGTCAGAGTTTCATACCAATTCTTGGGGGATTGTTTCAAACCGTAAAGGTATTTCTTTAGTTTTAGGTAAGGAGATTTCCTGGCTGATCCTTCTGGAGTCCTTATGATGACAGTTTCATCAATAGGAGCATGAAGGAATTCCCCTTTTATGTCAAATTTAGTCAGTTTCATTTCATTCTTCAAGCCATAGACAAGAGCTACTCAAAGTGATCCAAGTTTTCTGGTAGGTGCCCAACTCTTGTTATAGTCTATTCTTAGAGCTTGGTTGAATCCTTGAACACAGATTCAAGCTTTATATTTGACAGGGTCACGGTGGCAATTTTCTTTCACCTTGAAAACCCACGTTGTATTTAAGACTATGTCTGGGGTGCCATGGAATTCCTCCCAGACATCCTGGATTTATATTGAGTTTAATTCATCTTCCAAGGCTTTCTTCCACTTTGGCCATTCAGGAAATTTGCGTGCAGCCATGTAGGAGGGAGGCTTGTAGTAGTGTTGGAAACCATATTGTTGGGGTTTTCTTACTTCCCTTCTGGGGCTTTGAGAGGTAGCTTGAATAGGAGCATCAGGGACTGGAAAAGGTAGAGGAGAATGATCTGAGGGTGGAGAAACTACAGATGCCAAATCATCTTGATCTGAGTCTGATTTGGAAAGATTGTCTTGAGATTCTTGAAAGGTTTATTTCTTTTTGAATGACAAGAAATTGGGTTCTTTAGACTTGGAACCAATTTGAGTAAAGAGATTTATCCCCAGTGATTCAAGGAGGGGAAATTCATGAAGCAGATTTTTATGGAACTGTACATGTTTGGTTTCAACAATAGCACCAGATGAGCTGAGGATCAGGTAAGAATGTAAAACGGGATTGAACCCAACTAAGATCCCTTCTAATCCCTTCTCATCAAATTTCCTTCCTTTTTGTAGTCTGTTTGCCAGGTAAATGACTGAGGATCCTACAGGTTTGAGATAATTAATAGGGAGCTTCTTGCTAAACATAAGTTCCCAAGGTGATTGGTCATTACCTTCCCTTGGGACTTGATTAAGCATGAAGCAGCAGCTCCAAACCACAACATGCCAGTAGCATTTATTTATTCTAGATGAGGAGAACTTTGCACAAGCCAATTCAATGATTTTCTGGTTGGCTTGTTTGGTTTGACTGTTGTGTTGTGAATGATACAGTTCTGAAGTTAGGAGTTTAATGTGTTAGGATTTTGTGAATTCTTTAAAGGTTATGTTAGTGAAATCCGTTCCTTTGTCTGAAAAGATTTTGGTGGGGTAATAAATTAGCCGCTTTGATTCTGTCTCAAGGATGTTGATGATGACGTTGGGAGTTTTTTCTTTAGATTGGCAAGGAAAAGCTGCTAGATAACCCTTAAAGTTGTCCACAAGTGTCAGGATGTACCGGTGGCCAGCTTTTGACTGAGGAGCAATCTGTCCAATCAGGTCTAGGTGAATTTGTTTGAGTGGCTTAGATGAAGGCAACAAGGTGCCTGAGAACGGAGCCTGTGTGATTTTACTCCTTAAACAGCCATAGCATTGGAATTTGTATAGTTTATCTTTAGAGTATCAGTCTTTAAGAATTGGTTTAAGCATGGAGATTAAAGCATGTCCATATGTCTTGTGAAGATTGGACAACAACTGAGCTTGGTTAAGTGGGGTATTAGATGATTGACCCGAAAGATTAACCAAGAGATTATTTCCGGCACTTTGGGGCTTCTTGATTACAAATCAGATTTCCCAAATTAGACCTCTAATAACCATCTGATTGCCTTGGGTGATGTGAAATAAATCCTGTTTTTGAGAGAGACTGCAGCCCTTTTTTCCAGGAGACCGGGGCTGATCAAATTGACAACAATGTCCGGAATGTACATGCATTCTTCAAGCGTGATGATAGAGTCTTTCCACTCAAGTTGCACAGTTCCTGTTCCTCATATCTTGAGATTTGCTTCCAACTTGCCTGTCTTGATTTCCTCTAATTCATCCTGTAGATCAATAGAAATGAAGTATTTTAGATCATTAAATTTATGTATATTTGCTCCTGAATTGAGAAGAAGGTTGGGTTTTCTGTCTGCGTTAATCCAGAGAGTCAGGAGGGTATGGTAATTGATAGCAGGTGTCTTCTTTGTTCTACTTTTCCACTCATTTTGCTGTTTGACCCACCAATTGGGAGCGATTTGAGGATGAAGATGGAAGCAGGAGGATTCAGGATGAGGGGAATTTGGATTGTGAAAACCTTCTTTGCATCTGATTGGGGGCTTCCTATTGTCTTTATTGGGTCTACTCTTGAAATTCACTAATGAGACATTTACCAGTCTTGAGTTGTGCCTTCCGCTTGTTGTTGAGTTGAGTTAGGTGATTGAATACAACTTCTACAGTTATCAACTTCTCGCAGTGCATGATTTGCTTTTTCAGATTCTCTAGAGTTGGTGAAAATTTGAATAGTATTAGATACACCAGTATGTCATTTGGTAGATCTGTTCCTACGTCCGCCATACAAGTGAGGGATTTTTGGATGTCCGTTATGAATTCTTAAATAGCTTGTTTGTTGAATGGGGCGTGAAGAATTTTGTTGAAGATCCGTGCTCTATTGGCTGTTTTGGATGAGGCAAATCTTCCGGTGATCTCGGTCCAGAGAACCTTGGAAGATGTGATATTTGAGGCATTAACAACATTGGCATGTGTGGTGCTGTCAAGTTTGGATAGGATAATTGCTCAGATCTCTTGGTCTTGTTATAATGGGAGTTGTCCTAGGTCTTAAATCATGATTTCCTTAATATCCTTGAGATTGAACAGCATCAACATTTTATTGCACCAGATAGAATATTTATCCTTTTTGAGTGGGGGAATAGCATCAACAGAAGCCTTGAGAGCAACCTGGTGGAAATACTTGTTTTCTCCGGCTGGTTTGTTCATCTTTGATAACACAGAGTTTTCCTTTGGCTTTCAACCGTGATAAGATTTAGATGTATTTCTTCAGAACTGAAATCCAGCAGACTAAGGATAAAAGTTAGAATCACCAGAGACAATATAAAAATTAAGAAGAAGAAAGAATGAGAAGACCAACAGCTTTGAGTTATTTAGAAATTAAGAAAGAAATCAGACGGAATAAGTTGTTTGCAGAAAGGAAGTTGATAGAGTTCAGATAATGAAGACAGATGAGTACAAGATTGAATGATGTTGTCAGAACAATCATGTAGAGGTGATCTTGAGGATTAGATTCTTACCAGGCATGGGTTGGATGACGGAGAGAAAGTTCAGACCAGAGTGAAAGTGTTGAGTTGGGGAGAATTTGGGTTGAGGAGATAAGAAAAGTAAGGAGAAAAGTAAGCAACCAAGAGAAGAGAATAAGAAAGAGGTAAGAATGAAGAGAGAGCAGTCGCCAGAAGTTCACCCAGGTCATCTTATGAAGTAAGGAGACTGGGGTGGTACAGACATGTCACAAGGACTTGTCTCAGTTCATGCAAGGAGCTACTGGGGCGGAGACTGAGTGAAAGTCAGAACACAGGATTAGATGGCAATAATCTTAACATATGCCCATACAAGCCCATCTGGCTGTATTTTCCCATATACCTCACTGGGCCCGTTAGGGCCCGTGTTTCAATGAGCCTGTTTCATGCGTTTTGAGGCGATTTTCCCCAAATCAGTGACATCCACACAGTCCCGTATGGTCGGTGTGAGTGTCCAATGGGACAGAGAGGCCCATATGTGAATCCCATTTGGATTACACTTATATTTAGCACACATGTAAGTGCATACGTATTTTCACATTAAAGAGAGAGGGAGAGAGAGAGAAAGAATAATAAGATGAGTTCCTTGTTCCTTTTCCCTTCCTTCCTTCCCATCCTCTGTGATCCAATAAGATCCAATGTGATCCTCTAACGTCCTCTCTCCACACCTGGTTCAAGGGTGCGGTTTAAGTAACCTTCCCCTCAACCCTAACCTAGGTACAACAGCAAGCAAAACAAGAATAATGAAATACAACCCCTAAGTACAGAACCTTAGCCCAAACCCTATCCTTCCTTCCCATCCCATGATCCATATCCATCTGTATTGCCCGCCTGCCATTAATTCCACCTGGTTTGTCCTTCTCATGAAGCGGCCCTCATGCTGGGCCCAACTCAGAGCCCCCCACGCATTTCTGCATACGCCCAATGCGCCATTCCAGATACCCAAGGTACATCTGCACGTCTTGAAACGTGCAATCCGCGTGTGATCCGTCCAATCCAATCCAATTCATCCTGCGCCTCCAGATGCTGAGCCTGACTTGACTTCTTAGCGCTCAGCGCCCAGCCCAGTCTAACTCCCATCCATAAAAAAACACCACACCATCTTCCATCAAAAAAAAAATTGAGTTGTTCAAATTCTTGATCCTTGGGCCAAGATGCCCTTCATAAAAAATTTTGATGAAATCCTTTGCATTTTGTTTTTTGGGGGGCATAATGATGAGTGGAGAGGTGCACCCCAGACTATAACAGAAGACCTCCAACTGTTGAATGTGGGGGCCAAACAGTCACGATTGAATTTTTCTTGAGGGTTTCTCAAGAAGATGACTTTCTTCAAGTCCTGCCAATTTCAAAGTGCAATTTGTAGGTCCAAATGAACTTCATCCAATCTTTTATGGTCCAATGGGAGTTTTTTTAAGTGGATTTTATTTTTCTTTTCTTTTTTTCATCAGAAAAATTGGCCTCTTGTCACCCACTCTTGCATAGAAGCCTAATTCATGGACCCTTTGTCAAATTTTCCAAGTTGGTACATCTTTGAAAATCAAATTGTGGATGTTTGGGGCCTTCAACTTTTGGCAGTTCTTGATGATTTTGCACAGCTCAAAAAGATTGTTTTCTGTTATTTTTTGAGGTTTTCTGGATTTCTTTGAAGAATTAATGTTCCCTTGATTGCAGAATTTATAGGATGTTAGAAATTGTTGTCCTTGGGATTGCCAATTTTGATGCATTTTTGTTCCCAGAAGAGCCAGAATCATACATCTCTACAATCCTGGCCTTGAAATCACCCAGTAAGTCTTTTTCCAGGTTTTTATTTGTTAACTATAAGTAAAAAATCAAGGAAAAACAAATAAAAATTAGAAAAAGTTGATTAAAAGAAAGAAAAAATGAAAGAAACCCCTACATTGGTCATCATTCCAGGTGAGCAGAACAGCTGAGGATGAAGGATGGAGAGGAGATGGAAAGGAATTGAACAATGTGGTCAATAGGAGGGAGGCAAGCCTGGTTGTTAGATGAGGTTGCGCAAAGCTATTGGGTTGGTTTGGGGAAGGTGGGTGTGGGCATTTTAAAATTCAGTCCCACAAATTCTTTCAACCCACTATACATTGGCTTTGGCTAATCTTATTCAACAAAGTTACTTATTTTATGCCTTCTTCTGGGCATGTGCAACCCACATGCCAATGATTTTGGCAGTCACAGGTCCACACAACACTTTTTTGGGCTTATAATTTCAACACACCAATTTTTTTGGTGTGCAAAGTTTCACAAAACAAGATATGGTATATGATTTGGCTTGCAGGAATGTGAATTTCAGTAATTATGGAATCTCTAACTTGACACAAAAAATTTTTTGTGTCACTAAAAAAATCAATAATTGAAATAATTCAAGAATTATTCAAAATATGTAAAATTGTTTTCAAATTAATGTTTAATATGGAGAAAAATCTTATTAGTGAGATCTAAAATACTGAAATAACAGATAAATAATAGAAGGAGAGGAATATCTTTTCAAAACTGTTCCTTAATAATTGTTAAAACTCATTTTTTTCCTCCCAGTAATTCAAAAAATATAAGAAATAATTAACAAAAAAATTCAAAAAAATACAAGAAACTAATGAGTTATTGCTTTTAAATTTTCTTCTGTATTTTATTTATAGTTATAAATATTTGAAGACAAAATGATTTAATAAAGAAAAATTTCAGATCTCAAAATCTGAATATGACCATAACATATTTCCTTCTGGGATTTCAATTCATGGGGAATTTCGCCTTTTTGGTTAAATTTTTCAATACTTTTTTAATTATTTAATACATTTGTGGATTGCTTGAAGGAAAATATTGAATTTTCAAATTATCAAGGAAAAAATAACCAAATATAATTCCTTATTTTTATTAGACTTGTATTATTTCATGATTTCATATCTCGCAATTATAGTGTATCAGAGTTAAGATTTCAAAAAAATCAAACCGTTGATCTCAGGAACACCCCAATTTTCATTTGCATTAAGTTGTTTCAGAGTTATCAAACCTGCCATTCTAAAACTGCCATATTGTTTCTACCAAACCTACCATATTGTTTTTACCAAACCTATGGCAGGTTTCTGAAATACACATACCCCCTAACTTGTTTATTTCAAAATCGTATGTTTCATGGAAATTTCTGACTTAAAAAATCAAATACATGATTTATGCATCATCTTCCATCCACCATCCATCACACGCAAAAACCTGTGAATACCTCAATCCCATCTGCATTGCTTCACACACATATCATCTACATTTCTTCTTATCTCCATCACTCCACAGCTCCATTGCTTAAAATCTCCATTTCTTCACACACAGCAACAGAAACAACCTCTCTACACAAATGAAATCAACAGTGCTCATCCCATCCACATTTAAACCCTCCAATTCACTCTTCCAATCCTCACCTCCCACACTACCACCACCGCCACCACCACCATTAACCTCAAGATCTCCCACTCATCATTTCATCCATCCATCTCCCCATCATTCCTCTTCCCTCCCTCATCCCGCCACTACCATCTCCTCACGCCAAAGGCAGAACTTGAGAGTTTGTTGAACAAATAAAATCAAACCATTCAAAATCAAAACTAGGGAATATATCTTTAAACTCCATTATAACAGCTGGGAGGATGCATTTTTCCAAATAGAAAATACTCAACCGAATAGATCCTCAGCCCTGCTATCATCCCCCTCCTCTGAATTTTTACTAAAGACTCATTCCTTGGATCCCATCCATCTCTCCCCTCAATCTCCGTTATTGTCAGACAACACTCAACTGACTCAATTCTACCTCCGAAAGTTTGATGCTCAATTATTCTTCAGTGGTCATTACCCTTGATTGAACCCATTCCCTCCAAGCAGTTGCAACTCCAGATGATCCCAATTTTACCAGTGGTTATCTCACCAACCCTTTGGATATAATTCCTCTCCCAATAGATATACCTCCTCAATCCAATCATCCTTGAACTTGGAAAAGACCAAGCTCTCACTCTGATACAGCTTCTAGCGGGTACTGTTGGTCTAGGCAAATTACTAAACCTTAAATTGATTCTCCCCATTCTCATTTCCCTTGCTATCAACATCCCACATTTGCAATCAACACCTCCCCTTCTCAGTGTAACCCTAAAGATATCTGTTGGGCCTGCCTCATTTGATCTCAACTGATCTCCCCTCCCATAGAGGGTCCCTCAACTTCAAATATTTCATCCCCACCCAACACAAACAACCATTTTCCTCACGTTCATCCTATCAGTCAAAAATCAACCAATCACTCTCCAATATCATCTTCCCCCTCCATTGTCTTTGATTTTCCCTCACAGCTTTATTTTTCCAACCAATTAGCCTCACTGGCCTCCCCTCAACCTCACTCTTCCAATCTACGAGAAGGAGATACTCAACTGATTGTAGGGAGCTGCTTGGAAAACTCTAATGATAGACTTAATCCTGTGGTTTCCCATCATCCAACTCCCAAAGATTTCCCAAATGTCACACAACCACCCCAAATACTTCAGGGAAATCTTAGATCATTTTTAGCGCAAAGGAAGAGACTGAGTTCAAGGGATAAGTGGAAGATAGAAAGGCTAACTTTAAATTTAGAACTGATGGTTTGATGACTCAAAAAACAGAAAGAGGGATGAAATTTTCCAATAGGGGAAACCAAGGCAAAGCCCAATGTTCCAACTTATTTTAGCAAAATGCAAGAATGTATGAAATTAACTAGCTGATGAGACAATCTTCAAGCAGGCGGTGTAGCCCTTGAAATTTAATCCAATGGAGACTAGATACAACCTGATGGATGGTTTTCTACATATAGGGGGCAATGATGAAATGAATGACAGGAACCAAATGGAAAAAATGGAATCAATATTACAGGAGTTTCCAAGGTTGTAGCATAGGTGCAAGAAAATAGAACCTGAGAGTACAGGACATAATGGGTAAGAAATGAATGGAGTGACATGCAAAGAAAATGCAGATTCATTGATGTGGTTAATGCAGGGAAGGGGGCTAGTCCTTTGGCAGACCTATACAGTTTATAAAACTATCCAGGTGTGAGTGCAAGCTATTTATTTCAAAAATTTCATAAGCCCAACAATACTCAGTTTCCTAAGCCATACTCAAACCTCAGCCAATCTCATTCCTCAGTACAATCTACCCTTTACCCCTGGATCTACAAGCTGCACCTCCTGAATTATCCACCTGCATGCAATGCAGGTCCTACTAAACTTTCCCAGGCTCCTCCCTCTTGGTCTATGGCTTGGTTTATCATCATCTCTCCCTCAAATATATCTGGTATGAGAAGTATGTACTATAAAACCATAGTACATACTCCTGGCTGGAAAACCCATACTCCAGTTCAGTACATGCTACAAATTTCTGGACAGTCTCATTAACCAATCCCTCAAGCCACTGCCTCAAGCCCAATTGGTCAACATGTAATACTATGGGGCATCCCAGCCCCAGCACCAGTCATCCCTCCTTAAGGCCTCCCTTCAGTTCTCACATATAGTGGGCTCTCTTCCCTTCATGGAATAATTTCCCCCAAGGAATTAGTTTACTACTTCTTACTTGTTGGTCCCTTCCAATAGGTGTCATATCAGTATAAGAAATCCAATCAAGCCTAACTTAGTCATCTCACCTACCCCTCTGGTTTTAATTTATAGGATTCAACCTTCAATCTCCTTTGGAGTCTTACTGCTGGATTCCCTCATCCGTTATCATTGTCATTATTTTCCCATCATCTTTTAAATCAATCTCTCTTCTCAATCCTGAGTTCTGTGAGAAATAGCGCCTGTTCCCTCAGCCCCATGCACTTCTGGGGCGTTTTTGACATTATACTAATTGCTTCCCCTTGATTACTGCAATTCTCTATATCTCTTTAGGCCTATTCCAACCATCTCATTTAATCTTACAGATATCAATACCCAAAATATTTGTGGACTAGTGTGTGATAAGTGCTAAAGATTTTGTTGCTCTTCCTTTTTTACAAAGGAATTTCCTGTGGAAATATCCACCCCCAACCCCATCCCTTAATTGGCCCTTAAACGCAACTTTTACAAAATTTGACGCTTTAACAGCTTTTTCAACCTTTGATGGTGCTTTGATGGAAGTTTGATGCTTTGGAGGTACTTTGACACCACTTTGAAAATTCCAATAGGTTTGACTTTGACTTTGACTCTTTGACTTTGACCTTCAAATTTGAAACTTTGATGGAAATTGTGAAACTTCAAGATCCCATTTTGCAGCCATTCCTTTCCTTCCAATTCCCTTCTCTGTGTACTTCTTTTGTGTCACTTCCTTACTTCATAAGTGGAAACCATGCCTCCTCAATTTGCACAACCGTCCATTATCACCAGTCAACCTCTAAACAGGTCAGCCAGAGTGTGTGGGTCTACCTTAGATGTTAAAAATCAGGACCAATCTTCTCCTCAAGATTGCAGAAGTGGGAGGACCTTTTGCAACCTTGCACCATCAGCTTCCAACTTCATGGATACTGTTATTCTTTTTCCAGGTCATCCTGGAGCTTCCCTATCTCCTTCTCCTCCTGTTTTCAGAAATTTTTTTAATTTTGCAATTGGTTAATATCCTCAAGCAGGATACAGATTGGATTCTTCTTTGTACAATCCCAGCTTAATTCCTCTCCCTGGGGATGAGGAAGATGAAGAGGATGAGATTCTACATCTGGGTTTTGATTTTAGGATCCTTAGTAATCTCAACTCAACAACCTCTGGACCTCAAGAAGAAGCTTCCCAACCTTCTGCTTTGACAGCAATCTCTGAACAAAGCCAACCTCCTCATCAACCTCCTGCTGTGGACCCTACCCTCCTAGCCTTTCTCCAAACCATTACTTCAGCTGTATCAAAACTCTCTCAACCCCCAACAACTGGTACTCCCCACTATGGAACCTTCAAATCTCCATTAATGAACCCTTATGACAAATTTTAAGGCAAAAATCCCACTAAGCTCAGCCCCTTTTGAAAAGCTTGGGAACTCATCTTGAAAAACAATGAGGGTACCTTTTTTTGGATAGAAGGAAAGTCTTGTTTTTTGTCTCCTACCTCTCTGGGAACACAAGCCGTTGGATCCAACCCTAACTTTCTCAGCTCTCCAATCAAGAACCTTCTTTCCTGCTCAACTACTTGTTGGAATTCCAGCACTGGACTGACGCAGACCCGCACATTTGTCTATCTGCGCAGTTTAATGTCAGCTAATGCAGTGCTAATACTTCAAACATGAAGTCCCACTTAAAGCTAGGCAACCTACTCTCGTTCATCAGGCTAATCACTGCTCAGATCCATTTCGCGCTTTGGATGATATTGTCCTTCACCTCCACCTTGACCTTCTCACTCTCACCTCTCACTTACTCTCACCACCAACCACAAATCCTATTGCATCAAGAAGTCATTCAGCTGGGTAAATATAATTCAACACTCCTCAAGATACGCAACTCTGATCCAATCATTTAACAGAATTCGCAGTAACCTGATCCATCCATCAAATCAAAGACTATCTTGACCCTTATTCAAGACCAACATCAACTGTATGCTGTCCAATCCTGAGTGCTAAGCGGACCTAATCAAACTTCCTGATCTGATTATTTCCTTCAGTCCTCATGCATACAGTTCGACTGATTGTCCTTTAAACTGATTGCGGGCTGATTAATTCAAATCAGCCATTGCCTTTGTTGGTCTCCTTTCTATTGATTTGTTTTCTGTTAACTTGATCTGAACTGTCTAACCAACCTTTATCTCTTCTCATGTTTATGAAATCAAGTGGTTCTGGTTTTACCACTCAAATTTCTTTCACGTTTAAAAGCCAAAACTCTGCACAATGACCAAAAGATTCACACCAGGACCAGGAGGCAACAACGCAATGAGGACCATCACACTTAAAACCTTGGTCAAATCTACTCCATTTCTCAACGAAGACAACTATTTGATCTGGAAAAGCAAAATGGAAAGCCTCTTTGACATCCAAGGAATTCTCAAAATCATGGAGGATCCCAACTCAAGCAAACAACTTGATCCAGAGATGAAAAGAGACATCGCCCCATTTCTCCTGGCAAAACTCAAACCCGAAACCCACACAAACATCATCAAACCAGGAAATGTTCAAAACGCCAAAGAAATCTGGATGGCCACAAAGAACTATTTTGCATCATTGCAATCAGCCAACAGAGCCAGAGTGTTCAATGGATTTCTATATCTTCCCTTCAGCAAAGACAACATTGAAAGATTTGTTACGACTGTCAGGCTTCACCTCAATAAGCTTTCCAAAGTCAGAATAGAACTTCCATCCAATATCCTGGCGTATTTAATTCTTTTTAAATTTCCAACAAGTCTCAAGAACATGGAATCTCAGATCATGCATGGAGACAAAGAAATTTCTGTTGAAAGGGTCCTCAATCACCTGACTCAATAAAAAAACAAGAATGACGCCAAGATCAAGGAAATCTCTCCTAGTTCAAAAATCAACATCAATTTATACTCCAATTATCCTCGATGCAAAAATGGCGTTCACAACCCAGAAGTGAGAAATCATCCCCAAGACAAATGCTGGATTGAGTTTCCTGAGTTGAAGCCAAAGAATTTCAAACCTTGAAAATCAGAAAAAAAGAAATCAGAAGAGGTTGCCAATTTTTTTTCTTTTCTTCGTTGTTTCTCACATATTTCTCAGCAAGCCCCCTCCAATTTCATACTCGACTCTGGGTGCTCAATTCATATGATATGGGACAGAAACGTCTTTGACACTATCACTCCCAAAGATGGATCCAATGTTATCAAAACCGGAAAGCCAGGAGCTTTTCTATCCATCATGGGAAGAGGAACAGCTCATCTCACTTTGCCAATTGGAACCATTCTCCTCCAAGACGCAGCCTGGACCCCGGATGTATGCATCAATCTTCTGTCGATGGGGGTATTTCTGAGCAAGGGAGCAAAACTTGTAATCAACCACTCAAGCACGCCACCTTCATTCAAGATGTGCCTCAAAGAAAAACCTTTCCTACAAGGAAAAATTTTCAATAACCTGTTATACATCATCATCCCCAACAATCAGAGCTTCAACACAACTCTGAAGGAAGTGAATGATCTTCAACTCAAATTAGGCCATGCCAGTCTTCCCAGAATTGAAAAGTATCTCAAAAAGTCTGTCCCAAAGTCCATAAAACAGTCCTTCAATTGCAAGAACTGCGATCAAAGTAAAATCACAAAAAGCCAATTCAATGAAACCTCCATCAGAGTCGATAAGATAATGCAGAGGATTCATGAAGATCTCATTGGTCCAATCTCTCCAACGGCGAAAGGTGTTGCTGTAAGGCTTCAAAGAAAGGTTTTATTTCAATAAAAGACTAAGAATGTTGAAAGAGAATGGGTAAAACATGAGGACGTATCACACCTTCAAAGAAATGCTCAAAGCCAGTAGAGTCCGCAGACTGAAGTAAATGGGTGGTGCCAGATCAGAAGGTGGAAGAAAATAGCTGAAGGAGATGGTGACGACGCATGAGTGAAGGAAACTGAGTGAAAGGAAAGATAATTTAAAAGGGCTTACCGGGCTCAGATCTCAAGATGGTGATGGTACGACAGAGGAGTTGTACAAGAGAAGAGTCATCTAGGATCTGAGCCGGGGCCTGTTGATAAAGTGGAGAAGCGCTCATTTAGAGTATGTACAGCAGAGTGTAGCCGGGTCAGCGCGGCCAAGGTGAAAGAAAAATAAAAGTGAAACATCACAACAGCACGCGGGTAGTTAACACAGAGCGTGGAAGGTTTGAGAGAAGATTAAAGACACACAATCAGTGCCTGATCTTTTAATACAACAAAAGGTGGATACAGGTACTCTCTCACACTGGTAGAAAATCACAGTGGTTATATCAGCTGCATCCCCATGAAAAAAAATAGTGATGCTCCTGACATCATCAAATTCATCCTTCTCAACAAATTCAACCGCCTCAATTACTTTCCTACAGAATTCTGCAGTGACGGAGGAGGTGAATTTGTCAATGAGGATTTTACCAAGTTCTTCAAGGAGAAAGGTATTCAACGGGTAGTCTCTGGGCCATATCATCCACAACACAATGGTAAGGCAGAAGGGGCTAATAGAAATATAGCCAAATCAGTCAGAGCAACTCACCAATCCTCAAAGATCCCCAAGGATTACTGGCACAAGAAAATCCAAAGCTGCGCACTAGCTCTTAATCAAATTCCGAACAAGGACGGTTTAGTTCCTTGGGAAATCATGCACGGGACTTCTCTTCCAACAGGATACCTCAAACCCATCGGAACCCAACTCACCTATCTCAATCTTGGTAATCATTCCCAACAAAAATTTGACAAAAAAAGAGTTACCGGAAAACTTCTAGGGTATGCGCCAAAACTTCTCTCTTATCAAGTGCTTACTCCCAGCGGTAAAGTGGTAGAAACAGAGAACGTCAAATTCTCGCACTCTATCAGCTCCATTCTGGACGACCATTCGGTTCAACCTCAAACCATCTCCGAACTTCAACAGCCAATGAATCCTTCTGAGTGCTCACCCGCTACTGATGAGCCAGAAATCACAAAGAAAATTAAAGATGAAAGCCTCTTGGACAATTCTGATGCCGACAGCAGCAAAGACAATCTCATCCAAGCTGAACTGAATCCTGTAAGAACACTGAGAGATCAATCCACCATCCGACCTCCTGATTGATATGGGTATCATTGCGACTACATACCCTCATCACCCAAGGAAGCGCTTAAGGATCCAACTTGGTCAAAATCTTTGGAGAAAGAGTTAACCACGTGCAAAGACTTTAAATTCTGGGAGGACTACGAAGGGCCTGAACCAAAGAACGTCCTCAACGTAACGTATTCCTTCAGAATCAAACAGAACACACACGGAGGCGAAGCAATTCACAAATCACGAGTGTGTGTTCAGGGTTTCAATCAAAGGTACGGGATTGATTACTTTGACACGTACGCCCCAACTGGTAAAGCTGCATCACTTAGAGACTTCCTCCTTCTCGCCGTCAAAAGAAATCTCCCCATGCTTCAATTCAATGTCAAGGGTGCATTTCTACATGCCCCACTTGATGAGAAAGTCTTCATCCGTCGTCCGGTAGGCTCAAAAAGGAAAACTCCAATCCTCAAGTTAAACAAATCACTCTATGGGCTAAAACAAGCACCAAAAAACTGGTATGAGATGCTCTGAAACTGGATCCAGCTCCAAGGGTTTACCCCGTCAGACGCGGATCCATGTCTCTACATTGGGAAGGATGGTCAATCAGCGTTATTTGTGCATTTCGACAATCTTCTGGTGGTTGGAGAAGTGAACAAATTCAAAGAAGCCTTCATCAGCAAGTTCAAGAACTCGTCATGTCATGAACCTAACACGCTACTCGGAATGAAGGTTGAATGCACTGAAAGCGCGTTCAGACTATCCCTTCCTCTCCACATTGAAAAAGGACTGTCGGAATTGAATCTCCTGGGGTCCAAGTCAATCTCCAGCACACCTTGCACTCCGGCATCCATCTCTTACCAGCAACTGAAGAAGAACAAGAAGAGTTCAAGAAACTAAACTTCAACTACCAATCTCCAATTGGTAGACTCAATTTCATTGCCGGATCAGCTTGGCCAGATATCAGCTTTGCCATCTATTCAATTGCTTGGTTCTCAGAAAAGCCCGGTATCAATCACTGGGGAGAAGTACTCAAGGTTTGGGCATATCTTGCCAAAAAAAAGGATCAATCTCTTCTAATTTCCAAAAAGAATGATTCTCCCAACTTAGTATGCTACAGCAACTCTACCTGGGCAGATGACCCCATCACTAGAAGATCTCAATCTGGATTCATCTGTTTCTTCCGAGGAGCACCGCTGTATTGGACAAGTTGAAGACAACACAATGTTACCTATTCGTCAACAGAAGCCAAATGTAACGCCTTAAACAACAGACAACTGGAATGCAGATGGATCAATTACCTGATCAAGGAACTCTGGCGAAAAGCAATCACTCCAAGCATCCATCTCATTGACAACAAGGGCCTCGATGACAAGATCAAAAATTTTGGATGCAACTCAAAAACAAAATTCATCAACCTTAAAACCAAAGGCTTGAGAGAAGACATTGAAGCAGCAGCAATTGAAATTCAACTCATCAAATCAGAAGAGATGGTTGCCGACTGCTTAACTAAAGCCGCGAATAAAAACTCAGTGTTTTGATTGGTACATCACGTCAGTGAATAGTCATTGGAGTATTGAATTAAGGGACGATGTTGGAATTCCATCACTGGACTGACGCAGACCCGCACATTTGTCTATCTGCGCAGTGTAATGTCAGCTACTGCAGTGCTAATACTTCAAACATGAAGTCTCACTTTAAGCTAGGCAACCTACTCTCGTTCATCAGGCTAATCACTGCTCAGATCCATTTCGCGCTTTGGATGATATTGTCCTTCACCTCGACCTTGACCTTCTCACTCTCACCTCTCACTTACTCTCACCACCAACCACAAATCCTATCGCATCAAGAAGTCATTCAGCTGGGTAAATATAATTCAACACTCCTCAAGTTAAGCAATGCTGATCCAATCATTTAACAGAATTCGAAGTAACCCGATCCATCCAGCAAGTCAAAGACTATCTTGACCTTTATTCAAGACCAACATCAACTGTATGCTGTCCAATCCTGAGTGCTAAGCGGACCTAATCAAAGTTCCTGCTCTGATTATTTCCTTCAGTCCTCATGCATACAGTTTGACTGATTGTCCTTTAAACTGATTGCGGGCTGATTCATTCAAATCAGCCATCACCTTTGTTGGTCTCCTTTCTATTGATTTGTTTTCTGTTAACTTGATCTGAACTGTCTAACCGACCTTTATCTCTTCTCATGTTTATGAAATCAAGTGGTTCTGGTTTTACCCCTCAAATTTCTTTCACTACTTACACTACTTCACAGAGAAACTTCATACTCTCTTTGTCAATTTTCTGGAGGTAGCCAAAGCAGGGGAGGAAATTTTGAACCTGAAAATGAAGGAATCTGGATATGCCTCAAACAAAATCACAGAGTTTTGATCCCTTATGACTAAAGTTTCTGAATGGGGTGATAGAGCCTTCTATTTTTATTTTTTCCAAAGCCTCCCCTCTTGGCTTCCGGACCAACTAGCCATCTATGATGGTTCTTTGGAAACCCTTCTAGAACTCATGGATGTAGTGTTAGATTAAAAAACCAGGTAACACGGACAATTCAATGAAAATTTATCTCGTCTCAATCACCAGCCAATTGCTCTCAGTCTTACAGGAGAAAAGTTAAGACTAAGATCCAAGAAGAATCTGCAAAGAAGCAAACTTCCCAAACCAAACCTACCTTGGAATTAGGTCCTGATGGCAAGCTCAAGGAAGAATAAAAGGCAAGAAGGGAGATGGAGGAACTATGTATGATTTTTGGAGGGAAACATAAGATTGACAACTGTAGAAATAAGCCTATCTCCAATTGCTCTTCTACCCCTAACTCTTCTTCTAATCACAAGCCAAAAACAAATTAGTTTGTTTGCCTGTTTTAATCCAGGATTATCACTCTACTGATGTCAGGGTACAAAAGATACAAAAATATTACTCTGAGAAAATTTTCAAAGGCTTATGTTACATTCTGTTTCACAGGGACTTGAGTTATAGTGTCTTGATTGATTAAGGTGCTACTCAATCTGTAATGGCTAATAATATGGCTCTAAATTTTTCCTTGAAGAATACTTCTTTTGAAAAACCTATTTTTCTTTTCAATTTCAGTCTTGAAAATTAAAACTCAGAGCTAATCACCCATTAGGTAGCTTGGGAGATCAACCTTCCTGCCTTTCCTAGCTTTGAATGTGAATATCTTTTAGTAAATGCACCATTCTCAGAAAGTATCATCCTGGGAACTGACTTCCTTCACCATTGGAAGCCTGAAGTTTACTGGAAGATGGAACTTATCACACCAAGACACCAGCCAAATGAAGATACTTCCACCATTTTTGTTAAACTCAAAATGGCCTACCTACCTTCAACTGTTTTCTTTCCTACTATTCCTCTGGCACTGCAGTTCATTGCTTTCCAGCTTACTTCAGTACCTTTTCTTCATCAAAACAAAATCCAATTACCTTTGAGTTCAATGATATCCCACCTTTCTTAGATATTCACCAATCCCTTGACTACTTCTCTGGAGGAAGAATCTAGGGATTTATCCTTGAACATCATGAAATTTTTTACCTCTTCTAACATTTCTGCTACTCCCCACAAAAATGCTCCAGCTTACTGGGATGAGTTTTATATGGATAAAGATCCTGAAGAAATATAAACTTTTTTAGATAAAGTTCCTGCTGATTACCATTCTTTTCTAGAAGTTTTCTCCAAGATTAAATCATATCAACTTCCTCCTCACCGCGCTAAAAATCACCATATCAAACTGGAAGGACCTCTGCATAAAGTTGGACCAGTCTACTTCCTATCTCAAAGTGAAAAGTCTACCCTACAAGCCTACATGGAAGATAATTAAGAGAAAGGCTTCATTCGTTGCAGCACTTCCAGAACCTCAGCACCTGTTATCTTTGTCAAGAAGAAGGATGGTAATTTGCATTTATGTGTTCATTTTTTCAAGCTTGAAGCTTTCACCAGGAAGAATCAATATCCCCTTCCTCAAATTACTTTCTTACTGACTGCCTTTTCTGGTTCTTCTTGAAATAAATCACGAGACTCTTTATTGCGATTCAATTAACTTAAAAAGAACTCTTGTAAAAGTATAGATAAGTAGCAAATTGACAAAGATGATCGCAAGAGGAATAGAGCACCAGAGGCTAGGACATGTTGGTTTTAAAGTGACTGATGAGGAAAAAAGGAACAGCGACAACATGGAGACATAGTCAAAACAAAAGGAATATTAATTTTTACCTAAGTTGGGTGCTCTACTAGCGGAGCTGGCTCAAGTGAATCTTCCGGAGGGCGCTTTGGGGTTGCCTTCTCCTCCTGAATATTGGTCTGGGGTCAGGGTCTAGATTGTGTGCGGTACCAGTTCCAGGGACAGTTGGTTTGGAGTGGACTGGGGCGAATAAGTGGAGACTGGGGTCAAGGTAATGGGGGTTGGATAGAGTGGGAGGATTCAGCGGATCATGGAGGGGACCGTGAGCCACTGCTCTCGTGGTGCTGTGAGCAGAACTGTGTAGTCCGCGGGATTCTCATTTGACACTTCTATCTTCTCAAAAATTGAACTCAGAGGCGCTTACAACCTTCTGTGCATCAAGGAAAGAGATGAAAACTTGAAAGAATTTGGATCCCAGTTTGGAAGCTACGAATGCCTGGTTATGCCTGTTGGCCTGACTAATTTCCCAGCTTATTTCCAAAACCTTATCAATGAAATCCCTGCTGATATCCTCACAATTTATGTGGTGTTTTACCTTGACAATATTGTTATTTTTTCTAATAATTTACAGCAACACATTTCTCACGTGTGTGAAGTACTAACCAGACTCAGAAAGCACAAGCTCTATGCAAAGGCCTCAAAATGAAAATTCCATGCACCTTCTGTGGGCTATCTTTGCTACGTCATCTCAGGGGATGTTATCTTCATTGACAACAAAAAAGTCAAGACCATCCTTTCCTGGCCAGTTCCCCAAACCAGAAAGGCCCTGCAGTCTTTCCTTGGGTTTGCCAACTTCTATTGCAGGTTTATCAAGAACTACTCCAAAGATGTCTTCCAACTCACCCTTTTCCTGGAAAAAACTCACATTTCTCCCTCACTCCTGTAGCTTGGCAACAGTTTGAAAATATAAAGCAAGCCTTTACCCAAGCTCCAGTCCTTTGCCATTTTGATCACCTCCTGAGAACATATGTTGAAATTGATTACAGTGACTATTCCCTGGGTGCTTTTCTGCACCAGGTGACTGCTGACAATACCAAAAATCCTATTGCCTTTGACAGAAGGGAAATTTTTGATTCTGAATTCAACTAAAAAATACATGAAAAGAGCTCATTGAAATCTTTTTTTCCCTCCAGCAATGGTGTGCTTACCTCTTGAGTGCTACTGATTCCTTTGCATTTTTTACTGATCACTCTTCTTTGAAGTATTTTATGCCTTCCAAGGTCCTCACCAGGAGAAAAGCTTTTTGGGCAGAGTTCCTCTCTGGTTTAATTTTTTTATCACTTACATGCCTGTAAAATTTTCAACCATCCCAGATATCCTGTCACATTTAAACAACGTGTACCCAGTGGGGGGGACACCATATTCTGAAAATAATCCTGGAAATTTTTAACAACTTCTGAAACAAAATGAAGCTAAAGCTTCTAAAGTTTTTTTTCTTGTTTCTAATAAACTTGATGATCAACTGAGTGATGGGACTTCTTGTCAAGAAGCTGAGAAGTTCCTTCAAGTTATCATTAAAATTTTGAATAAAAATGAGGAAGTAGCTGACTATTTCTTACACCCCTCTAGTGCCTTACTCCTGTTTAACGGTAAAGTAGTGATACCTGACCAAGCTAACCATCTATCTATAAATATAAAAAAGTTTAAAAAACCTCACACACCCCACCCAGCGTCAAGTTTTTTGGGTTAGTATTCAGTTGCTGAGGTTTTTATGTATGCACCTCTTGCATCCAGTTCAGTCCTCTTTTTTTTGTTTGCTTTTTTTTTCAGCTGCTTTTTTTTTCTCTGTCTTCTTTTTTTTCAGTCATTTTTTTTCTCATTATTTTCTTTTCTTCCTACTTTTTTTTCAAGTCCGCTTGTTTCAAAGATATTCACACTCCATCTCTTGAATCCAGTTCAGTTGTGTTTTATTTGAATTCCTTTTGTTTTCAGCTGCTTTTTTTTTTCTCTGTCCGCTTTTTTTCAGTCATTTTTTTCTCTCTATATTTTTTTTCTGCCTAATTTTTTTTCAGTCCGCTTTTTTCAGAAGAAATACACACACAACCTAATATGTGTACAAAGATTGTAAGTTTTAATTCTTTTCAAGAACCTCTTTGTTTGTATTAAGGGTTATGTGATGTATTTTCATATGTAAGGTTTGTTTTTATCCCTATTTAATACTTTTCAACTACCTCTTTGTGTGTATTAAGGGTTGTGTGATGTATGTTCATATGTAAGGTTTTTTTTTATCCCTATTTTATAATTTTCAACTACCTCTTTGTATGTATTGGGGTTTGTGTGAGGTATCTACATATTTAAGTTTTTTTTATTTGTTTTCAATACTTTTCAATTATCTCTTTGTATGTATTTGGGTTTGTGTGATGTATGTACATACGTGAGTTTTGTGTTTATTTGTTTTTATTAATTTTAACCTACCTCTTTGTATGTATTTGGGTTTGTGTGATGTATTTACAAATTTAATCTTATTGTTTATTCCTTTTCAATTATTTTCAACAGCCCTATTTATATGTATATGTTAGGTTTAATTTTGAATATCACACACATACTGGGACAATAGCGGTAAATGGGCCAAAAAATTTAACAAGGACAGGAATTTAACAGGGCAAAGAAATTTGGCAAGGGCACAAGGAATATAACAGAGGAAATTGACAGCATATGTAATCAACACTAATTTTTCACTTGGTCCAGGCTTTTTTTTTGAACATTGAATATTTCAAGAACAAAGAAAACACATATTACCAAAGACAGCACTTGGAACAAGGACTGTAACAGATTACATTGAGAAAAAAAGTATTAAACACTGATTCCTCACTTGGTTCAACATTTCTTTTTGGACATTGAAAATTGGGATTTATTTCGAACATTGAGCGTTTATATAAACCCCCTTTAATCCCACCTGGATTTGATGCACTTCCTTCTGAGACCATGAACTAAAACATTTCATCTTTTCTCATGTCACTTTCCAAATTCTTTACGAAGAAAAAATTTCCTACTGCCCTTATTTTTTGGTTTCACATTTGCTACAAGTTTTTTACAATTGGTGATCAAAGCAGCTATCTCATGTATGGAAAACACCAGAATTAAACCACTATTTCACTGAGGAGGAATCATACAAACTTCCTCATTCATAATTCCTGGGTTGTTCCTTACAATCTTTATGTTTTATGCAATTACCAATGCTCCACATGAATTTTAAAATGTGTGCAGGTATAGGTTTGATATTCATCTTCCTAAGATCAACAGGTTTTTTTGAGCCAGATGAAGCCCTGGATGAATTTCTTCCAAAATTAAACCAATTAAAAACTATGCTCAAATAATATTTCAAAATAGATCCAATTAATGGTTTTGCAAGGAGCATCAACTATTCTGATTTTCCACAACACTTCACATTTCATTCATTCAGAAAAGAATACAGGCACTGTCAAGGTGGTTGTTTAATTGGTTCTATTTACGCTCTTCATCCTTCAAATATAGAAATTTGGTTTCTCAATTTTTTGTTGAATAAATCTGTTGGTGCTACTGCATTTGACAACCTAAAACAAGTAAATACCATTTCTCATCCATTTTTCAGAGAGGCAGATTTGGGCAAGGGCTTATTTGAGGTTAATGATCATTTTTTTGAAAAATTCAACAAGCCAATGAGGATATCCACTCTTTTGGACTAAGTAAGTTGTTCAGAATGCTATTGGCACTTTTTCAGCCAGAAACCCCACTTTTTGTATGAAATTATTGCTTCAATTTCACAGTGGAACATTTAATTTGCACTTGGATTACGGATCCAAGAGTTCTCAAAAATGATATATTAACATCAAAGAAATATCAAAGAATTGCAAAAAGGATTAATATCTAAAAATAGATTCTTTGATAATATGTGATAAAGCACCTATCACTTATTTGCATGCTCCATTTCTTAGGCAGAGTCATGGCCATTCCATGTTTAACTTTAATTTCTGTCCCAGAGGAAATAATTCTGTCTTTCAAAATTATTGTAAAACAGTTCCCATTCAATTTGGAATTCTCAATGGAAATCAAAAAACAAATCACAATTTTATACAATTTTAAATTATATTCAAGATCCATTTTCCACTCATGGGTAGTTATAGTTTCAATTTTCAAGTTGTACATCCAGAAATTTTAAAAAGGAAGTGGTTTCAACCTGGAAACCAGCTTTCATTTGAAACCAACAAAATTTTTCATCATAAGGGTTTGAGTACCATCCATCACTGAAATTAAATACTGAGATTTCAATTATATATGATTTGTTTTAATTGCTTATCTTTCAAGATACTTAAGAAACTGTTCATTTCATTATTTTTGTAATCCACTCCCCAGATTTACTACATTTGAGGAAAATCCCATTTTTTGATATCAAGGTTTTTCATTCAATCCATTGCCCAAATCTGGGGGCAATACACTAAAGCCAATTTGTTGAATCCATTCCCTAGATTTTCAATTTGATTAAAATTATTAAAAACATATCACATTTTGGAAAAACACTAGGGCCAATTTTTTCATTCCATGCCACATATTTCCCCCTTGATTAAAATCATTTGAAAAATTTAAATACCAATCACTCCCAAAATCTGGGGACAATACTCTAGCCTTAAAGTAAAGATATTTCAGCAGGGTCATGACTTCCCTCTTGCAGGTCACCCTGGCCAATAAAATACCCTCAAACTCATCAACAGGTCTTACTCTTGGAATTGAATTCCAAAATATTTCAAGAACTATCTTTTGGCCTGCTACCTTTGCAACAGAAAAAAAAATATTGATGAAGAAAAACTAGGACTAATGAAACCTCTTCCAATTTCTGATGGCCCCTGGAATCCCATCTCTATGGAATTCATCTCTCAACTCCCCCTGTCTAATTGATTTGATTCTATCCTTTTTTTTGGGGATGGTCTCCCTATGATTTCCCTATTCACCAAAACAACTGGTACACTGACTACAGTTAAACTAGCTAATCCTTTCATCAGGCATGTCTTCCCCAAGCATGGGCTGCCTACTGAAATCATAAGTGACCAGGGCTCCTTATTAATTTCTTCTTTCTGGAAAAAACTTGGTGAAAAATTAAAGATCCAAAGGAATATCTACACAGCTTACCACCCTGTAACATATTGCAAAAATGAAATATTCAATCAAGTACAGGAACAATAACTTAAAATTTACATTGGTTATCATCAGGGAAACTGGGATACTTGGATCTCCTTGGCTGAATTCTCTGACAACAATAGTTTTCACCCTTCTACCCAGCAATCACCCTTCTTCACTCTCTATGGAAGACATCCTAGCTTTGATTTTCTGCATGTGCTTGAAAGCCATATCTCCAGTCACTACTTAGATCAGATTCAGAAAAACCAGATTCAACTAAAGAAATAATCAAAAGATTCTATGGATAAGTATAAAAACTATGCTGACCTTAAAAGAAAATATATTCCAAAAGTTATTGCTCCTGGGAATAAAATTTGCTTACCTGCAAAGAAGATCAATACTAAAAGAAATTCCAAGATGCCCTCTGAGTGTTGGTTGCGTCATTTTCTCATTATTGAAAAAATAGGATCTGATGCTTTCAAACTTCAACTCCCTGATCAATGTTTATCCATCCACCCTGTCTTCCAATTCTTCACTTCTCAAACCCTACTCCTCAGACCCAAATTCTCCTAGTCACAAAACACCTCCAGAACAAGTGGAAATTGATTACCAAGAAGAATGGGAAAATTGAAAAGAAGAAAAATAAGTTTCCCAAATACTGGGATCAAAGATTAGGTGTGGAAAACTTTCCTACTTAGTTGAATGGAAAGGTTGTTTACAAGATGCCAAAAGACCCTCCTGGGAACCAGTCTCTCAACCTCACCAACTGTCCAACCCTTCTCCACAACTTTCATTACCTCTGTAGACCAAAACCCAAAACTTCATTCTCCTCATCATTGTCTTCATTTTTATCTTAAATCATAGCTCCATTTTCCCTCAGAATCATTTCCATTCTCATCTCTCACCATTAATCCACTTATCTCTCAACCACAATCCATAAATGTAACCATATTTCTATTTCATCTTCAAACCATAAATAAAATAAATTCAAAATAAAATTCTATCTACAACTCCTTCTCAATCTTAGCCACCAATTTGGCAATTTTAGTAACCCAAACACTAGCCAGATATATCTTCCTACTTCAATATTCTTCCCTATCCTTATCAGTAGCTCCCATTTCATAAGTCACTCCAGACAAAGCAAGAAATTCCTCGGAATCTGCTACCACCTCCTTCTTTATTTCCTTCCTCTTCCCCTTCTTCTCCAACTCTTCATCCCTATTCAAACCCCATTCAAAAACATATTAGTTCTAGAATTCTTTGGAAACCTTTCAAGTTTCTCTTCAATTGTCTTCAAGTCCCCAACTGGATCATCTTCAATGGAATCCATTGGCCAAACCACCGTTCCTCCAGAGCAAGCATAAAAACCACAATTTTCCTTACTTTCTCTCCAAATAACACTCCTGACTCCATCCTTGGTCAAAGCCCTTCCAACCAATTCTTCAATAGTCCTTGGCCCAGGAGTTCCTGCTTCCACTTCTTTCACTTACCTTTCCTTTTCCTTTCTTCTTTCCATTACTTCTTCTTCATTGTCTCCCTCTTCTTCTCCTTCCCTTTCCTCTTCCTCTTTTTCCCCCTCCTTCTCATCAGGCTCTCCAGGAGCATCTTCATGCTCTTCCTCCTCCTCATCCAACTCCTCATCTTCAATTTTGAAATCTTTTACTTTGAATTCTTTGAATTTGAGGGGGTTGGGGGCTGCTTTGACAGGTGGATTTTTGATGATTCAGACAACTTTCAACCTTCAAAATTTGATTTCCCTTTGGAACTTCAATGCTTAATCAACTCCCTTGCTGCTACTTTGACCATGCTTTGAATGGACCACAATTGCTTCAACCATCCTTTGAAAAGATTTGACAGCTTCAACCACATCACATCAAACTTCAACAGGCTCAACCCTTGATTGTTAAACTTGGATCAATTTTATTGGACCCTTTTGAACTATGACCAGTTTGAAAGCGCTTTGACACACTTTTATTTCTTTGACAGTGGCATTACTGGCTTTGAAAGCTTTTCTACTGCTTTGAAATTTCTTTGATGGCCTTTCTAAGCTTCCACACTCCGGGATCAAACTAATTGAGGATGAGTATGGTGTTCCCCAGTGTATATTCAGAAATCTTGAACTTGATAAATCCTTCTTTGACATCCCATCCAAGTCAAACCGGCCCTTCTTCCTCAAATCCAGCCTTCCCTTTTCGATAGGCTTCCTTTTATCTTTCAAAGACTCAACTAGGAACAGACCAAAACCACCTCTTTCAGAAGAAAGCTTTCAGAAATCAGAAGATAAGAGAAACACTCATCATCTGATGGGCCTACCTTACTCAACACTCCTAAGGAAATTGTTGAGTTTTCAGCTGCCTACTTCACTTCAAAGTTGCCAGAAACTTCACCTTGACCCAAACAAACGGTCCATACACCTTCTTTCAGATTAAGAGGCCAAATACAAGCATGATTCATTAGAAACAGACAATAAGAAAATAAAGGATGAGCAAAATTATGAACAAGGATAAAGGCCAAACAACATAGACAAAGGAAAGATAATAAAAGGATAGGATCCAGTAGCTGGAGCAGCTTCATTGTTGAGATTGGCTTGAGTTGAGTGTTTTTGAGTCTTCAAGTCTTGATAAGTTGACAAATTTCCAAGAATAAACCTGAATTAAGATATTCTTGTGTGAA
Source organism: Puccinia polysora (assembly GCA_025617555.3). Lineage (NCBI taxonomy): Eukaryota > Fungi > Basidiomycota > Pucciniomycetes > Pucciniales > Pucciniaceae > Puccinia > Puccinia polysora. Next base: position 46,227,893 of record CM062624.1, on the reverse strand, counting down.
GGTGGAGGACCTAAGAGTGTCCTCAGGAGTGATTCCTGATGATTTAATGCAGGCTTTTTGAGTCTTCAGTTGATTTGTAGTGAAATTTGAGTAGATCTTAACACCCGTGGGAAATGGAGTCTTGACGCCAATGGGGTTGTTTATGGAAAAATAAGTAAAAGTGGAATGATGGAAAAGTAAATGAAGAAGAAACTTTTCTCACTGCAATCTTCAAGATTCATTCTCCGCTCTACCTCTAGTCTCTAACCCAACCCTGATAAATCCCCTCAACCAGTCTGATCCCCGGGGGGACCCCGCTTCAGCTTCACTCCATCTAATCCTTTCCAATCCCTCTGCTCTTGACTCAACATCTGTAAATTGCTCCATTTACTCCACTTCTATTTCTCCCAGTCTCCTTCAATTCCTCCAATCACTCCATCTCTGTTCCTCCCAGCTTCCTTCAACTCCTCCAATAACTCTGCGCCTGCTCCTCCTTCCTTCAACTCCTCCAATCATCCTGCTTCTACTACTCCCAGCTTTGTTCCCTCCAATTTGACTCCTCCCAGCTTTGTTCCCTCCACTTTGACTCCTCTCAGCTTCTTGCCCTTGAATCTCACCAACTTTTCCCCCCTCTCAAACTGCTCTTCATAAAACAATTGTCCCTCAACGTCCTCCTTCCCTCATTTCCACAACCTACATACTCAACCTTCAATTCATCTATCCAAAATCTTAGCCTCAAATCCATCATCCCCAATCTGGCTCAAACACTCAAAGACTCACAACATCTATAAAAATATTTAAATACTGCTTTTTTGAGGGTTTGAAAATACCAACATCAGACTTGTTGGGAGTCCTTCCTCAAAAGAAATTGGGGGTTTGGTGTTGCTTTCCCCAATCTTAGGGTGCACCCCTTGCATCAAGTTCAGTACACTTTTTTTCATTTTTTTTGGTCTGCTTTTTTTTCAGCCACTTTTTTATTCTCTGTCCACTTTTTTTTTCTTTGTCTGCTTTTGTTTCCTCTACCTGCTTTTTTTTCCACGATTGTTTTTTCAACTAATGTGTGTACATATATTGTAAGGTTTGATACTTTTCAACTGCTGTATTTGGTTATGTGTGATGTATATACATATGTAATGTTTGTGTTTATTTCTTTTTAATACTTTTCAACTACGTCTTTTGATGTATTTAGGTTTGTGTGATTTATGTACATATTTAAGGTTTGTGATTGTTTCTTTTTAATACACTTCAACCACCTCTTTTTTGGGATTTAGTTTTGTATGAGGTATGTACATATGTAAGGTTTGTGTTTATTTCTTTTTAATACTTTTCAACTGCCCCTTTGTATGTATATATTATTTTTATGTATATTTTGGTTTTGTTGGAATACACGGTAAGACACAAATATGTCACTAGCCTCAATACATAAATATGTAACAAACCCATACATGTCACAGCAGTTGTAGATAGTCTTATAGCCAGAAATCCACCCGCTCTGGGATCCCTCTCTCTCCTCATCAAGATTGGATCCCGGAATGGCCAAACACTCCTGAAGGCGGGTGGTGGTGGATTATCAGGTTAGTGTTTGGATATGCAATCTAATCAAGATTGGATCCCAGAATGGCCAAACCCTGCTGACGGCCGGTGGTGGTGGATTATCAGCATTTAACTATCCAATGTATCTTACAGGTTAAAAGCCAGCTCTTAGGAAAGCCTGGTAGAGGCTTATGGACGAGCTGTATCAGAAGAAAAAGGAAGACTGGATAAGAAAAAATACCAGTGACAATGGACCGGGTACTTCCACATCTGATCCAACCATGGCAGATTCTCCCACCCCCACTACGGCCTTTGTATTGAAAGGCAAATTCAAAACCCAATTTGAGACGCTGAAAACAACTCTCACCCAACAATTCTAGCAAGTCAAGGCTGCAATGAGCAGAATCTCAACCCAACAAGAAACCATGACCAACCCGGTACCACCCCACATGGACCTACCTGCGCAACAAGCCAACAACCCGCTTAGCTTGAAATTTGTCAAGGATCCAATGTCATTTCATTGGAACATAAACACAAAGAGACCAATTCTTGCCTTTGATGGATCCAACTTCAATGTTTGGGAGGGGCCAATCAATTTTACTCTCCGGCAAGCATTTGACTCTGATCCCACCTTCCTGGGCGATCCGGCAAAATTTGATAGCCTGACAACAATGAAGAACTGAGTGATTGTAAATCTTTTGAGGAACTCCATTGATGATGAACTTTTTGCAATCATTGAAGCGTCCCATGTGGAGCTAGGAAGGAACATTTACAAGATGCTCGTGGATAACTGCAAACGGTTGGACAGGCGACATAGGCTAACGTTTGCTGAGAAAATGATGGCACTGCTCACCTCATCTGAGGCGGACATGGCCTCAAAAACCTCTTTCCACACAATCATGGCCAACCTAAACAAATTAGAGATATTGCGGAATGAGCTAGTTGGTCTATTGATGCAATTGGTTGCCGTAGCGCCGCCAGGGATGGATTCAAAGACTTACAAATATTTGTTCTTGCAGCAGCAGAATGATACCAAATTGACGCCCCAATTCCTCAATGTGGCTAACGTACTGCAAGGGGCTATTGGTAAACTGCAACCAAAGGCCGTTGGGGGAGTTGACTTGATGGAACTGGATAAGATTCAGGCCTTCAGGGGACAATATATCCCTCCACAGAGTCGGGGCCAGAGCCAGCCCCAGAACAAACCAAACTTATCAGTTGATTGTGCCGCATATTACCCTGGAAAGCAGAAACCTGAGACTCTCATTGACACTTACGGATGCACGTTCTGGTACTGTGGTGCCAAAGGCCATTGGTACGCGGACTGCTTGGTATTTTGGGCGGATGTTAGGATGGGCAAGATACCAAATCCGCCAACAGACCATGCCAATCATACCTCACGGTACCTACCTCCTCAACGCCCAGTGAGAGAAGCTAGGAGGAACAATTGTCTTTGGGTTGTTGACCTTCCGGAGTTGGAAGGAGGCAAGATTCTTCTGGATTCCGGGGCCAGCCCACATGTGAGTGGCCCCTCTCAATATTTTTCTCCAACACAACACCTGTCACAGCCAAAGCTTTTCTTGATGGGCGGCTGAAAAACATCAAGTTACCTCTTCAACCGTTGGCAGCTTGACTATCCCAACAAAGAACGGAACAATGACAATTAGCAACGTGTATCTGTGCCCAGAAGTCAGAGGAATCATTTTGTTTACAGGGCGCCTGATATCTTAGGGATGGAGACTAGCTTACTCAGTCTTACGGGCTGTCCTGACAGATCCTTTGGGCAACAATTACAGGACGTCCTTCTGCAACTATTGGTGGTTAATCCCTACCTGTGACATACCAAATACTGCAATTATAGTCTTGGCGAGGCCTTCTTTTGATCCTTATAAGTGGCATGTTTGCCTGGGCCATGCATAAGAGGCAGTGGTGAGAATTTTCCTTAGAACTCACTAACCCAACAAGATTAAGGGCCCCTGGCAATCATTTTTCTGCAAGAGGTGTGCTATCTCAAAGAGCCTTGATCAGAAGACTCCTGGTGCTGAATCCAGTATAGTCAGAGAGGATGCTCTTGATCTTTTTGTGACGGGCGTAGCGGGACCCTTTGAAGAGGACTTGATAGGAGCAAGATTCCTCCTGACCTTCAGGGACCACGCAACCACTTACACGTTCATTGCTATCCTGAAGTCAAGGTTGGAGGTACCTGGCAAGATCATGGGTTGGCTAGAGAACATCAAACTTACCAAGGGATGCTATCCAAAGTACATCCGTAGTGACAATGCGGCGGAATACACAGGTCCACTCAGGCGGAAGGTTGAACCCTTGGGAATCCTGATTGCCACTATTCCACCTTACCACCCGGAGCAGAACCGCAAGGCTGAAAGAGTCAACTGGACGCTAGGTGATCTTGCAAGGAAAATGCTACATGAAAGTGGAATGGATTGTAAATTTTGGTTGTTTGCATATCAAGTAGCAGCGTACATAATGAACCGCTTACCAAATTCAAGGACCAGGAGCAAAACCCCCTTGGAGCTGCTATGCGGGACTGCCCCAAATCCCGCAATTCTGTACCCCTTTGGGGCGGAAGCAATTGTACATAATCCATTGGAGCGCCGGGGGAAGCTGGAAGAGAGGGCACAGCTGTGCTGCTTGTTGGGTTTCCCGTCTGGGGACGCAGGATGGCTGTTTTGGTCAGAAGGCAAGCCGAGGGTAATACATTCATCTTCAGCAATTTTCCCTTTTTTTCAAGCACTGCCGGTTTGACCTGTGGAGGACAGAACCATGGATATAATCAGTCAATTACATCTAGGAGAGGTAGCAACGGAGCGGATAGCAGCTGAGGAGGAAAAGGCCATGAATAACCTACCACGTACGGTTAAAATGGCTGTTCTGCGCTCAATGCCAGAGGCGCTGAAAGGCAAATGGGCGGCTGAATGGATGAAATCTGGAGAAGGATAAATCCAGCAGGTCAATGATTTAGACGTATGGGAACCGGTTAGACCACATGCGGGGATGAAAGTACTGGGAGCCAAATTTGTCCAAGCAAACAAGAGAAACGCAGAGGGCAAATTAGTACCGCGCAAGTCCTGGTATGTTGCTAAAGGGTGCAGCCAGAGAATGGGGGTGGACCTATATGACATCTACGCACCTACACCTTTGCTCAATACTCTCCGCCTGCTCCTGGTCTTAGCGCATCAGGGACGGGCCCACTCGCTGGCTTTGATGTGAGCGCTGTGGTGAACCATTTGGGACACCGTGGGAAAAGAATTCAAAAAACTAAAAAAAAAAACTAAAAAAACTAAAAAAAAAAAAAAAAAAAAATTGTCCTTGCGCGTCCTCATCCTTATCCTCGCGCGTCCTCATCCTTATCTTTGTGCTTCCTCATCCTTATCCTTGCGCGTCCTCATCCTTATCCTTGCGTGTCCCGATCCTTATCCTTGCGTTTCCTCATCCTTATCCTTGCTCATTCTCATCCTTGTCCTCGTGCGTTGCGCGTCGCTCATCCGTGATTTTTGCGCGTTGATCATCCATCATTGTCGCGCGCCGCTCATCATCATTGTTGCACGTTGCTCATCCGTCATTGTTGCGCGTTGCTCATCCATTGTTTCTGTGCATTGCTCATCCATACCTTACCAAAGCCATCCCGACCGCACCTCAAAGCGCTTGTCCAATCCTCGGACCCATCAATCTCCCACCTCACTCAGTCTGTCAGTCGCCAATCTCAAGCCCATCAGGATTTACTCAATCGCCTCAAGCCAATCTCCTATCCGCCCATCCGCGCTTTCATGAACTTCATCCTTCACCCTTCCTGGGACTCTCCCACCCCCCTTCCATCTCCGGGTAGGGGTGGAGAGTGTTGACTACCGCCCGCGGACATGCGCGGCGGTCTGGTTCATTTTCCTTTCCCACCCCTTTCCTCCTTTGGGCAAGGGGTGGAAAGTGTTGACTACTATGCGCAGACATCCGCCGCGGTCTGGTCTAGTTTGTTTTCCTTTCCCACCCCGTCGGCCTTTGGACAAGGGGTGGGTGATTCTGATATTGTTGCGTGCGCCCATCCACGGACAGAAGCGAGAGCTGACCTGATTTTCTTTCTTTTTCCGCTCTATTTGTAGAATCCATTGTACATAGTCTAATAGGGCCTCCTTCCCATATAAGGAGGGCTCTCCCCTGCCTTTTGGAACATCATCCAGCACGGAATGAGCACATGAGTACATCCTATGATCACATCAGTTATCTATGATTGCCCCTTGATCCTTGAGCCTCCATACTCATAAAACCCTTGATCCTTGATCCTTATCACCAACCAATAGCTTTTCTGGTTGAAGAAGAATTTGACTAAGTGAATTCTTGAGTGTGTTACACCACTCGTGATCCCTTTATCCAACCATACTGGTCCTGATCATCCTTTGATTATCTTTCTGGAACCAGTCACGTTTTACTGAAGAGGTTTCATTAAGCTTAAAACCTGGAGTGTTAAACCTCCCTTCCCTTCTTTTGAAGTTGAATTCCGCCACGCCACTCTTGAGTCCCTTGAGAAGTGTTGGGTTATTCTTTTTTTAATCAGTTGTTGTTTTGCTTCTAGAGCTTCTTCAAACAATTAGCCTTGTCTTGTGCAGCCACCCACAGTTATCTGGTACCCTTCAAGCGCTTGATTGAGGAGAGTGAAGAGTTGAAGAATGACTATATTGCCATGAGGGATGAAACGGTAATGGTAGGCTAAGGAGGAGCCTGATGAGGAGGAATAATAAGGCTACCAAGAGCCAATAGAGAGGGGATAATTCTTGTATAGTCAAGAGGAACTGATCTGATGAGGAGGAAAGGGCATTCTGGTATTGTTGACTGGTAATCAGATGGTTTCTCCTTCATGGTCCAAGGGAAGGACCAGTATTTATGGACAACTAGAGAACCCCCAAAAGGGGCCTTAGACATGAGTAGTTATTTAATGGAAAAAGTAAGTTGGAGATAAAGGTAACTAAATTTGTTAGTTACAGAATATGAACATAAAAAGACAACACACCACCTTAACTGACAAATTTAGGAACCAATTTTAGACCAATCAACATTTCAGAGATTCATGAGAATATGAGAAAAGAACATGAGAATGAGAGATTTGAGATTTGAGAAAGGATGACAAGACACCACCTTGTCAGCATATGAGATGGGGAATGAAAGCCTATTTTAAGAGGAGAACTAGGACCTCAGGCATAGTTGCCTAGCATGATGGAGAGGATGATATGATGATAATGATGATAGATGAGGGTAATGGTAATGTTAAAGCTAATGATGACAGATGAGGGTAATGATTATGGAATGGTGATGGTGATGGTGATGGTGATGGTGATGGTGATGGTGATGGTGATCGTGATGAAATGGATTGGTAGCAGTTGTTGAATAATGGTGGGTGATGATTTTCTTGAATTATAATGATTGTGATTGTAGTAATGAAAGAGGGTGGATAATAGAAAGGTATATACAGATAGTATTTAACAAAAGAATGGGAGGATTCCAACACACCAGCCTGTTCAATACTAGATGGGAGGAATTTTAATGTGTTTTTGGAGTTGAATTGAATGTTGTTGATGGTGTTGAGAGTTGATTGTTGATATTGTTGATGGTTGAAGTGATGGTTGAATCGGATGGATGGTGGAGGTTTGGAGGAGTGAATGATGGAATGATTGATTTGGATGTTGATGGAGATTGGATGGCAAAGGATGATGGAGGTATTGATGATGTAGCAGGTGGAGCGGAGTAGATGGATGGGAGCAAGCAAGCGGTTAAGATGGAGCGGAGCAAGCGAGTGGTGATGTAGCGTGTGGAGCGGATGAGATGGAGTGTAGCGAGCAAGTGGTGATGTAGCATGTGGAGCGGAGGAGATGGAGCGGAGCGAGAAAGTGGTGAATGTTGGAGAGGAAGCGGCAGAAATGGATGAAGGGAGCAAGCACAAGGTTGGATCGGAGAGAGGGGAAATGGATGAAGGGAGCGAGCACAAGGTCGGATTGGAGAGAGGAAAATGGGCGCAAGCGAGATGATCTGGATGTTGGAAGAGGACAGGTAGATAGTGGACCGAATCGCGCACAAGTGGGCAAGGGATCAAGAGCCGGACGGGTTGACAGCAATTGACTGGGCAAGCGCAAGATTGGATTGGCAGGAGGCATTGGTGGAGTGAGACGGTAGTGGATGCTGAGAGCAAGGTGAACAACAAGAGCCGGAGCGATCGAGTGAGCGAGAATGTGGGCGCACGGAGATTGATCAATCAAACAAGCCAGGAGAATTTGAAAGGGAGGATGGACCAAGAGCAATTGCGAAGGGCAAGATTGATTGAATGAGCAGGATGGAGGCAAAAGAAGAAGAAGGAGCAGGATCAAATTGGCAGGTTGATCGAAGTAGAAGGAAACAATCATAATGGTAAGGGATAATGATGGCAGTATTGATCAACCTGAGTGCAAGATTGATAAGATGCCGAGTGGCTGAAGGCAATCAAGCTAATGCAATCAAAATCAAGAAAGATGAAAACAGTATGACCAAAAGAGTTCACGGTCATTAAGGGTATCACAAGAGCAGATAAAGGAGATGGCGCAATGGAGGGGAGCTTCAACTGTTAATTGTGTTAAAAATTCAGCAGAATGCTCCGGTCAGATCTGAGTGAGAGGATGAGGAAGGTGACAAGCGAGATTGAGAGGTGGAAGAGCGAGGTCGCAGGGGAGGACAAGCGAACGGAAGTGTTATTCGCAAGTGAGTGATGAGCGGTGATAGTGGGATGGATGAGAGTAGAAGAGTCGACAAGATTACTGTCCAATGAGGGTGTAAGCTTTGGCAGCCAACCTGAACAATTGAGAGTTGGTTGTTGTCAAGGATGAGTTGATGGGGAAGGTGATTGAGTCATCAGACAGTTTACAAGGATGATGTTGACAGGCTTGATTAAATGATTGAGAGACAGGAAGAGGGGAGAAGGAGAGGTCTTGACTGGAGACAATGTTGTGGTGAGAGATTGAAACTCCGTAGGGCACGATGATGGTGGGATAGAATACATCTGATGGCTTTCGGAAAGATATCTTGCCAAGAATCCCGTGGGAGCAGAGTTGGCGAGTAGATCAATATCATCATTGTTTCCGGTCAATGCTCTTGAGCGGCTTGGATGATCATTCTCGGGACCGCATGCAAGCCTCCTTGAGTAGGAGGTAGTGATCGCCAAGATTGGAGGTAGGAATGGTTGATGATTGATGGGTTGGATGGCGGAGGAATAGGAGATTGTGCCAATTAAGTTGAAGAGTAGGATGGGTGATAGAAGGATGTGGTTGGATGAGTTAGGATTGATTGAGTTGAGATTGGGATGATGGTTGGCGGTGTAGAGTTTGATCAAACAATGATTCTGATGGGTGGTGGTGGTCGAGAGTAGGACCCAATCACCACTCTGAACTCCAATCTTGATCAAATCAATTGATTGTATGAATCTTGTAGGACGGGTTCGGTGAGTAAGATGTCGAAGGGATGATGAGGGGATTGATGGTGAGACCACCAAGTATGGGGATTGGTGATCAAGAGGTTTGAGAGGAGGCAGATGGGAGTCCAAGTTGAGGGTAGTATTTGAGCCCAAGTTCCAAGCTAAAAGTTCGTCAGTCTTGGTTTTGGCTTCCAACAAGGTTATTTTGTCCAGAAGGTCATTCTTGTCATCATCCTCGGACTTGTAGCGGTGTTGTTTGGAAGATTCTCAGAGGAGTTGAGTGAGCAATAAGGGGAAGCAGGAGCGGTGATGGATGGGATTGGAGGGGAATTGAGAAGGGTTGATGGATGGAGAGGACGGAGGTAGAGATGAGCAGCAATTGGGATTGGAGGCAGTTGATGTCGCAGGCAAGGTTAAAGAGCAATTGGGGTAGCGGGATGATTACGAGCAAGGGCTGATGGGATGGAAGCAAAATTGCACGAGATGTTGGAGTTGGGTAGTGTGTGTGGTAGTAGTGGATGAGTTAGTTGGTGAATGAGATGAGAAGGTAGAGTGATGAGATGAGGAGCGAGGGCATTCAAAGCCTTGGAGAATTTTTTGAGCAAGCTCTCAAAACTCTGAGAGGGTGAGGTTGAGCAGGGATGTAGCTTGGGTGATTTGGGTGGGGATTGGAGATGATTGCTTGGGGCGAGGGGCAATGGTGAGGGGGAAAAGGATGGATTGAGTAATGGGAGGTGGGAGTTCCTTGATCTGGTGCCCAACATCTTGTCGTCCTCATCCTCATCTTTGTCCGAGGAAAGCTGAGGTTGGTTGGACAAGACTGTTCCAGAGAGCTCGCCATTGTGCCAGCCAGAGTGCATGCCAACCAAGTACCGCACCCATTTGGGGGGGCAATCAGAATCAATCTTGGGACAAGGATGGGAGGTGGATTGAGTTGGATGGGGAGAGGACTGCCTGGAGGTTGAGTGGGATGGAATTGAGAATGAAATGTCTTGTTCAAAGAGGCAATTGATGAATGATGAGGATTTGAGCAATGGATGGGATGCAATTTGTGATGGAATCACGTGGGAGAGGATGATAGGAGAAAGTTGAAGGAGAGCAGGATAGTAGAGGAATTGGATCCAGGATGGCCACAGTCGGGTGCAATGAGACTATTTGAGAATCAGTGAGAGTTGGGAGAGTTCTCAGATTGGAGGAGGATTGATAGGACAAGGTTGAACAGAGATGGAGAGGCCTATAGGACCAATAATATTGGACAAAAAGAAACCATTTGGAACAATCAAGTTGACCGGATGGCTTGGTTGGATGAGTTTTGGCTTTTAACGGTGAAGAGTTGAAGAATGACTATATTTCCATGAGGGATGAAACGGTGATGGTAGGCTATGGAGGAGCCTGATGAGGAGGAATAATAAGGCTACCAAGAGCCAATAGCAAGGGGATAATTCTTGTATATTCAAGAGGAACTGATCTGATGAGGAGGAAGGGGCACTCTTGTATTGTTGACTGGTAATCAGATGGTTTCTCCTTCATGGTCCAAGGGAAAGACCAGTATTTATGGACAACTAGAGAACCCCCAAAAGGGGCCTTAGACATGAGTAGTTATTTAATGGAAAAAGTAAGTTGGAGATAAAGGTAACTCAATTTGTTAGTTACAGAATATGAACAGAAAAAGACAACAGAGAGTTGGGCAGGTTCATTGAGAACCTGGAGGTTTTTTGGGATTGAGTTGATCTTTCCTAAGCTCTTGCTCACGACCAGAGCTATTAGCTTGTGGGCGTTGTCACTCACAATTGCCTTTTCTTGTTGAACTCTGAACAATTCTTGACTCCTTCTATTCAAGTGTTCCCCAACATCATCTCCCCTCAGATAGTGTTGTCTCCCAGCTACCGACCACTACAATCTTTATCCTCTTAATTTTTGTTCGCCGTTTACCATGTTCTGGACTTAGATCTTGGTTACATTTAAATATTTTTTTAAAAATTGGGAGGGCAGCCTTAAAAAGCACCGATCCCCTCCACAGAACTGCCAAAGCCCTGCGCCATTTGGAGTCTTACATTTGTTCCCCCGGGCGGGGATCAGACCAGTAAACTTTGGATTTAAAGTCCCAAATTTGTGGAATCAACTTTGAAATCCAATCTTTTTCTCTTTTCTGTTTCTTTTCCTTTTTCTGTTTTTCTGTTATCATCTAGATCTGATCCGTGTAGGAAACTTGCTCCAGAAGTAAGTCCTCCCAATTGTGCACCATCAAGGGGTTTGATCCTAGTCATTTTTTGTAAACCCTACCCTTGCCACACTTGTGAGCCACTTTTGGAAATCTGTTCTTTGGATCCCTTAGGAAATCTTTTGTCAAAAAGGAATCTATTGGTACCCCTTCTACCTCTGTTTGGGCCAAGCTGATCAAGATCAAACCTCAGAACAAGAACTTATGCTTTAACGGTACAAATGTTGAACGGTTCCTGGATTCCTATGAGATGGCTGCTGAAGTGGACGGTGCTAGCAAATATGACATCGCTTATCAAATTCAATTCTTTATCTCCTCTGATGAAGTCATGGAAGTGATTGAATCATTCAATGGATTTGAATCCCATGACCGGGTACTTCTTAAGGAGGAAATGATTGCCTATTGGGGCAAAATTGATATAGCTAGGTTCAATCTCCTAGATTTGGATGCCCTAGTCTCCCAATGGACCTCCAATGGTGGTATCTCCTCAGCCTATGATTATCAAGCTTTCAGAAAATCTTGGGACCCTATCCAATCCTATCTTATCCAAAATGATCACATTGATACGTTGGACAAAATTCAAGTGCGATTTTATCAGTCTTTCTCTCCAGGAGTGCAGGAAACAATTAAGGACAAATTGGTGAAATCTGGATCCATGATCACCACAAGAGATAATTGGTTCAAGCTCCCTGCTTTCATGGTTCTTAGGAATACTGTGGAAATTGATGAAAGGTCAACCAGCTCTCACCTTTGAAAAACCTAAAATCACTGAACCAGTCCTTGCCCCCTCTTTTCAAGCATATAACAAAATCATGAATAAGATGGAAGCCAATCACAGACCTGAACCAAATCCTCAGAACCATCGTGAAACACCCACTATTGATGAGATCACCAAACTCCTGCAATATTTTGAGAATAAAATGGATCAGAAACTCTCCTCTCTGGCTGTCCCTAAACCCTCCAACTCTGTTCCTAGGTCAACAATAGTTTGCTATTATTGCCACAGAGAAGTTCATGGAACTGGTTGCTGTCCTGAACTCCAGAAGGACAAGGAGGAAATGTTGGTGGAACAGAAAGGGAGTAACTTCTTTCTTCCTAATGGTGCACTTATCCCTTTTGATTCATCTTGCCCATTTTGTCATTTGGTGGCCTCTTTCAAGCCTTCTGCTCCCAAGAAGGCATCCTTGGCCTATTTGGTTTTTCAATCTGCTTGTGGAACCCTTCAACCTTGGTATCCTCCTGCTGTCTCTTCTTCAAGATTTTCTGGAACCTATCAATCTGATCCAGCTAGGAAACAACATGAAGAACCCAGACCTCATAAAGCTCCTCCTCTTCCATCTTCAATTCTTTCAAAACCGGTCAAACGTGAATCTTCACTGGAGCCTCCTTCTTCTGAGGTAGAAGACATGGAAGTAGAAAAGGAACCCCTCATGGATAGGTTCCCAGAATACTTGGTTCTTGCTCCTCCGCCATCCAAATCACCTTCACCAACTGATCCAGTTATAGTTCCACCCTCACCTGAACTTCCTCTTCCAACTCAACCCAAGGTTTGATTTGAAAGGGGAATTTCCAAAGACCACCCCAAGGCTGTGGAGGGGGTTTTAAAGAAAATCTCTGATCTTAAAATCCCTGATCTCACCGTGGCTGAACTCCTTTCCATCTCACCCTCTGTGGCTGAAGGCATGAAGAAATGGGTTTCTCGGCGACGTGTGGAGATTGGTCCTGACGAATTGAAAGTTTCCTCTGGAATCTTGATAGAAGACTCCGGGGGAACAGATCCGCCTTCTGATTCAAATCTTCATTCTTTTCCTCTTGGATTTTTACCATGCTCTCTAGATTACTCATCCAAAATGGTTTCTCTACTTGTTGATTCTGGGTCCCAACTAAACTTAATTTTGGATTCAATGGCCTGCAAGCTCAATCTCAGTCCAAGGGTCAGCTTCAACTCTGTGGTTTATGGAATTGGGAATCAATCTTGTGAGTTGGTGGGTATTGCTGAGGATGTGCCAGTTTGAATTGGTTGAAATATTGTTGGAACCTGTCACTTTTGGATCACTTGTTTGGAAGGTCCTATGATTTTGGGTTTTCCTTTCTTAATAGACTTTGGAGCCACCCTGATGTTTTCCAATCAAGTTGGGGAGAGAATTCTTTTTCCTGATGCTGATGGTAGGAAGATTAAAGTTCCTCTTTGTTCTTTGGATTCTGGTCGTTGGGAAAGAGATTTCCCTGGTTTTTCACCTAAATCAGTTCTGAAGGGGAAGCAGAAGGATTCTTCTAACTCCTCTCATTTTTTAGCAGCATCGTTGGTAATACTAATAGTTGTAGTTCTTCTAAGCCTTGTACTTCAACTACAGGGCCAATGTTTATCTCTGAGGCATATTCTTCATCCTTTTCATCTCTTTCTTCTTTTTCTTCTGATCTTGAAAATTTCCAAAATCAAAAACATGTTAAAACACAAAATTCCAAAAATATTTCTCTTCTCCTGGGTTCTGTTTTTTCTTCTTTTCTTTGTACTCTTATCACTGATCAATCTTCCTCTAGCCCTGGTTTTTTTCTCCGCAATGAGTATAAACTAGATCCTGATCTCGATTCTTTTCTTAATGGTTTTGGTATGGAGGAGTATGGGCTTCAGTGGAGGCACTTGGGGGTAAAAGTAAGTCCTCCCAATTGTGCACCATCAGGGCATTTTTCTACCATAGTTTTTGAAACTCTACCTTGCTCCACACATGTGAGCAAAGAGTTTTTTTTGTATCCTCTTTTATGGAAAAGGAACCTCTCGAAAATTGTATGGAACATCAAACTTGGCGAATGTTGGAATCTGGTCTCAATTTTTGTACACAGGTCTTGCTGGTGAATGCTTGGAGGAAACAAGAACTTCTCTCTTTTGCCACTAAATATAAGCCAGTTGAAAAAAACTTCCAGCCTGTCAACCAACCCATGCCTCTCAATCTCAACCCTCCCTTCATGGGTCCTCCTCTATCTTGGGATCATTATTATATCTATCTCAATCCCTTATTGGCCCCTTTGTACCTCGTGGTTGTGTCACTGAAGAACAATTGAAGGTGGTCAACTTTGGTCCAGATGGATGGCTTTTACCTGATGAGTTAAATTTGATCAAAAATATCTTATCTCTAAGGGAAAAATCTATTGCATTCTGTGAAGAAGAGAGAGGTCTCTTGAAAGAATCCTATGGTCTCCCTTATATCATCCATGTAGTTGAACACGATCCTTGGAAAAAGAAAAAGATCCCTATTCCTGCTGCAAAAGTCAACAAATTCATCAAGTTGTTCCGTGAACAAGTCCATACCGGTCTATATGAACAGTCAACCTCCAGTTACTCTAGCCCTGTTTTCTGTGTTCTAAAGAGTAATGGTAAACTTAGAGAAGTTCATGATCTCCAACCTCTTAATAACATTACTATTAAGGACTCTGGTGTTCCTCCTGCCACTGAAGAATTTGTTGAATCCTTCTCTGGGAGAGCCTGTTATGGTCTAGGAGACATCATGGGGGGTTACGACAAACAATCTTTGCATCCTATTTCTCGGCCGCTCACTACTTTTGATACTCCTCTTGGTTGATTTCAAGTGACTCAATTGCCTCAAGGTGCCACCAACTCTGTTGCAGTCTATCAGGCTCAGATGATGTGGATCCTTTAGGAAAAAATCCCGGATCATGCGTGTATCTTTATTGATGATGGTGGGATTAAAGGTCCAGTTTCTGGCTATGATAATGAGCTCTTACCTTGGCACTCAGGAATTCAACAATTTATCTGGGAGTATGCTACTATCTTGGAAAGGATTTTGTTTTGAATTGAGGAATCTGGCCTTACTTTTGCTGGATCAAAACTTGCAGCCTGTGTCCCTGCCTTGGAAATTGTTGGTCATATAGTCTGCAAGGAAGGAAGAAGGATGGAAACCTCTAAATCCAACAAAATCATTTCCTGGCCTACTCCAATAAATCCAAATGAAGTTAGAGGTTTCCTAGGTGTTGTAACTTATGTCGGGATCTTCATTCCCTCTCTAATCAAAATCTGTGCACCCTTGCGTTTTCTAACCAGAAAGTAAGCTGAACGGATTTGGACCCAAGATTGCAAAAAATCATTTCAGTTGCTCCAAACTATTGTTGGCAATGACATAGTTTTGAAAAAGATCTCTGATGGTCCTGGAGCTGGCAAAATAAAATTGGCTGTTGACTCTAGTTATAAATCTGTTGGGGCTGTCCTTACTCAGGAGGATTAAAATTGTTTGGACCGCCCTGTTCCTTATGAATCTTTTCTTTTTTGGATGTGGAATCTAGATACTCTCAGCCCAAATTGGAGCTCTGTGGTGTGTCCAGAATGCTGAAGAATCTCCAAACAGTGCTCTGGGGACAACATTTCAAATTGCAAGTTTACGCTTGATCCATTGTGGAAATGATCAATGCTCCCAGCCTTCCAAATGCTCCAATGACTCGCTGGGTAGCTTTTATCCAGCTTTTCTCTTTTGATATTGTCCATAGGCCTGGGAAATCTTTCACAATGCCTGATGGTTTATCTAGAAGACCAATTGGAGACAATTAATGGGATGTTGGAATGGATTTCAATGAGGAAGAACCCTTGGTCCGCCCTGTTTTTGCTTTCTCCTCTCAAGATTAATCTGGTTTCAAACAAGGTTTCTGGCTTAAGTTAGAGCAGTACCTTTCAACTCTCCAAAGACCCCGTAATCCCTCTGCCAAATAATTTTGATCCCTTAAAAAAAGTCCTCTAGTTTCTTTTTCCAAGGTTCTAGGCTTATGAAAAGAGGAACTCCTTGTGCGCTTGTTGTGGTTACTATCCCCGCTAGGCAAGATTTGATCCTTGAAAGTCTCCATGAGGGCCTTTGTCATTGTGGGGAAACCAAAACTTATTGATGATTATCCAAACAATTCAGTTGGCCATCTCTGAAGAAGTCTGTCTCTCAATGGTGCAAGAATTGTGAAGTTTTTCAAAAATGTGATCTTAGGCGTCCAGCTGAAATTTGCTATCCTACTGGGGAGTCCACTGTCTTTGGAAGGGTTTCTATGGATGTGGTTCATATCAAGGCAGGTGGTGCTAAGTACCTCATTGTGGCTAGAGATGATTTTTCTGGATGGGTTGAATCCAAATTCCTTAATAAACTTAGTTCTGAATCTGTGGCAGCTTTCCTTCATGAGAATTGGACAATGCATTACGGTTTGGCTCAATCTTATTATACTGATGGTGGCTCGGAATTTGGTGGAAAAATGGCTGAAATGATCCAATTGCTCCCTGTGCAACATAGAGTTACTACTCCCTATTATCCTGAAGGATAAGGCATGGTGGAAAGAGGCCATGCTCCCTTGAAGGCTTCTTTGGTTAAACTGGCTGGTGAAAGTGGCAAGAATTTTCTGAAGTTTCTCCCCTTGGTCCTCTTCTCTGATCAAATTTCCACCAAGAAAACCACTGGCTACTCTCTTTATGAAATCATCTTTGGTCAGAGGGCTGTTCTTCCTCTTGATCTTGAAATGGAGTCTTTATTGGGCATATCTTGTCAAAAGGTTTCTTCAACTACTGACCTATTAGTTGCCAGATCAAAGCAACTGGAGCGGAGTGAAGATATGCGTAACAAAGCTTATCAGAAGATGATGGAATCAAGAGCAAAATCAGTTCAGTATTGGGAAGATAATAATCCAAATCAAATCGGGGATCCTTTAAACCCTGGAGATCTGGTATTGGCTTATAATTAATCTTTAGAGACTCAGTGGGGAAAACTTTTTTTGAATCTTTGGAATGGTCCTTATAGAGTGGTTTGTCAAGTTAGAGGTGGATCTTATTTTTTGGAAGAACTGGATGGTACTCATTTGGCTAGAAGGTTCTCTGCTGATCATGTTAAGAGATTTTATGGTCGTGGGGGCAATTTGGGTTCAAAGTAAGTCCTCCCAATTGCGCACCACCAGGGTCTTCTGCTGCATTTTGTTGTAAAAACTCTACTTTATGCCACATACGTGAGCACCTGGGACGCCTTTTCTTTTATCTTCTCCACATTTAGGCTCTTTTGGATGGATCAAGATGAGTTTCAACGTTTTTTTTACTTAGAGGATCAAGAAACGGCCAATTATTTTCTTTTTCATGTTTTCAAAATTATGATGCAGACTAGGGACAGTCTGTAAGTTGGGGAGAGATGTGTTGAACCATTTGGGACACCATGGGAAAAGAATTCAAAAAACTAAAAAAAAAAAAAAAAATTGTCCTTGCGTGTCCTCATCCTTATCCTTGCGCGTCCTCATCCTTATCCTTGCGCGTCCTCATCCTTATCCCTGTGCGTCCTCATACTTATCCTTGCGCATCCTCATCCTTATCCTTGCATGTCCTCATCCTTATCCTTGTGCTTCCTGATCCTTGTCCTTGCGCGTCGCGCGTTGCTCATCCGTCATTGTCGCGCATTGCTCATCCATCATTTTTGCGCGCTGCTCATCATCATTGTTGCGCGTTGCTCATCCCTCATTGTTGCGCGTCGCTCATCTGTCATTGCCGCGCGTTGCTCATCCATACCTTACCAAACCCATCCCGACTGCACCTCCAAGCGCTTGTCCAATCCTCGGACCCATCAATCTCCAACCTCACTCAGTCTGTCAGTTGCCAATCTCAAGCCTGTCAGGATTTCCTCAATTTCCTCAAGCCAATCTCCTATCCGCCCATCTGCGCTCTCATGAACTTCATCCGTCACCCTTCCTGGGATCCTCCCACCCCCCTTCCATCTCTGGGTAGGGGTGGAGAGTGTCGACTACCTCCCGCGGACATCTGTGGAGGTCTGGTTCATTTTCCTTTCCCACCCCTTTCCGCCTTTGGGCAAGGGGTGGAGATTGTCAACTACCGCGCGCAGACATCCGGGGCGGTCTGGTCTAGTTTTTTTTCCTTTCCAACCACGTCTGCCTTCGTACGAGGGGTGGGTGATTCTGGTATTGTTGCCCGCGCCCATCCACAGACGGACGCAAGAGATGACATGATTTTCTTTCTATTTCTGCTCTATTTGTAGAATCCATTGAACATAGTCTAATAGGGCCTCCTGCGCATATAAGGAGGGCTCTCCCCTGAATTTTGGAACATCATCCAGCATGGAATGAGCACATGTCACATCAGATATCTATGATTTCCCCTTGATCCTTGAGCCTCCATACTCAAAACCCTTGATCCTTGATCTTTATCACCAACCAATTGCTTTCCTGGTTGAAGAAGAATTTGACTAAGTGAATTCTTGAGTGTGTTACACCACTCCTAATCCCTTTTTCCAACCATAATTGTCCTGATCATCCTTTGATTATCTTTGTGCAACCAATCATGTTGGACTGAAGAGGTTTTATTAAGCTTAAAACCTGGAGTGTTAAACCTCCCTTCCCTTCTTTTGAAGTTGAATTCCGCCATGCCACTCTTGAGTCCCTTGAGAATTGTTGGGTTATTCTTGTTTGAATCAGTTATTGTTTTGCTTCTAGAGCTTCTTCAAACAATTAGATTTTTCTTGTGCAGCCACCCACAGTTATCTGGTACCCTCCAAGCGCTTGATTGCGGAGAGTTGGGCAGGTTCATTGAGAACCTGGAGGTTTTTTGAGATTGAGTTGATCTTTCCTAAGCTCCTTCTGACAACCAGAGCTATTAGCTTGTGGGAGTTGCCTTGTTGAACTCTGAACAATTCCTGACTCCTTCTATTTGAGTGTTCCCTGACATCATCTTGCCTCAGATAGTGTTTTCTCCCAGCTACCAACCACTACAATCTTTATCCTCTTACTTTTGATTCCCCGTTTACCAGTTTTTGGACTTTGATTTTGGTTAAATTTAAATATTTTTGTAACACTCAGGAGGGAAGCCTAAAAAAGCACCTATCCCCTCCACAGAACTGCCAACACCCTGCGCTGTTTGGAGTCTTACACCGCGCCATACCTTTATGGACCTATTGAAGAAGAGCTTTACCTCCAGCCACCAGTACTGGTTTGGCTGCAATGGAAGGGTTTTGTCATGAGATTGAAGAAAGCCATGTACGGGACGCGGCAGGCGGCAAGATGCTGGTGGAAGCATTTCAAATTGGTAGTTGAAAAGGCGGGTCTCCAAGCGAGTGAACTAGAAGACTCGCTATACCTCTGCCAGGATGGTGGTGAATTTGTAATAGTCTGGCTCCACATTGACGGCTTCCTTGGAACAAATGCTTGTACGGTTCAGGGAAGGGGTTGAGAGTCAGCTGAAAATGAACTGGCAATTGGAGGTGGACAAGATAGTGTGGATCAGGGTGAAGGTTGCTGGGGATGAGATGAAACTGGACCAATTTCTTTTCGCCCAGGAGATAATGGCCAACTACACTCAAGTGGCCCATCTCAAGAGGGGGCCGTTGGCTTAATTGAGGATGGAGACAAACTCGGGTGATGGCATGGACACAATGGCATATCAGCGCTTTGTAGGCTTGCTGATGTACCTTGCTTGCAGGACACAACTGGATATTGCTTATGCGGTGAATCAATTAGCAAGAGTTAGCTCTAACCCATCCATCAGCCACTGGCTCCAGTTAGATCACCTCATTGGGTATTTGAAGGGGTCTACTTGGCAATGTCTCCAATATGACCAATGAGGCTTGGGCGGCCTTTGTATGTGGGTGGACGCCAACTTTGGTGGCGAACATGAACAGTCAACAAGTGGGTATGTCATCCAATATAATGGGAACACCATTGCATGGGGAGCCAAACAACAAACAGTTGTGGAACTGTCTACCTGTGCCGCGGAATACATAGCCCTTTCTGAGGCATCCCAGTTACTGGCCCACCTACGGCTGACCCTATCCAACATCAACTTTGAATGCCAATCCACTATCTACTGCTACAACAAGGCTGCTACTCTGATTGCCACCAGCAATGGCTCCAGGAAGAGGACCAAATACTTGGACAGGGCGTTCTATTTTGTCAATGACCTCATCTGGAAAGACAATATAGGCCTGCAATGGAATAGCTCATCAACACAACTCGCTGACATCATGACAAAACCCCTGGGCCCCAACAAACACTCCGTTGGGGCACGCGCCATAGGGGTTTATGGTGACATAATTGTGGGAGGGGATGTCGGAATACACGGTAAGACACAAATATGGCACTAGCCTAAATGAATAAATATGTCACAAACCCATACATGTCACAGCAGTTGTAGATAGTCTTATACCCAGAAATACACCCGCTCTGGGATCACTCTCTCTCCTCATTGATTGGATCCCGGAATGGCCAAACCCTGCTGATGGCGGGTGGTGGTGGATTATCAGGTTAGTGTTTGGTTATGCGATCTAATTGAGATTGGATCCCAGAATGGCCAAACTCTGCTGACGGCTGGTGGTGGTGGATTATCAGCATATAACTATCCACGGTATTTTACAGGTTTTATGTGTATATTGGTTTTATGTATAAATTTTTTTATGTATATATTGGTTTTATGTATATATTGGTTTTCTTTTTTACTATCACTCACATAACACATGCAATAAACACTAATTTCTCATGTAGTTCAAGCTTTTGTTTTTTAGTTTTCTTTTTTACTATCACACACATGCAGGGCCAACAAATGTAACAAGGAAATGAGGAATGTAACAGAGGAAATTGAAAAAACATGTAATAAATACTAATTTCTCATTCAGTTAAAGCTTTTTCTTCAAACGTTGAACATTTGTATAAACCCCCTTCCATCCCACCTTGATTAACCCACTTCAGGTTTTTCACTTATTAATTTCATAAGGCTTTGTCACTCCCAAAATTCATTAAATAGAAGAATGCTCTCCTCCCCTTACTTTTTGGTTCAAAATTTGCTACATGTTGTTTAAACTTGGGGGTTAAAGCAGTCATCACATATATAGAAAACACCAGAATGGAACAACAATTTCACCAAGGAGGAATCATACAAACTTCCTCATTGATAATTCCTGGATTTTTCCTTACAACCCTAACCTTTTAAAACATTACCAATGACCTGAATCTATTCTAACATGTGTCCAGTTTTAGTTTTGATTTTCATCTTCCTGACCATCAACAAGTTTTTTTGGACTCAGGTGAAGCCCTGGATGAAGTTATTCAAAGATTAACCCAAGGAACAGCTATGCTCACATAATAGTTCAAAATAATCCAATTAATGATTTTTCAAGGAGAATAAAGTATTCTGAATTTCCGCAAAATTTCACATTCCATTCACTCAAAGGCACTGTCAGGGCGGTTTTTCAATTTTTAGAATTTACACTTTTCATCCTTCAGATTTATAAAGTCTGTTTCTTAGGTTTTATTGAAAAATTCTGTTGATGAGACTCCATTGGAAAACCCAAAGAAAGTCAACCAATTTTCTTATCCAACTTTCAGAGAGGCAGATTTGTCCATGGGCCTACTGGAGGTTGGTCATTATTTAAAAAAACCAAAGCAAGAAAAAAATGACAATATTCACCCTTTCAAACTGATGAAGTTGTCTAGAAGGCCATTGGCACCTTTTCAGCTAGCAAATTGACTTTTAATGTGAAATTGGTGCTTCAATTTCACAGTGGAAGATTTAATTCACTCTAAGATTACAGATTCAAGAGTTCTCAAAAATGAATAATTAACATCAATCACCAAAATTACATTTCAAAGATGTGGAACAACTATTGAATGAGATTTTCCAGACTTTCCAAGATTGTATCAAAAAATGGAGGTTAAAAGATCCCACAGGGACTGGATATTTTCTGATAAAGAAAAACCTGCTATACATCAATCAGATTGGAAAAAAATATATGTTTTTTATTGTCAAAAATACCATATTAATTCATGCATAAAATCACTCTCAGCCCTCTTCATTATTTATTCATTTCCCAGTGGTTTACTAAAAACCTTTTTTTTTATATGCTGGAAATGGAATAGCAGCCCTGAATTTACCAAATGGAAGAACAACTCATCTCACCTTAGGAATTCCCTTGGAGATCATAACTATGCTTCAAAAATATCAAAAAATTCCACAAAGGATTAATATTTCAAAAAAAATTCTTTTATAATCTGTGATGAAGCACCTATGAATCATATGCATTCTCTTTAGTTGCTTGACACACTAATTAAAGATATAATGGATTCTATTATACCTTTTAAGGGAAATTTAATAGTTCTTGGTGGTGAATTTAGGAAATGTTTTTCTGCTTTTCAAAAGGTGACAAATCCTCAAGTAGTTGATGAAAATTTGAAAAATCTGCATGCTGGTGATATTTCCAAATTTGGAAAATTTCTTCAAATTTTTGGGTGGCAGGTTATCCTTATTATCAAGTTTCTCCTATTTCTGTTGGGGATTTTCTCAATTTTAAAAAAGTTTCAAATAGAATACTTCTCCCTCAGCACAAAATTATCCATGAAAATAAGGAATATTATTCTTGAGAAAGATTAATCAATATTTTATTTCCAAAATAACAAAACCATTACCTTGGTACCAGTTACCTGATTGATTGTGTTATTCTATGTTTCAAAAATAACAAATTTGGTCTTTGAAATTGAAATTGATTGATTGTGGTTTGATTGGGAACAGAGGTGATATTTTCCAAGATAGCTACAGGTGATTGATTCCTTAGGAAGAGTGATAGCAATTATATGGTTAACCTTGATTTGTGACCCAGATTAATTTTTTCTACCTTTCAAAATGATTTTAAAAAAGTTCCCATTCATTTTGGGATTCTAATTGAAAAATAACAAATAAAAATGTTATACAATTTCAAGTTTTTTTCTTTATATTCAAGATCCAGTGTCCTCCCATGGGTAGTTATAGATTGAATTTTCAAGGTTTATTTCTGGAAATTTTACAAAGGACATTGTTTCAACCTGGAAGAAAGACTTCATTTGAAACTGATAACATTTTTGATCATAAGGTCTTGAATGCCATTCATCACTGAAATTAAATACTGAGATTTCAATTATATATATGATTTGGTTTAATTGCTTACCTGTTTAAATACCTGAAGAATTGTTATTTTTTTTTTCTCACCCATTCCCAAGAATTCTCACATTTACATAGCATCCCATTTCTTTAAATCCATTTTTTTTTATTCAATACATTACCCATATTTGGGGCCAATATACAACAGAAAATGTTTTTAATCCATTCCCTAAATTTCTAATTTGATTTGAATTATTTTAAAAATATCACATTTTCAAATCACACCAGGGTCAATTCATTTAATTCATTAAATTTTCAAATTACATCAGGGTCATTTTTTAAAATTAATTTCACAGATTTATGACTTGATTATAATCATTTCAAAAATTTTAAGCCCAATCAGTCCCCAAATTTGCAGGAAATATCCAGTATAGATGTGTATATTTTACCATATGTGAGAAACATAAATACTCACTCAAGTCTTCATACTGATTCCTTCTTCACAATCCATGTTCTCATTTGCCTGTGCTTCTCTTTTAAGACCTACCATCTCACTTCTCTTTCTTCCATTTCTGTCATTGTCCTTCTTTTATCAGAGAAATTCCTGGGTAAGAATTTCCATTACGCTGAATCCCCTTTCATCTCACTTCTCATCAAATCAAATTTTGACACCTTGTTATATCTTCCAGTTCCATTGGTCTTAGTTTGAAATCCATTATACTTTAATTCTTAAAAGTATCAGACAACAAAAAAGTAAGGACAACTGACAAACACAACCTAATAAAGGAGAAACAGGAAAAGGGAGTAAAACAACATAGATATATAGTGTATTACATAGACACCTTCCTCCCAAATTCATTAGTTCCAGAACACGGCCTCTTGTACTTTTGACAGTATTCACACTTTCCAGACTTGAGATTTATTCTGGTGGTGCATGTCTTCTCCGTTTCAAGGCATCTGGAGCAAGGAGGTTAGTATTGGTTGACAGGATGGTAGCCATTGGTGATGTCCATGGTGAATGAGAGAGTAGGTTATCTTTTGTAGGATGAAAGGGGTGGACATCTGTGAGGTGGGGATGGTGATGGATAAGGTAGGGGGAAAGACAAATAAGTAATGGTGATGAACTTAATCTGATTCTCACCTTCTCTTATGGGTATCAGGAGCTACCCCTTTTTCTTCTGGGGGGTTACTTTCATAACCACACCTTGACTCAGTTTCTTCAGCCATACTCAACCCTCAGCCAATCTCATTCCTCAGTAAAATCCACCTTCTACCCCTGGCTCTACATGCTGCACCTCCTGAATTATCTACCTGCATGCCCTTCAGGTCCTAGTGAGCTTTCCCAGGCTCCTTCCTCTCTATCTTGGCTTGGTGTATCCTCATCTCTCCCTCAATTCTATCTGGTATGAGAATTATGTACTATAAAACCAAAGTACATAATCCGGGCTGGACAACAAATACTCCAGTTCAGTAAATGCTACACCTTTCTGGACAGGACCATTAAAAAATCCCTCAAGCCAAATTGGTCACCATCAAATACCATGGGGCATCCCAGCGCTAGAACAAGTCATCCCTCCTCAAGGCCTCCCTTCAGTTCTCAAATCTATTGGCCTCTCTTGCCTTCCTGGTCTAATTCCCCTCAAGGAATTAGTATACTACTTCTTATTGGTTAGTCCCTTCCAATAGGTGTAATCTCAGCACAAGAATGCCAATCAAGCCTACCTTACTCATCTCACCTACCTCTCTGGTGTCACTCTCACAGAATTCAACCTTCAATCTCCTTCAAAGCCTTACTCCTGGATTCTCTCCACCTTTATCATTTTCATTACTTTCCTATCATATTTGAAAATCAATCTACTTTATCAATCCTGATTTCTGTGAGGCATGAGTGCCTCTGCCCTCAGCCCCTCACACGTCTTGGGTAGTTGTGACAGTGACCAAGAATGCAAGTATGAGGGCTGATGATACCCAGGGACAGAAGGGAAAGACCCAAATGGATGGTTGACCAGATTATAGTAAACTGCAAAGATTTTCAATGATATACTGATTCACCAAAATTGGAAGGTTTTTATGCAATCCAGAGGTAGTAAGCAGAAGGGAAAATTTATTTTTTGCTTTATTTGTTTCACACTTATTGACTGAGATAGATGGTACTGATGAAAATCATATGTTGAAATGATGAAGACAATGACCCTCAAAATTGGAGGGTGACACCCAACTCCTCAAAAAATCTATCAAAGAGGACTTTTATCAATACACATTGTAGACCAGTTCAATGTCATCAGCCTACCTTCAAATCAGCCCCTCCTCCTGGAACTTCTAAAAGATCCAAATCACCAAGAGATCAGTTGCACCATTCTGCCTGTGAAGATTTACATTCTGATCAGCCCCCAGATGGGCAAATCAAAGGGAAGTATCAAGACCAGTCTTGATTTATCAATTTATTTTCAAAAAATTTCTCAATCAATTTGCAATCAATAAAGCAATTCTTTGCTTGCCCTTGTCCCCACCACCTCCTCATACCCCTTTGCATGAGACTGATAGTTTTTTTTATTGCTTTATTTAGGGGTTGCGTTTTGTTTCAGGTAAGTCTTTTCTTGTTTTTTGGTTTTGTTGTTTGGTATGTTTTATGGGTGACTTGTGCCATTTTGTTTTGGGTTTTAGTTTGAACAATTGTTCTTAGGATCAACACAAGTATTTTTATTTTTTTTTCCTTTTCATCCCATCATGCATTTACAATGATCATCACATGACTGAAAATATTTTTTTTTTGTCAGGATAATTGACCAGTATTTTTTTTCAATATTTTTTGATCATCTAAACTGACTATAATATGAAAAATAATTTTTTTTTATCATTTGTTTTGTTTGGGTTTCATGATTGGTTTTCTGGACATCATTTTCACTATTTTCTTTCATTCTATGCAATGCAACAAGATCTTTAAACCCTTTTTCCTTCTACACACACCATTTTCCTGGACTGCCCATTCTTCTCCCACGTCCCTCAAAACTTTACACAATGAAATTAATCCTTTCTTGATACTCACCCAAATCAAAGTATGTGGATGGAGGGGACAAGATGGGAGGGGATGATTCAAGAAACATACAGAGACATGGCAAGAATAGGGCTTGTTGGCAAAAGAGGGCTCAAAAGTGAGATTATGAAATCTCTTTGGAAGAAGCAGAGGAGGGTATTTATGAAAAGTTTTTGTGTTGGAATATCCTCCTACACATTAGATTGGGGAAACTCAAATTTTTTATCTGGATAATGTTTGCTTGGCTGAGAATCTACAGCCAAGTCCTCAGCATCAATGGAATCAGATTTTAGGGCATCAAAATCAGCTAAAGGAAAAATTTTGGCCTTGTTTCCAAATATATCATCCATTGGAATATAAAAATGAAAAATTGATTCCAACTTATCAACCGCAAGCTGATTCCCTTGGCTTTATTGGAGGATGTGGTACCAAAGGCAGTGGAGATATTTACATCAAGTGGCCTTTTTGTACTTGCTCTTATTTGATGAAAGATACAGCCTAGCTCTTTTTTTATCCTTTAGTTCATTGGCCATCAGGAGATAGCAATTAACCTTACAGGATTCTGGTTTCCCAACTTGTGTTTCATTTTCCAATACAAAGCAATTTTCATAGTTGGAGGTGATTTCAAGCCATTTTACCTGGATGATTTGATCATCTCTCTTGAGATGACTTGAGAATTTGGAAGTTGATGGGGGACTATTTTTTATTTTAGATTTCATGGGGGATGTTTGCTGTGTTATATTTGATTTTTTTCTGAACTTGAGGGGGGAGTTTTGCTGAGGGGGAATTGGAAAATAGTAAGAGGGATGTATGAAGAGAGAAATAAACAATGAGATTAAGGAATTGATGAGAGCAATAAGTCATGAAAGTAAGGAAGTGATGAGAGAAATAAAGTGATGAGAGAAATAAGTGATGAGATTGAGGAATTCATGAGGGTGGTTAAGTGATGAGAGTGAGGAAGTGATTAGATAAATCAATTGATGAGAGTGAGGAAGTGGTGAGAGAAATAAAGTGATGAGAGTGAGGAAGTGATGAGAGAGAAAAATTGATGAGAGTGAGGACTTTATGAGATTGATTAATCAGATTTTTTCCAATGAGGTCTGAGGTAGAAGAAGGTGGGAAACAAGGGGTGTATGACATGGACCAATACATGGACAGATAGGTGGACCAATTTGTGGTTGAGGTTTCAAGAACCTTTGTATAATTCATCTGAAAAAACCCATGTATTTTGAGGTAGCTGTGAAACATCTAATCTGAAATAAGTAGGTTTTTTGGATTTTTAATTGCATGTTAAAAATTTAGGTATCTTGCTGAAAACTGCTATTAAAAAAAGGGCAGGTAAACCCACTATGATGTGGCTATTGATGAGAAATTTGGTATTTTTAATTTTTTAAATCTGAGAAACCCCAATAATTTTTATTTTGGGGAATTATTTATCTCATGGGTGCAATCCTTTATTTCACAGAAAATTACATCCATGGGCCATTGTGCATCCTTGCTGCTACACAGACAAATATTTAATTTCATGATACTTTCAAGAATTTATTTTTTGAGAATTCTGATGCTGCAGCCCCTCAGCTGGGGCTCATAAACCCTCAAAAAAAATTTCAATTTTGGAGGCATTAGAACCCCTTCAAAAATGGAATCAGAAAATCAAAGAATTGTGCAAAAACCAATTTGTCCATGGGTTTTGGGATCCTCATTTTGGCTATTTTAATTATTTTTTTATATTTCAGCTATGAAATATCTTGAGCAACATTGAAAGAGAATTCCATTAATATTTATAAATTTCCTTTTGTTTTATCTTAAGCAATTCCTTCAAAAAACCAAAGAAATCAAAAAAAATCATGTCTCATTGGAAATTTTCATCCTGTTATTTTCCCTTTGATTCCATTTTTCTTGGTGATTCAAGCTATAAAAATGTCAAAACAAAATTCAAAGAGAATTTCAATATGTTTTCAGATTTCTTGGATGTATCATATTACCTTAAAGAATTC